>JAUIMM010000308.1:90000-1290000 GCA_031769625.1 Taudactylus pleione
AAATTTCTTAAACCAAGATGCTGGGCCATTTCCATGTCACGTACAGGACAAAGGAAACTTCTACTTGATAATTTAGCTCAGCTTTTTGTATTAGGATTGATGTGGGCACGAAACTGTGCCTACATCAGGTCATCCATTTCAGACCACACTATGTACAGTACGTAGGGCAAATAGAACTTATTCAGCATATGCTACAACATACAAATTGATGGTACATATCTACAATTTAGCTAATGTATGCCGAGTGGAGAACTGTAAGGAGTTCCTCAAAATCTTTTTCATTCTAGCAAACCCCACCCAGGAAGCCACAAAGCAGTGGTGAAACGCGCTAGCTTCTATTTCTATCACTGTAGGCGCAAAGCCTACACCTTCACTATCCCCACTCCTTGTCACCAAAAAAAAACAACAAAAACACTATGGACCTCAAGCTCTGATGCAACAACTCCAGACATCACTATTTCCTGGGTTACTAGGTGGAGGACATGCACACACCACCTCCCATTCCATATTGGTGACTCTACAACAGAATCTACAACTCAGCCTTGTGATCCACATCAGGAGATCTGGGCCTCCAATGCACAATGCACCTGTACACAATGCATATTATCCTCTGCGGCACCACAGTTTACAGGGTTTTATTTATTTATTTAACTGCAGTATCCCAGGCAATGGCAGGCTTTTATTAGATTTATGAAGGGAAGAGGGGGGGGGGGGGGGGGTGTTATGTTTATTGACTGTTGTGGTGTCTGTCTGCTTCACTGCTTTATGCCACATGGCTGCATTTATTACACCTAAAGCACCATAGTAGATTCCATATGGTTACACCTTAGATGTCGGCTTGGTGCGTCACACCTATTGCCGGCATGGGATCATCTCTCGCTCTGTTTTCCTCTTCCTTCTTTTCCAAACCAGACATCATAAGATGACTTAGAGACATTTCTTATGTCTCATTTACCACAACTGTTCATGTTCAAACAGAACCCAGTTGAGCATACATTTACATTTTAACATTAACATAGTTGGACAGTTCTATTCTGGGGATGTGGCTTTCGTTTACTCCTACGATTTAGATCAAATGTTAATTTAGTATGCAATAAAAGAAAATAAGCTGAATATTATTGCTTGTTTGCACTGATTAAAAATATCTTCCATAGACAAGCATTAAGTATGGTTATTGTAGGGCAAGGTTCACAAGACGTGTTCAAGTCTTACAGATCCATATCATGCTGCTGCTATGACGTGGCCGGGACAATCATCATTGTGGCGATATAAAAGTATAAAATTAGACTAAGCCATTGCAATAAATAATGGACAAGATAAATTACTAGCCTTCACTATAGATGCCGGGCAGCTATCTAATTTGGGCACTTGCACGTGCCAAGAAGGGGGCATGGTCACTTAAAAATGGGGCATCTCCTTTTCAGCACTGTAAGGGGTTTTCCCAGGACTCACGGAAATGCTCTGCTGCCCCCAAGCACTCTCCGCAGTGTGAATAGATGGCGTGCGAATGCGCACAGCATCTAATCATTCGCTGGTGATTGTTTCACTGGAACTTCCTCCCTGCAGGGCGCCGCAGTCCGCAGGTGGAGACGGCCTTTTCAACGGGGCACCGCCATAAAGGCAGGGTGCGACGCCCCGCTAAAACAGCCAAGCGTGAACACTAAATTGCAGTGCCCTGCCATCCCTGAATTCAGTGTATGTAGGGATCCACATATTTCTCGATATGTCACTCATTTGAAAGAGACCCATGTAGTGTTTGGCAATACATGGATGGATCGCTACATATGCTGGGTACACACTATACGGCATGTCGTTCAATCAGCCAGCGAACATATCGCATAGTGCATCGGCAGGTGTGTACAAGATATATGTTTGAACGACGTCGCTCACAGGCACATCTGGTCGGGTGTGCAGCACAGTCAGTGCAGATATACCTTGCATATGGCGGAGCCGCTGACAACCCCGTACACTTGCTGCATGGACCGCCGACACTGATATCTCAACTTGGTGGGGAAAATTCAAATGCCCTGCCCAGTTGTGAAGTCCACCCAGATATATCGAGCGGCAGATTGGTAAGTGAGTATTGGCTTACCAATCGGCCACTTGGTTGGCGGATTCGTGGGTCAGCAGACAAGTCGGAGAGGCTGTGTACCCAACATTAGCAAGTAGTGTCACTCAAAACAACAACTTTGCTGGCCTGTTTTCAAGCCTTGGGGCGAATTCCTGCTCCTGCGTTTGTGACAAATTACAACTCCTCTAAATTGAACAGGTGCAATTTGTCACAGAATCCAGCACAATTTGACAAGTAAGGCTGGGTACGCACTGTACAATTGTTTATTCAAAATCGACAAACTCAATTTGTCCTAGCGAGAAATCGCTTCTACAGTCCTGGGTGCGCACACTCTGCAATTGTTTCTGCCGATCCCCCGATTTATCTCGCCTATCAGCCTGAAGATGATGTTGTGCCCGCCTATAACGGCATAGATTCTCGGTAAAATGGCAGCCTAATCAACATTAAATTTAAATAATGGGCTGAACTATAGGACAGTGTACAGGAAGAGGAAATAGAAACAATACTGCAAAAATGGCGATTATTGTTTCTATGTTAGAGCAGATTCATCTTGCTGCTGTTCGTACACTGAAAAATGGCCCAGTCTAATAGGGAATCTACTGCTGCTTGTGTTATCGCTATGGCGGCAGCCCGACAAGCAAAAAAGCGTAGAGAGAGATCCCGTAATAGTCACTTTTGGACAAAGGAGTGGTTGCAGAAGATAGACTCCATGTCCCACATGATGTTAGTTCAGGAGATACTATTCGTTAAATGTACGTAGAAAACGTCAAAACTTCCCATATATTTACTTTCACGCACTTTACTTTGCCTAGAACATACAGTAGCATAGGCTGTTCACAGGAAAACATGATAGACATGGTTTAGAATAATATGAGATATGGTAAGAACTTACCCTTGTTATCTCTATTTCTACGAAGTCCATAGGGTTCCACAGGATACCTTGGGGTATAGGTGTGACGTCAGTCGCAGGGCACCAAAGAGTTAAGCTTTCAGCCTCCCAGGATGCACTAGGTCCCCCTCCTATACCCCGCCCCCGGGCCAAGGCACCTCAGTTAGTTACCAAGCCATAGGCCGGAGGAGGAGAAGGAAGAGAGAGAACAAAGATCTGGACACATACAAGAATCACATTCTCACCAGAGGGAGACGGAAAACCGGTGACCAGAGCAAAGCCCATCTGCAGCACAGGTGCGACAGGGCGGGAGTCCTGTGGAACCCTATGGACTTCGTAGAAATAGAGATAACAAGGGTAAGTTCTTACCATATCTCATATTTTCTACTTCAGGGTCCATAGGGTATCCACAGGATACCTTGGGGATGTCCCAAAGCAGTATCCTTTAAGGGTGGGGACGCTCCTGTGCAGAAAGGAGAATCCGCCGCCCGAAGGAAGCATCCTGAGAGGCGAAGGTGTCAAACCTGTAATACCTCACGAAGGTATGGACAGAAGACCACGTAGCAGCCTTGCAGATCTGTACTGCCGAGGCACCACGTCGAGCTGCCCACGAAGGACCCACAGACCTAGTGGAATGAGCCTTCAGAGAAGGAGGGACCGGTAGGCCTTCATGAAGATAAGCTTCAGAAATAGCCATACGGATCCAGGCTGCCAAAGTTTGCTTTGAAGCAGGCCAACCCTTTTTACGGAAGCCAAAGAGGACAAACAAAGCGTCCGACTTCCTAAACGAAGAAGTGCGGTCAACATAAGTCCTTAAGGCCCGCACAACATCCAAAGAGGCCTCACCCACGGAAAGACCCGGTGAGTTAAAGGCCGGAACAACTATTTCCTCGTTAATATGAAACTGGGAAACAACTTTGGGAAGAAACTCGGGCCGAGTGCGGAGCACTGCCCTGTTCCCATAAAAAACCAAGAAAGGGGGTCTACAAGAAAGAGCCCCTAACTCAGAAACACGTCTGGCCGAAGCAATGGCCAGAAGGAAAACAGTCTTAGCTGTTAGCCATTTAAGATCCACTGAGCCCAGTGGTTCAAACGGCGGTCCTTGGAGAGCCCTCAGGACCACAGCCAAATCCCAAGGCGCCACAGGTGGAACAAAGGGCGGCTGAATGCGGAGAACACCCTGCATAAAGGTGCGCACATCCGGGATTGTAGCAATCCTACGGTGAAACCAGACAGATAGGGCCGAAACTTGTACCTTCAAAGAAGCAAGGCGAAGCCCATGATCTAGTCCCGCTTGCAGGAAGGCGAGAATCCGAGACAGACGAAACTCCCGCGGTGCATAACCTCTCGGTCGACACCACTGGAAGAACGTATGCCACACGCGATGGTATATCCTCGCGGAAGACGGTTTCCGAGCTCGTAACATGGTACGCACCACAGAGCTGGAAAACCCCCGGGACCTCAGCATGGCCGTCTCAACAGCCACGCCGTCAAAGACAGCCGAGTCAGGTCCGGGTGAAGGCAAGGACCCTGAGACAGAAGGTCCGGTCGTAGCGGCAACCGCAGAGGAATGTCCACGGACAGACCCTGAAGGTCTGAGAACCAGTGCCGTCTGGGCCACGCGGGAGCTATCAACAGGAGCGTCCCTCCTTCCTGTTTGAATTTCCGGATTACCCGTGGAAGAAGGGAGACCGGAGGGAACAGGTATGCGAACCGGAACGTCCACCGGACGGACAGAGCATCCACCAGAGACGCCCCTTCGTCTCTTGTGCGAGACCCGTACACCGGCAACTTGTTGTTGTGCCGGGACGCCATGAGGTCGATTTCTGGAAGACCCCACCTGTCCACCAGTAGTTGAAAAACGTCCGGGTGCAGGGACCATTCCCCCGGATGAACGTCCTGGCGACTTAGAAAGTCCGCCTCCCAATTGAGCACTCCCGGGATGAAGACCGCTGATATGGCCGGAAGATTGCGCTCCGCCCAAACCAGGATCCGAGAGACCTCTACGAGAGCCGCCCGACTGCGAGTTCCTCCTTGCCTGTTTATGTAGGCCACGGTGGTAGCGTTGTCCGACTGGACCTGCACCGGGCGACCCTGGAGAAACCGCTGTGCCTGCTGGAGAGCATTGAAGACCGCACGGAGTTCCAAGATATTTATTGGAAGCTCCGCTTCTGTCGGCGTCCACCTGCCCTGGAACAAGTGTGGACCCGAAACTGCTCCCCAGCCCCGAAGACTGGCGTCCGTTGTCAACAGGACCCAATTTGGAACCCAGAACGGACGTCCCTTGTTGAGGTGGGTCGTCTGTAACCACCACGTAAGGGACAGGCGAACCTCCTGGGTGAGCACAATCGTCTGGGACTTCAGAGACTGAGTCAGCCCGTTCCACTTGGACAGGATCAGGTGCTGCAGAGGTCTGGAGTGAAACTGGGCATATTCCACCATGTCGAACACCGACACCATGGAGCCCAGTAACCTCATCGCCGAGTGTAAGGACACCCGGCGGCTGTGCAGACAACTGCGCACCCTTGACTGTAAAGCAGAGATCTTGTCCTCCGTCACGAAGATCCTTTGCTGTCCCGAGTCCAATAAGGCTCCAAGATGCAGAATCCTCCGAGACGGGATTAGAGTGGACTTCTGCCAGTTGATTAGCCAGCCGTGCCGTTGCAGCAGTGCAATGGTCAGGTCCAAGTGGCGTAACAGGAGCTCTGGAGATCCTGCCACCAATAACAGGTCGTCCAAATACGGCAACATGCGGACTCCCTGCAGCCGCAGAGAAGCCGCCATGACCGCCATCACCTTGGTGAAAACACGTGGTGCTGTTGCCAGGCCAAAAGGTAACGCCCGAAACTGGAAGTGGTCGCTGCTGATTGCAAACCTGAGGAACTGTTGATGGCGCCAAAGAATAGGGACATGCAGGTAAGCGTCCTGTATGTCCAATGACACCAAGTAGTCCCCAGGTTCCAGCGCCAGAATGATGGACCGTAGGGTCTCCATCCGAAACTTCGGGACCCGCAAAGACTTGTTGAGTGCTTTGAGGTTGAGAATCGGACAATATGACCCATTGGGTTTCTGTACCAAAAATAGATTTGAATAGAAACCCTGGCCCCTCTGGGAGAATGGAACCGCCACTATAACTCCAGCCTGGAGCATAGTGTGCAATACCTTCCGCAGCTCCGTAGCCTTGTTCCGGTCTGATGGGAGACCCGTGGTGAAGAAGCGAGCCGGGGGTCTGTGCCGGAAGGAGAGGGCGTATCCGTGGGAAACCACCTCCAGAACCCAAGTGTCTGTCGTAGTGGTCGTCCAACACTGGGCGAACTGTAGCAGGCGGCCTCCCACCCTGGGATCCCCCAAAGGGAGGCCCGGACCGTCAGGCCGCAGGCTTGTCATCTGGCTTGGGGGCCGGACGTCTGGTACTCCATGCCTGCTTCCGGGGCTTGACCGATTTCTTAGGGCCAGCCTGTCGAGGAAACGACTGTGGTTTGGGCCTGCCCTGGGCCCTAGATGACCGAAAGGACGATGGTCCCGAACCAGAAGGAGCAGCGGCCGACGGGAGACAGGCAGATTTGGCTGCCACCAGCGTGGCCACAATCTTATCCAGATCCGGACCGAAGAGAACTTCTCCGGTAAACGGCAACGCTTCCAGACCTTTCTTGGAATCTGCGTCCGCCTTCCAGGATCGCAGCCACAAGGTGCGACGAGCAGCTACTGCTGCTGAAGAAATTCTAGACACCAGAGTACTAATGTCTAGAGCCGCCTCGTTGATGTAGGTGGCCAAATCACGGAGATTGCCAATCAACTCCGCCTGATCGGCCGGACAGTCGGATTCAAAAGAAGCCTCTAATGATCCGCCCAGCGCTCCATCGCTCTGGCAACCCAGCAAATGGCCATAGCCGGCCGTGCTGCCCCCCCTGCAAGGGAATAAGCGGACTTCAGGCAGATTTCTACACTGCGGTCCGTAGCATCCTTAAGGGAGGACATGGATGGCATCGGCAATGTGGCACTACGGACAAGACGGGTCACGTGAGAATCCACCTGTGGAGGGGATTCCCACTTCGCAAAATAATTATCCGCGAACGGATAAGCCACCGCCAGGCGTCTCTGCGGCTGGTATCTTTTGCCAGGTTGTTTCCACGCCTCCTCTAAATGGTCCACCAACTGACCCGAAAGAGGAAAGACTGTGGCATCGCCCTTCACATCTTTGAAAAAGGCATACTTAGATTTAGCCGCTGGGGGAACTTCGTCCTCAATCACCAAGGCTGTGCGGATCGCCCGAATAAGTCCAGGAATATATACTTTGGACTTAGCATCAGCGTCCTTAGTATGGAGAGGTTCCTGATCGTAAGGATCTAGAATCTCCCCATCATCAGACGTCCCTTCGTCATCCTCATAAGGAGCGGACAGAGACGCCACCGGCCTTTTATGAGACCGCATCACAGACTCCCCTTGCAACACATCCGACAAGTGCTGTACAGAACTCGTCAGGGAGTTAACCCACGCTGGCTCCTGAGAACCCGGGAGCGGGGAAATAGGGAGACTGTGGGGTACCACCAATTGTCGTGGGAACCCCTGCATGGGTGACGACACCACAGACTGCTGGGACAAACCCATCGGAGTAAACGCGGGCTGCGGAGCTAACTGGCCCACTAAAGCTGTTAACGCCTGAGCGAAACAAGCTCCTGTACCGGTGCTGTAACCGTAATAGGCCGCGCCATGGACAAACACTGCCGGCAAAGGCCCTCCGCGCTACCCTCCCCCTCCGCTAACGGTACTTTGCACGTGGTACACTGTAGCCGGAGGGGAAAATCACTTTCAGACATGATGGCACCATGTATGTGACCTCTCTCACCAATTAAGTATTAAATAGGCGAGAGACCACCCTGCAGCACCGCACCGCAAGGGCTTTAGCAGAAAGAACAGGGACAGTAATAAAGCTGACAGTTTAGAGAAGAAAAGATTACAGGCAGCAGCGCTAGCACAGTCACATACAATGCAGAAAAATAACAATTCCTGCACTAACAGCGCTGATCACTCAACTACACAGACACAGGGCCTGGTAGGACACAGCGCTGCATACACAGACCTGACCACAGCGGAGGAGAGGTATGCGGGGGGACCCAGACCACGATGCTTCCGTCCAGCGCTTCCAGCAGCGTTCACCATGCGTTCTGGAGAAGATGGCCGCCGAGGAGCAGAGAGGAGGCTGGCCTGGGGGAGGAGCGCTGACACAGGACCAGTCAGCACAGTGCAGAGAGGGCTGTGTACAGCGGGGGAGGCGCCGGCTGTGAGACAGGGAAGGCGCGCTCCCCTGGCATGCATTTAACCCCTGGGACGCCGCAGCGCTACCGCTCTGCTGCGGTCCGCTGTCCCAGGGGGTAGTGGAAGCGCAGGTTGGTCGCCTGGCTCCACGCTGCAGCCAGTCCCCAGGGAGCCCCCTGCCTGGGGACTTAGGACCATGTGATCAGCGGGGACCCACCGCGGGACCCCGCTGCTTACCTCTGTCCCCCTTGAATCCGGCCATGGTCCGGAGCATCTGGGGTCACCGCTAGCTGTGACCCCAGACGCCCACCAGCATCCCCGGATCAGTACCGGCGTTCTGGTACCGGCGGGGTGTAGGGAAGACAGCATGGACGTCATGACTGACTGTCCATGCTGTTCATCCAGTTGTGCAGCCACAGCTGCATGAAGAATAAGCTTCAGGGGCTCTTCTAGCCCCCACTCCAACAGGTGCACCCGACTCCGGCCGGGCACCAAACTAAACTGAGGTGCCTTGGCCCGGGGGCGGGGTATAGGAGGGGGACCTAGTGCATCCTGGGAGGCTGAAAGCTTAACTCTTTGGTGCCCTGCGACTGACGTCACACCTATACCCCAAGGTATCCTGTGGATACCCTATGGACCCTGAAGTAGAAAAATGCAGAATACTTTCTATCATCGTTAGTACACTCTGCCGGAAGACAACAAAGTATGCGTCATTTGAGATTTACATAAGCACGCCCAGAGCTATCTGAAGACTTATCGATTTATCGGTCGTCAGTGCATATACACAGGGGCGTAACTACACCTAGTGGGGCACCAGAGCAAAATTTTCACGGTCCCCGAGCCCTCCCCTCTGGTGGCCGCGTCCTCCAGCAGTGTGCTGCGCAGGGTACACACACCTACTCTCCCGGTCGGCTCCATTTCGCCCCACTGACTAAATGCTGGGAAGAGGCGGCCACGCGTACACACTGCAAAATGCTTCTGATACCATGTCCAGATATATTGCACCTTATGAACTTCCCAGACGATGCGATCATAAGTTAAGATCGATTTATCGGAGGAAAAAGGCGATTGCATGAGTGTACACATTATCTTCTATCATATCCTCAATTACTGCATTGAACTGATAGATAATTGTACAGTGTCTTCCCAACTCTAGTACCAAATGGCTCCATGAGATAAAGCTATGATCACAAAGTTTCAGATCTAGAGCAGCTGCAGATGCAGCTACTCCACTGGACCCCGCTGCCTACTGCAGCTCCACTGGACCCCGCTGCCTACTGCAGCTCCACTGGACCCCGCTGCCTACTGCAGCTCCACTGGACCCTACTGCAGCTCCACTGGACCCTACTGAAGCTCCACTGGACCCCACTGCAGCTCCACTGGACCCCACTGGACCCCGCTGCCTACTGCAGCTCCACTGGACCCCGCTGCCTACTGCAGCTCCACTGGAACCCGCTGCCTACTGCAGCTCCACTGGTCCCCGCTGCCTACTGCAGCTCCACTGGACCCCGCTGCCTACTGCAGCTCCACTGGACCCCGCTGCCTACTGCTGACCCCGTTGCCTACTGCTGCTGTACTGACCCCGCTGCCTACTGCTGACCCAGCTGTCTACTGCTGCTCCACTGACCCCGCTGCCTACTGCTGACCCCGCTGCCTACTGCAGCTCCACTGGACCCCGCTGCCTACTGCAGCTCCACTGGACCCCGCTGCCTACTGCAGCTCCACTGGACCCCGCTGCCTACTGCAGCTCCACTGGACCCCGCTGCCTACTGCAGCTCCACTGGACCCCGCTGCCTACTGCAGCTCCACTGGACCCCGCTGCCTACTGCAGCTCCACTGGACCCCGCTGCCTACTGCAGCTCCACTGGACACCGCTGCCTACTGCAGCTCCACTGGACACCGCTGCCTACTGCAGCTCCACTGGACACCGCTGCCTACTGCAGCTCCACTGGACACCGCTGCCTACTGCAGCTCCACTGGACCCCGCTGCCTACTGCAGCTCCACTGGACCCCGCTGCCTACTGCAGCTCCACTGGACCCCGCTGTCTACTGCTGCTCCACTGGCCCCGCTGTCTACTGCTGCCCCACTGGCCCCGCTGCCTACTGCTGCCCCACTGGCCCCGCTGCCTACTGCTGCCCCACTGGCCCCGCTGCTCCACTGACCCCTCTGCCTACTGCAGCTCCACTGACCCCTGCTGCCTACTGCAGCTCCACTGACCCCTGCTGCCCCCGCTGTCTACTGCAGCTCCACTGACCCCGCTGTCTACTGCAGCTCCACTGACCCCTGCTGCCTACTGCTGACCCCCTGTCTACTGCAGTTCCACTGACCCCGCTGCCTACTGCAGCTCCACTGACCCCTGCTGACCCCACTGCCTACTGCTGACCCCGCTAATCCCTGCTGCTCTGCTGACCTGGTTGCCTATTGCTGCTTACATCGAACAAGCCCACACGTCAGAGCTATTAAACTTTGGGCACGATTCAATTCAGTAGGAGTTGTATAGCAACGGGAAGTTGGTCCAAGAGCTATTCAATTCAGCGCGCTATTTAGTCCGACACGTAAAAGTGAAGTCGGGGAATGTCAGTTCTCGCAACTTAACCTGGACATTTAGTAGCGAGAACCGACATTCTCCGACCACAATGTCGGGCGTGAGGTTGTTAACACCGCGCTGAGTCGGCAAATAGCCTCGTGGCCAGCAGTTTAGTCAGATTTCTCTTCGCACCCTCACCATATCTGTCCTGTATCATTTACACCTCACCATATCTGTCCTGCATCATTTACACCTCACCATATCTGTCCTGCATCATTTACACCTCACCATATCTGTTCTGCATCATTTACACCTCACCATATCTGTTCTGCATCATTTACACCCCACTATATCTACCCTGCTTCATTTATACCTCTGCAAACCTGTCCTGCATCATTTATACCTCTGCAAACCTGTCCTGCATCATTTACACCTCACTATATCTACCCTGCATCATTTATACCTCACTATATCTGCCCTGCATCATTTATACCTCTGCATAACTGTCCTGCATCATTTACACCTCACCATATCTGCCCTGCATCATTTAGACCTCACCATATCTACCCTGCATCATTTATGCCTCTGCATACCTGTCCTGTATCATTTATACCTCACCATACCTGTCCTGCATTATTTATACCTCACCATATCTGCCCTGCATCATTTAGACCTCACCATATCTACCCTGCATCATTTATGCCTCTGCATACCTGTCCTGTATCATTTATACCTCACCATACCTGTCCTGCATCATTTATACCTCACCATACCTGTCCTGCATCATTTATACCTCACCATACCTGTCCTGCATCATTTATACCTCACCATATCTAACCTGCATCATTTATGCCTCTGCATACCTGACCTGTATCATTTATACCGCTGCATACCTGTCCCGCATCATTTATACCTCACCATACTTGTCCTGCATAATTTACACCTCACCCTAACTGTCCCGCATCATTTATACCTCACCATACCTGCCCTGCATCATTTATACCTCACCATATCTACCCTGCATCATTTATACCTCTACATACCTGTCCCGCATCATTTACACCTCCACATACCTGTCCCACATAATTTCTCAGAAATTGCAATCAGTGTGCAATTTATGCACGCCCATGAAACGGCGTTCAAGAATGCCTGTTTTTCTCCGACCACTCATCACCACCCCCAAACGCTGACGTCCTTTCTCTCCCTCTGTGATGGCTTCCCATCTGCGTGCGTGATCGCAGTGTGATCACAATGCAAACCTGCGCACGCACACTGCGGTGCACCATTGGCCGATCTGAGTACGCTGTTACAATTGCGATCCGTGATTAATCAGGCCCTCTGTCCCAACATTTGTACCTTAAAATAAAGATTTTCCCTACTTTTTCACCTACTTAGGACGCTGCGCACAAAAAAAAACAAATTTGTTCTGAAAAATGAATGCGAGTTTGGAATTGGATTGCAAATGAAATACATGAAATTCACAGTCACCCATGAGAATGGCTCGCAGGACCTAATTGGATATACCTCTTAAGTGGCTCATACACTGTGCGATTTCTAAACGTTCCAATCTCGTGTGCGATTTCCCTCCAGATTCTTCCCTTGAAAATGCTTTACGATTTGTGCCAAGAGGTGGAACGATTGTACAAACGATCAGATGTGTAGTAAAACAATTGCATATCGTTTACGATGTATCGTATGCAGCAAACAACCTCACTTCAAAACGCAGTAAACTGCTCACGCAGACGATCAGCACGATTCCTCCTGGCCTCTTCTCCAACCTCGTCAATCACAAATTGGAGGAGGGGAGTAGCCAGGGATTTTCCAAGACGACGTACATTGGATCTTTCGACAAGTAAAGCAGCATACGGTGTGTCACATCGTACACGATTGGTCGAAATCTCACTTAGCGTTCCCGCTAGGCTGTTTTAGCGGGGCGCGGCGCCCTGCCCTCCATCTGGAGGGCAAAAAGCGCCCTGCCCTCACAGCCTACGGGTGCAGTCTTCACCCGTGGCCCGGCATCTATTCTCCCTGTCTGCAGCGCTTGGGGGCTGCCCGGCGTGTCCGTAAGTGCCGGGCATGCCCCCAAGCATGACGAAAATGGGACGCGTCTTATAGACACCCCCCTTTTCATGGTCAAGCCCCCTTTTCGGGCACGGCGCGCGCGCAGAAGTTGCCCTCTCTAGCTCCGGCGCCCTGCCCGCTGCCGGAGCTAGAGAGAACACTATCACTGTAGGTTCATCTGATCTACGATGCCGATTAACGATGTCGGAGACGCGCATCGGCATCGTAATCGTCTAGAAAAAGCATTTTGTACACGATTGGTCATTGCAAATGATCGAAATCGGCCAAATAGCGTAAAACATCGCACCTTGTATGGGCCGCTTTAGTGTCAATATGATAGATCTAACCAATTTTGGGCTAAATCTAAATTAACTCACCCCCCGCAAATGAGGGGTGAGCGTTGCCATTGCAACAGCATGTGGAAGTGTGGATTTTCGTATACAGCCCTGGTGCAACAAGGACCCCTGGATTTATTAAATGTATAGTCACAAACCCTTCATAACATTCAAACATGAGAGTTCATCTTTGCCCAAGCATGCATTGTTAGAGGAACAGATTCTTCATCGTTTTTTTGTTAGAGCCAGAAAGATTTTTTTTTTAATAAACTAATTTCTGAAGGTAAGAATGGATGGACATTGTGGGCCTGATTCAGACCCACTCGCAAGCGGCTGTCCGCTCGCAAGTGGGTCGATGTTGTGCCCTGCGCATGCGCACGACGGCGGTAGCTCCGTCGTGCGCATGCGCCAGACGTGACGAGCGAAGGACTTTCCTTCGCTCGTTGTGTCTGATCAAAGGGGGCGTGCTGTCGATGTTGATTGACAGCACACCCCCTTTGGTGGGCGTGCCGGGGGCGTGCCTCCCTGACGGGGGCGTTCCCAAGGGAACGCCTACCGTCAGAAGCCGGCCCACTGACATCACTAGTGATGTCAGTGGGAGTGATTTTGGCTCTGATAGAGCCAAAATCACTCCGGGCCTTGCGGTTGAAAAACCACAGGCTCCGGCTCGCAGTGGCGATGGTCGCGATGGTCAAGACCATCGCGGCCATCAAACTGCACGCTCGTATAGGCTGTGGGTGGTGACCCACAGCTATACGAGCGTCCAGGAGGACGCTCCATAATTATGGAGGGCGGCCCTCATTCAGAGCGTGCGCTCTGCTCAGAGCGTACGGCTCTGAATGAGGGCCTGTGTATGTATCTAGCTCACGGTATATATTTAGTATGTCCACAACAACAGAATGTCAACAGCCAATGTTAGGAAGATGTTAGGGTTATGCTTCGGATCAGCACAACTTATGGCTGCTATGAACATCTATCTGCATGCTCAATGTGCCACCTGTTGAATGTCAGCATTATGTCAATGTCAACATGTGACCTGACATTCAGAACGACAAATTGTAGCACATCCGTACCTCACTGACACTGTAGTGAGTAATGTTCTTTGCCAGCCAGAAACTCTTTCTACAGAAGCAGGACCCCCAACTCCAATCTCCGGAGTCCTGCTTCATATTGATATCAGTCACGTCCAGCTCTGCTTGGGACCATCTACTCCAGGTCTCCTAGCATTGTAGCACCGGCCATCACCATTAATACATAAACCAGCAGTAAAGCTGGTCACGTGACAAGACACTGCCCACTAAGCCAAGTAGCAGTGCCCTCACGTACAGCCACCACTTGGCTGGCCAGTAAACATGGAACAAGAGCAGCAACGTAAGACAAAGCACGCTGATAAAAAAGAAATAAAAAATCCCTGTAAACATGGCAAACACAACCCGATGTAAAGAATAATTCAAATCTTTAAATAATGTTCTAAGTTTTGTATTTTAGCCCAATAAATATATCTGTTTTATTATTGCGACCCCAGCTGAAGTCTCTATCAATCCCAGCAGCAGTTATCTGGTTTTATATCAGTTCAAAAATGCAGTTTCAAAGAGGAATGGGAAGCAGCTGGCAGTGACGTCACACTACTATGTTCAATGAATGTGGCAGTGAAACTACAACATTGCACAATAACTCATTGCAAGCTTGTATCTGACAGCAGCCCTGAATACACGCTCAGTCACATCACTGTTATGCTGAATGCCGCATAGCTGCCCAGTGATCACTCTAGGTGCAGGGTGCTGACCAGTGAGGAGGGGATATTTACATTTTAAAGGCCAAAATTTAAGACGTGCTGTAGCGATACATCACATATAAAATGTTGCCCTTCAAAATGTAAATATCCCCTCCTCACTGGTCAGCACCCTGCCCCTAGAGTGAACACTAGCTACTGTTCAAATCCTAAGCGCGGACACCTGCAGGGAAGGTAACACAGAATGGAATTGGAGTGGACTGCATTGGTTGAGACAGGCAGGCTCGTGGATGTCTATGTTGTATTAGCAACTATGCTCGTTTGGGCCTAAAATACGAGGGTGGTTGAACACGTAAGGTAACAAGACCTATCACGTGTGTAATGTTCTCATTTCATTCTAATTTCCCACCAGCCCAGAGCACTGCTTCCCCTCACAGCCATTAGACTGCACCTCATATCAGTCATACTGTCCCTAGTGGTCACTCTAGCTCCGGCGGCAGGCAGGGCGCTGGAGCTAGAGAGGGCAACTTTGTGCGCGCGCCCGAAAATGAGGCCATAAAAAGGGGGCATGTCTATAAGACGCGTCCCCTTTTCGTCATACTTGGGGGCGTGCCCGGCACTTACGGCGTCTATTCTCCGGCGGTGACCGGGTCACCGCACATTTCTCCACCACCGGGACACTGCGCCCCGCGGCTGAAGACGGCACCCACAGGCTGTGAGGGCAGGGCGCTTTTTGCCCTCCTTCTGGAGGGCAGGGTGCTTTTTGCCCTCCAGAAGGAGGGCAGGGCGCCGCGCCCCGCTAAAACAGCCTAGCAGGAACGCTATGGCCCAACATCAGTTGAAAGATGGCAGGGCTGGCGGAAACATGGTCACACATTTAAAGACCTTAAAGGAGATTTATCACCAGGATTTTGCATACTCAAATTCACACTGAAAAGCAGTGTAGGCAGTGTCAGGCGAGTCTATACTGACATACGGCAGATTTGCATATTTTATTTACAACAGGTGTAGAAAATTAACTAAAATAGTCTCTATCTTCTAAAAATATTTCAAATTATTTTCATAGGTTTCATATCTCTGATAATTACCCCAAAACCTTTGCAGCAGTTAACAGTTTGTAATTTACTTCTACGTCTTATATTACCCACACACGTGTCAATCTGATTGCCAAACTAAGCGAGGTCAATAGTCGCATACATCTGCCAAATTTAGACCCATTTGACCAAATGTAAAAACAATAGATTATCCCACAACCACCACGTCACCTGTCTATTACCCCTTTTCCACCAAACTTTTAACGTGGGTTATTTCTGAGGCAACCCGGGTCAAGATTTAGTGTGAACGGGTCTGAGAAAAATGACCCGGGTCGAGTTACCCGGGAATCAGACACTGGTAGCTACCAGGGTCGAACCTTTCACGGTCCCGGATACCAATGTAGTGTGAACAGTGCAAGCCGGGTAATCCGACCCAGGCAACGCTAAACGCCGCTGATTGGAGCTAGAAGGTGCACTCAGAAGTGAGGTCATATCCCCAAAAAACGTCCATTTCTAATGACATACAGAAGTTTTGCAGGGCAGACATGGGTTCAGCGTAAAAGGGGTCGATCTGGTAATAACCCGGGGTCCAAGGTGCAGTATAAAATGGGTCTGACCAGGCTCTGACACGGGATGGAACCGTGTTCAAAAACCCGGGTCAGCCCTGCCATTTTGGTGGAAAAGTGGTATTAGACCAGTGGTTTTGAAATGCAAGATGAATTCTGGGAACGGAGAAAAAAAAACATCCGGTTTCTGTGCTGGATTCTCACACGTCTCTCATCCAAACAAATCCAGTGGTTACTAGGAATCTCCGGCCACAAACAAAGTTGCATATCTTCCCACAATAATTGCCAATACCAAATAACTACACAAGACTCATAACCAGCATATGAACAGGACCGTGCTTTGTGCCGCAAAGTCTAAATACTTAAGTTATTCATCAAAGGGTATAAAAACTATTTGGGAAGTAGATCTAATAAAATGTAAACAGATTACTCTGGATTTTTTGTCCTTTGCGTCACTCTTCAAGCAAATACTAAATACATTGAGATTCTAAAGCTGCATACACACACACACACACACACACAAGGATTTAGTAAATGAACGATTTTAGTAAACGATTTTCGTTAATTTTTTCAAGGGAAAAATGAATGAAAATCGTTTACTAAAATCGTTCATTTACTAAATGTAATGAACGATTCTTTTTAACTACAAACGATTTTTGCATATTCCCCTACTGAAAATCGTTGAGTTGGTCAGTCTGACTGAACTACAAACGTGAACGCGCATGAACGATAATCGTTCATTGTTTTGATTCAGAAAGTGAACGATTTTTTCTACGATTGAACGATATCGTTATCGATAATCGTTCAAAAAAAACGTTGTGTGTGTAATATGCGCCTTTAGGGGGCAATACAATAATCCACGTTGCAAAAGATGAGCAAAGAAAAGGAGCCAACCTTATGTAAAAGGCTTGTTTTATATTAGCTAACTGAGCTCCAAATTGTTTCCCCAAACCTGTTTTGGGTCCTTTGAATGTCAGATATGCAATAGTTTCTTTCATACAGACAAAACTGGGATTTTGCTGCCACTGCAGGTGGTCTACCATCATTGGCCCTGTCCCGGTGTATGAACCCACATAAGCACAAAGAGCAACTATGTAGGACAATGTCTACAAAACTGACAGTCATACTCTGCCTGTACAGAGAAGCCATGCCTTTAAAAGTGGCAACCTGCTGCAGAAGAGGGAGAGAACATATGCAGACGTATTTAGTTAAGCAAATACAGTTATTTCACGTACATTATTTAGCTGAATAATGTACAGCCTCTAATACTGTCCATATTAGTCAAATTGCGCCTGTATTTGCTTTTAAAATAATCCAATTAGTAAATTGCAGTTACAATTTAACGATCATCATTATCTTGAAAAACTTTTTATAGCAGGCGGAGAATGTGTCACTAGATAATTTAAACTGACAGGGCAGATGCCAGAATCTGACAGGCACTGTACAAAATATATTTGTCTTGCAATGTGCTTGGACAGTATCATTATTCATTTTATTCCTGCCCTTAACCTCCCCATAATTTGTCATTTAAGAGACTGTATCCTTAGCTTACTTACTCAAAAAAAAAAAAAAATTATATATATATATAAATAATTTATTTTATTTATTTTTTTATTATTATTATTTTTTTTATTAACGTATAAAACTAATATGCTTTTAAATTAATTATAGGTTTTTATTTTCTATTTCAGCTGTTAATAAATGTAAACACACCTCACTACCAGGAGAACATAATAGCTACTTGTTATCGAAAACCTGTTATGCAAAACTGATTGAAGAGCGGACGGTATTAACAAGGCAGTATGGCTCACGTCTGATAAAGTCAGCAGCACAAAGGAAAATATGAACAGCACAACGCCAGACAATAAGAACAGTAGTAACAATTTCAAATACAAAGTTAGGTAACCTATAAAATGAGTACATTTTCCACAGCATCCACGTGTGGCAGAGAAAAAGCGTTCCCCGGCCATCGTCATGTCACCACGCAACAACCCCAGAGCATCTAGTCCTGTGTTCGAGAACTGTGACGCTATCATTCACAGCAAAGTACAATTTTGAACTGTTTTTTTTTTTGTTTTGTTTTGTTTTTTTAATATCATTTTTGACACATTTGATCATTTTAAACGAAATGTACTCAATGTCATGTGTAAGTGTGATATGATTGGAACTCCATGACCAAGTTAGAAGGACCTGGCCATCTGAGTGACCAGTACATGGGTGCGACATCTTCCTACTATTCATCCTCCCCACAGAAGGACAAGGACTGTGCAAATCAGATTTTCTCCGAACGTTACCAAACTGGATGCAATTGCTCAAAGATTTGGATCACAGATCACCACACGTGTTGTCATTGTAACATGACCTTCACCATATGTTATCACTCACATCTCCCCGCTATCCTTACCGCTCTATACAACCCGTCCTCTGTCTAACGGCCCTCAGCTCCTCTCTCCTTAGAGAGTTACAGTCTACATCATTCCTTACTGAAAGTCTTTCAATTAATAATCCTCTCTCCAGACCTTTAACAATTTACCCCTCTCCCTATTGTACAGTCATTCATTCTCTTCCTCCACCTTCAAATAAACTCTCCCTGTACCAAACTATACCCCTACTTATTCTACCTGCAAACCCTACTAAACCCCTTACTCTCTCTCTCTATACTACTCATTACCCACATACCCTACTAAATCCTTTACTCTCTCTCTGTACTCCTCATTACCCGCATACCCTACTAAACCCCTTCCTCTCTCTCTGTACTCCTCTCTACCCGCATACCCTACTAGACCCCTAAAGCTGACGCACATCCACTAGGCGATGGGGTAACGACAGTACAATTACAACATTGCAATTGTACCGTTGTTCCCCACCCCCTGCAGTGCCTACACTGAACGATTAATCATCCAGTGTAGGCACCCTCTCATCCCCGAACATGGTCAATCTGTCGTTATCGGCAGATTGACCGGCATGTACGGGCAATGATTGATGTCGGAAACGGCCAGCAGGAGGGCGCATCGCAAGTCGGTTCTGACATTATAGTACACAATTAATGGGCGGTTGCATGATTACGATGTCGTAATCGTGCAATCGTTCATTAATATCGCGTAGTGGATGTGCGCCTTTACTCTCTCTGTATTCCTCTCTACCTGCATACCCTACTAAACCCCTCACACAATCTCTGTACCACTTTAAACCCCCACTCATTCTATCCACATAACCCCCCAATCACTTCTGTACCACTCTCTTCCCGATACACTACCAAACCCCTCACTCACTCTCTTCCCCCATACACTACCAAACCCCACTCACTCCCAAGCCCCTCACTCACTCTCTTCCCCATACACTCCCAAACCCCACTCACTCCCAAACCCCTCACTCACTCTCTTCCCCCATACACTCCAAAACCCCTCACTCACTCTTCCCCCATACACTACCAAACCCCTCACTCACTCTCTTCCCCCATACACTACCAAACCCCTCACTCACTCTCTTCCCCCATACACTACAAAACCCCTCACTCACTCTCTTCCCCCATACACTACCAAACCCCTCACTCACTCTTTTCCCCCATACACTACCAAACCCCTCACTCACTCTCTTCCCCCATACACTACCAAACCCCTCACTCACTCTCTTCCCCCATACACTACCAAACCCCTCACTCACTCTCTTCCCCATACACTACCAAACCCCTCACTCACTCTCTTCCCCCATACACTCCCAAACCCCTCACTCACTCTCTTCCCCCATACACTCCCAAACCCCTCACTCACTCTCTTCCCCCATACACTCCCAAACCCCTCACTCACTCCCAAACCCCTCACTCACTCTCTTCCCCCATACACTCCCAAACCCCTCACTTCCACATACATTCCCTAGTCCCTACTAAACCCACTCGCACATATATCCCCACTCCCTACTAAACTCCTCACCCACAGATGCTAATTTGAGTTAGTCAGTACCCCCGCTTCCAACTACACCCCTCTCTCTCTCCTGTAACCCTTTCTCTCCCCCTCCTGCCTCGCTTGCTCTATAACTTCTCTCCAGTCCCTCCGCCTGTATCTCTACCTCCATCTGCCTGTGTAGCCCAGAGCAGTGTAGCCTGTGTAGCCCAGAGCAGTGATGTACCCCGGTACCTGGTGCCGGTGTCCTCGTTTACAGCGATTCGTCTCGGACAGTTTCTCACTGCTCCCGGAACGCGCGCCCCCGCCTGCCTGGCCTCAGCCCCGCCCCCTTCCCCTCACAAGCGCGCGGCCCCGCGGCGCCTCTTCCTGTCATCTGCCTGTCACATCCCGCAAGCGGCTCCCTGTGCATTGCGCATGCGCGGCAGCTTGGACGCTGCTCCGCTGCTGCTGCTGCTTTTAAGGTGGAACCAGGGAGTTCGGTTCTAGCTCCGTAACAAGCCTTCTTCTAACGAGTGGAGACATTGTACATACTGTAGCAACCAGTCAGCTTCTACTTATCATTTTATGGAATGTATTTGATAAGTAACTGGCTAGATAAATGACAATCTATATTCCCTACCACATCTACACACTAGGGTTAATTATTGTGGGATATAATTAGCCTGACGGTATATATTTGAGTGAGGGAAGAAACTGGAGTACCCGAAGGAAACCCACGCAATCACAGTGAGAATATACAAACTCCACACAGGTAGGGCCGTAGTGGGAATCGAACCTACGACCTTAGTGCTGTGCGGCAGTAACGCTAACCATTACACCATCTGTGCTGGCATATCTAAAGGGTGCAGGGCAGGGCCAGACTGGCCATCGGGCACTTTTGGCATATACCAGAAGGGCCGATGTCCTTAGGACCGGCTCGAGGAGGGGGGAAGGAAGAATCCCCCACCCTCCACCCCACAGCTCCGGAATTATTATGATCTTACGGAGGCGGAAGGGTTGGAGGCATGTATGGGCCGCCGGTGGCTGTGCTGAGCCGGGAAGAGACGAGGACGTGGCCGCGAGGCCAGCCCGCGTGACTCGCGGTACGCCCCCTTGAATTAACCACGCCCCCTTCACATGCGAGTGCAGGACGGACTGCCAGGGCTGATATACAGCCCCAGTCCGTCCCTGGTGCAGGGTGTGCGGTGCACACAGGCCCCTGGGTCCACAGGGGCCCATACCGCACACACTGCACCCATTATAGAGCCGTATTCAATAGGAGCCGAGTCGCGATACTTTTTCACGGGCCTGGACTTTCCGCCTACTTCGCCTGTTTGGCAAGCAGAAAAGTATCACGCACGTGCACGCTTTACCCCATGTTCAATATAAAAGTACGTGAAAACGGGACCCGGCGAAACTGAAACAGGCGGAAAGTGCTGTCAGATATGGGGAAATCAGTCTGACACCCTCCCAAAAGATGCTCTGACATGGGGGTTCACTAGGATACCCCCCGATTTGGCTTGCTGAAGGCATTTTGGGTTTTTAAACGGGCTCAATAGCTGCTAAATCACGTTTTTATATACATGGTGCAGAATAATATTCAGGAGTATTTTTTTATGAAGATAACTATTCCCATCAAATTTGGGGTACTTGAAAATGGGGGTCAGCATATTTAAAAGTTGCTAAAGTGTACTTGTAAAAATCGTGAATAATCCACCTGCCGCAAGCACCTGCAATAAAAAAAACACCTGGGGCATTCTTGGGGACCCCCCCAGAGTCAAGTTTGCTAGTTTTTAACTTTGTACCTCATTTTTTTTTTCGCCCCCTTTTTCAAAGTGATTTTTCTCTTTCATCCACTAGGGGACACTGGAGGTGCTTACGCTGGGGTATAGAGGCGTGGATAGCTGGAGCTGGCACTTTAAAATTTAGAAGTGTGAAGCTCCTCCCCCTCTATGCCCCACCAGCCCTCTTTTTAGAAAATGTGCCATCGGAGCTGCGTCCTTCACATCCTCATCCAGGTTAGTACCGCTATGGCATCATCATCCGGGGGACTGCCATCATCACATAGCTATCCAGGGTAGTACCGCTATCTCATCATCAACCAGGGGACTGCCACCATCGCATCTTCTTCTGGGGGACTGCCACCATCGCATCATCTTCTGGGAGACTGCCACCGTCACATTCTCATCCAGGTTAGTACCGCTATCGCATCATTATCTGGGGGACTGCCATCATCACATAGTTATCCAGGGTAGTACCGCTATCGCATCATCATCCGGGGGACTGCCACCATCGCATCATCTTCTGGGGGACTGCCACCGTCACATCCTTATCCAGGGTAGTACCGCTATCGCATCATCATCCGGGGGACTGCCATCATCACATAGTTATCCAGGGTAGTACCGCTATCGCATCATCATCCGGGGGACTGCCATCATCACATAGTTATCCAGGGTAGTACCGCTATCGCATCATCATCCGGGGGACTGCCACCGTCACATCGTTATCCAGGGTAGTACCGCTATTGCATCATCATATGGGGGACTGCCACCATCACATCGTTATCCAGGGTAGTACCGCTATCGCATCATCATCCGGGGGACTGTCATCATCACATAGTTATCCAGGGTAGTACCGCTATCGCATCATCATCCGGGGGACTGCCACCGTCACATCGTTATCCAGGGTAGTACCGCTATCGCATCATCATATGGGGGACTGCCACCATCACATCGTTATCCAGGGTAGTACCGCTATCGCATCATCATCCGGGGGACTGCCACCATCACATCGTTATCCAGGGTAGTACCGCTATTGCATCATCATATGGGGGACTGCCACCGTCACATCGTTATCCAGGGTAGTACCGCTATTGCATCATCATCCGGGGGACTGCCACCGTCACATCGTTATCCAGGGTAGTACCGCTATTGCATCATCATATGGGGGACTGCCACCATCACATCGTTATCCAGGGTAGTACCGCTATTGCATCATCATATGGGGGACTGCCACCGTCACATCGTTATCCAGGGTAGTACCGCTATTGCATCATCATCCGGGGGACTGCCACCGTCACATCGTTATCCAGGGTAGTACCGCTATCGCATCATCATACGGGGGACTGCCCCCGTCACATCGTTATCCAGGGTAGTACCGCTATGACATCATCATCTGGGGAACTGCCACCGTCACATCGTTATCCAGGGTAGTACCGCTATGGCATCATCATCTGGGGCACTGCCACCGTCACATCGTTATCCAGGGTAGTACCGCTATGGCATCATCATCTGGGGAAATGCCACCGTCACATCGTTATCCAGGGTAGTACCGCTATGGCATCATCATCTGGGGAAATGCCACCGTCACATCGTTATCCAGGGTAGTACCGCTATCGCATCATCATACAGGGGACTGCCACCATCACATCGTTATCCAGGGTAGTACCGCTATCGCATCATCATACGGGGGACTGCCACCATCACATCGTTATCCAGGGTAGTACCGCTATCGCATCATCATATGGGGGACTGCCACCGTCACATCGTTATCCAGGGTAGTACCGCTATCGCATCATTATCCGGGGGACTGCCACCATCACATCGTTATCCAGGGTAGTACCGCTATCGCATCATTATCCGGGGGACTGCCACCATCACATAGTTATCCAGGGTAGTACCGCTATCGCATCATCATCCGGGGGACTGCCATCATCACATAGTTATCCAGGGTAGTACCGCTATCGCATCATCATCCGGGGGACTGCCACCGTCACATATTTATCCAGAGTAGTACCGCTATTGCATCATCATCCGGGGGACTGCCACCGTCACATCGTTATCCAGGGTAGTACCGCTATTGCATCATCATATGGGGGACTGCCACCATCACATCGTTATCCAGGGTAGTACCGCTATCGCATCATCATCCGGGGGACTGCCATCATCACATAGTTATCCAGGGTAGTACCGCTATCGCATCATCATCCGGGGGACTGCCACCGTCACATCGTTATCCAGGGTAGTATCGCTATTGCATCATCATATGGGGGACTGCCACCATCACATCGTTATCCAGGGTAGTACCGCTATCGCATCATCATCCGGTGGACTGCCACCATCACATCGTTATCCAGGGTAGTACCGCTATTGCATCATCATATGGGGGACTGCCACCGTCACATCGTTATCCAGGGTAGTACCGCTATTGCATCATCATCCGGGGGACTGCCACCGTCACATCGTTATCCAGGGTAGTACCGCTATTGCATCATCATATAGGGGACTGCCACCATCACATCGTTATCCAGGGTAGTACCGCTATTGCATCATCATATGGGGGACTGCCACCGTCACATCGTTATCCAGGGTAGTACCGCTATTGCATCATCATCCGGGGGGCTGCCACCGTCACATCGTTATCCAGGGTAGTACCGCTATCGCATCATCATACGGGGGACTGCCACCGTCACATCGTTATACAGGGTAGTACCGCTATGACATCATCATCTGGGGAACTGCCACCGTCACATCGTTATCCAGGGTAGTACCGCTATCGCATCATCATATGGGGGACTGCCACCGTCACATCGTTATCCAGGGTAGTACCGCTATCGCATCATCATATGGGGGACTGCCACCGTCACATCGTTATCCAGGGTAGTACCGCTATCGCATCATCATACGGGGGACTGCCACCATCACATCATTATCCAGGGTAGTACCGCTATTGCATCATCATCCGGAGGAGTGTCACAGTCGTATTGGAAATGCCGATCTGCCGGTAAATGCCGACTGGCGGCCATCGATGTTCCGCGATCCGTCGCAGGATCGGTGAAATTCTACATGTTAAATTTCACCGATATGCCAATCACGATCATTTTTTTATCGTGACCGGCATATCTGTGACATCCAACATGTTGGATTTCAGTGATCCTGCGATGCCGGGTTTCAGGATCGATCCATCTCAGATGCATGGGGGCCTAAACTCACGTTTGAAACTCAGAACCCGTAGCAGCCATCCACGCTCTTCCTATACATACCTTGGCCAAGGTACATAAATTTATAATGTATTGTCTAGTGTACCTATTGTACAATTATATACCTTTTTCATTCAGTTGACATCATTTTATTCCATTTTCATTTACCTATAACCTGTTCAATCTAATTCCTTCAGCATCCAACCCCTTTATTTTATGTCTAATATATATATTTTGTGTACACTTCCAGCATTGTATTCCTTTAACACAGAACCTGTAAGTTATTATTATTATTATTATTATTTATTTATATGGCGCCACAAGTGTTCCGCAGCGCTTTACAAAGTACATAGACAAATAAGTAACCAGTGACTTACATTACAATACAATACAGGACAAGGATAATAAACATTGCTATATTAGCGACCTTTACACCCACATAAGCAGCCGAGTGTTGGTTGTCCTAGTAGGGAGTAAGATAAATTAAATTACGGTAGGGAGAAGCACAAGAGGGTAGAGGGCCCTGCTTGAAAGAGCTTACATTCTTTAAAGTTCCATTAATTGCAGGATATTCCCGCTTTATTACAATGATAATAATATAAAGATTTATTCCATTCCCTGCAGGATATTCCCCCTTTATTACATTGATAATAATATATAGATATATTCCATTTCCTGCAAGATATCCACCTACATTACATTGATAATAATATAGAGATTTATTCCATTCCATACAGGATATTGCCCCTTTATTACATTGATAATAATATATAGATATATTTCATTTCCTGCAAGATATCCACCTATATTACAATGATAATAATATATAGATTTATTCCATTTCCTGCAGGATATTCCCCCTTTATTACATTGATAATAATATATAGATTTATTCAATTTCCTGCAGGATATTTCCCCTTTATTACATTGATAATAATATAGAGATTTATTCCATTCCCTGCAGGATATTTCCCCTTTATTACATTGATAATAATATATAGATTTATTCCATTTCCTGCAGGATATTTCCCCTTTATTACATTGATAATAATATATGGATTGATTCCATTCCCTGCAGGATATTCCCCCTTTATTACATTGTTAATAATATATAGATATATTCCATTCCCTGCAGGATATTCCCCCTTTATTACATTGATAATAATATATAGATTTATTCCATTCCCTGCAGGATATTTCCCCTTTATTACAATGATAATAATATATAGATTTATTCCATTCCCTGCAGGATATCCCCCCTTTATTACATTGATAATAAGATATGGATTTATTCCATTCCCTGCAGGATATTCTCCCTTTATTACATTGATAATAATATATAGATTTATTCCATTTCCTGCAGGATATTTCCCCTTTATTACATTGATAATAATATAGAGATTTATTCCATTCCCTGCATGATATTCCCCCTTTATTAAATTGATAATAATATATAGATTTATTCCATTCCCTGCAGGATATTCCCCCTTTATTACATTGATAATAATATAGAGATTTATTCCATTCCCTGCAGGATATTCCCCCTTTATTACATTGATAATAATATATGGATTTATTCCATTCCCTGCAGGATATTCCCCCTTTATTACATTGATAATAATATATAGATATATTCCATTCCCTGCAGGATATTCCCCCTTTATTACATTGATAATAATATAGAGATATATTCCATTCCCTGCAGGATATTCTCCCTTTATTACAGTGATAATAATATATAGATTTATTCAATTTCCTCCGGCAGCGAGCGGGTCTGAATCAGGGTCATAGTGTTGCAAAAGAAAGAAAAAATATAACTATATTAGTAAAAGAAGCTTATTTTGGACGTCACATAAGCCAGCAAGACCATATTTGGGTGCCTCACAAAGTTTGTAAAACCTGCATGGAATCACTCCGCAATTGGACTAAAGGTGATCAAAAAAGACTCAATTTCGGCATACCTATGATGTGGTGTGAGCCAAAAGATCACTTGAGTGACTGCTATGTTTGTGCTGTAACTGTGAAGGGTATGAATCGATTTAAGAAACGCAAATAGGAATACCCAAGTATGAAATCTGCAAAACAACCGATAACACATAGCGAAGATTTGCCTGTACCATCATTCAGTTCTTTGTACGAAGTTTAATGTGATGATGTGGAAATGTTAATTTCATCCAGTGCAAGTGACAACACAGATGAAAGTGAGTTTGGAGAAAGTTCCTCTACTTCAAAAAAATTTTCTCAGAGGAACTAAACAATTTAATCTGTGACAGGAATTTATCGAAAAAAGGAGCTGAGCTTTTAGCATCCAGACTTCAAGAAAAGCACTATCTTGAGCCATATGTTACTATAACATCATATCAAAATATAGAGAGCAAGCCATACTGCCGTTCTTTAGCCAAGATAACAATCTTGTGTGTTGCAACAATATTACGGAACTTCTCCAGATGATGGACTTACCAGAATATCGAGCAGAAGCCTGGCGGCTCTTTTTGGATAGTTCTAAAAGGAGCTTAAAATTAGTATTACTGCATAATGGGAATAAATTGCGTCGGTCATTCAACAAAACTTAAAGAACAGTATGAAAGTATCAAGTTAGTCTTAGAAAAAGTTGATTATTGTCAGCATCAGTGGTCTGTTTGTATCGATTTAAAAATTGTAAACTTTCTTCTTGGGCAGCAAAGTGGATATACTAAGTATCCTTGTCACATATTCTTATGGGATAGTCGTGCAAAACAAAAGCACTGGCAGCAAACCGTATGGCCTCCAAGAGAAGTTATAACTGTAGGAGAAGCCAACATCATTCATGAGCCCTTAATTGACAGGAAAAAAATCATACCGCCGCCTCTCCATATCGAACTGGGTTAATGAAACAATTTGTAAAAGCATTGGACAAGTCAGGCGATTGTTTCACGTATATTTGTCGAACTTTTCCATCTCTTAGTGTTAAAAAAATTAAAGGCAGGTATTTTTGACGGCCCACAGATACGGAAACTGGTAAAGGATCCAAATTTTACCACATCTATGACTGAAACAGAATCTGAAGCATGGCTGAGTTATGTGTCTGTCATTCAAAAATTTTTAGGCAATCAAAAAACAGACAACTATCATGAATTAGTCCACAACATGCTAAAATGTTTTGAAAAAGTAGATGCCAACATGAGTATTAAAGTACATTTTTTGTACAGCCATATAGATCACTTCCCGTCCAATCTAGGAGATTTAAGCAAAGAACAGGGTGAACGGTTCCACCAGGATATTCAGGTAATGGAAGAAACATATCAAGGAAGGTGGGATCGTCACATAATGGCCGAGGGACTGCCCGTAACAAGAATACAAAAGAAAATCCTACAGAAAATGGTTCTCATAGCTTCCTAACACTTATGTATGTAATTATCCTGTGTCTTTTTATAACATTTTACAAATCAAATTTAATCAGAATAAAAAATATATTTTTTTAACTATTTTTAACATTGTTTAATTTAATTTTTCATAAATATTAAAGACATATGCATATCTCAGAAACTTGAGCCAACTGAAAAATAAGCATGGCATATTCATGATCAGGAGCACAAAATTAATCGTAATCGACTCTTAAATTCCTGGCAACAGATTGACTGTTCCCCAGTATTATATATATATAATGAATGATGTTTAATTTCCTGCATCCTATTCTATATCTAAGAACATCTTAGTATGTCCCAGAGGACAGTAATGTGTAAATTCACGACAGCTAGAGAGAAACAGACCCATCTTTGTTTATCTTTGCATAACATTTTCAATCGATGAGAAGAAGGCCTGCAGCTGTCTGCGAGTTGGGGAAGGACAGAGCTCAGGCAGGTCATACTGGGACTTATAGTTCTACAGCAAGTGAAAATTTATAAAATTGTATATATGATGGGGCAACATTTATTATTTTATGATGTGGGCACTATGTATAGAGACGTAAAATAATAAATGTCCCCGTCATGATTAAACAAAGAAAATTAACAATTATATATAATTATATCAAATTATGTATATTATAATATTGCCCCTTTCATATAATCAATAATATTGCTCTCTTGGGGACCTATTTATCAGTAAATATTTGCGAGCTATCCCTCAAAAACTGACATTTTTCCCCAAAATATTAGATGTACTATGGAGGGATTGCAGCAGACATCTCCAATATCTGCCGCCGTCCTTCCATTTCCGACCGCAATCGGAGCCCGTCTCCCGGCAAGAGAAAAATTTTACATTTGAGAGAAAATATTAAATTTCACGCTGCGAATTTCCGCAAATGTGGATTATGATAAATATGTCATTTAATCTAATTAAACATTCCCAAATCTATTAATAAAATAATATTGCCCCCATAAGAGTATCATTCATGTTATTTTCCTCCTTCATCTATACATGATTGTGATTGATTGACGGGTTTTTCAGCAAATTTGCGTTTAGTAAATACGGCAGTTTCAACAGGCTCAAATCCGCCAGTACAAATAGTGATTTTTTTTTGTAAATTCCCCCCATATTTAAGAAGGCAGGTGAGAAGAAACTCCTTGTTGAGTCTATACCACAATAATAATGGTTAGTAATTAAGTGTATACTCACTGTAGAAAATCCAGGAAAACTCTCATATTCTAGACACATAAATATTCCACTATTATATCTATATTAAACTGATGCGATGAATGTTTTGATGCATTTATTATATTACGTTGTAATGCTCAGAGGACAAGTGGAACAGAATGATCTGATTCTGTTGTTTACATTCATGTCCCGGATTGGACTTTAGTCCTTTGATTACAGACTTCACTGTTTGTTAACATAAACTACATATTCACATAATACATAACAGCGGAATGTTTTATAGCAGACAAAAGAGAAAATAAACTTTATTTAAAAACTTTGTATGAGCCATTGTCCCTTTAACCCTGGAGCCATTACAGATGCCGGGTCACTCCGCAGAGCATTAAATCCTACAAAATAAAGCCAAGATAAAAAAAAAACATTTGATAACAGATACTAACTAATATTCGCATAGGCGTGGGGCCCATTATCCAGAATACTATGGACTTGGGTTAAGGTAAAAGGGTAAGGATAAGGGGGTTTGATTTTTGGAACAACATGTCTAACATTAAATAAAGCTTCATGTGTAACTGTTTCTTAACCTTCTCTATGGATAATGTGCTGGAGTTTTCCTGCAGGCCTGTGTCTACTGTATGAGCGTTTAAATTTTTTCTGTAATTAGAACCCGGTTAGATGGAGGTTATAACCACACACAAAAATATATATATATTTTTTTATAAACATAGGGCCTGATTCAGAGCCGGACGCAATTAGCGCTCGCTCGTCCAGAAAATAGGGGTGGCTATTCAAATGAACCGTTCGCTGTTTGCGGTCTGTTCACGCCTCTAGGTCTGAACGAGCGTACAAAACTTGCGGTCGTTTTTTGGGAAACTACGCCCCCTGGCCGCTCGCATCCTACGTCATGTCCGCTATTTATTAGATTAATCGAATACATCGACCAGGGTATGAGTTGCTTGCTATTCTTGTGGTTGGTTTTTGCTACCACAATTTTGCGAGCAGTTCTGGCTATAAAATAACCCAGTGACGTGGTCAATGACGCTGCTGTTTTAAATATGCACACCCATAAAACGCCCGTTTTGACCGTTAAGCACGCCTGCGATCGGATCTCCACTCCCCGTTTTCAAGCACCTTCCCCTGTTACCACCCACATACGCCTCTTTCTGTCACTCAAATTAGCAGGCATTCGCTATTTTGCGAGCACATGAATTTCGGCCGCACTGACTGGTTCGCGCATGCGTATAACGATCCGTACGCATGCGCAGTTGGGCAAACATCGCTCAGAGCGAACGAGCTGCCGCTTACGAGTGGCTCTGAATCAGGCCCATAATTTATTAGTAAGATGACAGGCAAAACAAAAGCGACCTACACAGAGGTCTAGACATATAAACACTCAATATTGTAAAAATGAGTAAATGGACAATACATCAATAATAAACCAGAGTGCAGCAAAACAGTCTCATCTATATTTCTTTATATTGAGAAAAAAGAGAAAAAGAGAGAAACGAAAAGGAAAAAAAAATAACGAGAAGTAAAAGAGAAAGAAAAAGCAACAGGGGAGAGAGGGAAAAAAGGATATTGGGGAATGAGGGAAGGGGAGAGACCCGACTGGACTGAGGACCTCATTCAGAGTCAGTCGAAGCGGCCGCACGGTCGTACGCAGCCGATGTTCGCTGAACTGCGCATGTGTACAGTTCGCAATGTGCATGCGCAAACTAGCGGCTACGATCAGAAATTTCTCTCTCCTTGAACACAGCCAGGTCGGTAGTTTGAGTGACAGATTGCGGCGTTTGTGGGTGGTAACAGGGGAAGGTGCTTGAAAACGGGGAGTGGAGATCCGAATGCAGGCGTGCCTAATTATGCGAATGGCGTTTTAAGGGAGTGCATAATTAACAAAGTAGTGTTATGGCACACGTGACAGGGGAGGTTTTACACTGACATGATCGTAGAGCTTAAGAGACGGTATGGTCAACCTTAAGCTCTACGACCAGTTCCGATGGTTTACGATGCTCGCGATTAATCCTTATATAGCCGGAGATGACGTGTTATGCGTACGAGATGGGGGCTTTTTTAGTGAACCGACCGCATCCTCCCCTTAGTCGGCCAGCTAACGATCCGACCTTAGGGACGCAACATGCGTGTGCATCATTTGCATATCCGGCCCCTTTTCTTATACGACCGTGCAGCCGCAACGACCGACTCTGAATGAAGTCCTGAATGTGGCTATAACAAGATAGCTCAATATACTAGAAACTGGGATAAGATAGCAAGTAAGCCTATCAGTAGGTATTCATAGAAATGCTGGGGGGACCTGAAAATAAGAGGTCCGGGGTTCCCAGACCTTAATGAAGTTTGTGGAGGAGCCCTTCCGTATGCTAGTGATGTGTTCCATGGAGTGGACATGCCATATTTTGGCTGTAATCAGGCCCATACTAGGCGATTCAGGTTTCTTCCATGCTGAAGCAATAACGCATCTAGCTGCCAAAACCATCTGTGTAAATAGTTTATTTTGGTGAGAAGCCCCAGCAATGCCTATAGGGAGTAGAAAATATTTAGGGCTAAAAGGGACCTGAATACTTAAGATGGAATTGGCCAATATATACAGTTCCTTCCAGCTCCACCAAATATGTAGGAACGTCCCATCCGTCATGCAACATCACCAACACAAAAGGGGAACTCCCAGGGTACATTTTGTTAAGACGAGTAGGAAAATAATACCATCTAAAAAATAACTTATACGCATTTTCTTTTATGCGAACACATATTGAGCTTTTGACCAAGTTAGAATAGATATCGGTCCAGCTGTCATTGTCTAAGGTTTCTCCCAAGTCAGTCTCCCAGGCCCTTTCATGAAAGTCTCTAATGTCCAGTGATGGGGGCAAGTGCAAGTTGTATAATGTGGAGATGAGTCCTTTAGGGGATGCCATACGAAGGGCCAGGCCCTCCAACGTGGTGAGGGACCTGTGGGTAAGTTGGGACACTAATGTCGAGTGAAAGTGTCGTATATGCAAGTATTGGAAAAAGAAGGTATGAGGGATGGAAAGTTTGGCCTGTATATCCGAAAAGGTGGGGAAGGACGAGGTCTGCGTAATATCATTTAGCAATCTAATTCCACCATTCTTCCAATGCACCAAGGCCGAGGAAAGACAGCCCGGACGGAAAAGTGGATTGTCAAACAGCGGAATCAGAGGGCTAGGATGTGGGGCAATACTATGTTGGCGGTTAACCATATCCCAAATATCTAAAGAATCAGAAATCACAGGATGATGCCGGGCAGCCCCAGGGCGTGCCGTTCTGGGAAGCCACAATAACGAAGAAATTAAATGCAGTTTAAGTTAATCAGTTTCTATCATGACCCATACCCTCTCAGACCTGGGTCCATTCCATAATACACAAATATAACATTTTATTTACAGAATCCTTCGCAATTCTGGTTCAGATTGTCGCTTGGCAGGAGGAGTGATCCTATAATTTCTGCATGGATAAAAATAAAAACTACCGTAAGAAATTATTTTAAAAAAAATTATTATTCTGATGCAGAACATAGGCGCAAACCTATGAAATTTACATTTTCGATATATGAAGAAGTAGAAAGGTAGAGTTTTCCGTTTAACTCATAACAAAATGTTTTTCATGCATTTTTAGGACAATAGAATATACCAGTGGTTACCAGACTTTTTCAGTTCAAGGCACCCTTAGGGTCTCCATGATTTTTTCAAGGTACCCCAAACCAAAATAAAAACCGACTGATCCCTTCTTTAAAGTAGATGGGTCAAAATAACGTAATTAGCATTTACGTCAGGACAGAAATACTTATTAACTCGTTTGCAAAACTAATACACATAAATCCAAGGAAAAATATATTGTGTGTCGAGGTAGTGGGTCCCTCTCCTGGGGTAGATGGACACTACCTTACACACACCAGCCAGGAAACAGCACTCCAGTCATGGATATTCGTGCAAGCTGGACGGTGCCAGTTTTTAATGTGCAATTTCAACAATCAAATAAACAAAACATAAAATAAACCCTAGCCCGGCTGGGCACTAACTAGACAGTAAGTTCCCTATCTAACAGAACACTAAACAAAATCCCCGTCCACAGTCCCTTCTGGTTTACAGCCAACAGTGTCTCAGAGCAAGCTAACCTGCGACCTGCTCTCCCAGGTATGAGACACTCAGCTACAACTGAACACAGCTTAAATCAGCCAGTTCCAGGTGTAAGCCCTAATGAGCCCGCTACCAGGCTGAAAGGCCCAAAACCTGGAGTGGCCTGTGGATGGAGCCTCCCTCTCCTCACATCCACACCCCCAGGACCCAAACCGACTTTTCCAAAAGCCGACACTCTGGTTTGTTTACAAAACAGACTTCTCCTGGGGGTTTTCAGAACACATAGGCCAAAAACCTAGGACAAACGTACCTGCCATTGACCACTTTACCAGTGCTTTTATCACAATATATATTGTTTTCAATTATAATTCTTTCAACCTGCAATTTACAGCACTCATTGACAGGAATAAGTACAAAATAAAAACAATATGCAACAAATGTGTCCTCCTCTATGTGTCTATCATTGCAGCCCCCCCTCCATGTGTCTTTCATTGCAGCCCCTCCTCCATGTGTCTCTCATTGCACCACCCTCCATGTGTCTCTCATTGCACCACCCTCCATGTGTCTCTCATTGCACCACCCTCCATGTGTCTCTCACTACAACCCTTCCTCCATGTGTCTCTCATTGCAACCCCTCCTCCATGTGTCTCTCATTGCACCACCCTCCGTGTCTCTCATTGCATCCCTCCTCCATGTTTCTCTCATTGCACCACCCTCCATGTGTCTCATTGCACCCCCCCTCCATGTGTCTCTCATCGCAACCCCTCCTCCATGTGTCTCTCATTGCACCCCCCTCCTCCATGTGTCTCTCATTGCAACTCCTCCTCCATGTTTCTCTCATTGCACCACCCTCCATGTGTCTCTCATTGCACCACCCTCCATCTGTCTCTCATTGCACCCCTCCTCCATGTTTCTCTCATTGCACCACCCTCCATGTGTCTCTCATTGCAACCCTTCCTCCATATTTCTCTCATTCAGTGGCGTCACTAGGTAGGTGCGGGGGGTGCGGCCCGCACCGAGTGTCACCCTTCAAAGGGGTGACACCAAGAAGAGCAGCACTCACACCCGCGGGCCGCACCCTTCTCAGATACATCTCCACCGCACTTGGTCCCCGCCGACTCCATGAGCTGGATGCCGCTGGTCCTTCACGCCGCCGCCTTCAGCGCTCAGCTAATTCTGTCATCGCGCCGGCATCCAGAGACACACACAGGCACAGAGAATCTCTGTGCTTGTGTGTGGTGCTGGCCGCCGGCCGCGATGACGTCATCGCGCGCTGCACGCTGGCTCCGCTTGTGCTTCTGGGAGTCTGCGGGAGAAGAAAAAGGAGCCGGAGGGACTACGACTGTGAGCGCTGCCAGAGAGAGGACCATTTATTTAGCAAGTGACAGGCCTCGAGTGCAGGCCAGGTCAAGAAGAGAGGGTAAGTAGTGGACAGTGCACAGGGAAGGGGGCACAGCATAAGGGGCATTACTGGGGCCACTGAATAAGAGGTATTACTGGGGCCACTGAATAAGGGGCATTACTGGGGTCACTGAATAAGGGGCATTACTGGGACCACTGAATAAGGGGCATTACTGGGGTCACTGAATAAGGGGCATTGCTGGGACCACTGAATAAGGGGCATTACTGGGGCCACTGAATAAGGGGCATTTTTTGGGCCACTGCATAAGGGGCATTACTGGGGGCACTGCATAAGGGACTTTACTGGGTGCACTGCATAAGGGGAGCTACTGGTGGTACAGTATAATGGGTGCTACTGGGGGTACTGTAAGGGGCACTACTGGGGCTACAGCATAATGGGCTCTAATTCAGGGGCATTGCATATTGGGCACAACTAGAGGGGGTATTGCATAAAAGGGCACTACTACAAGGGGAACTGCATAATGGGCACTACTACTGGGGGCATTGCATAAGGGGCACTACTACAGTCATCATTGTATAAGGGGAACTACTACAGTCATTGTATAAGGAGCACTACTGTGGGCATTGTGTATAAGGGGCACTATTACAGTGGGCATTGCATAAGGGGCACTACTACAGTCATAATTGTATAAGGGGCACTACTGTGGGCATTGTGTAGCCTGTTTGGATCGGCACTCACTCTGAGCAGCATTCAGCAGCTCTGGTGCCCTCCACGTAAATACAGTCCACAAGCAGCTACAAAGACGGCGGCACTCAGAGGCTTCCACAAAAATTGATGTATTCAAATAAGCATGTTAGACACCAACATTTCGGGACCACAATGTCCCTTTGTCAAGGTAACACTTGGTGGTCCCGAAACGTTGGTGTCCAACGTGCATATTTGAATACATCAATTTTTGTGGAGTGCACCGTCTTTTGTAGCTGTGTATATATATATTTATATATAAATATATATATATATATATATATATATATAAATATATATATATATATATATATATATATATATATATATATTACAAAACAAAAGGTGGATAAGGAGCGCCTCCTAGTGCAATATTATTACATATCGGTAACCTTCACCAGATGTGGTCACCCTCTGTGTGAATAGGGGTGTACCTTTATTAAGTGGAATACACCACTTATGTATCAGCATGAACAACCAAGGGAGTCCTCAAGTTTTAGATTCTGGAAACCACTCGATATCTCACCTTCCATAGATGTTAGATTACTGTGACCCTTGTATCCAGCCCATCTGTGTCACCCCTGGATACCACGGTCACAGTAATATAACATCTATGGAAAGTGAGAGGGGGGGGGGGGTGACACCATGAGCTACCACACCAGGTGACACCAACCCTAGTGACGCCTCTGCTCTCATTGCACCCCTCCTCCATGTTTCTTTCATTGCACCACCCTCCATGTGTCTCTCATTGCACCACCCTCCATCTGTCTCTCATTGCACCCCTCCTCCATGTGTCTCTCATTGCACCACCCTCCATGTGTCTCTCATTACAACCCTTCCTCCATGTTTCTCTCATCGCACCACCCACCATGTGTCTCTCATTGCAACCCCTCCTCCATGTGTCTCCCTTTGTAGCACCCTCCATGTGTCTCCCTGTGTGGCCCCCTCCATGTGTCTCCTTGTGCACCCCTCCAAGTGTCTCCCTGTGTTTCATTGCAGCCATCCCCACCCCCCTATAGTTCCCTATGTGGGCCCCCTCCCTACAGTATACAGACAGTACAGGTCATATCCGCCCCTCCCCCTCCTGTTCGTTCAACAGGAGCCAACTTTACTTACCTGTCTGACAGAGATCCAGCGCCGTGGGCGGTCCTTCAGCTCCTCAGATCCTCCAGCCACTGCATCAACACAGGCAGCCCAGCCCAGCTCACTGCAGACTCACGTGTGATCAAATCTAACTACCGGCCCTCCCCGCCTCCGCTCCAGCTTCTGCTCCAATCGCAAGGCACTAAAAAAAAAAAAGACAGCAGCTTCCCTCCGGCACCCCAGTGACAGCGCCTAACCGCCACCTCCCTCCCCGACTCCACTCCGGCTCCATACACAATGTACTGGGGGTGAAAAAAACTGACACCTGCTTCACCCTCCAGCCGCGGCTCCCTGGTGACAGCGCTGCGGCACCCCAGGGTTCCGCGGCTCACACTTTGGGAACCACTGGAATATACTGTTTATACTTTATAGTGCCGCCATATCCATCAGCATTTGGTTTGCAGTACAGTAGCACACTTTTTTGGAACACTACTTGTTCCATTCCCATTATTTTTATGTGTAAGTATGCAGTCATCACGCGTCTTGTCGACATTCACAGAATCGACATTCTGAGCATCAACAGCCAGAATGTCTACACATGATTTAGGGTTAGGCTGCAATTAGGGTTAGCATAAGGCTTCAATTAGGGTTCAGGTTGGATTAGTATGAAATTAGGGCAGTGGTTCCCAAATTGGGTGTTGTGGCACCCTGGGGTGGTACAGCGCAGGGGTTCCATGAGTTGGAGGTCCAGGACCAAATAAATATATTTATAGTCAATGCGATAAGTAAAACCAGTGCTGGTGGCTGACAATTATAAAATATGTGGACAAACAGAAGCGCAACCCTGTCCACCAACATAAACCTGAACCTAAGGATGACAAGTTAGCACAATTTACTTCATTTTATATAGTTTACTGAATTTCTCAATAAGAATCTTTTGGCCTAGGGGTCCCATGAAGAACATGCTGATACTCTAGGAGTCTAGGACAACACCAAAAGATAAATTATATTACATCTGATGGCGCCAATAGTCTACAAAAATCAAAGTTAAAATGAACACAAATAGCGCACACAAACCTAAATAGCAGGTTTGCAGCACTTGGAATCTGTGGGCCTGATTCAGCAAGGATCGCTCTTCTGCTAGAACGCACGCAGCGCAGGTGCTAATATCAGCGGTGATATGTAAATGTTTGCATTCCCATTGCGATCACAGCCTGACATAAGGACGCCCAATTCCCCTTACTCACATCCGTATACTTGAGCAACATAGCGAAATAATCGGTAACATCGAGTAACATCGGACCCATACGCACAGGTAAGGCAGGTCAGACCTCGCTCAGGAATTGCTAACGTCAGCGCACGCTATGAGGCCTCAGGCTGCGTATGGTATCACAGTGGATAATTTATTCACGCCCCTGCAACGGCGTTGCAACACCCACTGGCACGCCTGCGTTCGCCCGGCCACCCCCCCCGTCACCATCCACAAACGGCGCTTCCCTGTCAATTAATGTGCTCTGGGTCTGCAAACGCATTTCCCATCGCAATTGCTAGTTTGCGTACGCGCACTGCAAATTAATCGATCGATTTCGTGCGTCTTTGCTACTGCGAACCTTGCTGAATCAGGCCCCGTGCCTCCTCTAAATACAAACAATAACACAATTGTTCATAGTCATACACACTGAACAAACATCATCTTCCACCTTAATCATATTTTGTTTTGATCAGAGCGCTACACCCCTAATAGCTTTTATATGTGTTTCTGCAATCAGTGTATTGTTTACTTTGCTTATTTCATTTGTACATGTGATCTTACTTTATCATTTTCAGTAAAGGATTAATGACATATGGTTACAGCTAATAATGATCTTACCACTACACCCGCATATACGTAGCATTGTATTATTCATCTATACACTGATTGTAGAAAAACACATAGGGCCGTATTCAATTTGGAGCGAAAAGCCATTTTCTGCAAAACTTTTTCGTGGATGACGTCATTTTCGACGATTTCATTTATCCCCGTATTCAATTTCTCCGACTTTTCGCCTGTGCGAAAAGTTTGCGCATTATAATCAGCGGAAAAGTATCGGCAATGGATAGGCAGCGGAAAAAAAGTGCAGAATCGGGGTTCTGGGGTGCAAAATTGCGGCAAACCCCCTAAACCCTTTTTACACCCCCTTGACGCTAATTGCATTAAAAAAAAATGCAAAAACCCCACTAAAGACACCCCAAAAAAGCACTTTGAAAAAATGGGTGAAAAAAAAATCAAAGTGGGGGTACAAATTCAAAAACTAGCGAAATTGCTTTTGGGGGTGTCTGGTAGTATGGGGGAGGTGTATTTTTGATTGCAGGTGCTTGCTGAAGGTGCGTTTTTGGTGCTAGTTAATGGTTTACTTTAGCAACTTTAAAATATGCTTGCACCCATTTTCATGTACCCCAAATTTGATGGAACTACTTATTTTCCCCCCCAAAAAATTGCTAAAAACTATTCTTCACCACTGTCACCAAAGACGATAAATAGTGACTATTGAGACCATTCAAAGACCCCAAATGCCTTCAGCAGGGCTAATCGGGGGTACCCATAGTGAACCCCCATGTCAGAGGATCTTTTGGGGGGTGTCAGGCTGATTTCCCCAAAAACGACAGGATTTTCGCCTGTTTGCGTTTCGCCAGGTCCTGTTTTCCCAATGTGGAATTGAATATGGGGATAAGCGGGGACGTGCGCAATACTTTTTTGCGGCAAAACCTCCGATGACGCCGAAAGTCAGACCTTCTATACGGGCCATAAAAGCTATTAGGAGTGTAGCGCTCAGATCAAAACAATATAATTACAATTTCTATTTAAGAGAAGGGACATCTCTAGTATTGGAGTAGTAGCTCCCCAAGCAATAACCAGTGCGTACTCCAGCGCAGGATCGCAATATAAATGGTATAACATCATCTTCCATCTGGCCAAAGGTCGTGCCGTGATCCCCTCCCCGAAGCTGCCACGGCAAGTGTACGGGCGGTAAGCTGATTGTCCGCACACACACAGCACGATGCCCCATATATCTGCAGATATATTGGGCATCGGTTGCGCAACACAGCCGACTCGATATGTCTGTGAACAACCTGGTTCACAGACATATCGCTGGTACACACTGGCCTACGGGCATACAATCAATTGATCGCCCAATATATCTGCCAGTGTGTTCTCAGCATTAGTCCCTGGTTTCTTGTTCAATTATTTGTTTATGTACTTTGTAAGGTGCTGCAGAACACTTGCGGTGCCGTATAAATAAAGGATAATAATAACAACCACTGAATTAGGCATGCAGACCATGTTAACATTATGCTGTCGACCTTCTGAATGTCAACATAATATACCACACACCCTGTATATAATTGCCATTGGGGAACCAACAGTGAGCTCTAAAATGCCAGTGGGCATGAGACATGCGTGTATAGTCTGTACAGCAGCATTTGAATATGTGTTCCGGGTCCAAGACACATTATGGGGTCTATTTACTAAGGCCCAGATTCAGAGCCGGACGCTCTGTCAGAGTGCTCGCTCTGAATCAGGGCCGGCCTTCTTGTCTTTTAGAACGGCCTCCTGGCCGCTCGCATAGCTGTGGGTAACCACCCACAGCTATAGCGAGCGGCCGGCAAGATGGTCGCGATGGTCAAGACCATCGCGACCATCGGGCTTGCGACGAGACCCTTGTGGTAGGGTCTCGTTGCCGCAAGCCCCAGAGAGATTTCGGCTATAACAGAGCCGAAATCTCTCCCACATGGGAACGCCTCCGTCTGGGCAGCCACCCCCCTGGCACGCCCACCAAAGGGGGCGTGCTGTCACTCAACATCGACAGCACGCCCCCTTTGGTGCGAGACCCGGAGCGGCGGCTTGCCCGTCGCTATCCGGGTCTTGCGCAAGCGCACGACGGAGCCGGCTCCATCGTGCGCATGCGCACTGGCACACCATCGACCCGGTTGCGAGCGCACAGCGCTCACGACTGGGTCTGAATCAGGCCCTAAGCAGTGTTAGGAGACAGAGTGAAAAGTGATAAGGAAGTGATAAGGTGCCAGCCAATCAGCTCCCAACTGTCATTTTTAAAACACAGCCTGTGAGATGACAGTTGGGAGCTGATTGGCTGGCACTTTAACACTTTTCACTCTGTCTACTAACACAGCTTAGTAAATAGACCCCTGTATATAACTGTTTCACATCTGAAATAACTGGCGGAACAGAAGAGGAAAGTACAGGCTGCACACGTCCTGCCCACTGCTCTGTGACATTAATGCATCTCAGTTATAATGCTTAATCACGCATAAGGACAGAACTGTTGTGTATGGTCACATTTCCCACACACTCCACACATGTAAAATAATGATTACATGGCCATTCATGCCAGCTCTTAGCTGGTATAATTTTAACATGCGTATAATTATCCCTGTGCCAGACAGTACCCAATACTGAGTGATCTCGAGAATATCGGTATCATTAGACTTCATATAACAATACTGTATATTCTGTATCACTGTACAGAGACATTTATTCGTCCATATCAGCCCCTGCCCTGGTAGAGCTTGCAATCGAATACACACACACCGAAAGAAAATTTAAATTATGGACTGGAATTGTTAAGTGAACTGAGGGCCTAATTCAGACCCGCTCGCGAGCGCTGAGCGCTCGCAAGCGGGTCGATGTTGGCCAAGTGCGCATGCGCACGACGGAGGCGGCTCTGTCGTGCGCATGCGCGAGACCCGAATAACGACGGCCAAGCCATCGCTATGGATCTCGCACCAAAGGGGGCGTGCTGTCGATGGTGAGTGACAGCACGCCCCCTTTGGTGGGCGTGCCGGGGGCGTGGCTGCCCAGACGGAGGCGTTCCCGATGGTCGTGATGGTCTTGGCCATCGCGACCATCATTTTGACTGCTCGCTATAGCTGTGGGTGGTCACCCACAGCTATGCGAGCGGCCAGGAGGCCGCTCTTAATTTCAGAGGGACGGCCCTGATTCAGAGCGAGCGCTCTGTCAGAGCGTCCGGCTCTGAATCAGGGCCAGAATCTTCAATTAAAATGTAAAAACATAGGCCCTGATTCAGAGCCGGACGCTCTGACCAGAGCGCTCGCTCTGAATCAGGGCCCACCTCCATTAAAATGGAGGGTCCTCCTGGACGCTTGTATAGCTGTGGGTCACCACCCACAGCATATACGAACGTCCAACAAGATGGTCGCGATGGTCTTGACCATCGTGACAATCGGACTTGCGAGTGAAACCCTGTGGTCGGGTTTCTCAACCGCAAGCCCTGGAGTGATTTTGGCTCTATCAGAGCCAAAATCACTCCCACTGACATCACTAGTGATGTCAGTGGGGCCGGCTTCAGACGGTAGGTGTTCCCATAGGAACGCCTCCGTCTGGCAGGCACGCCCCCGGCACGCCCACCAAAGGGGGCGTGCTGTCAATCAACATCGACAGCACGCCCCCTTTGGTGCGAGACCCGGAGCGATGTAAAGTCCTTCGCTCGCCGGGTCTCGCGCATGCGCACGACGGAGCTCCCTCCGTCGTGCGCATGCGCAGTGGGGAACATCGACCCACTTGCGAGCGTACTGCCGCTTGCGAGTGGGTCTGAATGACCCCCATAATTTTTTTGACTTACCTACTATTTGTTTTTTTTATTTCTATTCAATATTATTGTTTTATTTATAATAATTATGTCAATAGTGGGATTTAGTACAAAAATGACCAAGCGTGTCACAAAAATACTTCCTTAGACTATAGGCGCTCAGCCTGCGTAACGTGCGGCTGTGGATTAAAAGATCTACAGTAAAAAGGTAGACAATGTCTAGATAGACACCAGATGTTAGACAGTCAATAGGTCGACAGGGACAAAAGGTCAACATACTAAAGGCTGACAGGTACAAATGGTTGACAGGGTCAAAAAGTCAACATGAAAATGGTTGACATTGATTTTTGTTCGTTTTCTAACCCTAATCTTCACTTAACCCTCCTCATGGTGCCTAACCCTAACCCTCCCTCCTGGTGCCTAACCGTCGGGGAAGGTGCCTGACCCTAACCGTCCCTTCTAGTGCCTAACCCTCTGGTAAGTGCCTAACCCTCCCTCCTGGTGCCTAACCCTAACCATCGGGGAAGGTGCCTGACCTTACCTTCTAGTGCCTAACCCTCTGGTAAGTGCCTAACCCTAACCTTCCCTCCTGGTGCTTAACCCTAACCGTCCCTTCTAGTGCCTGACCCTAACCCTCCGGTAAGTGCATAACCCTCCCTCCTGGTACCTAGCCCTAACCATTGGGGTAAGTGCTTAACCATAACCCTATGCTAAGTGCCTAACCCTAAAAAAACAAAAAATATGAGTCAGACATTTTGTGTCGACCATTTTCATGTTGACCTTTTGACCCTGTTGACCATTTGTACCTGACAACCTTCTTACATGTCGACCTATTTGTCCCTGTCGACCTTTTTGTTTCTGTCGACCTATTGACTGTCTAACATCTGGTGTCTATCTAGACATTGTCTACCTTTTTACTGTAGATCTTTAGTCTGGATCCCGTAACGTACACCCCTAGGGGAACGCCCATAGAGTCATGAAGTCTGTAAAATATAACTCATTGTTTATTTTTAAATAATAAAACATATAAAAATGTTTACATACATACAATGTTTAACATGCACACAAGTGCATGTTAAACTGAGGTTAGAAAAGCTTGGCCTAGGCCAGTGGTTCTCAAACTCAGTCCTCAGGACCCCACACAGTTCACGTTTTGCAAGTCACCCAGCTGGTGCACAGGTGTATTCATTACTCACTGACACATTTTAAAAGATCCACAGGTGGAGCCAATATCTCACTTGTGATTCTGCGAGGAGACATGGAAAACATGCACTGTTTGGGGGTCCTGATGACCGAGTTTGAGAACCTGTGACCTAGGCAATCAAATAATATAAGACAAACAGGTAAAAAATGCAAAGCATAGCACACATCAGCTTAACTGATTCAGAACTACATTAGCCAGAATGATATAAATGTAAAGCAGTCTTAATATTTTTAAGTGTGACCCTGCCCTTGGCTGTATTTTATATAGTCTGTCAGGACAGTACATTTTATAATTGTACTAAGCAGTCCTGTTACCTAGGAGACTGCATGCATCTGCATTCACCCCAAGGCATCTCTCCCTTGCCAATTCCCTTGTTTGTTTTTGCAACAAGAGCTCTGAGTGCAATGTATTTTAAAAGGAATAATCAGCCGGTACCATGTCCCTTTAAAATGGAATATTCTTTGTTTTTAATGTCATTAAAAGCGCAAAAATTGTTGACGGTGAGCGTTCTCATGCCAGGAACACAAGGCCACCCCTTTTTGTAGTAAACATATTGTGCCTCTCAGGCGCTGAACACCTCGTACTCTGGGTTCTGTACAAACCACGACAGGAAGGATGTTGCTATAGTAACGAAGCAAAGCGCAGTGTTTTGTACAGGGAAAGCTTCACCTTGTGTTACAATGTGCTTCACTCAGGTTTACATAGAGCTAAGTCCTTTTAGGGCCCTAACAGTGCATGTTTACAATGTAGTCTCAGGAATAATTAGTACCACCTGAAGATCATTTCAGGGGCAAGAAGAGGGTGGTTGGGTGTTAGAGGAGGGTACTCTTTACCCTGCCTAGGCTTTTTGGTGGGGCTGGGTGGGGGCCTGGGTCAGTTGTCATCAGGACATGCACAGCACAGACCACATGTGAAGTTGCCGCCCAGTAGGAAACATCGTTACAGCACAGACGCCCGAAGCACATAATAGGGCTCCCACAGTCTCACACCAAGGGGCGTATTCAATTAGAAGCGAAAAGCTGTTTTCCACAAAAAAGTGTCGCCGATCTCGGCTTTTCACGTGGTCCGAACTTATCTCCGTATTCAATTCCAGCCGGTTTTTGCCTACGCGGAAAGTTAATAGGCGAAAAAGATTTGCCTCTGAATAGCAGGTGAAAAGAAGTGCAACATTTTTATTTTGGGGTGCAAAGGTGGGGAAACCACTCCGAACCCTTGGTACAGCCCCAAAGGTCAACTGTGTAAAAAAAAAAAAAACAGGGAAAAAAATTAAGAACACACCAAAAAAGTACTTTCATTTTGGGGGCGAAAAAGCACAAAGTGGGGGGACAAGCATAAAAACTAGTGCAATAGACTTCTTGGGGGGTCTGCAAGGATAGGTCAGGTGTTTTTAGGATTGCAGGTGCAACAGGTGGGTTTTTCACGTTTTTTAAAACTTCACTGTAGAAACTTTAAAATATTGCTAGCACCCATTTTCAAGTACCCCGAATTTGACAGGACTACTTATTTCCCCCCCAAAATACTTCTTTATGCCATTCTTCACCGCTTGTCCAAAGACGCTAATAAGAAGCTATTGAAACAACTGAAGAACCCCAAACACTTTTATTAGGGTTATTAGTTTTATTGATCCCCAATGTCAGTGCATTTTTATGGGGGGTTCAGGCTGATTTCCCAATTCTGACAGCACTTTCTGCCTGTTCTGAATTTGCCGTTTGCCGTTTTCGCGTGGTTTGGGATTGAATACGGTGAATAGCGGGGGCGCGCACGATAACTTTCTGCGTCCAAAACACGCGATGTCGGCGGAAAGTCTGGCAGGTGAAAGTTTTCCACCTGTGCAAAACTAATTGAATATGGCCCCAAGTCTCCATCAGAGTCCTGTCACCACCGGTACCGCCCCTGCTCATGGCCCCACCCCGACTCCGCCCAGTGACTGCCTACCCTCCAACATGACCTGTTCCACCAGGTACAAAGTGCTTGCCACCTAATTTATGATTGTTATTTCCTGTGTTGAACGAGTTAATGGATGAGACAGGTGTAATAAAACAGGTGGCTGCATTCATAAATGAGATGGGAAGTCCAGAAGCAGAGCAATTTGTACCTGGTGGAACGGGTCTGTGACTGCTGTCACAAGGTCCTCCGGGGATAGTGGGGGGGGGGGGGGTAGTATTTACTGTAGCATTGACTGCTATTCAATATTCAAAAGAGGTGGTGTGTGGGTGTCCCCCTTTGCAGTTCGCGGCCCCACCCTTTACAGAACGCGGCGCTGCACATTGTTCTTTTTCCAGTATTTTTGGGGAGGGGGCATGATCATGACCCCTCTTGGCTGTTCTTGACGACCCTGGATCTACTATGTTAGTCAATTAACACACCGTTGCTCCAGCCAGATGACCAAGAAAACGTGCACTGTTAAGGCTCATACACACTAGTCCGGAATTAGTGTGATTTACCGCCGGCCGCCGGAAGCCCGACAGCGAAGATCCCGACAGGTAAGTATATTTTCTATTTACTAACCTAACCTCCCCCCCTAACCCTAACCCTCCCTTAGGGGTGCCTAACCCTAACCTCCCCCACAAGTTTCCTAAACCCTAACCCCCCCTCTAAGTGCCTAAACCTAACCCCCCCTTCCTCGCAGCCTAACCCTGTCTCCTGGGGGGGTGCCTAACCCTAACCTCCCCCCGAGGGTGCCTAACCCTAACCTCCCAGGGGGGTGCCTAACCCTAACCTCCCAAGGAGGAGTCTAACCCTAAGTCTTCCCAGGGGGGTGCCTAACTCTAACCTCCCAGGGGGGTGTCTAACCCTAAGTCCTCCAGGGAGCCCCTAACCTAACCCTCCTTCGATCCGTAAGCCGGGTGTAGGGCTCCCGGCGTATGTCTAATGACAGGCGTCTGGATTTCGACGCCTGTCATTAGACACTTGCCAGGATTAGACAGTCGAGATGCCGACGGTCGGAATTTAGACCGTCAGCATCGCAACTGCATACCACTAGATGGGTGTGGATTGAAAGATCTACAGTAAAAAGGTAGACAATAGATGTTAGACAGTCAGTTGTCGACAGGGACAAAAGGTCGACAGGGACAAACGGTTAACACACTAATTGTCGACATGTAAGAAGGTCGACGGGTACAAATGGTCAACAGGGTCAAACCCTAACTGTACCTTCCGGTGCCTGACCCTAACCCTCCGGTAAGTGTCTAACCCTCCCTCCTCGTGCGTAATCCTAACCGTCGGGGAAAGTGCCTGACCCTAACTGTACCTTCTAGTGCAGTGATTCCCAAACTCGGTCCTCGAGGCACACTAACAGTCCTGGTTTTAGTGATATCCATGCTTAAACACAGATGGTTAAATCAAAATACCTAAGGTACTAATTAAGTCACCTGTGCTCAACTATGGCTATCCTTAAAACCTGGACTGTTAGTGTGCCTTGAGGACCGTGGTTGGGAACCCCTGTTCTAGTGCCTAACCCTAACCATAACCTTAAAAAAAAATCAAAAAAACATGTGTCGGACATTTTTTTTTGTCGACAATCTGACCCTGTCGAACAGTTGTACCTGTCGACCTTATTACATGTCGACCTTTAGTGTGTAGACATTTTGTCCCTGTCGACCTATTGACTGTCTAACATCTGGTGTCTACCTTTTTACTGTAGATCTTTGGCCTAGATCCCCACTAGACGATATGCTCCATGAGCGATATCGTCTAGTATTTCCCCTGCAGTGCTGGGCTCAATGTCGTTAACGATATCGTTCAGTGCCGGCACCCTCCCTCATCCTTGCACATGCACAACTTGACGCTATCGGCTGGTTGGCCTGCATGTTCAGGCGATGAACGGCATCTTCAACGACCTGCGGGAGCGCGCATCGTTGGTCGTTCACCGTGTACACACTGGACAATATTGGACGCGATGAACGATATCGTTATCGTTCAAATCGGCCAACTTATCGTCTAGTGTGTATGGGGATTTAGTGTTCCATGAGGGCCGGGTTTGACAAACACTGACTTACACATAGAGTATATATAGAGTATACACGCTAACTTCTTACTTCTGCCTAAAGGGGTAGCCAGCTGCACAGACTGTATAAATAAAATATACAACTATGGACATACATAAAATATACAACTATGGACATACATAGACAGGATTTATACATTGGAGGTTGTGATATTTACTCAGTTGACCTGAATGAGGAACAGGTTACAATCTGGTATTAAACATTGTAGTAGTTTCAAATGCATAAGTTAGTTATTAACCATAAAGATGGTTAATAGATGTTAAAGGATATTAGAACTCTTGTGGGTGCTGGGATCAGTTTCAATGGATGAAATATGAATATTACTCTTTTTTTATTGCCCATATAAACCGTCGTTATATACAGCGATGAGTTTAGTGACTACTATTTGGGAAATATCCTGCCATCGGTGTGTGATGCGACTAGTTGTGTTTGTTGTGCTACATTGTGGACCCTTTTACGGATCCACACGTTGCACCAATTTAGACCTGGAAAATCAACCCGACAGCACGCTAAGGCCGGGATGTGCTAATGCTGAAAATGCAGTAAAACCCCAGAAACAGGAGTTTTACTGCATTTTACATATGTACTATCGCATCCTGGTGCTTCGTCAAGGTAGGTAACGCCACCTTCAGGCCTATGGGCTTATTACTTCCCCTAAGAGGGATCCAATCGGATCCCTCCAACCCAGGCCAGTCAAGAGCCACGCCGGGTCCCTGTAAAAAGGGGGCGTGGCCTAATTGTGCCACCTTGGCCACGCCCCATAGGTAAAAAAAACAACACAGTTTTGCAGCGCCGCGAAGCATAACCAGTGGGGGGCGCGATCAGCTTGATCGCTCCCCCCACAAGCATAGGAGACTGCTGTGGCTGCTTCCTAGCAGCCGCGAGCAGTCTCCCAATGCAGCCCAGCATAGAGCAACGTGTAGCGGTGCCCGACCTGGGCCCCCGCCGGGCCCCTCCAGCAAGCCCGGGCCCGATTAATTTGTACTCGCTCCCCCCCCCTCTCTGCGCCCCTGCTCCTATCACCTCCAGCATCCACCTGAGGGACTTCTGGGTGGAAGTCCCTCTGTTTGGGGCCATCTCAAAGGACAGCTGTTATCGGGCTAGCTGTCCTTTGCGATGTAAATTGTCATTCTACGTACATACCACAGTAATCAACGGTGGTATGTACCCGAACAAAGGCGGTATGTACCCGAACAAAGGCGGTATGTACCCGAATAAAGTCGGTATGTACTAAGCATTGCAGAAGCGATGCTTAGTACAACCCACCCTAAAGCCCTTGTGCGTGTAACACCTGCTCATGTCTCTGGAGAATGAAGAATAGGCTCACAAAATACTAATTATGGAATCGTGTGGATGGTTTCCATCCTGGCAGTGCCTCCACTTCAGCTATCTTCTGTCTTTCAAGGAGAGGTCAGCTCGGGAGGCCCTAATGGTCTAGAGTGTAGATGCAGTGTACCCTCCCTCACCCAATAACGCGCAAGGACACAGATTATAAAATAAATAACCCAAAAGGGTGGTGGTCATTGTATGAAAAAATACTCTAATAAATAAAATAGTACTGTTCTATTAATTACAGGTTGAGTCTCCCATATCCAAATATTACAAATTACGGAATATTGCGAAATACAGGATTATATTTTAGCATAACTGAGAAACCTTGGCTTTTTTGACAGTTCAATGTTCACAAACTTTGTTTAAGGCACAAAATTATTAAACATATTGTATAAATTTACCTTCAGGCTTTGTCTATAAGGTGTATATGAAACATAAATGAAATTAATGTATGTACACAAACTTTGTTTGAGCGACAAAATGTTTGAAAATATTGTATAAAATGACCTGCAGGCTGTGTGTGTATAAGGTGTATATAATGACCTGCAGGCTGTGTGTATAAGGTGTATATATAATGACCTGCAGGCTGTGTGTATAAGATGTATATAATGACCTGCAGGCTGTGTGTATAAGGTGTATATAATGATCTGCAGGCTGTGTGTATAAGGTGTATATATAATGACCTGCAGGCTGTGTGTATAAGATGTATAGAATGAGCTGCAGGCTGTGTGTGTATAAGGTGTATATAATGACCTGCAGGCTGTGTGTATAAGGTGTATATAATGACCTGCAGGCTGTGTGTGTATAAGGTGTATAGAATGACCTGCAGGCTGTGTGTATAAGGTGTATAGAATGACATGCATGCTGTGTGTGTATAAGGTGTATAGAATGAGCTGCAGGCTGTGTGTATAAGGTGTATAGAATGACCTGCAGGCTGTGTGTATAAGATGTATATAATGACCTGCAGGCTGTGTGTATAAGGTGTATATAATGACCTGCAGGCTGTGTGTATTAGGTGTATATATAATGACCTGCAGGCTGTGTGTATTAGGTGTATATATAATGACCTGCAGGCTGTGTGTATAATGTGTATAGAATGAGCTGCAGGCTGTGTGTGTATAAGATGTATATAATGACCTGCAGGCTGTGTGTATAAGGTGTATATAATGACCTGCAGGCTGTGTGTGTATAAGGTGTATAGAATGACCTGCAGGCTGTGTGTATAAGATGTATATAATGACCTGCAGGCTGTGTGTATAAGGTGTATATAATGACCTGCAGGCTGTGTGTATAAGATGTATATAATGACCTGCAGGCTGTGTGTGTATAAGGTGTATATAATGACCTGCAGGCTGTGTGTATAAGGTGTATATATAATGACCTGCAGGCTGTGTGTATAAGATGTATAGAATGAGCTGCAAGCTGTGTGTGTATAAGGTGTATATAATGACCTGCAGGCTGTGTGTATAAGGTGTATATAATGACCTGCAGGCTGTGTGTGTATAAGGTGTATAGAATGACCTGCAGGCTGTGTGTATAAGGTGTATAGAATGACATGCATGCTGTGTGTATATAAGGTGTATAGAATGAGCTGCAGGCTGTGTGTATAAGGTGTATAGAATGACCTGCAGGCTGTGTGTATAAGGAGTATATAATGACCTGCAGGCTGTGTGTATAAGGTGTATATAATGACCTGCAGGCTGTGTGTGTATAAGGTGTATAGAATGAGCTGCAGGCTGTGTGTATAAGGTGTATAGAATGAGATGCAGGCTGTGTGTGTATAAGGTGTATAGAATGATCTGCAGGCTGTGTGTATAAGGTGTATAGAATGACCTGCAGGCTGTGTGTATAAGGTGTATAGAATGACCTGCAGGCTGTGTGTATAAGGTGTATATAATGACCTGCAGGCTGTGTGTATAAGGTGTATATATAATGACCTGCAGGCAGTGTGTGTATAAGGTGTATATATAATGACCTGCAGGCAGTGTGTGTATAAGGTGTATAGAATGACCTGCAGGCTGTGTGTGTATAAGGTGTATATAATGACCTGCAGGCTGTGTGTGTATAAGGTGTATAGAATGACCTGCAGGCTGTGTGTGTATAAGGTGTATAGAATGACCTGCAGGCTGTGTGTGTATAAGGTGTATAGAATGACCTGCAGGCTGTGTGTATAAGGTGTATAGAATGACCTGCAGGCTGTGTGTATAAGATGTATATAATGACCTGCAGGCTGTGTGTATAAGGTGTATATAATGACCTGCAGGCTGTGTGTATTAGGTGTATATATAATGACCTGCAGGCTGTGTGTATTAGGTGTATATATAATGACCTGCAGGCTGTGTGTATTAGGTGTATATATAATGACCTGCAGGCTGTGTGTATAATGTGTATAGAATGAGCTGCAGGCTGTGTGTGTATAAGATGTATATAATGACCTGCAGGCTGTGTGTATAAGGTGTATAGAATGACCTGCAGGCTGTGTGTGTATAAGGTGTATAGAATGACCTGCAGGCTGTGTGTATAAGGTGTATAGAATGACCTGCAGGCTGTGTGTATAAGATGTATAGAATGAGCTGCAGGCTGTGTGTGTATAAGGTGTATAGAATGAGCTGCAGGCTGTGTGTGTATAAGGTGTATAGAATGACCTGCAGGCTGTGTGTATAAGGTGTATATAATGACCTGCAGGCTGTGTGTGTATAAGGTGTATATATAATGACCTGCAGGCTGTGTGTATAAGATGTATATAATGACCTGCAGGCTGTGTGTATAAGGTGTATATAATGACCTGCAGGCTGTGTGTATAAGGTGTATATATAATGACCTGCAGGCTGTGTGTATAAGATGTATATAATGACCTGCAGGCTGTGTGTATAAGGTGTATATAATGACCTGCAGGCTGTGTGTATAAGATGTATATAATGACCTGCAGGCTGTGTGTGTATAAGGTGTATATAATGACCTGCAGGCTGTGTGTATAAGGTGTATATATAATGACCTGCAGGCTGTGTGTATAAGATGTATAGAATGAGCTGCAAGCTGTGTGTGTATAAGGTGTATATAATGACCTGCAGGCTGTGTGTATAAGGTGTATATAATGACCTGCAGGCTGTGTGTGTATAAGGTGTATAGAATGACCTGCAGGCTGTGTGTGTATAAGGTGTATAGAATGACCTGCAGGCTGTGTGTATAAGGTGTATATAATGACATGCATGCTGTGTGTGTATAAGGTGTATAGAATGACCTGCAGGCTGTGTGTATAAGGTGTATAGAATGACATGCATGCTGTGTGTGTATAAGGTGTATAGAATGAGCTGCAGGCTGTGTGTATAAGGTGTATAGAATGACCTGCAGGCTGGGTGTATAAGGTGTATAGAATGAGCTGCAGGCTGTGTGTATAAGGTGTATAGAATGAGCTGCAGGCTGTGTGTATAAGGTGTATATAATGACCTGCAGGCTGTGTGTGTATAAGGTGTATAGAATGACCTGCAGGCTGTGTGTATAAGGTGTATATAATGACCTGCAGGCTGTGTGTATAAGATGTATAGAATGAGCTGCAGGCTGTGTGTGTATAAGGTGTATAGAATGAGCTGCAGGCTGTGTGTGTATAAGGTGTATAGAATGACCTGCAGGCTGTGTGTATAAGGTGTATATAATGACCTGCAGGCTGTGTGTGTATAAGGTGTATATAATGACCTGCAGGCTGTGTGTATTAGGTGTATATATAATGACCTGCAGGCTGTGTGTATTAGGTGTATATATAATGACCTGCAGGCTGTGTGTATTAGGTGTATATATAATGACCTGCAGGCTGTGTGTATAATGTGTATAGAATGAGCTGCAGGCTGTGTGTGTATAAGATGTATATAATGACCTGCAGGCTGTGTGTATAAGGTGTATATAATGACCTGCAGGCTGTGTGTGTATAAGGTGTATAGAATGACCTGCAGGCTGTGTGTATAAGGTGTATATAATGACCTGCAGGCTGTGTGTATAAGATGTATAGAATGAGCTGCAGGCTGTGTGTGTATAAGGTGTATAGAATGAGCTGCAGGCTGTGTGTGTATAAGGTGTATAGCATGACCTGCAGGCTGTGTGTATAAGGTGTATATAATGACCTGCAGGCTGTGTGTGTATAAGGTGTATATATAATGACCTGCAGGCTGTGTGTATAAGATGTATATAATGACCTGCAGGCTGTGTGTATAAGGTGTATATAATGACCTGCAGGCTGTGTGTATAAGGTGTATATATAATGACCTGCAGGCTGTGTGTATAAGATGTATATAATGACCTGCAGGCTGTGTGTATAAGGTGTATATAATGACCTGCAGGCTGTGTGTATAAGATGTATATAATGACCTGCAGGCTGTGTGTGTATAAGGTGTATATAATGACCTGCAGGCTGTGTGTATAAGGTGTATATATAATGACCTGCAGGCTGTGTGTATAAGATGTATAGAATGAGCTGCAAGCTGTGTGTGTATAAGGTGTATATAATGACCTGCAGGCTGTGTGTATAAGGTGTATATAATGACCTGCAGGCTGTGTGTGTATAAGGTGTATAGAATGACCTGCAGGCTGTGTGTGTATAAGGTGTATAGAATGACCTGCAGGCTGTGTGTATAAGGTGTATATAATGACATGCATGCTGTGTGTATATAAGGTGTATAGAATGAGCTGCAGGCTGTGTGTATAAGGTGTATAGAATGACCTGCAGGCTGTGTGTATAAGGTGTATAGAATGAGCTGCAGGCTGTGTGTATAAGGTGTATATAATGAGCTGCAGGCTGTGTGTGTATAAGGTGTATAGAATGACCTGCAGGCTGCGTGTATAAGGTGTATAGAATGACCTGCAGGCTGTGTGTATAAGGTGTATATATAATGACCTGCAGGCTGTGTGTATAAGATGTATATAATGACCTGCAGGCTGTGTGTATAAGGTGTATATAATGACCTGCAGGCTGTGTGTATAAGATGTATATAATGACCTGCAGGCTGTGTGTGTATAAGGTGTATATAATGACCTGCAGGCTGTGTGTATAAGGTGTATATATAATGACCTGCAGGCTGTGTGTGTATAAGGTGTATAGAATGACCTGCAGGTTGTGTGTATAAGGTGTATAGAATGACCTGCAGGTTGTGTGTATAAGGTGTATAGAATGACCTGCAGGCTGTGTGTATAAGGTGTATATAATGAGCTGCAGGCTGTGTGTATAAGGTGTATAGAATGACCTGCAGGCTGTGTGTATAAGGTGTATAGAATAACCTGCAGGCTGTGTGTATAAGGTGTATAGAATGACCTGCAGGATGTGTGTGTAAGGTGTATAGAATGAGCTGCAGGCTGTGTGTGTATAAGGTGTATAGAATGAGCTGCATGCTGTGTGTGTATAAGGTGTATAGAATGACCTGCAGGCTGTGTGTATAAGGTGTATAGAATGACCTGCAGGCTGTGTGTATAAGGTGTATAGAATGAGCTGCAGGCTGTGTGTATAAGGTGTATAGAATGACCAGCAGGCTGTGTGTAGAAGGTGTATAGAATGACCTGCAGGCTGTGTGTGTATAAGGTGTATAGAATGACTTGCAGGCTGTGTGTATATGGTGTATATAATGAGCTGCAGGCTGTGTGTATAAGTTGTATATAATGACCTGCAGGCTGCGTGTATAAGGTGTATATAATGAGCTGCAGGCTGCGTGTATAAGGTGTATATAATGACCTGCAGGCTGTGTGTATAAGATGTATAGAATGAGCTGCAAGCTGTGTGTGTATAAGGTGTATATAATGACCTGCAGGCTGTGTGTATAAGGTGTATATAATGACCTGCAGGCTGTGTGTGTATAAGGTGTATAGAATGACCTGCAGGCTGTGTGTGTATAAGGTGTATAGAATGACCTGCAGGCTGTGTGTATAAGGTGTATATAATGACATGCATGCTGTGTGTATATAAGGTGTATAGAATGAGCTGCAGGCTGTGTGTATAAGGTGTATAGAATGACCTGCAGGCTGTGTGTATAAGGTGTATAGAATGAGCTGCAGGCTGTGTGTATAAGGTGTATATAATGAGCTGCAGGCTGTGTGTGTATAAGGTGTATAGAATGACCTGCAGGCTGCGTGTATAAGGTGTATAGAATGACCTGCAGGCTGTGTGTATAAGGTGTATATATAATGACCTGCAGGCTGTGTGTATAAGATGTATATAATGACCTGCAGGCTGTGTGTATAAGGTGTATATAATGACCTGCAGGCTGTGTGTATAAGATGTATATAATGACCTGCAGGCTGTGTGTGTATAAGGTGTATATAATGACCTGCAGGCTGTGTGTATAAGGTGTATATATAATGACCTGCAGGCTGTGTGTGTATAAGGTGTATAGAATGACCTGCAGGTTGTGTGTATAAGGTGTATAGAATGACCTGCAGGTTGTGTGTATAAGGTGTATAGAATGACCTGCAGGCTGTGTGTATAAGGTGTATATAATGAGCTGCAGGCTGTGTGTATAAGGTGTATAGAATGACCTGCAGGCTGTGTGTATAAGGTGTATAGAATAACCTGCAGGCTGTGTGTATAAGGTGTATAGAATGACCTGCAGGATGTGTGTGTAAGGTGTATAGAATGAGCTGCAGGCTGTGTGTGTATAAGGTGTATAGAATGAGCTGCATGCTGTGTGTGTATAAGGTGTATAGAATGACCTGCAGGCTGTGTGTATAAGGTGTATAGAATGACCTGCAGGCTGTGTGTATAAGGTGTATAGAATGAGCTGCAGGCTGTGTGTATAAGGTGTATAGAATGACCAGCAGGCTGTGTGTAGAAGGTGTATAGAATGACCTGCAGGCTGTGTGTGTATAAGGTGTATAGAATGACTTGCAGGCTGTGTGTATATGGTGTATATAATGAGCTGCAGGCTGTGTGTATAAGTTGTATATAATGACCTGCAGGCTGCGTGTATAAGGTGTATATAATGAGCTGCAGGCTGCGTGTATAAGGTGTATATAATGACCTGCAGGCTGCGTGTATAAGGTGTATAGAATGACCTGCAGGCTGCGTGTATAAGGTGTATAGAATGACCTGCAGGCTGCGTGTATAAGGTGTATAGAATGAGCTGCAGGCTGCGTGTATAAGGTGTATAGAATGAGCTGCAGGCTGCGTGTATAAGGTGTATAGAATGAGCTGCAGGCTGTGTGTATAAGGTGTATAGAATGAGCTGCAGGCTGTGTGTATAAGGTGTATATAATGACCTGCAGGCTGTGTGTGTGTATAAGGTGTATATAATGAGCTGCTGGCTGTGTGTATAAGGTGTATATAATGACCTGCAGGCTGTGTGTGTGTATAAGGTGTATATAATGAGCTGCAGGCTGTGTGTATAAGGTGTATATAATGACCAGCAGGCTGTGTTTTGAAGGTGTATAGAATGACCTGCAGGCTGTGTGTATAAGGTGTATAGAATGAGCTGCAGGCTGTGTGTATAAGGTGTATATAATTACCTGCAGGCTGTGTGTATAAGGTGTATATAACACATTAATGCATTCTGTGTTTAGATTTGGGTCCCATTCCCAAGATATCTCATTATGGTGTGCAAATATTCCAAAATACGGAATATTCCGATATCCAAAATACCCCTGGTCCCAAGCATTTTGTATATGTGAGACTCAACCTGTATCACAATAATCCCTAGCCCTCACAAATCACTTCTTCACTTCTCCTGAGAATCACCTGGAAATTACACATAAAGATTAAATCAGTATATAATATGCATAAATAAGGTGAGCAAGAACCTAATTCTTAAATATATGAGCAATAAACAGGACTGACGAGAAATATTTCAATATGGATACTGACACTTTTACTCTGAACAAATGAATACTAAGGGCCTGATTCAGAGCCAGACGCAAGTGGCCGTTCGCTCATCCGCCGCACAAGCGAAAAAATTTAAATTTAAGCGCTCGCTCGTATGTTCGCTCGTAGCTAACCTTCCGCCCCATATTCTCCAAACCCCTCCTCTAGCTTGCGACCGTTCAAAATAGCGACCGTTCGTCTCCCCTTTGGTTGCTTTGGACTCTCGCACAAGTCAATTCCAGAAGTGGACCTGTCAGATTTCGATTACCTGCTCGTTCATTCTGCATACATACTTTAATCGTTTCATGCCAATCAATATATTAATTAGCTTAATTGCTCTTCACATGTTTGCAATCCGTTTTTTTTTTATTTTTCAAAAAATGTTTAATAGGTAATCCTGCATAAAAATTTAAAAATAGAAGGGAAATCTAAACATTATTTTGGATTTAGAAACCAAAGGGTTAAAATCTATTTAGGAGTTTTAAAGAACACTTTGCAAACCTAAAAAAAAAAACATTTTTCTTGGCCCCTTAAAAATAAAGCAATAACCTAAACATGCTGACAATATTTTTTGCATAAAAAATGTAAAACAAAAAAAAAAAAAAATTTTTACACAAAAATTGGTAAGCTAATTGATTGTCTAATCCAGAAATTAGCAGCTGAGTAGTTCACCTGTGTACGGTTTTGTGCTAGAAAAAAAAACGATTTGCTAAACACATTACAAGCTTGTTTGCAATTCTAAGTTGATTGTTTTTGTGGTCTCAATTGATTAATCGGAAAACCATCGATGAGACTCAGGAGGAACGAAGAGACCATCGCCATTGTGGTAGAGAATACCAGACCACAAGCTGAGCGAGCAGTTTGAATGGAAAGTTGATCAGACAATGATGTATGACTTTATCCGTTCACATTGGCCGTTCGCATGAGATAATTTATGTACGCCCAAAAAACGCCTTGACACGCCTGCGTTTTCCCATCTCCACCTCCGTCACCGCCCCAAAACGGACTGTTCTGTCAATCACATTTGACATGTCACTTCCTGTTCCCTCTTCGATGAACGACTGGAAAAATTATCGCAATCAGCCGTACGCACATGCGCACTGTTACACCGACGCATGCGTGGTTTGACAACATCGGACCGCTACGAGCGGCTCTGAATGAGGGCCTAAATCCTTACAACTTAAATGATGACTAAATAATGCATCTCCACTTTATAAAGATTATAAACAATTACCCTGAACACTTATGTCCAGAATAACCAATTCCCTTACATGACCACTATGCAGACTATAAACCCTGAATACCAAAACCCTGGTACCAGTTACCATACTCCCCTCCCTTTCACATTCACCTCACACACTCACACTCTAATAAATATAACTTAATACTGGACTTATACTTTAAATATTATTATGATAACAACTTATGCCAAGTCTTCCATTGGTGCACTTTTTGGAACTGGTAGACCCGGGTCTTAAAGTAAAGAATAATGAACAGAGGGCCCGATTCAGACCCGGTCGCAAGCGCTGAGCACTCGCAACCGGGTCGATGGTGGCCCAGAACGCATGCGCATGACGGTGGCCCAGAACGCATGTGCAGAAGCCGGCTCCGTCGTGCACATGCGCGAAACCCGGATAGCGACAGGCAAATCGTCGCTCCGGGTCTCGTACCAAAGGGGGTGTGCTGTCGATGTTGAGTGACAGCACGCCCCCTTTGGTGGGCGGGCCAGGGGGGTGGCTGCCCAAACGGAGGCGTTCCCATGTGAACGCCTACCATTTGGGGCCGGCCCCACTGACATCACAAGTGATGTCAGTGGAGAGATTCCGGCTCTGTCAGAGCCGAAATCTCTCTGGGGCTTGCGGCAATGAGACCCTACCACAAGGGTCTCGTCGCAAGCCCGATGGTCGCGATGGTCTTGACCATCGCGACCATCTTCCTGGCCGCTCGCTATAGCTGTGGGTGGTCACCCACAACTATGCGAGCGGCCAGGAGGCCGTTTTAAAAAGAAAAATAAGACCAGCCCTGATTCAGAGCAAGCGCTCTGTCAGAGCGTCCGGCTCTGAATAAGGGCCAGAGTACATTCCAGGAAAAGTCTTACTGGTTAACATTTGCAATTTCTAGGTGGAATACTGTCCTTGAATAAAGTCTCTGAAGTGTGAGCCTAGTGTGGCATACACTATTATTTTGTCCACTGTTTTACACTTGCAACTGCCCAGCTGAGTGTTTAAACTAGGCATGTGTGGGCTCGGATTAGTTCAGATTTTCCCGCCAAAAATCAGGTCTCAGAAAGAGGCAGAATGTCATCTTTCATGGACAAACGTCATCTTTCCTGGACAAAAGTCCACGAAAGATGATGCTTGTCCATGAAAGATGACGTTTTGCCTCTTTCTTAGACCCGATATTTGGCTGGAAAAATCCAAATTTGTCTCTAGTTTAAACTGGCAGACTATCTCAGTACTGGTGAGTCTTGGGATGGGAAAATATATAAATATAAGATGACTGATTCCATGGTAGGGATGTCCATTATAAGGATGGCCTCGAATGATTCAGTTTTTTGCCGCAATCGTGACATGTAACTATTGTTTCTAAACCATTAGATCGCTTCTATAGCACATGCACAAATGACCAAGCAAGTTTGCACATGCACAAATGAAGCCTGCCACTAAGTCAGTGTTGGGGGCCAATCATTATGAAGGTATGGTCTTCCCTAAAATGGATTAGGGGTGGGACCTAAATTGAATTTAAAATAAAAAAAAAAGTCAAAAATATTAAACATAAAAAAGCAACAAAAAAAAAAAGATAAGAATACAATATTTACTGCTATGTTGCAACGTATTGATAAACACTAATACAAAATTACATTTAGTTGCCTGAGGATCAAGTTACACACAGAGTATAAAATGTTATACTAGGCATATATAACAGGTGGAGAGGTACGTTGCTTATTGAGCTACATGTCACATTTCAACAGTCTCACAATGTGAAGAAATACACATAGCGACCAATCAGATTCTAGCTATTATCTACTAGAATATGCTATATAAAGGATAAGAAGAATCTGATCGGTTGCTATGGGCAACATCTCCACTTCTAAACACATGTACTTTAGTAAATATTCCCCCATGTTTCTACATTGTATTGGTCTTCCTGGTTTTCCCTGATGATTAACAAGCTTTGAAGGTTGAAGATCATTTGTGCCAAAGTGCGTTACTTAAATAGAACTGTGTACTTTGGCAGGAAGTCAGAGCTGCTCTATATATAAACATGCTTCAAAAATCTAAACATATATTTGTTCCCTTACAATAAGTATGTCACCTCAGGATTCAAGCATCACTATACTTGTGGGGGCATTACCCCAAAACACCTGCTTTTTGAAACCCTTAACCATACTTGCCTACTTTTGAAAAAGCATTTCAGGGAGATTGTGAAAGCAGCACCTATGAGCGCGTTACAGTGGGCGTGTCCTGATACATCTGAGAGGCGTGTCCTACATGTGATGGGCGTGTACTGATAAATCTGAGAGGCGTGTCCTAAACCTGACTGACATCCAAATGTAACCAGCCCACAAGCAGTTAGTAAGATCTGTTTGTTGATGAAAACACACTAATACTTTTCAGAAATTCATAGGGATCATTGGCCCTCATTCAGAGCCGCACGTTAACAACAGTACGCTCGTTGCGTTCCGATGTTGACTAACCGCGCATGCATCGGTGTTACACTGCGCATGTGCGTACGGCAGATTGCGAGCTTTTTTTCTCTCGTTCCTAAAATAGCGTACAGGAAGTGACATGTCAAATGTGATTGACAGAACAGGGCGTTTTTGGGTGTTGACGGGGGTGGAGATGAAAAAACGCAGGCGTGGCGAGGCGTTTTTGGGGCGTACATACATTAGCAGATGCGAACGTCCAATGTGTTCGGACCGTCTCATACGTCACTGGAACATCCGCTTTCCCTTCAAAATGCTCGCACAGCTTAGGGTCAGGATTACTCGACCACATTGGCGATGGCCTTCTCCTCCGTCCCGGGACTCAACGATGGTGCTGCGATTAATCGCGGCTGGTCAGTAAAGTAATTAGTGTTGGATTGAAAACCGGCTTGGTATGTGTTTGGAAAGCAGTTTATTGGGATAGCACAAAAGCGTACGCAGGTGGAAATCAGAGCTGCTAATGTCATGATTACACAATCAATTAGCGTACATTTTGGGTGTTTGATTTTGGCCACAATTTGTTGGTTATGGCCTATTGTAACAATAATGTCATCATGTTTTAATTAGCTCCCCTTTTTTTTGGTTTAGTGTGGAATTTGCATCGCTATGTGATTTTTTAAACGTTCCTTAAAGAGGCCTTTTTTTTTTTTTAAGAGGGTCAGTTTTTGCCTTTAGGGCCAGGATTAAATGGAACCCATTTGTACAATAATGTCACAATACAATCTCAGTTTTTTGTTTTAAATTTATTGTTTAAACACAAACAAATTGGCCTAATATTTTGTTGCCTTTTTTTGTGGCAAAGATATTTGTTAAAAAAAAACAAAAAACCATAACTGGTAACATAAACGTAAATACCAAAATTAAAAACATTTCACAAGAAAGGAGAGGGAAGTTTTGACCAGAAAGGAATATGAGCCAAGCACAGAAGGAGTGTGGGAAAAGTCGCCATTGCTGTCACCGTTTTCTCGCCCGTTTGGCTGGGTGAGGGTGGGCGCCAGACCGGGTCCGGGATGCCATCGGGCTGGCCTGTCCAGAGGCAGATGTTGTGGCCTCTGGACTAGGCACAGGGCTAGGCACATTTGGAGGATTGGCTGATGTTGTGCCAGAGGTGGAGGATCCGGATGTTCCGGCAGGAAGGGAGGTCGGCTCCACCATGTGCTGGCGAACGAGCTGCTCCAGGGCATCGGCGATGCGGATGTTGGCCCTGGTATTTTCCGCCAGGGCCTGACCAATGGTCACGTTGGCCGCAGCATTTTGCTCCAGGGCCTCAGCCACCCTTATCAGACTGGCGTCCATCCTCTGCAGAATCTCCGTATGGCAATCCGATTTAAAATTGAGTTCTGTGAGGAGGCCCACTGCCTGCGAGGGGGCACGCCCTGGACTGGCTTCTGCAGGGTCCTCAGCCGGATGTACTGGTTCCTCCCCTGCAGAGCCAGCAGAAATTCTGCGGCCAAGGCTCCCCTCTGGAGCAGACTCATCCGCCTCTGTCTCTGTTAGGAAAATTGCGAAAAGACTCACATTAGAATCTACATATTGGCACAATAGCATTTCACAGTTGGTGACATCACAAGACTTACCTTGGCCAACATGAGGAGCCGCAAAGTCTGGCATGTCCGTATCCATGTTGGACACGCCAAACACCTCCACAGCCTGCACACACCCCTGTGCCAGCTCTTCTAAGTCTGTCAACTCCAATGACACAGGGGTGGGACCCCCACCTGTCCCCCTTGCATGCCTAGCCCTGTCGGCAAGTTTTTGCTTGAGACGATATTTGAAGTCTGCCCATCTGTGGAATGAAATTGGACCCATTATCCTTTTTTTTACAATGGGGTTTGTTTATAGGATGGGAAAGTGTTTACTTACCGCCGTTTGACATCCCGGGCTAGACGGACATAATCACCCACCCTATTGACAGCAACGGCGACCTCCTCCCACATTCTCCACTTCTGGCTTTGGCTTATATTCCTGGCTGCCTGGGGCAGGATGTCAACGCACTTCTGGATCAAAACCTCCATCTCCTTGCTTGTGAAATGTGGCTGCCTTTTTTTTTTGGCAGCTTTGGCGGGTTGACTGGGGCCAGCAGTCTCTTCCATGTCATCCTCCTCACCTATTTGGGTAAATATGCAGATTTAGCCACTTCACAACTTGCCCAATATATTTGTTTTAAAATAATCATTGAGACAAAATGCATGAAGGCCTTACCGCCAGATTTTTGGCCATTGTTTCCCTGGTCTGAAGCCATGTCTCTGCTTCCAGAATGAAATCAACCAGAAATTCAATGTGATTTCGTGACGTATTTATACATGCGTCCTTTGTTTGCGGCCGCATCATTGATTGTGCGTCCCTATGATTCATCCTTAATTTGTGCGGGAAAATAAACACTATTTATGGCTTGGTGTGTGTGGAGTCGAGGTTGGGTTGTTGGATTGTTGGCGGTTAAGTAGTTTGGATTTGGTTGTTTGCGGTTGGAGGATTTGGCAGAGTTGGTTTTTTGTTTGGTTTTGCTACAGTTGTTTTGGTTTTCCGTTCGCATTTTTTTGCTTTTTTCCCCATCCTTTCCTGATTTGGTAAGTTTTGTGCAGTCTAATTTGTGGCCAATTGGTGTCTACTTCTGTTTTTTGGTTAGCTATTTTTTTTTAACACTAATTTCATCTTTTTTAGTTTGTTTTGGCTTTCGGACCCAAAGACCTTTTTTTTGGAAATCTTATATATTCGAGTTGGGTAAGTCAATTTTTTTTCTTGCATTTGCGAACTAATTAACGCATTTTTGACTGTTGGTGTAGTGACTTGCATTTGCGAATTAATTAACGCATTTTTGACTGTTGGTGTAGTGACTTGCATTTGCGAACTAATTAACGCATTTTTGACTGTTGGTGTAGTGACTTGCATTTGCGAACTAATTAACGCATTTTTGGCGGCTTATTCATCATGTAAACCAGTTTTGCTTTTCCCTTTTCCATTTTTGGGGTCCATTTGAACCCTATTTGACGTACGGTGTGCAATGTCGTTTTCATCCATGGCCAAATGTGTGTTTCGCCTATTTTATGTGTTGGCTTGCAACAATTTGAAAACCAAAAATTCACCCTCTAAATTTTTGATGTCTCATTTTTGGCTTTTTTACAGTTTATACGTATCATGACAATACCCCGGCATGTAAGCAGCTATGGATGGTATCAGAAAGCTAAGTTGTTTTTTGTTACTTTTGGGGTGGCTCAAAAGCCTTACATTGTAAACTTTGAATTTCAGGTAGATCTGGGGCGAATTGTTCTGGCCCTGCTCCCGGAAGACGACCAACCTCAAACTCGTCCCAGGCGTAGGCATCGTAGGCATGCAAGGCCCCAGATATTTCGAACACGTGTCACCCTTTTTGGAATGCCCGATGATGAGGTTTTAAGACGCTACCGTCTACCTCCCAAAATCATCATAGACACTCTCTCATTAATAGAAAGTGATCTTGAGCGGCAAATTGACAGTCCAACAGCAATACCACCACTGACGCAATTTATGGCGGTGTTACATTTCTGTGCCTCAGGATCGTTTCAAACAACGGTGGGAATAGTGGCGGGCATCTCCCAATCCTCCTTTTCCCGGATCCTGAGGGCAGTGATGGAGGCACTTTTCAAGCACCTCCATCATTTTATTAAAATGCCTTTGGATATGGGTGCCCTTAGTGTGACCAAGGCCAATTTTTACCAAATAGCTGGCTTCCCACACATCATAGGGGTTGTGGATGGTACTCACATACCACTTCAGCCTCCAGCACGGCTGGAGGCAATATTTAGAAACCGTAAACACTATCACTCCCTGAATGTAATGGTGGTATGTGATGCCTCCCTCCAGATCCTGTCCCTGAATGCTAAATTACCCGGAAGTGCTCATGACTCCTTCGTCATCCGGCAATCAGGGATATGGCAGAAATTAACCAACCTACAAGCTGGTGATGCGTGGCTTCTGGGTAAGTGGAGACCTTTAGTACATAACAATGTTAAGCTTGATACACAGTGTTCCTGATGTGGTATATTTTTGTTCACAGGAGACAGTGGATACCCTTGCATGTCCTGGCTGCTCACTCCTTATTTGGCTCCCACACCAGGGCCACAAAGTGCGTATAATTCCGCACTTACAGCCACCAGGCAAGTGGTGGAGCGCTGTATCGGCCTTTTAAAAGGCCGATTCAGATGCCTCCACCGCTCTGGTGGCGAGCTCATGTATGTGCCGGATATGGTGTCTAAAATTGTGGTCCTGTGTGGGATATTTCACAACATTGCCATAAGGAGTGGTGTCCCAATGCAGCCAGAGGATGCCTTACCTGAGGATGGCCCCCCCGAGGTTGGTCGAAGGTCAGTATGTGGGGGGGCCATACGCGATGATGTGGTGGCCAGATTTTTTAGGTAAGTTTGAACAAAACTCCAGTGTTTATACCTAATGTGTTTGTGTTTGTTTGCGAACATCTAATTTTGTGTTTTTTTTCTCACCATCTTCTGTTTGTTCACATAATCTTTGGCACTCCAACGCTCACTACTTCCTGCTACCCTTACCAAACCTGGATCTGTTCCTTTTGGGCATATATTCTGGAACCCATATCGCAACGCCATGTTTGTGGAATCATGTTGGCATGGTCCTTCGTCAACCAGTTCTTGATTTTTTGTTTTTATTTAATTATTTCTTGGTATGTGTTGTATTTGAATTTATCACTGTGTTCTTTTTTTGGGAGTGACCACTTTGTTTTCTCTGTTATGTTGTGAATAAATGTTTGGAGAGTGAAATGGTCTTCCTTTTTTGGGACGTTAACAGCAAGTGTAACCAGGTTAACACAAGTTACATTTGACTAAGGGGTAAACCAGTACTGACGCCAGTTGAGCTAAACTGAAATATGTTTTCAGCTTCCCAATCCACACCAAAAGGAAGCCTGGCCCAACCTTGGGATTTGTAAGATTGGCCTAAGCAGCTTGCGCACCAACTAGGAACCTGGAAAATGTAGAAATATGTAATTGACACTACACCCAAAAAGGGAAATGACATTGTTACTGTTATGTGTTTCTTGTGTCTGTTTGACATACAAAGACAAAACACAATCTAACTTTTAAAAAAGGGAAATCCTTGCAGGAACAGTCTACTTATGTCATGCTAAACTATCTTGGTTTTGGTTTTTAAAAATGAGCCACAACGTATATTTGTCTAAATAAATTTATTTTGAAAATATAACAAAAATAAAAAAACTACTGCCGAAGGAGGCCAGACAGCCGGTCGAGGGCCACCAGAATGCCGATGACATGTTGGCGCATCTGCCCCACACAATCCGCCACCTCTTGCCGACGCCTCTGTTCCTCTGTGGGTGAGAAAAGTGTGTGGGTTAATACAACAATAGGGAATCCACATTAAAAAAAAAAAACACAACCAAATCACTCCTAAACCCAAACCAAAAAAAAAAAAGGGGGGGCTGGCAAAAATACAAGGCCTAGGTACAAATTCCCACAGGTATGATATGTGTATGTTGAAATCACCAGGAAGAGGTAAAGGCAAACCTTCAAAATCACCAAAAGTCAAGCCACAAAAACACGAAGAAAGGCACGACACATGATTACATACAAACAGTTTGTGCTTTAAAAAAAAAAAAAAAAAAAACATACCGGGAGACAAAACGGGAGCTCCGGAAATACCTCCATGATCCTCCTCGGAGGATCCGTCATTACCCAAAGAATGGGGAGGAGTTATGATGGACTCCGGGGAGGGGGTAATTGGAAGAGGGGTGGGTGGAGGAGAGGGGGAAGTGGGACGGAGGGGAAGGAGGCCCGACATTTCCGGGAGAGGGTCTGGGAAGGATGGGGAGGAGTGGGGAATAGGGGAAAGATTTGGGGTGGAGTGTTGGCTGGGGGTTGGGGATAGTGGCCGGGAACGCCGTCTGGACGGACGGTGACGGCGGAGTCTTGGCTGTCCCCCTAAAATATGACAAAGAAATTGCGGTTAGTTTATGGACAAATCCGGGCAACAAAACTAAAAAAAAAAAAAAAAAAAAAAAAAAGCCAAATAGCAGTAGAATGAATAAATCAGAAATAGAGGGGAAACATGCACACGCAGATATGAGTACAAATAATAAATCGGACAGACAGGAAAACATGCACACGCAGATATGAGTACAAATAATAAATAGAACAGACAGGAAACATGCACACGCAGATATGAGTACAAATAATAAATAGAACAGACAGGAAAACATGCACACGCAGTTTGCCCCACAAACACAAACATTAAAACCACAATACATAACACTTACTTGCCAGGATCTGCATGCGAAAGCATGCCAGCAAGCGGGGCGTTCGCCGTTGCAGGTCGGACCACCTGCGCTCCAGCTGCCCAATGTTGCGGCGTGAGCCGAAGGACCGCAGGCGGGACCGTGCCTCCGCATACGCGGAGCGCTTCTGCCGGTTGGTCATGGGTTGAGGTTGGCTGGTGATCCGGCGATCCATGACCTCCGTAAGCACCAGCAGCTCGCGCCTGGTGAATGCGGAGGCTCTCATGATGGCAATGGTGTTTTTCTTAAAAATCATTTTTGATAAAGTGTGTAAAAATTTTCTGATTGGCTAATGTATTTTGGAAATTAACAGGAGCAATTTTATTGGTTAGTGTATGAGTCATGTGTTCGACAGGGCCAGAAATCTCTGGAGAGTTAGGATAGGCTTGATGCAGTGACATGCGTAAGCAAATTTAAATAAAGAAATGAACCCAGGGAAATATGCGGGGATCCACAGCAATAGTACAATTGTTTAATTGTGGTTCACATGTTTTTTGAACAATAAAAGCGAATGTTTCATTCGTACGTATTCTGCGGGTAAACACAAACACGGACAAGAGTAAAGTTTCTTGCATTGTGTTGAAAAAAACAAACAATTAAGCTAATTGATACATTGATTGGCATGATACGATTGATGGAGGTAGGCAGAATAAAGGAGCAGGTAATCGACATCTGACAAGGCCACTTCCTGTTTATACTTGTGCGTGCGTTCCTTTCCAGCCATTTCGGGGATGTACGCTCGTTATTTCGTACGCTCGTTAGTTAGAGGAGGGGTCGTCAGAGTTTTGGGAGGAATTTTAGATGCGAACGAAAATACGAGCGAGCCATTGAATTTAAATATTTTTGTACGTACGCCTAACGTACGTGCGCCCGCTTGCGAGTGGGTCTGAATGAGGGCCATTGTGCCTTATAATAACCAATGCAAGGAAATGACACTAATGATCCCATTTGAATGTATAGATCTCTGTTTTTTAATATCACAGCTTCATAATGTGGGTAAGGATGAAATGAGGGAGATTGCTGGACTCTTCAGGGAGACAGGGAGATTGCTACTATTTCAGGGAGTCTCCCTGACAATGAGGGAGAGTTGGCAAGTATGCCCTTAACCCCTTTCGCTGCTGAGAGTTTTCTCACCCTTGTGATGAAGTTTTTTGAAAAATATTTTCTCTTGTCACAGTCTAACATCAACTTCAATCGTTTTGTTATGCGGTAGCCACACAAACTATACCTTGTTGTTTTTTTTCTTCATAACACATTGGGGCCTATTTATCGTCACTTAATTTTTACAAAAGCAGGTGAAAATAAAAATTTTCACCTGCAATTGTAAAGTTTTCGGGCAATTCATCAAGAAGGTAAAACAGGATATATCACAGATATCTCCTACTTACCTTCCTCTCACGGAATGGCCCGCTGTCCCCATACACTAGTATCACAGATATCTCCTGCTTATCTTCCTCTCCCTGAATGGCCGCTGTCCCCATACACTAGTATCACAGATATCTCCTGCTTACCTTCCTCTGGCGGAATGGCCGCTGTCCCCATACACTAGTATCACAGATATCTCCTACTTACCTTTCTCTCCCGGAATGGCCCGCTGTCCCCATACACTAGTATCACAGATATCTCCTGCTTACCTTCCTCTCGTGGGATGGCCCACTGTCCCCATACACTAGTATCACAGATATCTCCTACTTACCTTTCTCTCCCGGAATGGCCCGCTGTCCCCATACACTAGTATCACAGATATCTCCTGCTTACCTTTCTCTCACGGAATGTCCCGCTGTCCCCATACACTAGTATCACAGATATCTCCTGCTTACCTTCCTCTCCCGGAATGGCCCGCTGTCCCCATACACTAGTATCACAGATATCTCCTACTTACCTTTCTCTCCCGGAATGGCCCGCTGTCCCCATACACTAGTATCACAGATATCTCCTGCTTACCTTCCTCTCGTGGGATGGCCCGCTGTCCCCATACACTAGTATCACAGATATCTCCTGCTTACCTTCCTCTCGTGGAATGGCCGCTGTCCTCATACACTAGTATCACAGATACCTCTTACTTACCTTCCTTTTGCGGAATGGCCCTCTGTCCCCATACACTAGTATCACAGATATCTCTTACTTACTGTCCTTTAGCGGAATGGTCCGCTGTCCCCGTACACTAGTATCACAGATACCTCTTACTTACCTTCCTTTTGCCGAATGGCCCTCTGTCCCCATACACTAGTATCACAGATATCTCTTACTTACTGTCCTTTAGCGGAATGGTCCGCTGTCCCCATACACTAGTATCACAGATATCTCTTACTTACCGTCCTTTAGCGGAATGGTCCGCTGTCCCCATACACTAGTATCACAGATATCTCTTACTTACCGTCCTTTAGCGGAATGGTCCGCTGTCCCCATACACTAGTATCACAGATATCTCTTACTTACCGTCCTTTAGCGGAATGGTCCGCTGTCCTCATACACTAGTATCATAGATATCTCTTACTTACCTTCCTTTTGCGGAATGGCCCGCTGTCCCCATACACTAGTATCACAGATATCTCCTGCTTATCTTCCTCTCCCGGTATGGCCGCTGTCCCCATACACTAGTATCACAGATATCTCCTGCTTATCTTCCTCTCCCGGAATGGCCCGCTGTCCCCATACACTCATATAGTGACAGAATTCATCAAGCTCCGAAAACACAATATTTTCTGAGCTTGACTGCGGTAGCATTCACCATCTTCAGATGGCGAATGCTCCCGCTTATGGATCGCTACTTGCTCCTATCCTATGGGAAGGAGGTCTGGGTTGCAAAAAGGGATCATTTTGGATCCCTTCGCCCCTGTCCGGCTCCTTCCGCCGGATAATGGGGCTCTTGTGCGCATGCGTGACCTGTAGGTCACGCATGCGCACTACAGTCACTGCTCCTTTCAGAGCAGTGAAAAGATTCACTGCTCTGAAAAGGAGCAGTGAAGCCGCTCGCGGGGAGAGCTGATTTCACATCAGCTGTCACCGTGCCGGGGCAATGATGAATTGTTCCGGTTTCTCCGGAGAGTTAGAATGTTGGCTTGATGGGAAAGGGCCAGGGAAGAGATAGGGGAGGCCAGGAGATGCTGGGGATGAAATAAGAGGAAGCTACAAGCAAGAATGATAATAAACAGAAATTTGACAGGCCCAAACAGCGCCCTCTGTCCTGTGGTGGCCTATGCGATGGCACCGGCCGCACTACCTTAGCTACGGCCCTGCCTGTCACCACCCAGGAATGCCTGCTACAATTTCAAAACATTTTTGAGACCATGCGTCTCCCATGTGCCTTAATCGCAGCTCCACCTCTGTGCACGCGCTGTCTAGACCCGTTGCGCGCATTGCGACATAGACATATGCGCAAAAGAAAAATATCTCTTCCCTGTGCCAGACATCAGCAGTGTGTGCCACTCAGATTCAGGCCATAGGCTGGTATAAATGCTAAGGCACATATATATGTATTATGTTTGCATGCAGGGTAAATACCGGCTGCTTTTGCATGTAGCCCACAAATGCTGGACAGCTTTATTTGTACACTGCAATTTATATTTGAGTTTGGACAAGCCCCTCCCAAACCTCTCTGCACAGGGGCGTATTAAGTAAGGAGAGAGCCTGTGTGCAGATTATGTCCGGGCCCCCTCCTCTCTAGCCGGTGGCACAAGTGAGTAGACATTGTCCGCCTCGCCATTTTCCTGGAGATTTGTTCAGCGCTGCTGTTGCCGACACAGGACTACGGAGAGGTATTAGAGAATATGGGTGCAGGGTGTGCAATGTGGGCTCCCCTGGTCCCCTGTGCCCTGCACACCCTGCACCCATTATGGGCAGCACAGACGGTGTAATGGTTAGCATTACTGCCTCACAGCATTCAGGTCGTGGGTTCGATACCCACTACGGCCCTAACTGTGGGGAGTTTGTATATTCTCCCTGTGCTTGCGTGGGTTTCCTCTGGGTGCTCCGGTTTCCTCCCACGCTCTAAAAATATACTGGTAGGTTATTGGCTCCTAACAAAAATTATCCCTAGTATGTGAGCATGTGATAGGGAATATAGGGGTTCATTCAGACCCACTCGTGAGCGGCAGTACGCTCGCAAGTGGGTTGATGTTCCCCACTGCGCATGCGCACGACGGAGGGAGCTCCGTCGTGCGCATGCACGAGACCCGGCGAGCGAAGGACTTTCCATCGCTCCTGGTCTCGCACCAAAGGGGGCGTGCTGTCGATGTTGATTGACAGCACGCCCCCTTTGGTGGGCGTGCCGGGGGCGTGCCTGCCAGACGGAGGCGTTCCTATGGGAACGCCTACCGTCTGAAGCCGGCCCCACTGACATCACTAGTGATGTCAGTGGGAGTGATTTTGGCTCTGATAGAGCCAAAATCACTCCTGGCCTTGCGGTTGAGAAACCCGACCACAGGGTTTCACTCACAAGTCTGATGGTCGCGATGGTCAAGACCATCGCGACCATCTTGTTGGACGCTCGTATATGCTGTGGGTGGTGACCCACAGCTATACGAGCGTCCACGCTCCATTTTAATGGAGGTGGGCCCTGATTCAGAGCGAGCGCTCTGGTCAGAGCGTCCGGCTCTGAATCAGGGCCATAGAGTGTAAGCTCCACTGGGGCAGGGCCTGATGTGAATGGCCAAATATTCTCCGTAAAGCGCTGCGTAATATGTGTGCGCTATATAAATAACTGGTAATAATTATAGATACACCACTGTCTCTGTATATGTTACATCTGCCTCACCTGCAGTGCTACATGTTTTTTTGCCATGTGCAAAGTTTCTTGCCCCTTTTTTGCTTTACTCCCAGCTCAGAATCAGGCCCCGTGTCTCCAACAATTGTAATAAACACAGGCAGCATATAAATATAATGTAAGATGTCTGTAAAAGTTTAAATAATGTCACACGGGTAAAGCAGACGTCTCTGCAAATATAAAGTGTTATAGATGACGGAGTGGAAAAGATGTCCAGAAGACACACATGATGCATCGCACTCGGGATGCCATGTATTCTGCCGGTCTTTGCATGCATGCTGGCATTGGTAATGCTGGTATGCAAGACGATCACCGCAAAGGACCGCTCTGTCAGTAAGAGCGGCCCTTTGCGATGGAGGGAAGATGGCGTTACCCACTGCAATCAAGTCCCGGAGTGCGTCGCTTGGTGCATATGAGAAATGCACATTTTGGGGGTTTGACAGCATTTCTCCCCTTCCTGCATCTCGCCCACAAAGAGTTACTGCTGCCCTACCGTTTGCTTACACAGTGAACGGTGGATGAGGTGAACGTAGAGTATGCTGCTGGACAGAAATATGGATGAGATATGTTTCTGCTGCTTAATGTTAGCCAGACGGGCTCCTGATGTGTGATAACATTGCAGGGGATGCAGTCAGGATACCGGTGGGTGCTATCCCGCCCGATGATATCCCGACACTGACATCCGACATGGGTCTAAAGATAGGCGTCGAAATCCCAACGCCTATCATTAGCCCCGCTACAAAATCCCGACACCCGGCATACTGAACAAAGGTGAGCCGGGTGTCTCAGCGTTTAGCCGTGGGGCGGAGGGTTAGATTTAGAGACCCCGGGGGGACTTAGGGTTAGGCATCCCCCCGGGAGGGTTAGTGTAGGGAAAGGGGGGGAAGAGGGTAAGGCACCACTAGCAGGAGTTAGGGTTAGGCACCCCCCTGGGAGGGTTAGGTTTAGGGTGCAGGGAGGGGGTGTTAGGTATAGATTTAGGCACTAACGGGGGGAGGTTAGGTTTAGAAACTAGGGGGGAAGGTTAGGCACCACTAAGGGCAGGGTAGGGAGACGAGAGGGTTAGGGTACTTACCTGCTGCAGTCAGGATTTCAATCCATCGGGCTGCTGCTCTGTTGGTATTTGATCCGGCGGCTAAACAGCCACCGGCATTACATACCAATTCCCATTGCAGGAGATTCAACTCTGGTCCAGATAATAGAGTGTCAGAGTGGTAGAATACCAGTGGTAATCTTGTATGGTGTGAGATAGATTTCCCTGTCTCATTCCGTGGTTCTCATCGCTGCAGCTGGGAAACTGGAAATGAGATGACACGCATTTCGCCCCTTATGGGCCTTGATCACATTACAGCTTGCAATAAACCGCCCATAGTCTGGTACAAATACTAAGTCACTGCCAATCATAGTACAGATCATAGATTGGCATCAGTGTGAGCCAGTCACATGCGGCTTTTAGTTATATAGTCACGCCCTAAGCTTGTGACCTGACAGTGATTCATGTTGAATGGGACAATCACAAAATTCCTATATAGAGTAACCAAGCAATGTTTGAGGAAACCCTTTTGGTAAGACAGGTTTGCCATCATGATTAGGAGAAGAGTCTTAGCATATGGTTGATGTTTGAGAAGACCAATCATAATGGTCTAATGTAGGGTAGCTAGGCAATGATAGATAAACACCATCATCAAGTAAGTATAGGCTTGTAACATTTTAGTGTTAAATATGGGGTCATCAATCATTAGTCTATCTAAACCCCATAAAAAAAAAAACATAAAACCCCCCCATTGGTAAGAAACTTTAGATATGGGGGTCACCAACCATTGGTTTTCTTAATCCCCATAAAATAAGTGGATTAAATAGATGTTGTTTAGCAGTTCTTTGGTCCCCCAGGGTCTCACTCCACCGAAGCCTTCATCCTGGAATTAAAGATGCAGAAAAATGTATGTTAAAATGTAAACAAATGTTAAAATAATGTATAAAAAAGTGTCAGTTACTATAACTATATATTTGTTAACATGATCTATGTGTCTCTGTATGCAACACGGAGTCACAGAGCAATATAACAGTGGGATAGTATCTATCATATCAACTATGTCCATAATTGCACTGTGTATATATATATATTAAGTATAGACGTGTTGTTATGTTTATATAACTACAAAAGTATAGTAAGGGAGGCTGAAGGTATGTACTTGTCAGGATCTGCAGTTAAGCAGATCATATTGGTTGCAGTTTCCAGTCTGAGGCACTGCATTAATTACTGCCTGTCTGTGTGCAGTGTCAGGTGCACGCTAATTGATTCTCATGTCTATGCACAGCCCAGGTGCACACTAGTCTATCGTTAAGGGAGTGTTACGATACTCGCACGGTTGTGTAAGACCTCTAGAGCCAGGGAGAGGATCTTCTACCAATAACAGCCACCCGCTGTTCCCTTAGTGCTTTATTTACACACCGGTACATAGGTGGCCGTCTGGATTTATGCCTCCAGCAGTAGAGGCTTACACAACCAATGAGAGACTGCAGGACTGCTGAGGAGTGGCAGTGCTTCCTGTACTGGTACTAGCTGGAGTGAGGCTGCAAATGATGAGTACAGGGACTGACGTGAGTGACAGGATACTCTAGCAGCGGCAGATGATAGGTCTCAGGAATGTCTAGGCACAATGGTGTAGCTGGGTAGTCAGGCAAGAAGCGAGAGGACAACCTAAGCAGGCAGCACAGCAGGAATGACCAGGACTCGATACTGCAGGATATCAAGACAAGACTAGACTAGACAAGAATGGACTACGACAAGAGTGACAGAAAAATAAAACAAGGACTGGACAGACAAGATACATAAAAGAACTAGACAGACAAAACACAAGCTAAGACTAGACAGACAATGAACAACGAAGTGGCAGGACCAGTGGCTGAAGCAACAAGTTGAAGGTGCGGCCTTGCAGGCCGTGGTGCGGCTATAGTGCCGATGTTGCGGCGATGGTGCCAACGTTGCGGCAACAGCCATAGATAAACAGCCTAGGGGTTGGAAATGGCTTTGAGAGCCAATGGTGCGGCAACTGTGCCGATGTTGTAGCGATGGAGCTGGCTGGAGCATCTAGTAAGCCGTATGATGAATGTTGGCAGCACGGGGGCTGCTAGATGAATGCTACTTGGTGTGGCTATGGCAGCCGAGACGCAGTTTAAGAGCCGAGATGAGATGCAGGTTGAGGTGTGTCTGGAGCAATATGGCAGACAGATGAACTCTGACACGACAGGAACACAGTCTGGAAGCAGGCTGACACGGCTAGGCTGGACTCTGAAATGAAAGTCCACAGGCAGCAGCAGGGTATATTCCACAGGCTAATCCTAAACAGGCAGACAGGTGCAGGATACTGGAAGAATAACTCAGCGTACAGGAACTGTGGAACAAGGTAAGACCGGCAAAGGATTCAGACTTCTGAGCACAAACACTCTCCGGATGTCAGGCAATATAACCGGCAGTGAAGTGAAAGGCTGGCTGAAACTTAAAGGAAGCAGGGTCCAATCAGAACCAATTCCCGGAGAGAGCATTTCCTAATCAAAGGCATGTGTGCACCTGAGCTCTGCAGAGAGAGCTAGTTAATTAGTGAACACATGAAAAAACACACAGACAGACATGAGTGACTGGCCATGAATGGACACAGACAAGACTGGATTTCCAGCTACTTGCAAAAAGCCAGAAAAAGGACAGGACATGATGCAGTATCCCAGTAACACTAAGACTGGGAACTACCACCAAGATGATTTGCTAACCACAAATCATAACAGGGAGGCTTGCTATTGTTGGGCCCTGTTTCTGTTAAATTCCAGCCAGCCCTTCACTCCATGCCAGTGATAGAGTTTCTCGTACTTCCAGTTTCCAGTCTCCTGCTTGTCAGTCGAGTTCCTGAGCCAGTCTTGCTGTGTTTTGCTATTGCCGTTTGTTCCATCCAGGCAGCTCCACCTGCATCTTGTCCACTTATGCTGCTTTTGCCATCTGGGCAGCACAGTGCGCTTCCCACCTCAGAAGCATCTGTCGCCATCCAGCGGCTTGTGTCAACTAGGGATGTGCGCCGGACCATTTTTGCCGGATTTGGATTTGGTTTTAATTCGTCGTCCGGCTTTGGATTTGGATTTGCCAAACTGCGGTGACTGGCTTTGGATTTGGGTTTGGATTTTTTTACAAAAATGGATAAAAAAAAAGCTAAAATCACATAAATTGGGCTTTTTTTTCTTCCTAGAGTATTATTAACCTCAATAACCTTCATTTCCAGTCATTTACAGTCAATTTAGACCACCTCACAGTTTAATTTATAGTTTTCACCATTATTGGCCAAAGGTTGCAGTGAGCTGACTGGTTACCAAGCGACAAAGCAGCGTCACAGACACCACAGTATAAAGCACATCTATGACACATTGCCACACAGCAGTGGCAGAAATGAAAAGTAGTGCACCCACCCAGTGGGGTACGGCCAGCAGTCACAGTACTTGTTTACATAGCAGGCTACGGCCCAAGGAGTCACAGTGCACAATCTTATTCACATTACACCGCACATAGAGCCTGATTCACATTACACCATAAAGTAGTGTCTCTCATTTATGTTACGACACACAGTAGTGCCCCTTTTACACAATGCCCACAGTAGTGCCCCTTTTACACAATACCCACAGTAGTGACCCTTTTACACAATGCCCACAGTAGTGCCCCTTACACAATGCCCCCAGCAGTGGTGCCCCCCTATGCAGTCCCCTTAGTAGTAGGGTCCCCTATGCAGTGCCCCCAGTAGAATGCCCCCCAGTAGTATGCCCCCCATTAGCAGCCCCCCCAGTAGTATGCCCCCCATTAGCAGCCCCCCCAGTAGTATGGCCCCCCCAGTAGTAAGGCCCCCCCAGTAGTAGGCTGCCCCAGTAGCAGGACCCCCCAGTAGTATGGCCCCCCCAGTAGTATGGGGGCCATACTACTGGGGGGGCCATACTACTGGGGGGTCCTGCTACTGGGGGGGCCATACTACTGGGGGGTCCCAGTAGTATGGCCCCCCCAGTAGTAAGGCCCCCCCAGTAGTAGGCTGCCCCAGTAGCAGGACCCCCCAGTAGCAGGACCCCAGTAGTATGGCCCCCCCAGTAGTATGGCCCCCCCAGTAGTATGGCCCCCCCAGTAGCAGGTCCCCCCCAGTAGTATGGCCCCCCCAGTAGTATGCCCCCCCAGTAGTATGCCCCACAGTAGTATGGCCCCCCCAGTAGTATGCCCCCCCAGTAGTATGGCCCCCCAGTAGCAGACCCCCCCAGTAGCAGCCCTCCCCAGTAGTATAGCCTCCCCAGTAGCAGGCCCCCCAGTAGTATGCCCCCCCAGTAGCAGCCCCCCCCCCAGTAGTAGGCCCCCCCCAGTAGCAGGCCCCTCAGCGCTCTGCCCTACACAATAGGAGCCCTGATGTCGGATTCTCTAGCGAGACATCAGGCGGCCGCCGTTCGGCCCCATACGGGGATCCGAGTCAGGCGGGGAACACCCGAACAGGGTTCGGGTGGACTCGGATCCCCAATGTTCGGAGCGGTTCGGATTACACAGATTCCGAACCGCTCATCTCTAGTGTCAACCCGGCGGCACTGGTCGCAATTTAGCATCACAATCCAGCACATCAATCGCCAGTGTCATCCCGGTGGCTCTGGTCGCAACTCTGCATTCCAGGTGCACAATTTAACACACCATCGCCAGTGTCATCCCGGCGGCACTGGTAGCAACTCTGCGTTTCAGGTGCGCTATTTAGCACACTGTCGTCAGTGTCACCCCGGCGGCACTGGTAGCAGCTCCACATTCTTGTGCATACCTCACCTGAGACTCATCAGCCCAAAGGCTGCATCGGTCCTGGAGCCCCAGGTCACTATCTACCCCCAAGGCTGCTGCAATAGCCCAAAGGCTGCATCTCATCATTAGTCCCTTGGTCATGACTATAAAGGCCACAATCAACCCCAAGGCTGCTCCAACAGCCCAAAGGCTGCTTCACATCATTAGTCCCTTGGCCACGACTATAAAGGCCACAATCAGCCCTCAAGGCTGCTCCAACAGCCCAAAAGGCTGCTTCACATCTTTAGTCCCTTGGCCACGACTATAAAGGCCACAACCAGCTCTCAAGGCTGGTCTAACAGCCCACAGGCTGCATCACATCTCTTGCCCTCGGCCAAAACTAGTCAAAGCAAATCAGCCCTCAAGGAGGCATCGACAGCCCAAAGGCTGCAATCATATCCTTAACCCTTGGCGAAGACTAGTAAAATACATTCCAGCCCTCAAGGCTGTCATCAGTCGGCTCTACATAGACACAGTCGATTTCCTCCTGGAACCATAACATTATCACCAATCAAAGATTTGTAGAGCCACGGATTGTGATCATGGAGCCTGGTCAGAATCCAGCTCAAATTCTTGCTGCCCAAATACAGGTCCTGATGCAAAAGGTCCAGGAACTATCTCTCCGGGTGGAGGAGACATGGGCAGCTCCACCCTCAGCTTCAGTTTCAGCCCCAGTTTGGCCCCCTGAGCCTAAACTCATTTTTCTGGCAACCGTAAAGATTTTCTTAACTTCCGAGAAAGCTGCAAACTGTACTTCAGACTTCGGCCTGCTTCTTCGGGATTGGAGACTCAACGAGTCATTATTATTATTTCTTTGCCTAGTGCCCAGTACACTAACAACCTAAAGGGGCCTTATGACTATAGGGCCTAATGCCTTCCATAGGGCCCACAGGCCAAATGACTGATTACTGCTCACTGGGCTAGTGCCTGCCTATTTGCCTCACAGGCCTAAGCCTGATTGTGTCCATGGGCCTAATGCCTGATCCCCGGTGGTCTAGGAGGTACTAGTGGAAGGTAGTGGTGGACCATTTTGTTGGGAGAATCTGTAGTGGGGAGCTTCTTAACACTCTTTTCCTTCCCACCACTACAGATCTCTGTGGTCTTTAGCTGTGGCTCTGTCCACTGCCGAATTCCGCCATCCTCAACACTCTGCTTCCGACTCTCTGTCTTCTCCTGTTGAGCTTGGTTTTTTCAGGCATCTTCACGTCTCCAATGGAGCTCTTCTTTCTTACAGACGATCCTCACCACTTGCTCTTTGTTGCTCTCTGTGGCGCCTACTATAAGATGATACACGAGGGAGGAGCCAGGATGCAGCGAGCTGTGATTGACTTGCCATGGCTGGCTTTGATAGGCTGTCGGCTACGAATGGCTCATGACTGGCACCAATTTTAGAATACCACAAATTCATTGGATGAGCTTATATCCTTTCGGATGCAAGCTCGTCCACGCCAGTGCCTCACCGCCGTATCAGAGAAGATGGAGTCACCCACCAGCCCGATGGACACCAGGTACCGGCACGGGACCCCCGCCTCCTCCTCCCCAGCCAGGCCCCCTCTCACATATACATATGCTGCTTAAACCTTACATCCAGATCTATGGGTGTAACTACATTAGATGCAAGGGGTGCAGCTTCTATGGGGCCCAGAGCTGAGGGGGCCCATCTTCCTTGTCAAAGTTAAATGTGTTATTTATATTTTTTACCATTGGGTGGTACACAGGGGCCCTTACAAAGTTTTGCTATGGGGCCTTCAAATACCTAGTTACACCCTGTCCAGACCCTCTGTACTCTCATTGCCCTCTACCTTCTGGAGCCGACAGCAGATACAGGAAATCTATCTATCACAAGCACTGAGCCCAGAAGCTCTTAGTGATCATTCACTACTGACAAGCACATGATCAAAAACAGATTAGAAAAGCAGGTGCTTTTCTAATCTCATCTATACTTTACTTCTAGTAATAAGAATATATTCAAGATATAGGGGTCTATTCATCAACACTTAATTTTCACAAAAGCAGGTGAAAATGCAAATTTTCACCTGCAATTGTAAAAATTAAGTTATCGGGCCATTCATCAAGAAGGTAAAGCCGGAGATATCACAAGTATCTCCTACTTACCTTCCTTTTGCGGAATGACACGCTGTCCCCATACACTAGTATCACAGATATCTCCTGCTTACCTTCCTTTTGCGGAATGACACGCTGTCCCCATACACTAGTATCACAGATATCTCCTGCTTACCTTCCTTTTGCGGAATGACACGCTGTCCCCATACACTAGTATCACAGATATCTCCTGCTTACCTTCCTTTTGCGGAATGACACGCTGTCCCCATACACTAGTATGGGGACAGAATTCATCAAGCTCCGAAAATATAATATTTTTGGAGCTTTACTGCGGGAGCATTCGCTATCTTCAGATGGCAAATTCTCCGGCATCGCAACTCGCTCCTTCCCTATGGGAAGGATGTCCGGGTTTCGATGAAGGATCCTTTCGGATCCCTCCACCCGTGTCCGGCTCCTTCCACCGGATGTCGGTGCTCTTGTGCACATGCGTAAACTTCTAGGTCGCGCATGCGCACTCCCATCACTGCTCTAAAAAAAGGAGCAGTGACGCGGCTCGCGGGGACAGCTGTCACCGCACCGGAGCAATGATGAATTGCTCCGGTAACCATGGCGAGTCAGAATGTTAATTATCGGGGTCCGTTCGAACCCTGATAATTAACATCATGAATAGGCCCTTAAGAGATTATACACAAGCCTAAAAAAACCCTATACCTTTATCTAGATTAATTGCCATCCAGTCTGATTTTATGTCTCAGCTATGATATAAGGGAAATGAATGGTATGGAATGAGGTAAACATACTATTCTCGGTATATGTCACTTGTAATACAGAACTTGGACTGAGTATAGTGTATATTACCCTGTGGGGCCTAACCCTGACAAAGAGTGCTGTTACTACAGTGTTACATCACTTTTTCAGTGTACCAGTTGATAAATGACAAATACTGCGGACGGTTATGGCCTGCCATGAATATATATTGCATATTAAAATTACGGTTTCTTTTCAAAATAAAGACACTACAAATGAGTCTGACAATCTGTGATTGGTGTATTTGGCATTCGGTATGGGATCCCGGCTGCCGCATGACCGGCAGTTTGATTCCCGGCTGCGGCAGCCCAACAAAGCAGCAGAGCCCGGCAGCGCTGGAAATCCTGATCGTCTAAAGGTAAGTATAAACTAACCTAACCAACCCCCCTAACCCTAACCCTCCTTTGGGGAGCCTAACCCTAACCTCCCCCCTCTAAGTGCATAACCCTAACCCCCCCTTCCCCGCTGCCTAAACCTAAGTCCCCCGGGGTGGGGGTAACCCTAAGTCCCCCCCGGGGGTGCCTAACCCTAACCCTCCCTCCCCCTAGCGTAACCCTACCCTCCCAGGGGGGTGCCTAACCCTAACCCTCCCGGGGTGGTGCCTAACCCTGATTCCCCCCCCGGGTGCCCTAAACCTAACCTCCCCCCCCATGGCTGTCCGCTCGCGGCGCCCGGCATCCCTTCGATAGGGATGCCAGGCGCCTGTCTCCCGGCGTCGTGAAAATGACAGGCGTCTAGATTTTAGACGCCTGTCATTTAACCTAGGCGGGATAGAGGATTCGGGAAGCCGGGCGGTCGGGATTGCGGCCGCCGGCTTTCTAAACGTATCCCGTGTATTTGATGCATATAACTGAGGCATTTCTTTGAGTGGACACAACACTGCTCATTAAGAGTCACTAATGTATGCAAATTACATGCACAGACTAAAGCGTTCCTGATGTGACAGGGACTGACATTTACGCTCTTGCCCTAATACTATCATACCGTACTAACCCTTGTACTCATTAGCTATGTATAAGTCTAATTGCCATTGATAGGAATGATCACTATAGGGATGGGTATGAAATCCCGGCAGCCGGGATGCCGGCTGCCAAAAGCGGCATCCTGATACTGGGAAACCGACAGGGGTCGGGTAAGTATGTTAAACCTCCCCCCTTCTCCCCCTAACCCTCCCTTCTTGCACCCTAATCCTAAATCTTCCTATCCTGCACCCTAATCCTCCCCGTTAATGCCTAACCCTAATCCCCCCAGTGGTGCCTAACCCTAACCCTCCCCAAAGCCTAACTCTAACCCCCCGTGGTGCCTAAAGCTAAACCTCCCCCCAGCGGCTAACAACTAAGGGCACCCCGGCTTACCTTCCATCGGGATACTGTCTGTCGGGATTTCGATGTCATCTGTGGGCTGGAAGTTTCTAGAAGTGGAGATGTTGCCCATAGCAACCAATCAGATAGTACTTCTCATTTATCTAGCACCTTCTAGAAGATAATAGCTGGAATCTGATTGGTTGCTATGAGCAACATCTCCACTTCTAAAAAACCCTCACTTTAGTAAATATACCCCTAAGAGTGCCCCCACAATAGTGACTACTTTCTCTTGCCATAATGTACAGGGATCATTGTTTTGCAATGAATAGTTTGGAGGCATTACACACAGGCGCAATCAGTTGATTCGTAGGCTTGGACACAGGGGCGTAACCAGAGGTATGGGGGCCCCATAGCAAAATTTCCTCGGGGCCCCCATAGATCTACCAATGCACCAACTGCCCCCTCTGCCTGCCTGGCCACCCGCAGCACCCCCCCTGCACCCACCCCCGCACTACTTACCTCCTCCTGAGCCAGTCGCGCGGCTCCATCTCTCCTCACTGAACTTACTGAAGCTGGGAGGAGGCGTGGCCATGGTCCAGGGATGTCATTATAGCCACGCCTCCTCCCAGCTTCTAAGAGAGCCAATGTCATTTTTAATCAGGCACGGGTCGTGAACAAATCGGAACTCGCGGACTAGCAGCTGCTGCTGATTGGCTGCTGGTCCGCGAGTTCCTACTGGCTCGCGACCGGCTCTTGATTAAAGATAACATTGGCACTGTACTTGACTATAGAGGGTGCAGCGGGTTGTTTGCTGGGCCGGCGGGCCCCCTAATCTGCCGGGCCCCATAGCAAGCACACCCTTTGCACCCTAGTTACGCCAGTGCTTGGACATGGAAGGCATAGGCATCTTTATAATGGGTAAAAGGTGTGCAGTACACACGGATCCCTGGCCCACACCGCACAGCCTGCACCCATAGTCAATAATATACTTACCTCTCCACAGATTCTGATGTACTGCTCCGCAGCGCCGGAACAGCGCTGCAGAGCAGCAAAAGCTCACTGGGAAAATGGTGGTGGCCATTTTCCCAGTGATCTGCACATGTGCAGAAAAGATGTCCCCGGTGGTGGCCATTTTCCTGGAGACCTTGAAGCCAGAATCTGCAGTGCTCAGTGCGCTGACAGAGAGGAGGGGGCACAAACGGAGGCTGCACACGGGCCCCCTCCTCTCTTAAAACTCCCCTGATGGAAGGTAAAGGCCCATTTAACAAGCGCACCAGAGGATCACTAAGATCTGTACAGCAGGAGATTTGTGTTATAAGATTCACAACATCAGACCAAAACTATTGGGTCACCAGACAGTCCCACCAAATATGGAGTACCGATCATGTCACAGTTATGCCAACAGTGGTTAGAGGAGTGTGGATATAAGTGATGACACTTATCAGGAGTCATGTACCAATGACAGGGCCGAAACTAGGATTTTTGTCACCTGGGGCAAGACATAATTTGGCGCGCCCCCCCTGGTAATTCCCCCATAGTAATGTCCCCTTCAGCAGTGCACCTTTAGTAATGCCCCCTGAGGTAAAGCCCCTGTAGTAGTACCCATATAGTAGTGCCCCCATAGTAATGCCCCTGTAGTGCCCATATGGTAATACCCTCATAGTAATGCCCCTGTAGTGCCCATATGGTAATCCCCTGTAGTGCCCTTATAGTAATGCCCCTGTAGTGCCCTTATAGTAATACCCCTGTAGTGCCCTTATAGTAATGCCCCTACAGTGCCCTTATAGTAATGCCCCTGTAGTGCCCTTATAGTAATGCCCCTGTAGTGCCGTTATAGTAATGCCCCTGTAGTGCCCTTATAGTAATGCCCCTGCAGTGCCCTTATAGTAATGCCCCTGTAGTGCCCTTATAGTAATGCCCCTGCAGTGCCCTTATAGTAATGCCCCTGTAGTGCCCTTATAGTATTGCCACTGTAGTGCCCTTATAGTAATGCCCCTGTAGTGCCGCTTTTTACACACACACAAAAAGAAATAAAAGACAATACTTACCTTAAACCCCGCTCCTGCGTCCACCGCCATCCGGACCGCCCGGCTGCTCCTCGGAACTATGGGAGAGACGTCATGACGTCTCTCCCATAGTGCCCGGGAAGGGGGAGAGCGGGAAGCTGGAGTTCAGGAGAGAACTCCAGCCTCCGGCTACCGCGGCGCTGCAGGGAAGGAGCAGGGAGCCCGCTGGTAATAACATCTCAGGGGGCATCCGGCTTAGAGCCTCCCTGCGGCACCAGGCTGGAGGACACTGGCGCTGGGTGCAGCGGCGCACCCGGTGCACATGCACCTCCAGCCCCCCCCCCCTAGTTGCGGCCCTGCCAATGAGTGTACACTATAAAATACATTTATCTGATGCCAGTGTAAATAGAAGCCTTAGCAACTATACTCCTAATGTGAGACCATCCCTCGTCATCCAGCACATGCAGTTTAAGAGAGGAGGGAGCCTGTGTGCACTGCCCCCCCACCCGCTGCAGGGGTCTCTATCTTCACCATGGGTGGGCGGAGCAGACGGGTCGGCGGGAGCAGCACACAATATTTGGGAGGCTCCCGGGCCAAATCTGGCGGGTGGCAAGCCTGGCTGCCTTGCACCCATTACAGATACACCCCTGGCTCAAAAGAGGACAGCCTCTGAAGCCCTGGAGTGACATTGAGATTGTATGAAGCTAGTAATCTGTACACAGGGGTAGTGGAGCATAGCGGGGAGGCCATACCATTCCTGACCATCAGCAAACATGGCGTGGTCACACTGTCCCGGTAATACGTAAAAATTGCATAATGCCAACAAACAACCTCAGTGATGCCATCCACGGATGCCTACCAATCCCGAATAATTACATCTAATTAATCCCAGGTGGGTAAGTGCTGCTGGCGTCTCTGAGGAAGGGGGGTATAATTTGTGTGATAAAGATGTGAATAATGTTTGGTGATATAAATCCCCAAGTAGCAGAGCTTTGTGGGGCACCACTGACATTTATAGGCAGTCTCCAAACTAATCCCGATTCCAACCTCAGGGGCAAATGCAGGATTTATAGGTTTCCAATTGTTTGACTTTTGCACATGTGTTACCAGCCTATGCAGAGGGCACAATTAGCACATAACAAGCTATAGTCTGCCTCATACTAAGAGCAGTGTATGTAATGCTTTTAAACACTTAGAGGACCAGCAATCCCAGGAAGCCGTTAGTTGCGGCAGTAGGGCCAGCCTGCCTGAGCTGAATGTTTTTGGGGATTTTTGTTTTTATGGAAGTGGGCACTATTCCAAGATCCGAGTCCCCTGCTCTGTGGAGCATTGGAGCAGGTTCAGGAGTCTGGGGGAGGTGCAGAAGAACCTAGCATCTCATATATATATACACATTGCTCTCCTTATACACTGTAAAGTATTAATAATTAACACTATGGATGGTCTATAGTAAAGGCTGTGGGGGATAAAATTTAAAAAACAATATTTCCGTATGAAACATATCTCATATAAATAACATACATGGTTAGGAAAAGGTTAAGCATACCATATTAAATCATCTTAGTATAACCAATAGGAGAGAGAACTGAGCTTTCTAAGCACACATTCTCTCACCTCATGGTAAGACACCTGTCTCTTCTTTCTAGCAGCCGCTCTCTGGTCTGGTGATCGACAGCACATACAGCAGACTTTGGGCGGTATCCAATTTGCTCGAACATTGTTCGGGCGGTATTGGATCCCACGGGGCTATGCTAGGTGATGGGTGTTGTGCTGTGCTAGGTGATGGGTGTTGTGCTGTGATCTGTGCTAGGAGAGGGGTGCTGTGCTAGGTGATGGGTGTTGTGCTGTGATCTGTACTAGGAGAGGGGTGCTGTGCTAGGTGATGGGTGTTTTGCTGTGATCTGTGCTAGGAGAGGGGTGCTGTGCTTGGTGATGGGTGCTGTGCTAGGTGCTGTGATCTGTGCTAGGAGAGGGGTGCTAGGATTACAGCACAATGGAGGAAGGTGTCACAGCACAGCTAGAACATGCCCCTTCTGTGAGGCCACACCCCTTATCAGGATCCCGAGGGAGGGCACCACCCAAAATCTTGCCTAGGGCATACATGCCTACCCTCCTGGGAGTCGCGGGTGGCTCCCGATTTTCCGGATAACCCCGCACCCCCAGAAGAGTAGGCACATCTCCCGCATCCCGCCCATTTCCTAGTGAAGTGGGCAGGATGGGGAGATTTTACGTAGAATTTTCGGGTCCGTAGGGAAGGGGCGGGGCTAAGTGGCACAAATCACGTCATTTAGCCCTGCCCCCTCCTCACGAACCCACAAATCGTGGGGGTTTTCTGTAAAGGGGGTGGGGCCTAATAATGTCTATCATCTGGCCCCACCCCTGAAGAGGAGAGCAGCAGTCCCCCCGGCTGCTCCCGGAAAGGTGCCCAGGAATGTCAGTAAGTATGGCCTAGGGCACTAATTTGTCTAAGGCCGGCTCTGAATTCGGGAGTGATACAGTCAGGTTCAACAAAATGAGAAGCATATTGTCAGCAAACAGTGACATTGTATACTCCTGGTCACCAAGGGGTACTCCAGAAATATTTTAGTCTAATTCTGATGTATAGTTGCTTGAGTGCAAAGTGCAAAAAGCAGGGAGGAAAGAGGACACATATTGGTGTTAGTATAGGTAATTGTTAATAATACAGACTACATCATAAAAACTGAAACATCATCCACTTATACTATATATATATATATATATATATATATATATATATATATAATGCAGCCTAATTCAGCGACCACTCCTGGGACTGACCCCAAACTCTAGCACTCAGACAGTTGCATGGCTCACCCTACCATCATGGCACATGGGGCCACTGTAACTCTCCCTGAGTGTAAGGGAGACTCTCTGAAATAGCAGCAGTCTCCCTAACCCCCTGAAGAGTCCAGCAATCTCCCTGAGTGCACCTTACCCCAATTATGTAGCTGTTATAGAAACAAAAAACAGAGATATATACATTCCAATGGGGTCTTCAGTATCATTTCACTCAGGGGCGTTTCTAGAGAGGAGTCCAGGGTCCGTCACGGGCCCCCTCCTCTCCGTCTGGTGGCCGGCAACGTACTGAGTGGTGCGCGGCCGGCGCCACACTTATAGACTCTGGGCACTAGAGTGTGCCTAGAATCTATAGCGCATGTGTAGGTCACCGGGAAAATGGCCATTGGTGATGAGGAACAGTGATCCCCATGGCTACATGTATTTTCTGAAAAGTATATTTCACTGAAAGGTAACAGTGAAATTTAACCAGGTTTCACTGTTTGAGGATACAAATTTAACACTAAATAGCACAGTTCTCACAGAATATAAGCAACATAATAGCCTTTTTATTATATGGGATAAAAGGTTTATAATAAAAAGACAGTAGCCAGAATTTTTTTTTATATACATTTTAATACACTGTTCTTTCTTTTGCACACTAGGGACCTGATTCAGAGCCGTTCGCAAGCGGGACAATGGTATGCGAACGCTTCGTTCTGCGCATGCGTGAACTACTCTGTGCAATCGCAAACTGCTCGCTCGCAAGCAAAGACAGCCCAGTGTAATGAGTGACGGGAGAAGCCGTTTGTGGGTGGTAACAGGGGCAGGACACTAATAACGGGGGAGTGGAGGTGCGAACGCAGGCGCGCCTGAGTGTTCCAATGCCGTTTTAGAGGCGTGCATAATTAACAGGCAGCGTCATAGTACACGTCACATGACTGTTTTTTACACTGAAGTCCTCGCAGTGCTTGCGGTAGGGTAAGACAACCACAAGCACTGCGATCGCTTCCGATGGTCTTCGATGTACCAATGTTTTAAAACACTTCCTGGAGATGACGTGCATTAGTGGGGGCATCTCAACATACGCTAATGGGTGTCTGCATACACAGAGCGATCGCTCGCACAGCCAAAGTAAGTGTGCTAATGCCTTTCCGAGCGAGCGCCTGCCATGGCGTCACTTTGCCCAATTTGCATACGCTAGATCCGAGCAATCGCATCTAGTGGGCGGCTCTGAATGAGCTCCTATATATTTAAATTTTTCACCCATTCTCCGAAATTAAACGTTATTTTTAATAATATATATCAACAAAAGTATAATTTTTAACATACTATTTGGTTCAGAGTGCACCTATGAAGATGATATCCTTCCTTCCTTCTTTAAAATGATTGGTTTCAGACTTATAGTATCAGGGCAGCACCTTTTTGAAATCTTGCATATAAATGATGGAATATTAATCTTTATGACAGCACGCATACAGATATGGAACCAATGGTTATTGGATAATTTGTACTATAGGTTCTTTGGGCACTGGTGCAGGACTGATCTATTACAATCTGCTGGACCCCTGCCAGGAGGTGTATTACGTGTGGGCGCTGGACCCCTGCCAGGAGGTGTATCACGTGTGGGTGCTGGACCCCTGCCAGGAGGTGTAGCACGTGTGGGTGCTGGACCCCTGCCAGGAGGTGTATCACGTGTGGGTGCTGGACCCCTGCCAGGAGGTGTATCACGTGTGGGTGCTGGACCCTTTCCAGGCGGTGTATCACGTGTGGGTGCTGGACCCCTGCCAGGAGGTGTATCACATGTGGGCGATGGACCCCTGCCAGGAGGTGTATTACGTGTGGTGCTGGACCGATACCAGGAGGTGTATCACGAGTGGGTGGAGGACACCTGCCAGGAGGTGTATTACATGTGGGTGCTGGACCCCTGCCAGGAGGTGTATCACGTGTGGGTGCTGGACCCCTGCCAGGAGATGTATCACATGTGGGTGCTGGACCCCTTCCAGGAGGTGTAACACGTGAGGGTGATGGACCCCTGCCAGGAGGTGTAACATGTGTGGGTGGTAAACCCCTGCCAGGAGTGTATCACATGTGGGAGCTGGACCCCTGCCAGGAGGTGTGTCACGTGTGGGTGCTGGATCCCTGCCAGGAGGTGTGTCACGTGTGGGTGGTGGACCCTTGCCAGGAGGTGTATCACGTGTGGGTGGTAGACCCCTGAGAGGAGGTATATCACGTGTGGGTGCTGGACCCTTGCCAGGCGGTGTATCACGTGTGGGTGCTGGACCCCTGCCAGGAGGTGTATCACGTGTGGGCGATGGACCCCTGCCAGGAGGTGTAGCACGTGTGGGTGCTGGACCCCTTCCAGGAGGTGTATCACGTGTGGGTGCTGGACCCCTGCCAGGAGGTGTATTACGTGTGGGCGCTGGACCCCTGCCAGGAGGTGTATCACGTGTGGGTGCTGGACCCTTGCCAGGCGGTGTATCACGTGTGGGTGCTGGACCCCTGCCAGGAGGTGTATCACGTGTGGGCGATAGACCCCTGTCAGGAGGTGTATCACGTGTGGGTGCTGGACCCCTGCCAGGAGGTGTATCACGTGTAAGCGCTGGACCCCTGCCAGGAGGTGTATTACGTGTGGGTGCTGGACCGATGCCAGGAGGTGTATCACGAGTGTGTGGAGGACACCTGCCAGGAGGTGTATTACATGTGGGTGCTGGACCCCTGCCATGAGGTGTATCACGTGTGGGTGCTGGACCCCTGCCAGGAGATGTATCACATGTGGGTTCTGGACCCCTGCCAGGAGGTGTATCACGTGTCTGCGCAGGACCCCTGCCAGGAGGTGTATCACGTGAGGGTGATGGACCCCTGCGAGAAGGTGTAACATGTGTGGGTGGTGAACCCCTGCCAGGAGGTGTATCACGTGTGGGAGCTGGACCCCTGCCAGGAGGTGTAACATGTGTGGGTGGTGAACCCCTGCCAGGAGTGTATCACGTGTGGGAGCTGGACCCCTGCCAGGAGGTGTAAAATGTGTGAGTGGTGAACCCCTGTCAGGAGGTGTAACATGTGTGGGTGCTGGATCCCTGCCAGGAGGTGTATACATGTGGGTGCTGGATCCCTGTTAGGAGGTGTATCACGTGTGGGTGGTGGACCCCTGCCAGAAGGTGTATCACGTGTGGGTGCTGGATCCCTGCCAGGAGTGCTGGATCCCTGCCAGGAGGTGTGTCACGTGTGGGTGGTGGATCCCTGCCAGGAGGTGTGTCACGTGTGGGTGGTGGACCCCTGCCAGGAGGTGTATCCGTGTGGGTGGTAGACCCCTGAGAGGAGGTATATCACGTGTGGGTGCTGGACCACTGCCAGTAGGTGTATCACATGTGTGTGCTGGACCCCTGTTAGGAGGTGTATCACGTGTGGGTGCTGGACCACTGCCAGGAGGTGTATCACATGTGGGTGCTGGACCGATGCGCCAGGAGGTGTATCACGTGTGGGTGCTGGACCACTGCCAGGAGGTGTATCACGTGTGGGTGCTGGACCACTGCCAGGAGGTGTATCACATGTGGGCGCAGGACCCCTGCCAGGAGGTGTAAAATGTGTGAGTGGTGAACCCCTGTCAGGAGGTGTAACATGTGTGGGTGCTGGATCCCTGCCAGGAGGTGTATACATGTGGGTGCTGGATCCCTGTTAGGAGGTGTATCACGTGTGGGTGGTGGACCCCTGCCAGAAGGTGTATCACGTGTGGGTGCTGGATCCCTGCCAGGAGTGCTGGATCCCTGCCAGGAGGTGTGTCACGTGTGGGTGCTAGATCCCTGCCAGGAGGTGTGTCACGTGTGGGTGGTGGACCCCTGCCAGGAGGTGTATCCGTGTGGGTGGTAGACCCCTGAGAGGAGGTATATCACGTGTGGGTGCTGGACCACTGCCAGTAGGTGTATCACATGTGTGTGCTGGACCGATGCCAGGAGGTGTATCACGTGTGGGTGCTGGACCACTGCCAGGAGGTGTATCACGTGTGGGTGCTGGACCACTGCCAGGAGGTGTATCACATGTGGGCGCAGGACCCCTGCCAGGAGGTGTATCACGTGTGGGCGCTGGACCCCTGCCAGGAGGTGTATCACATGTGGGTGCTGGACCCCTGTTAGGAGGTGTATCACGTGTGGGTGCTGGACCCCTGCCAGGAGGTGTATCACATGTGGGTGCTGGACCCCTGTTAGGAGGTGTATCACGTGTGGGTGCTGGACCCCTGCCAGGAGGTGTATCACGTGTGGGCGCTGGACCCCTGCCAGGAGGTGTATCACATGTGGGTGCTGGACCCCTGTTAGGAGGTGTATCACGTGTGGGTGCTGGACCCCTGCCAGGAGGTGTATCACATGTGGGTGCTGGACCCCTGTTAGGAGGTGTATCACGTGTGGGTGCTGGACCCCTGCCAGGAGGTGTATCACATGTGGGTGCTGGACCCCTGTTAGGAGGTGTATCACGTGTGGGTGCTGGACCCTGTTAGGAGGTGTATCACGTGTGGGTGCTGGACCCCTGTTAGGAGGTGTATCACGTGTGGGTGCTGGACCACTGCCAGGAGGTGTATCACATGTGGGTGCTGGACCCCTGTTAGGAGGTGTATCACGTGTGGGTGCTGGACCCCTGCCAGGAGGTGTATCACATGTGGGTGCTGGACCCCTGTTAGGAGGTGTATCACGTGTGGGTGCTGGACCCCTGCCAGGAGGTGTATCACATGTGGGTGCTGGACCCCTGTTAGGAGGTGTATCACGTGTGGGTGCTGGACCCTGTTAGGAGGTGTATCACGTGTGGGTGCTGGACCCCTGTTAGGAGGTGTATCACGTGTGGGTGCTGGACCACTGCCAGGAGGTGTATCACGTGTGGGTGCTGGACTCCTGCCAGGAGGTGTATCACGTGTGGGTGCTGGACCGATGCCAGGAGGTGTATCACGTGTGGGTGCTGGACCGATGCCAGGAGGTGTATCATGTGTGGGTGCTGGACCGATGCCAGGAGGTGTATCATGAGTGGGTGGAGGACACCTGCCAGGAGGTGTATTACATGTGGGTGCTGGACCCCTGCCAGGAGGTGTATCACGTGTGGGCGCTGGACCCTGCCAGGAGGTGTATCACGTGTGGGTACTGGATCCCTGCCATGTGTACATCTGTGCAGCTGAATGTGCGCGCTTTCACCGTCTGTACACGTAATACTGATTGCTGTATCCTTAGACGCACCATCGGTCGCACCAACAAAACTTGCACCAGCCCTATGGCAGATGCAGCTTCCCCCTCTGACCATGGCCTCTATGCCTGCGGCTGTGCGCCGGAAATAAATATAAATAAAAGATTTTTTAAAAAATAAAGAAAATGAGGGATGGGGAGGATCGGGGCCCCAGGGTATATTATTCTAGGACTGGGGAGAGAACCCACTATTTCTGGAGTCTCCCGGTCATTCTGGAATAGAGAGGGTAAGTGCACCCTAAACACGTTTCACTGCTATTTGGAAACAGCTGTAGCCGTGGCCAGAAGCATTTCTTCTTCAATTATTCACTTCAATGTAACATACAGCCATTGTGACATCATCACTGCCACTTCTGAGTTACTGCTGTCAGTGGTCACATACAGCCATTGTGACATCATCACTGCCATATCTGAGTTACTGCTGTCAGTGGTCACATACAGCCAGTGTGACATCATCGCTGCCATATCTGAGTTACTGCTGTCAGTGGTCACATACAGCCATTGTGACATCATCACTGACAGTTCTGATTTGCTGTTGTCACTGGTTACTGGCCATTGTCAGTGTGAGATTGAACCAGTTTAGTCGTTTTCTGACAGCTCAGTGAGTATTTACTTGATTTGTGATGATTTTGAGGAGTGGGAGTATTTACGTGGCTGGAGACGCCTTGACCCACCGTAGGCGGTAAGTTACACTCATTTTAGCTAAGTAAATTTTGCTGGATAATGTGAAAATAGAGCGAATGAGTAACGTCCAATGGCAACAGATGAAAGTCTATTACCCAGAATGCTTTTCCTGATGTAACAGAATTAGGGGCCCATTTATCAATCAGTTTTATCATATGCAACAAGTTTTAAAACGCATTGCGTATGATAACGGTGCTCCAGCCAATCAGCTCCCAACTGTCATCTGTTTGAAAAATGACAGTTGGGAGCCGATTGGTGTGAGCACCATTTATCATGTGCAATCTTTTGAGGTATCCTCCCATTACGCTGCCCGACAGGTGAACGTCAGACACCCTTCTTTTTACTTTTGTTCCTCATTGTATCTCCCACTTATATTTATATCCAAACACTATATACTGTATGTGTCTGTATTTTATGCAAGCCTTGTGTATCGTTTATCGTTGTGTGTAGTGTTTGGTATTATACTTGACTTATTTGTATTTCAGATTTGTTTCTGGTGTTTATGTTAATGAAGTAATATAAAAAAAACCTTGTTGATATATGGGCCCCTTAGTACGACTCACAGGGCCGGATTAAGGATCACACAGACCTGGGGCTGAAAATGATCAAGGGCCTGTTGCGAGAAGGGCAGGAGGTGTGATGACCGGTGCTGTGTGGGTGTGACCAGTACTGTGTGGGTGTGACCAGTACTGTGTAGGTGTGACCAGTACTGTGTAGGTGTGACCTGTGCTGTGTGGGTGTGGCCAGTGCTGCATGGGTGTGGCCAGTGCCATGTGGGCGTGTACACCCCTACATTATTAGCCCCAAAGTCTCCCTAAGTATATAAGAATAGGACAATTTACATAATTTTGTAACGCAAATAGAAATATAATATTTATACTTATGGTAACAGTGTGGTCAGCTGGGTGGCTGGACATCATCGTACTGTCATGGGAATATATAGGCCTGGAGCTGCAGTCCCCTCTGCCCCATTGTTAATATGGCCCTGAGTGTGAGTATAACAGTAATAGACATAGGGCCTGATTCAGAGCTGTTCGCTATTTGCGGTCGTTCGTTCAAAAACAAGGGGTGGCTATTCAAATGATCCGTTCGCAAATTGCAGTCTGTTCACACCTCTAAGTTTGAACGAGCGAGAAAAACATACGCTCGTTTATTTGTTAAAAACGCCCCCTGGCCGCTCGCACCATACGTCATGTCCGCTATTTATTAGATTAATCGAGTACATCGACCAGCGTATGAACTGCTCGCAATTCCTGTGGTTGGTTTTTGCTACCACAATCTTGCGAGCAGTTCTGGCTATAAAATAACCCAGTGACGTGGTCAATGACGCTGCGGTATTAATTATGCACACCCATTAAACGCCCGTTTTGACCTTTAAGCACGCCTGCGTTCGGATCTCCACTCCCCATTTTCAAGCACCTTCCCCTGTTACCACCCACATACGCCTCATTCTGTCACTCAAAATAGCAGGCATTCGCTATATTGCGAGCACATGAATTTCGGCCGCACTGACTGGTTCGCGCATGCGTATAACGATCCGTACGCATGCGCAGATGTGCGAACATCGCTCGGAACGAGCGTACTGCCGCTAGCGAGTGGCTCTGAATGAGGGCCTTAGATATAATCTGTACTGTTATTTGTTGCATGGCGCCCACACAGAACAGTATGTAGATGCTTTATTTCTCATTGCCTAATATTTACGTATATCTAAGTATATACTGTATAATATATATAGATATAATTGTTTTTATTTTTCTATAGCTCCTCCCCCAGTAGATCCACCACCAGTTCCTGAACCTATTTTTTCCATAAAAATAGCCCTGTATAATATATATATACTGTAATCATACATCTGTGTGCAGTAAAGTAAATCTAAATGTTTACTGAATGTTGGACTAGTTCCCGTTACTGTTTCTGACGCATCTTCCTTTACATTCCAGCGCCCGCAGGATACCTGCAGTAATTGCAGAGAGCAGACGCGATGGTGAGACCGACTTCAGTAACATAACACATACATACAGCACGACTATGCATGTTTCTCTTCATCTGGCTTAGATCACATTAAGGGCTCTATTTATTAACATAATTTTTACAAAAATAAAGTGAAAAAGGGTGTTTTGTGTTTTCATAACCGTTTCACATTATTTTAGTATCACCTGTAGTTATTACAGGGCAATTGGAGTAGAATTCGTAAAATTCTACTCCAACCCCTAATTATCACTTATTTTTAGTAAGCAGATCGCATTTCACATAATTGTAATGGGGAATGTGATCTGACCATAGTTACTAAAAATAAATTGTGAAAAAATACCGGGGAAAGCCCTGTGATAATAACACCACCTGGAGGTGGCGTTATCCAGGGTCTTCCCCGGTTACCGGACTTCTTCTCTGCTCTAACAGGCAGAGCAGAGCCCAGAGCTGGCCCCAGTGATCAGCTGTGTGGTCTAAACTGACCACACGCTGATCTCTGCTAAACAGACCACACACTGATACACTGTAAAAAAAAAATTTGTCCAAAAACTTACCTGAGTCCAGGGACCGGTGATCAGGGCTCCGGTGATGTCACCCCTCCGGTCAGCTGGTCTCCCAGCCTGCACTGGTGCCCGGTCATCACCTGACTGGGTCCCAGTGCAGGATGGGATGTCAGCTGACCGAAGCCACGGAGGACATCACCGGAGCACTGATTACTGCAGGTAAGTGTCATTTAGGGAGGGGGGGGGTCGTGGGGGGGGTTCCGTGATCGAGGGGGTGGGGCTTAGCGACAGGGGGCAGGGCTTAGCGACGGTCGGTCGGCGCATGCATCGGCACTTGTCACTGTATTTTTTGCGTAAATACCGTGATGAGGGTGCGGAGGGGATTCGCAGGGACAGAGCTTTATCGCAAGCTCTGTCCCTGCAAGGGATTTTTAGTAAATCCCTGTGATATTGCCTGAATTCACAATGCAAATTCAGTCGGTAATATCACACTACAATCTGCATTCAAAATGCGGATTGTAGTAAATAGAGCCCTAAGTGCTCTGATTTCTCCAGCCTTAATTTACTTTACGCACTATAACGCTGTCCCCATAGACTTCTATAGGGATGGCAGCTTTGCCCAATCTATAAAGCTATGATACTAGGTGACATCATCGCGAGGTGGCGTTACCTGTGTACCTGGGGGAACAGCGACTCCAGGGAAACCTCTCTGGATTAGTACGGGGTAACATCTCAGTGCATATTTCTGGAGCACATCGCTGGCAGTGTTATGCTGCAGATGAGGGCAAGATACCCGCTTAGGAGCAGAGTTTATCGCTGGCACTCCAAGAGGAAACCTGGGGATATATTTATTAAGCAGCAGTATTGTGTGGTGGTTTTCCGATGGTTTTGCAATCCGCAGATTACTAAACCCCATACAGATGGAAACCACAGAGAAGCCAGAGTTAGAATACAAAATAACATTGGTTCACTGATACCCTGGATTTAATGAGCAGCAGTTCTAGAAACCGCCTCCAAATAAATGACCTGCTATGCGGTTTTAATAACAAATGACACTAAGTTTTGCTACTATAGTAAAAGCATTGCCCTTCTACATTTTGGGCTTAAACATGCCGGGAAGTGGTGGCTTTTAGACAGTGGCGTAACTATAAATTTTGCGCCCCCTGCCAAATAATTTTATGGCGCCCCCTCCCATTGCATTTTGGTCAAATTAATACAGGGCCATTTCTAGGCAATTTGACGCCCAGTGCAAACAGTTAAAAATGCGCTCTCACCCCTCATAGACAGTTTACATTATTTGTCATTCTTCCTCCTTATAGTAATGCCCCTTACACATTATGCCACACACCGTAATGCCCATTACACATTATTCTACACACCATAATGCCAATTACACATTATTCTACACACCATAATGCCCATTACACATTATTCCACAAACCATAATGCCCAACACATTTTATGCTCTTTGTCAATGGTCTCATGCTCGTTGTCAAGGGTTTTATTCTCTGGGTTTCATGCTCGTTGCGAGGGGTTTCATGCTCATGGTCAGGTGTTCCAAGCTAGTTTTCAGGGGTCTCATGCTTGTTGTCAGGGATTGCACGGGAGAAAGACGCAGCTTCCTGCATCTTCCCTCGATGGTGCCAGTGTTCCCGGCACTTGTGCTGCTTAGATAGACACTAGAGGTCCAGTAGGTCCAGTCTACTTCTAGATGGCGCAAATTTTTGGGGGGCCATTTTTATCAGATGCCATGCAGATGGCTAGTCCACATGGAATCTGTAACCCACAAGCCACTGTGCCCCCAAGCCACTGCGGGAGTCTTCGGGGGCTATTGTTACGCCCCTGCTTTTACAAGACACTGCTTAGTGAATAATCTCCAGTAGCATCCAATTGTCAGACATGGAGGAGGAAGTATGATGGTCTGCAAATCTTTCACTGGATCTGGAGTCAGCAACTTGTATAGAGCGACTGGCATGGAACATGTGAAGTGAGAGCCCCATTGCGGATCTGCAATGAGACACTTAAAATTAGCACACACACATATATAAAACTGCGTCTCATGTTTCTTACAATATCTGCTTTTCCCTCCCCTCAGGCGCGTGGTCTGCATTTTTAGGGATTATAAGGAGGTGAGTGTTTATTCCAAATATCATAGACCCACTGTCTGCATGTAAGACACGAGAGAGAGAGGGAGAGAGAGAGAGAGAGAGATCACAGCATGGCATCACAGAGCAGAGTGAGGCATGTACAAGTCAGGCAGTGGCTGTACCTCGCTATTGGAGGCATTGAGGCACTCAGGGTTACTTGTTGCTGTATATGAAGTATTTGTCACTGTTATTGGTGTCACACCAGGAAAGCAATGAATGTGCCGGTAAATTCATATACTGATAATTCCCGCTCTGTCTTTCAGGAACATGTTTATGCTGGCAGCATTCTGTGGTAAGTCCTTGTGTGTGTGTGTATATATACGGTGCCCAACATGATGCCATACCTCCTGCCCCCGCATAACACTGCATGGGATCATCAGCCTTTGCGCCTGATCGTACATGCTGCACAAAAGGTCAGGTGATGAGGCTGACGACCCAATGAGAGCGCGCACTACACAACATAGTACATAAACACTATACCTATTTGTCGTTCCGATGTGTCGGAATCGGACAAATCGTTGAAGATATCATGTAGTGTGTAGTGTACCCAGCTTTACACATTTCTTATGTCTTTTGTCTTTAGTCCTTCTAATCTTCATGCTGGCAGCCATAAACATCTGGTCAGTCTCCCTCAGTCAGGTAAATTGATTTTTTATTAGCTTTCACTGTTTGAATACTTCAATATCATTAATTAATTACAGCTGTGTCCTTTTATACCGTCGCTTCAGTCGCACCAAATAGCCCCTCTCAGCGGTCCAGGGCCAGGGTGACTCGGAAGCGCGGAGCATCCTTTTCTCTCACAATGTGCCTCTTATTCACATAAATAAAACAAATGGTAGCGGCAAAGCTGCATTGCTGGCGTACACTGGGCCTGATTCAGACCCGGTCGCAAGCGCTGAGCGCTCGCAACCGGGTCAATGGTGGCCCACAGCGCATGCGCACGACGGAGCCGGCTCCATCGTGCGCATGCGCGAGACCCGGATAGCGACGGGCACTCCGTCGCTCCGGGTCTCGCACCAAAGGGGGCGAGCTGTCGATGTTGAGTGACAGCTCGCCCCCTTTGATGGGCGGGCCGGGGGGGGGTGGCTGCCCAAACGCCTGCCGTTTGGGGGCGGCCCCACTGACATCACAAGTGATGTCAGTGGAGAGCTTCCGCCTCTGTTAGAGACGAAAGCTCTCTGGGGCTTGCGGCCACGAGACCCTACCACAAGGGTCTCGTCGCAAGCCCGATGGTCGCGATGGTCTTGACCATCGCGACCATCATCATGGCCGCTCGCTATAGCTGTGGGTGGTAACCCACAGCTATGCGAGCGGCAAAGAGGCCGCTCCAAAAAGAAAAAAAGCCCGGCCCTGACTCAGAGCGAGCGGTTCTGAATCAGGCCCACAGAGCACCGGGGGCTGGGACATTTATACATGTGTGTGTGTGTGACTGAATCTGTAGTAAAAGGCTCCGATGTGAGCGGCCTCAGCTTTTCCTCACACCGAGTACCCTGGTGCTTCAGCTGCAACTTTGTACGTGTGTAAAATCAATTCCTGTGCTGATAAAGTCGCAGCCCGGCGTCTGATGCACTGTGAGCGGCTTTTTGCTGCGCCTGCAATTCTACTAGGTCACAAAATCAGGGCCGGCCGGCCCGTTACGCCGACTACACGTGTGCGGAGGGCGCCAGGCAGCAGAGGGCGCTTTGATTTCAAACACCATGCCGCCACGCTCCTTCTTCCCCCCCTCCCCCGGCCTCCGCAGGGAGGCTCCATTCACACATTCATTGTACATTCTCAGTACAAATCGTTGTCTAATGTAACAAAGCATGATATAATTAGACATGGTGACTGAGATGTTTATACAGAGCGGAGCGGTACTAATTACCCAGGCCCAGGCTTGCTACATGGGACCGACCGATGCCCAGGTTGGGGCGCCAGCCCACTCCCTCTTATCTCACTGCAGCCCAGTACGCGCTGCTGCTTGCGCAGAAAGCGCTGATGAGTTATTTTTTTGGAGCCTGACTATTAAAATAACCAGAAAGTTTCTCCAGTGGGTCCAAGGCATTAGTGGTCCCATGTACAGCTCAGCCGCCTCTGGGTAGATTGGGTACAAGCTCTTAGTTAGGACTTGTTCTAAGTCAAACACTTGTTTAATGGCACTTTGGGCTCTATTTATTAACATTATTTTTACTAAAATAAAGTGAAAAAGGGTGTTTTCACACCCTTTTCACATTATTTTAGTATCACCTGTAGTTATTACAGGGCAATTGGAGTAGAATTAGTAAAATTCTACTCCAATCCCCAGTATCACTTATTTTTAGTAAAGCAGATCGCATTTCCCATAATTGTAATGGGAAATGTGATCCGACCATAGTTACTAAAAATAAATTGTAAAAAAATACCTGGGGAAGCCCTGTGATAATAACGCCACCTGGAGGTGGCGTTATCCAGGGTCTCCCCCAGTTACCGGGCTCCCACTCTGCTCTAATGGGGAGAGCAGAGGCGGGAGCCGGTACCTGTAATCAGCTATGTGGTCTAAACAGACCGCAAGCTGATTGCTGTAAAAAAAATTAAAAAAAAATTATACATTTTTTTTTTACTTACCTGAATCCAGGGACCGGTGATCGGGCCTCCGGTGATGGCTCCTCTCCGGTCAGCTGGTCTCCCACAGTGCACTGGGACTCGGTCATCAGGTGATCGGGTCCCAGTGCAGTATGGGAGATCACCTGATCGGGAAGCCGGGAGAAGATCACCGGAGGCCAGGAGGATGCAGGTAAGTGTAATGAAGGGAGGGGGGGTCGCGGGGGTCCGCGATCGTGGGGGCGGGGCTTAGCGTCGGTGGGGGGGTAGTAGCGGTGGTCGGTCGGCGCATGCGCGGGCTCTTAGTCGCTGTATTTTTTCCGAAAATACCGCGACTAGAGTGCGGATGGGATCCGCAGGGACAGAGCTTTATCGCAAGCTCTGTCCCTGCAAGGGATTTATAGTAAATCCCTGTGATATTGCCTGAATTCACAATGCGAATTCACTCGGTAATATCACACTACAATCCGCATTCACTATGCGGATTGTAGTAAATAGAGCCCTTTGTCAGCAGACGGGATCTCTACTAAACTGTTGATGGCTTTTATTGACCATGGAGATATATATGATAAATAATAAGTTCCTTGTTCCCAGTGACTTGATAGGCTACATTGTCATGAATATTAGTTCAGCCCACAAAATGGCTGCCTCCACCAGACCTCAGTTACCACATACACTGGGGGCCACAGAAAGCCATTTTGTCCCTAGTGCACCTATACGTCCTGCTCAGTGTACGGTGCCCACCTACGTTCTTGTACATGGAGAAGCCTCTGCTAATTAGCTGCTGATAGCTTCATACTTTGTAGATGATGTAGTGTAATCTCCTGCTGTGTGGTCTGGTTACCTGGTAACTCACAGACACTAGTGTATCTGGCCATAAAGACACACAGCTCACTGTGTTACCCCCTGTCATCACTCAGATGCCTATACAATACCATGACTTATACCTCTGTGCAGGGACAGGGACATTATATTCCCAAAGTGCCTCATATACAGTAAGTCTGTCTCAGCCCACACTGAGGGGGGTTTATACTATCTACCTCCCCAATCATAGTATTGTGTATAATATGAGCACCATTGGTGCCACCTCTTGCCTTCTTCTTCCCCCGTGGTCCTCATCACATACAGACACTGTCCCTGTCACACACAGCCCTACATAACATAACCACATAAGCAGACAGGTCACACCCTGAGATACTCTGCTGCTTTGTACATCCCAATGATCTAAGCTACTGTTGGATGGTTAGTCCCAGTACACTTCCATACTGAGGTCATCCTGCATGTACAGTAGATGATTTATGCAATCTAGATGGGTGTTTAATGGGCGGTAACTGAGGGGGGGGTTGCTACCAGACCTGGGTGTGTTGGTGACAGCGAATGCATCTAAAGACGTAAGTGCACCAACATGTTCAGTCAGACATTCTGCGCCTGCCATTGTGCAGGTGCGACGTCCGATGTTGCAGCTAAATGGGCACTGACAGTTTCGCCTTTGTACACACATCAGCAGATTTGTGCTGCATCCAGTGTCTCAGTCTGACACCCATTAGCCTCGTAATTAGCATAAAGACACAGAAGCAGCTGCGACAAAAGAAGCAGCCGCTATAGCAATAGCGTGCGCAGTTATTGTCATAGAGCCACAGATTCTGAGCATGCCTGAGTCTGTGGCCTGATTCTGAGTCGCACGCTGCTGCGTCCGCATTAGCGCCTGTTGCCGTAGGTGCGTCTGTGACTTAATGCTAATGTCAGTATCAGCCCTTCGCCTGGTGTACAGCCGTGCATCTGACTAGCCACCTCCCAGTCACCACTCAAGAATTGGGCTCTATTGCGCTCTGTCCTGGCCACGCCCCCTGGGTGCATGACATCATGCTGAGGGGGCGGGGCCACCATCCATCAGGTAAAACAGCACATTCTCAGGATGCTACAGGCTGCAGTGTGTATTGTTCTGTATACAATGTTATTAGAGCTCACAGCAATATATTATGTTACTGCAAGTACAAGAATAAGGTGATATTATATTCTGTATGTAAGTGTTACTGAGCCACTCATGGATCCTGCTTTATTTATCCACTTGGCAGATGCAGCTGAAATACCTCAACCAAGTGACGGCCCAACTGAAGAGATCAAAGGTAAGAGAACTAGGAATATACTCAAAAGCACAATTCATTATTATATAGAAAAAGAAATAAACTGGTTAGAACTGGTAAGTTTTGTACATAGGGCTGCACATGTGCCCTCTGACCTGTAACAGGCTGCCCATTGCTGCTCTAAAGGCCATCCAGCTGACCATAAATACAGCATACAGTCTGATCCAAAACATCCGCCCTTACTTACCAACCTGCGAGATTCAGCGTTAGCTTGTCATTTCAAAGCAGCAATAATCTATAAGGCAAAACAGGTTGGTTTTGCTACTGAAATGATGACACTTTAATAATAGAGGCTATCTGGCGGGACTCGCGCCCTGCAGGCTATTATATAAGATCCTCGTGTCCTAATATGTTGTGTCTGCTGCTCCTTAATGAGCCAGAGCCCAACACAGCTGCAAAGCACAATAGTGAGGGATATAGCAGGAGACCTAAGCAAGGCCGGCTCGAAGCAGTGCGGTCAAACAGGGGGGCGCCACCCCATAGAGGGTGCACCCCTCTCAACCATCCCGTATTTAGCGGGACAGTCACGTTTTTCGGGCACTGGCTCGCTGTTCCACCCGCGGGCTGAAGTGTCCCGCCGGTGGTCGGAAGGTTGGGTGCCCAGTGGTACCGACCCCGAAGAAGAGGAATGGATGCCGGGCGCATACACGCGGCATCCATTCGGCGCAGGAAGAGGGCTGGGGGCAGCCCAGCTACTGAGGGTCCTGGGCTCGCCCCAAGCCTGACGTTAAATGGGAGGTGTGCCATAAGGGCTCAACCTCAAATAGCGTCATTTAGGGGGCTTGGCCTATGGTAATTAGACCATGTCCCCTTTCAGTAGCAGGCGGCGCTGTAGTCCCTGTATGCACAGGCTGTGGCTACTGCTGGAGCCGGCCCTGGACCTAAGTGTAGTATAGACAGAATTATACTTGTGTATCATGCGTCATATTCACTGCGCAACTCTCACGTCCGCCCTACGCGCTTATCTGCCTGACCACAGTATCACTGCAGTATTTGCTGTGTATAGGCCTAAATGATGAAGATGTAGAATACAGATTAGCGCTATGACAGTCTGATAATATGTGTTATTCACTAGGACCCAAATCCTCTAGGGGCAAAATAATGTGATGTGTTCACAACAGTATGTATGTAATGTAGATTACTGATAGGATAAGGCACCAATACACAGCATAAAGCAAAGAGTCCTGTCATTGTGCCTACTGTGCTCATAGCTCCATCCCTGCATATAGCACAGACCCCAGGGCCCCTATGTAATATCCCACCAGGTGATCCCTGCATATAGCACAGACCCCAGGGCCCTTATGTAATATCCCGCCAGGTGATCCCTGCACATAGCGCAGACCCCAGGGCCCCTATGTAATATCCCACCAGGTGATCCCTGCACATAGCACAGACCCCAGGGCCCCTATGTAATATCCCACCAGGTGATCCCTGCATATAGCATAGACCCCAGGGCCCCTATGTAATATCCCGCCAGGTGATCCCTGCACATAGCGCAGACCCCAGGGCCCCTATGTAATATGCAGCCAGGTGATCCCTGCACATAGCGCAGACCCCAGGGCCCTTATGTAATATCCCACCAGGTGATCCCTGCATATAGCGCAGACCCCAGGGCCCCTATGTAATATCCCACCAGGTGACCCCTGCATATAGCGCAGACCCCAGGGCCCTTATGTAATATCCCACCAGGTGATCCCTGCACATAGCGCAGACCCCAGGGCCCTATGTAATATCCCGCCAGGTGATCCCTGCATATAGCGCAGACCCCAGGGCCCTTATGTAATATCCCACCAGGTGATCCCTGCATATAGCGCAGACCACAGGGCCCCTATGTAATATCCTGCCAGGTGATCCCTGCACATAGCGCAGACCCCAGGGCCCCTATGTAATATCCCACCAGGTGATCCCTGCATATAGCGCAGACCCCAGGGCCCCTATGTAATATCCCGCCAGGTGATCCCTGCATATAGCGCAGACCCCAGGGCCCCTATGTAATATCCCACCAGGTGATCCCTGCATATAGCGCAGACCCCAGGGCCCCTATGTAATATCCCACCAGGTGATCCCTGCATATAGCGCAGACCCCAGGGCCCCTATGTAATATCCCACCAGGTGATCTCTGCATATAGCGCAGACTCCAGGGCCCCTATGTAATATCCCACCAGGTGATCCCTGCACATAGCGCAGACCCCAGGGCCCCTATGTAATATCCCGCCAGGTGATCCCTGCATATAGCGCAGACCCCAGGGCCCTTATGTAATATCCCACCAGCTGCAGGAACCGGCACATAGCGCAGACCCCAGGGCCCCTATGTAATATCCCGCCAGGTGATCCCTGCACATTGTGCAGACCCCAGGACCCTTATGTAATATCCCACCAGGCGATCCCTGCACATAGCGCAGACCCCAGGGCCCTTATGTAATATCCCGCCAGGTGCAGAAACCGGCACAGTTCTGGGGATTTAGCCCATAGATTTTAAGTGTAAATAATTGAAAAAGCAAAAACCAAACACTACAGGCGAAATCTCTGGGAATGCGCCAATTCCTGCAACTCGCAGACTATTACATAAGCGCCCAGATCTCTGATGACTGTACAGAGCGGAACCCAGGTTTCTGGTTCCTATGCAGTATAGTTACTCTGCTCAGGGGCTCCGTAGATGTGGGGACAACGCTCTGCATTCCCTTAGTAACTATCCAGCTGTTATATTGCTCCGTGACTCCGTGTTACATAGAGAGACACATAGATCATGTAAATAAATACATAATTATAGTAAATCACACTGTTTTACATTTTTAATATTTTATTATATTTTAATATACATTTTTTCATCTTCAATTCCAGCATGAAGGTTTCGGCGGATGCAAGACATTTGGCTTAAAAGACCTGATAAGCTTCACCTTCATAGTTAAAACATTTTATGGAGTTTAAGTCTTATGGACCACCAGTGACCCCCACCACCACCCCCAACATTACTTACCAGTGGGGGCGTGGCCACGGCGGCAGCAGAGTGTGGTGCAGGTCCCTGGGGCTCACCAGCTTACTCAGTTCACAGGACCCTTGACTATATCCTGTGTCTCCCATCCTCCTCCTGTGGTGCCTTCAACCTAGTGCCTCTCTCCTCTCCTGTGCTGGCTGGCTGCGCTGTGCTCAGAGGAGTGTTTGGGGGCTTCAGAAGTCTATAAGGCGGGCATTGATGCAGTGCTCCTTCCCATCTCCACCTCATGTGCTCCGCTTCCTATAGCCCACTGTGTACAGCGGCCAGGATTACCACCACTGTCTTGCCATTCCTACACGGGGAAATCAGACCAAGCAGCAGCTACAGGCAGTACCCCTGAATTCAGACCAAGCAGCAGACGCCTCCTGCAGGCAGTACCCCTGATATCAGACCAAGCAGCAGACGCTTCCTGCAGGCAATACCCCCAAAATCAGACCAAGCAGCAGACGCCTCCTGCAGGCAGTGCCCCTGAAATCAGACCAAGCAGCAGACGCCTCCTGCAGGCAGTGCCCCTGAAATCAGACCAAGCAGCAGACGCTTCCTGCAGGCAGTGCCCCTGAAATCAGACCAAGCAGCAGACGCCTCCTGCAGGCAGTGCCCCTGAAATCAGACCAAGCAGCAGACGCCTCCTGCAGGCAGTGCCCCTGAAATCAGACCAAGCAGCAGACGCCTCCTGCAGGCAGTGCCCCTGAAATCAGACCAAGCAGCAGACGCCTCCTGCAGGCAGTGCCCCTGAAATCAGACCAAGCAGCAGATGCCTCCTGCAGGCAGTGCCCCTGAAATCAGACCAAGCAGCAGACGCCTCCTGCAGGCAGTGCCCCTGAAATCAGACCAAGCAGCAGACGCCTCCTGCAGGCAGTGCCCCTGAAATCAGACCAAGCAGCAGATGCCTCCTGCAGGCAGTGCCCCTGAAATCAGACCAAGCAGCAGACGCCTCCTGCAGGCATTGCCCCTGAAATCAGACCAAGCAGCAGACGCCTCCTGCAGGCAGTACCCCTGAAATCAGACCAAGCAGCAGACGCCTCCTGCAGGCAGTACCCCTGAAATCAGACCAAGCAGCAGACACCTCCTGCAGGCAGTGCCCCTGAAATCAGACCAAGCAGCAGACGCCTCCTGCAGGCAGTACCCCTGACCCTCCACCACCATCCAAATCCCTCCCTGCTGCAGGACAACCTCCCTCTCCTGATGTAATTTACAGCATGTCCTAGAGGCTGTCACTAGCTGTGAGAGATCAATCTCCACTACAATTGGAGAATGTGATCTATCCCTGCTTAGACAAGACTTGCGGAGAGTCAGGGAATGCGTCGGTGAAGCTGGAGCTCTGCGTTTGAGCATGTTCAATCTCTGCAAAACAATTTGTCGGACATGGAGGGACGCTTGCGGTGCAAGAATGTTCGTGTCTTAGACCTGCCAGAAAAGGTAGAAGGACCTAAAACGGTTTTATGGCGGATGGTGAAACCAAACATTTCATGACTGCTGGTGAAGCAGCGGTGTGGCTGGACCGCACATGCCCGGATGACAGCGGTTAGCTGAGGACTGATTACTCAGGACTGGTTATCCCTCTGAATACATGATCTGCAGATTGTAAATAAACATTACTTTGATCTGTTATTGGTTGTAATATTTGTTTCTTACTGCCATTCATTTCATATGTACTATGTGTATTTGTTATTATTATATTTTTGCTGATGTCCTGGGTATATCGTGTATCTACTGTTACCTCTTTATTGTACCCATAGGCTGTAATAATGAGAGCTATGGTAAGAACTTACCCTTGTTATCTCTCTTTCTTCGAAGTCCATAGGGTCCACAGGGTTGACCTTGGGGTATAGGTTGGGAACCAAGTCCAGGCACCACGCAGTTAAAGCTTTCAGCTCCCAGGATGCACTGGGTCCACTCTCCCTATAACACCGCCCCCAAGCCAGAGGCACCTCAGTTTGTAAGTAGCCAAAGGCCGGAGGAGGAAAGAAAGAGAGAGAAGACTGGAACACTCAAGAACCATACTAACAGAGAAGGAGATGGGAAACCGGTGGCCAGTAACACAGCCCATATGAAGCCAGGCGAGTCAGGGTGGGTGCCCTGTGGACCCTATGGACTTTGAAGAAAGAGAGATAACAAGGGTAAGTTCTTACCATATCGCTCATTTTCTTCTTCAGGACAAAAGACCATGCGGCCACCTTGCAAGGCAGAACAGCCGAGGCGCTACAGCGAGCCGCCCATGAGGGGCCTACAGCCCGAGTAGAATAAGCATCAACAGAAACAGAAAATACCTTCCTATGTGTAGGCCCCTGAGATAGGCATACGAAGCCACCTAGCCAATGTCTGTTTACTGGCCGGCCATCCTTTCCCGTGAAATCCATAGACCACAAATAAGGAGTGTGATTTCCTGAAGGAACTTGAACGGACCACATAAATCCTGAGAGGCCGGACCACAGTGAATGAGGCCACCCCAGCTGAGAGGACTGGAGACTGAAATGTCGGTACAATAAGTTCCTGAATAATATGGAACTTAAAAACCACTTTAGGAACAAACACAAGGCAAGTGCAACTCACAACCCAGTCTTGGTGAAATATCCACAAGAGTGACCCACCTGAGAACGGTCCCAATTCCAACACTCTCCTGGCAGATGCAAACGCCATAAGAAAGAAAGTCTAAGCCATAAACTACGTAAGGGCTATCAAAACTAGTGGTTCAAATGGAGGCCCCAGGAGAGCACGAAGAACCACTGTCTAATCCCAAGGAGCCCCTAGGGGAGATAAAGGGAGGTAGAATCCAGAAAACACCCTGAAGGAGGGTCTGGATGCCCGAGAGTGGAGCAATTCCACATCCGAACCATACTGACAGTGCAGAGACCCGCACTTTCAGGGAGGCCAGGCGGAGGGCTAGACCCAAGCCAGCTGGAAGGAATGCCAGAACTTCTGGAAATCCTAAAACACCTGAGGATCGTAGCTACCGGTACGATACCATAAGAATTATGTATGCCACATTCTGTAGATCCCAGCAAAAGCTGACCTACGCGCTCTAAACATCCTGATGATGACAGAGCCAGAGAAGCCTTAGGACCACAGTAGGGATGCAGTCAAAGACAAACGATCCAGGTCCAGGGAAAGGCAAGGACCCTAAGACAACAGGTCCGGATATCGAGGCAGCAGGAACGGAGTGTCGATGGAGAGACTCCGAAATGTACCAGTGACGTCTGGGTCAATCTGGAGCCACCAGCAGGACCATACCTCCGTCTCGATTGAACTTCTGAAGACCTCGAGGAAGAAGGGAGACGGAAGAAACAGGTACACAAATTGGAAGGAACACTTCACTGACAACACGTCACCGAAGGTTGCTTCAGTACCTCTAGTTCTGGATCCTAACACCGGCAGTGTGTGATAGAGTCAGGATGCCATGAGGACCACCTCTGGGAGGACCCCTCTACTCACTAGGAGTTTAAACCTCTCTTGGAGAAGAGACCAGTCGCCGGGATACACGTCGTGATGGCTGAGGAAGTCCGGTTCCCAATGGAAAACTCCCGGAATGAACACTGCAGAGATGGCCAGGAGGAGACCCTTAGTCCATGTCAGAATGTGCGACATTCCTGTCATTGCTGCCCAACTACAAGTGTCTCCTAGATGTAAGCCACTGTTGTGACATTGTCGGACTAAACCTTTAAAGGTTTACCGTGAAGTATGTGTTAGGCCAGAGCGAGGGCCCAAGACAGCTTGAAGTTCCAATATGTTGATTGGCAGGGCGGAATCGACAGACGTCCAACTGCCCTGAAAGTGCGGACCAGTCACTGTGCCCCAGAGACTGGCGTCCGTTGTAAGGACTACCCTAGATGAGATGGCCATAGCCACCCAGATAGAGAAAGACACACCTCCGGAGAGAGCATCATCATCTGAACAGTGATCCAGTGGAGAAACCCGTTCCATCTGGAGAGGATCAGTTTTTGCAAAGGCCTGGAATGGAGCATATTCCACCCTTCCGAAGGTAGACAACCTGGATTCCAGAACCCGCTTTATAGAGTGTAATGACTGTGGCAATATCCACGCACTGGTAGTTGAAAGGTGGAGATCTTGTCTGACGTCAGAAGGATTGTCTGCTTCTGAGAATCCAGCAGGGCTCCCAAATGAATCATACACTGTGAGAGATTCAGGGAGGACTTTTTCCCAGTTGATTAACCATTCGTGCTTGTGAAGGAAAGCAATGGTTAACTGGAAATGGCTTTAAAGTACCTTGGTAAACCTGCTAAGAGCAGGAGGCCATGCAGATACAGGAGCAGTCGGATACCCTGAACAGGTGGGCTGTCATAAAAGCCATAAATCTGGTAAACCCCGGTGGGGCTGTGGACAGTCCAAAGGGCAGAGCCTGGAAATTTGAAGTGTTGCTGTGGCACAGCAAACCTGAGCTAAGCTGATGAGAGGGCAATATAGGTACCTGTAGGTACATGTCTTGAATATCCAGCGATACCACAAAGTCCCCAGGTTCCATTGCTCGGATGATGGAGCGTAGGGGTTCCCTCCGGAACCTAGGCACCTTTAGGAATTGGTTCAGGGATTTGAGTTAGAGGATAGGCCAATGAGGACCATTCAGCCTCTGCACCAGAAAGAATGTAAAATAACCAGTCCCTCACTGAGATAGTGGGGCTGGCATAATTACCCCTGCTTACCGCAAGGACTTTATAGCTTTATGTATTTGTAAGGCCTTGTTCGGGTCTGAAGAAGGGCCTGTGTAGCAAAAATTGTGGGGAGGCCGTCTGAGCAATGAGAGGGCGTACCCGTGAGAGACTTCAACTCTTACACAAGCATCCGTGGTGACTTGACACCAGCACTGGGTGAACTGAAAAAGTCGGTATCTCACTCTGGGATCCCCCAGATGAAGACCTGTCCTGTCAGGCTGAAGGTTTATCCTTAGGGTTAGAAGCAGAGCGTCTGGATGTCCAGGTCTGTTCGGTACCGGGTATGACGGCACTCGTATAGGCCGACAGCCTAGGAAAAGACTGGCCTTTAGGCTGTCCCTGAGGACAAAAAGACTTAACAGATTTAGTCCGAGGCCTTGTAGTGGGAGTAGCTGAAGGCGGAAACTTGCCGTTAGTGATACTGCCAACGTTGCTATAATATTGTCAAGGTCAGGACCAAACAAGATCTCCCCAATACAGGGTATCCATTTTAAGGCCTATCTTGGAGTTCACCTCTGCCTTCCATGAGCGCAGCCATAAGGTATGGCAGTGGATACAGTCGCAGCCGAAACTCTGAAGGTTAGGAGACTGGCATCCAATGTTGTTACTCCAACATATGAAACTGCATTTTGAATGTGATCAACAAAAAGGCCTCTGATCCCCAGAAGTTTCTGAGGGAAAAAGTTCTACGAATGCATCAGCCCAGCACTCAATAGCATTAGCCATCCATGCGCTAGCCATAGTTGGACGGGCAACAGCCCCTGAAAGTGAGTATATTGATTTCAGGCAAAGTTACCACCTACGTATCCTGTAGAATCCGTCAGAGCAGGGATGGAAGGCGTAGTAGCGCTCTTAATGAGACGAGTAACATGAGAATCCACCCCAGGAGGTGATTCCTATTACTTGCAATGACCCTCAGGGAATGGGAAACATAAGGCCAAATGCTCTTGTGATACCGCTTATCTGGCGATTGCCAGACCCCCGCCATGTGATCCACCCGCTGGTCAGAGAAGGGGAAAACAGCCGAAGACACTTTAATGCTTAAACTGAGGGCGATTTGATTTAGGTGCAGGTTCGACATCCTCTATAACTAGGATGGACTTGACCGCCAGCACCAAAGTAGGGATAAAAATACTTGACTTAGGCTCCCCCTCGTGTGAGAGTGATAGGAGTCCGATACCTCATCCAGTGCACCCTTGGCTGCCGATTTATGTTAGCAGTGCAGACTGGGAAGTAACCACAGGGCGTTTATTACGCCATTTTGTGTTTCGTAGAAACGACATCCACCCAGGGTGGCTGTTGTGGTGATCCCTGCAAGGGAAATGACAGACTGTTGTGGTACCTAAGGGAATTTGAAAAACCCCGGTAAGGAGCGATAGTCTGTGTCACAGGGGTAAACCGCAAGAACTGCGAGATACCCTGAGAGGGAAGGGAAGCATGTTGAAGGAACCCCAAGTGGGTTACAACTATGGGGGCTGCCAGGCGATCCTCAGTGGAGGCCAGGGTCTTGAGAAACAAACCGCCCAAGGCGGTCCTGTAAGGGGCCCGGCCCCTGATGGCACCTAATACATAACCCTTCCTGAATCAAATCCTTCATACAAATACCAGCAGCACATGACTTGCAGGATAGATCATCGTGGAAATATCAAGCATCGCTATACCGGTCCTGACTGATGCTAAGATTAGCTGCAGGGACCCATTATCAGCATATGCAACACACAGTTCCATCTAAAATATGGCAACATGCAGCATTCAACAGTATGTGACAAACCTCACAAATATTGACAAGTATATATGTGAGGTCTCAGAACCACCCTAGGTACACCTGTATTGGTGCAGATTGTAAAGAAAAGGGATAGATTTACACTGACAGGTGAGAGAATAAAGCACAGACAGTCAGCCCTAGCATAAGTCACATACAATGCAGAAATATATATATATATATATATATATATATATATAGATATATACATAAACATTACATATAATATACTGCAAATGGCACTACATTCAACTGCCCAGATTCAGAGTCTCCTGCAGGCTCTTAAGAGTTTGATCTTAGGGCTCTAGTGTGATTAGGATAGGGGACTTTAGTTTATTCTTAGATATTGTTATAGTGATCCAAGCCTGTCTCAGTTGGGTTGGTATATGGGGTGGAAGGTGGATTTTGTGGTGTTTTTATTATTTCTTTTTGATGTTTTCTGTCTGTTGCAATGTATTCTATGCCTATATACGAGGTTGGATCTTGCTGTAAGGTATGCCGTTATAATATCCATCGCTGGGTGGTGCATCAGAAGATACTGCGCGTATATCCTTCATACTGTGGACATGTCACTAATTATTCCTATAGAAATATTGGGCAGCCTGTCTATCGCTGTTGGAAATACCCTGTCCGGGCTGTTTTGCTGTCCTTATGGGTAAGATACTGACCTGGAATATAAGGGGTGATAGTGATAAACGTAAACATTCTCTGGCCCTTAAACAATTGGGGCAATATGGTGCAAAAATAACCAACCTGACTGAGGCCCATCTGATAGGTGGTAACTTCTCTCCCTAATAAGACCTTGGTGGGGGGGGTCTGTCCTTATTAATCATTGATAATGCTGATGCTTTTCTCTGGGCAAGATTTACACACAAAATCAATACATTGCCAGCGTTATCCCAGACTTGGAATTCTCAATAAATTATTTTTCATACTGCATTTTGTATGCGAATACCATTGTGGCATTTTTATGTCTTTGTAATTATATGTGTGTGGTAAGTTGTGTATACCGGTATTAGGAAACACTATTAGGAGAATAATTTTCTCTTTTGCTACACATAATATTTATTTTTACAAATTTAATGCAACATTACATATGTGTGAAAAAGAGATAAATTGCAAATATATCTCTAATTTTTATGATCAATTGAATATGATCAAATAAACCAGATTTTAATATTACTACCAGTTTGGAATTTTATTTCTATAATTAGCATGATAATGATCAGGTGAGGCTGATGTGCTAGCAGGTGTGCGCTGAGAATATGTTTTTTACTCTAACACTGCGTAACGCTGTAAAGACTGACCCCGGGGATGTTATGTCATAGATTATACCGTATAGTCGGCAAGTATCTCTTATATAGCAGTCTACATTCCTCCTCCGTTTTCCTATGCTGTCCTGAATCGGGCTGCTGGATGTGCTACACTCTCACCTGACACCCCGGTTATGTGTCTTGGGGATGTTAACGTATTAGATCCTGCATTGTACAGATGGGGGAAATGTCAGCTTTTCCCCAGCAAGGTAGTAAGGGGCTGGCAGCATGTGTATGGGACCTGGACTGGGCTGATCCTTGGCGTGAGAAGGATCCTGTTACACAACAGTTCTCTTGTGTGTCTCACACATAGGGGGAGATGTATTAACGGCAAAATGCGGTAAAACCCCCGAAAATGCAGTTTTCGGGGGTTTTACCGCATTCCCCGTATGTATGAAGCAGCAGAATGCGCTGCATTCTGCTGCTACGCGTCGCTAGGTAACGCCACCTTCAGGTGGCGTTACCCAATAGAAACCTATGGGCTTCTTAGCGCGACGCTCGGGACTGGGAGGGATCCGATCGGATCCCTCCCATGAGCCCCCGCGGCCTTCTGCGCAGGCGCAGAAGGACTTCTGGGTGTTCAACCCGGAAGTCCCTCTGCCCGGGAGCATCGCAAAGGACAGCTCTCATCGAGAGAGCTGTCCTTTGCGAAATCCTTGGTACTGGTAATGAACCGCGGTATGTACGCGAAGTCGGGGGGGATGTACCGCAACGGCGATGTCGCCGTTAATACATCTCCCCCATAATGCTTAATATACCCCTTAAGCTGTGTGTGTATGCAGCTTAAGGGGTATATTTACTAAAGTGAGAGTTTTTAGAAGTGCAGATGTTGCCCATAGCAACCAATCAGATTCTAGCTATTATCTTGTAGAAGGTGCTAGTTAAATGGTAAGTAGAACCTGATTGGTTGCTATGGGCAACATCTCCACTTCTAAAAACTCTCACTTTAGTAAATATACCCCTTAAACTGCATACACACACAAGGATTTTGTTACCAACGATTTTATGAACGATTTTCTGTCAGATTATCTGTCAGATTTTTTAAAGTGTAATGAACGATTTTTTTGAACTACAAACGATTTTTGCATATTCTCTTAATGCAAATCGTTCAACTGACAAGTCTGAAGGTGCCCACACATATAGCGACATTTTACACGATCTGACCGATTTCGACGAATCGTGACGACAGATCGTGTCAAATATGGCCAAATCCTGAGGAAATCGTGAGTCCCCACTCACGATCACGATGCGATGCGCGTCCCCGCTGGTCGCACATCGCATCTTCAGATCCGCCGTGCAGTAGGGCAGATCTGACAATCTAGGACACAATGCACTGTAAAAAAGTCTGACTGCAGGAGAGATCGTTTGAAGATTGGACACCAAATCGTGTGCAGAGCTGCCGGGGAGAGTTTCAAGGGAAATCGTACACAAATCGTACACATCGGCTGATCGTGAGCACATCGGTATATGTGTGGGCACCTTAACTGAACTACAAACTACAAACGTGAATGCGCATGAACGATAATCGTTCATCGTTTGACTCAGAAAGTGAACGATTTTTTCAAACGATTATCGTTAAACAATATCGTTTAACTGTAATCGTTCAAAAAATCGTTGTGTGTGTATGCATCTTAAGCCCTGGTCTCTAGAAAAGTACTAGGCCGTAGTTCTGTTATGGAATACAACACTAGAGGTTTATCTGACCATTCCCCTCTTGTTCTTCCGTCTAAGAAGGTTAATAGGGGACAGGTCTTTTGGAAATACCACCCATCTTGGATGTTACAGATAGGGACAGGATCTGAGTTGCGGGCATTATGGTCGGGATACTTTAATTATAACACTGGTTCCACCTCTATGGATGTTACTTGGAATGCATTTAAAGCCTTCTTATGGGGATCCTTATGGAAACGGGTGGCTGAGTTGCAAGTCTTCTATAGAAAGGTTACCGAGCTTGAATCTGTGTGTAATACCTTTATTACACACTTAGGGCTCTATTTATTAACATTATTTTTACTAAAATAAAGTGAAAAAGGGTGTTTTCACACCCTTTTCACATTATTTTAGTTTCACCTGTAGTTACTATAGGGCAATTGGAGTAGAATTCGTAAAATTCTACTCCAACCCCTAAGTATCACTTATTTTTAGTAATCAGATCGCATTTCCTATCATTGTAATGGGAAATGTGATCCGACCAGAGTTACTAAAAATAAAATGTGTAAAAATACCGGGGGAAGCCCTGTGATAATAACGCCACCTGGAGGTGGCGTTATCCAGGGTCTCCCCCGGTTACCAGGCTCCCACTCTGCTCTAACGGGGAGAGCAGAGGCGGGAGCCGGTACCAGTAATCAGCTGTGTGATCTAAACAGACCGCAAGCTGATTGCTGTAAAAAAAAAGAAAAAAAAAAAAAAAACTTTTTTTTTTTCTTACTTACCTGACTCCAGGGACCGGTGATCGGGCCTCCGGTGATGGCTCCTCTCCGGTCAGCTGGTCTCCCACAGTGCACTGCTGCCCGGTCATCAGGTGATCGGGTCCCAGTGCAGTATGGGAGATCACCTGATCGGGAAGCCCGGAGATCACCGGAGGCCAGGAGGATGCAGGTAAGTGTAATGAAGGGAGGGGGGGTCGCAGGGGAGGTGAGGGGGGGTCGCGGTGGTCCGCGATCGCGGGGGGTGGGGCTTAGCGCCGGTGGGGGGGCAGCAACGACGGAGGGTCGGCGCATGCGCGGGCTCTTAGTCGCGGTATTTTCTCCGAAAATACCACGACTAGAGTGCGGATGGGATCCGCAGGGACAGAGCTTTATCGCAAGCTCTGTCCCTGCAAGGGATTTATAGTAAATCCCTGTGATATTGCCTGAATTCGCAATGCGAATTCACTCGGTAATATCACACTACAATCCACATTCAATATGCGGATTGTAGTAAATAGAGCCCATACTGATAAATTAGATTCTGCCAGGGAACACGGCATATAGGTGTGTTACTTACTGCTGTCTGTCTCTAGTGCTGAGTTTTCTGCACTTTCCCATTAGTAAGGGGAAATCCTCTGATGTTATTATTAGGCAATGGCGGAACCCCCTGGAAATATGCAGCAGAGGCAGAACATAGCCAGAGTCATCTGCACGTATTTGAAGACAAACCAGCTGTTACTAATAGTTTCCACCTCGTTTCCTGACCCATTGAAATTGTGTCTTCAATTCTGCACCCACTACACTAGCGCAGAGGGAGGGATCTGGGAGGATAGCCTATTCTCCTGGGAGTCTGGAAGAACTTCCCGACAATCATGAGTCTGCTGGAGCTTTCCCAGAGGCAAGTAAGTAATGGGGGAGACCGACTGGAGTTTTTTGTGATCGGCCTGGTTGAAAAAAAAAAATAATTAAGTGGCCACCCTATTTCTCCCCCATATAAATATTATATAATATTATAAAAAGTGCACTTCTCATGTATTTCTGTACTCTGGATTTCTAGCTAAACCTAGTTTTCTTCTATGCTTGATAGCCAGGAATTTATATCATTGTGGTATACAACACAAAGCCGCTCTGGCTATAACTATAAGAACTGCAGAATGCGCACAGCAGTGTTGTGTCCCAGGGCAGCGGCAATAAACACCTGTGCCTTATGATGTACATGCCTGGCTGAAAGGCACGAAAGGAAGCTCGGAGGAAATAAAACAGTGTTCAGTAAAAGTTGCATGAGAGTACATCCTGTGACAAGGTCACTGGCATCATAGTGGAAGGCAGGTATATTTGCCCTAGATTCCTGACCTATGTATTTTGAAACCTCAGGAAGGTGTTTGTGTTAGGAGCTGTTTGGGTTATTAGCTTCACAGGAGGCTAATTAGGGTTTTCAGCTGTGTGGCTGTTTTTTAGTGCTGTGAGGCTGATTATTACAGGGAGACTCTGCCTGGGGAAAGGACAGTCTTTTGTGTCTCTGTGAGAGAATCAGGTTGATAAAAAGCAGGTAAACTTATACCCCTTTTACACCGGAGCTAAAACCCGGGTTTTTGAAGGGTTAACCGGGCAGCTCCCTGGTGTAAAAGGGGAGAGAGTTGGATCACCGGGTCGAGTGACCCGGCAATCCAACCAGGTAAGTGGCAGGGTTTAACACGGGCGTATGAAAACAGAGCACTCCGGGTCACGATGACCTGGAGTGCGCTGCTAGCCGGCCGATTGGTCCGGCTTCAGTGGCGCTTGGAGATGACATCATCTCCAAGCGACCACTTTCACTCCGCAAAAGCCGGGTCTATGCAGACCCAACTGCGGTGTGAGCGGTGCTGACTCGGGAATATCCCGAGTCGGCGCCGGCAAAATTCCAGGTCTGATCCGGATAGGAACTTTGTTCCAACTCCGGGTCAGACCCGGAATTTAGGTGGAAAAGGGGTATAAACCTGAAAAGACCTTCTTATACTTTGTTTATAATACCTCTTTTCCACCAAAAACCCAGGTCCGACCTGGGTTTTTGGACATGGTTCCAACCCTGGTCAGACCCATTTACACTGCACCTTTGATCTGGGTTACTCCCAGGTCAGCCCTGTTCACACTGAACTCAGGTCTGCCCTGCTAAACCTGTGAGGTCATAAAAAGTGGGAGTGAATGCCCCACAACCACCAATCAGCTCATTTTAGGCATGATCCAGGTCAGATAACCCAGGTTGCACCGTTTACACTGCACCATTACCCGGGTCCATCCTGGGTCCAACCCTGGTAGCTACCTGGGTTGGATTGCTGGGTCACTTGACCTGGGTTATTTTTCAGGGACCCTTTTACACTGAGCTGCGACCTGGGTAGACCCAGCAAAAACCCAGGTTTTTGCTCTGGTGTAAAAGGGGTATTAGTGAGCTAGGATCACTTCTGTATAGCTAGTGCCAGACAGCAAGGTGTTTATTTCTGTTTATTTTTGTTTGCATTGACTAATAAAACTGGCAGAGGCCAGTTGCACCAGACCAGTGGACTTTGTGTGATTTCTCAGCTTCTGCGCAGTGCTATCTACCCCAGGAGATGGTACCAGTTCCCCGACCTTGCTACAATCCAAATCATTAAATTAAAAATCATTTGAAGCTAGGAAACGACTACAAATTTATAAAACAAGGTGAAAGGTAAAAAGAGTTTCACATTAATAATTAATTTTATTTTAGCCTATAGAAAACATTTTTTGTAAAGTAAACTTTCATTTTTTGTAAACTTAATTACAAATATTAATAAAAAAAAAATCTATGGATAAGTAGTTTTCATTTTTCATGCTTCGTTAACATATTCAGTAAAATATAAAGACGTAAATTATTTATTGACTGGGTGGAAGCTACCACAATCTGAGGTACGGTGTAATCAATAAACTCCAATGGAACAGTAACATTTGTTTCAAGCAGAAATCCCATATAAAATGTTTATTTTATTTTTGTATGTTTTTTTTTTCCTGAACCACTGTGGCAGGCTATAAGAAAAAAAACATTACTTACCTTTATATTTGGTTGTGTTTCTTCAGAGTGCTATTAATAATTAATCTGCAGATTTTCTATAGACTAACAGCAGTCACTGAAGCAGAGGGGCTTTGGAATACCCCTCTGAGCTGTCTGCTTTGTGTACTCTATAAGCATCCTCCTCTTTCCCCATTACCATCACATGATATGCTGACAGTCTGTGTGACTGGCATGTTTTTTTTGCTATCTCCACAGAGATTTTAAGAAGAGGGAATAATTTGTCAAAGTTCAGATTAATGCTCAAAAGGTTCTTAACATGCTATTTACAGAAAAAGTAAAAACAATAAAAATAATTCACTGCCTCCTGTGCAGTGCCTCATGCCTCTGTGATATCACTAGTCTCTGCTGAATTTACAGGCTGCAAGAGGTACACTTTAACACTCTATTTCCTGTTTTGTAGCCTAGGTCTTTCCTGGACAATCCGACCAGGGGCAGAGAAGGTTTCTGTTCATTTACAGCACATAAAATGAAACAGGGGATTTTTCTGATCGCAGAGATGGCAGCGTAACCCCTGTGATGTCTCATGTACAGACAATGTTAGATCACAACTTGTTTCAGGAAATGGTTCTCTGTTGCTTGGAACACGGATACATAGTGTCACCTCCCCCAAACTACGACTTAAGGTGGATCTTCTAGATTCCTCAGCAGCACTGTGCAGCTGTAACACACAGATTATTCCTGAGAGGCTGTCAGCCAGATCCTTATGTTTATGCTATTTATGTACAGCATTTATGGCCTTGCCTTTACATATGATGCACTGTGACGTAATTGTATTGTATCTTGTTTATCATATAGTACGTCACTTACATTCAATTGCTACCAAAGAACAATGACAACCGAATACTTAAAACATAGTTTAAGATGAGTCCACCAATTTAAAATAGGGATGGCCATCGGCCATTGATGATTACCAAACATTGATGATAGATGGTTTTGCCATCCATGGTGAAAATCCAATGGTTATCCACCATTGATGGTACAAAGCACAGCGATGGTTTTTTATCCCGTCTGACATCGGGACACGGGACCTAGCTCTGATTCCCCCCCCCCTCCCCTCGATGTGACCCTCGAAGTCCTGCCCTCACCTCTGAATGACCCGTTTCCGGCGACTAAAAGAGCAGGGATGACCATCAGTGGGGGTGAAATAATTGATGGTTCCCTTTTGAGGGTTTCTTACCATCAAGGGTAATCACCAATAGTTTAATCGATGGTGACCATCAATAGCTAAACCACCAATGGACATTTCTAATAAAATCTAAAGATCTGCAGTGCTGGGTGTCCCTCCCCCCCGCTCCCCCCCCTTATCCAGCGAGTTCCCTCAATCTTCTAGCTCTGCTCTCCTCTCTGCTTTTCAGGCTCGGATTATGCCAGGCAAATGCATAGTTACAGCCATGATTTAAAACTTGTTGTGCATGTGAACTACGTATTCTTGCAGGATTATATAATATTACACATGACTAGGCTTCAGTAACACCTATAAACCTCTGTAATACAGCAGGTACAACTCTCCGTTTCATGTGCAAAAAAATAATAATTCTAAAACACGCACAAAAAACGTAATAAACACACGAGCAAAGCACCTATCAGCATCAGCGGTGTATTTACAATTGGCCAATCAGAAGCACTTCGTTAGTGTCGGCGCCCATCATCGTCGTGGATTTTCACCTGCCCTCAACCACCGGAAATTATACATTTCTCAGGTGTACATACGTCTTTATTCAATATGTTCCTCTACGTGCCAATTTTTTCACCTGTTAACAAATAGTGCCAACGCAACCTACGTTATGCCGGGTACACACTAGATGATATATTGTCTGATCCCACAGATTGGGCTGACATATCGAGCACATCTTCTAGCGTGTACCCAATATGCGCCCCCCGCTGGCCGTCATTGGGGTCGTTCCGTCGTCCGTGCATGCACGGACGATGGAGTGACCCAGCTGCCAGGCCCACGCCAGCAAGGTGAGTGTCGGTGAATGACATATCGGGTGGTCGGTAGGTCAACGGTTTGTGTAGTGTGTACCAACCATCCGATATATCGTTCATCGGAACCATCAGCCTCATTTAAGACGCTCCTTCCCTCCGCCCTCCTGCAAGAGGGGGCAAATGGCAGGATCATGCCAATCTGCACAGTCGGTGGCTGCTTTCTTGGGCAGAGCAATTATAAGCAAATTAATTCTCAGTGCTGAGCACACAACTATGAAAGTTGTCTGTGGGATTCCACTGCAATCTGCTTCTGGCAGTGTAATAAACTTGTTCTACTTGCTGTGTGCACATTCCACTATGAAAATAAAAATGATCAAGTCTTACGACCGTGAAACTCAAAAGATGGATGAAAGGGTAAATGAGTCTCTGGATCCCCACACAGGACAAAGAGCAGCATGTACATCCTGGTACAATAACACACACACACACACCAGGCAAGATCACGATTCTCAGAACGTGCGAGACCCGAGCAAAGCTCCCCAAGAGCATTACACGGTTATAGCAGGTTTCCTCTTTTGCGACAAGGGGACAGTCTGGGAGAGGTCGCCGGCTGGGCTCTAGGACCCTACGGCCAGAGCTGTATGTTGTGGGCTGGGCCCAGTTTCAGAGAAAATCTGCAGGAACACGTAACTGCCAGAAAATGGCATGTGGGCAGGGAAATGCGTTATTTACCGAAAGTGGAATACTCAAGGCTCCCTTACAGCCTAATAGCCTGGAATTCCCATAACATATTGATTTAACTGGAATTAATAGATCACATTGCAAGTGCAACAACTTGTTGTAAAGTCAATAGAGCACATTACATTAAAGAACAGGTCAAACTCAAAATCCATGAAAACTCTGATTTTTATATAGGTCATTATAAGTGCACTGCCTACTGCTGACTACTTAGTACATCCTGGTAAGGCAGTATACGGCTTTTCGGAAGAAGCGGATTGTAAATGATAACTGTGAGACCAGTTCCTCCAAATTGTAATTGGGCAGAGGTGTAAATGACTAATGTTATGTTGAAATCTGAACACATATGAGTACTGAAACTGAGCAAAAAACAAAAACAAAATGCGGAAAAAAATGAATTTAAATTTAAAAAAGAAATAAAAATAAACTATACTATGGCACCTTTATTTCCCACCCTTCAACAGCATGTCAACTTTTTTTTTTTAAGAACATATTGATGCTCATATTAAGCTGATAATGAATCCTGAAAAGATTTTTACATTTACTGTACAATTAAATGCAAGTTAAAATGCATTGCATTACTGTATATATATACACACACACACAGTATATCTAAAAATATATATATATATATATATATATATATATATACATACATATATTATATATCTATATACACACACATACACACACTATATATATACACACACACATATACACACACACACACATATATATATATATATATATACACACAGTCACACACATACGTGTGTCCTTTCTTAAGGTGTGTATCCACTTAGCGATTAAACAGGCCGATTGAACGACAATGACATCGTTATCGTTCAATCGTTTGTTAATGGCTTGCAAATCGGCCATGTAAATGTCGAAAACGACCAAAGATGTGCGCGCCTCGCTGGTTGTTTTTGACATCAATCATCACCCGAACATGCTGGTAAACCCGACAACACCGTCAGGTTGCCCATGTTCGGGCATGATTGATGACCCTATGTCATAATCGTGCACTCGTTTCTATGTCTGTAAGTGGATACGCACCATTACAGATGGCAAATAGCTCCTCTCGGTGCGCTAAGTCCCGTACAACTCGGCCGGGCCGAGCGTCTTTTTCGCTTAAACTGCGTGTCTTATTCTCATAATTAAAACTCATAGAGGTGACTAAACTGCACTGCCAGTGTACACTGATCAATGGGGTGTACGACTGAGTCTGACTCTGTGTAAAAGGGGCTCGGATGCAAACAGCCGCGGATTTCGGCTTTTCCTCACGCCAAGTACCGTTGTGCTTCACCTGCGACTTTGTACGTGTGTAATACAAATTCCGGTGCAGTTAAAGTCACAGCCCAGCGTCTCTGATACACTGTGAGCGGCTTTTCGCTGTTTTCGCGTTCCGAATAAGATGCAATATTTAAAGAAAAATACGGTACAATAATCTTCTTAGAGTGTCTCAGTCAAGCTGCATGTCTCGCACCATATAGATACCCAGCAAGTAAGGACACAAATATATATGTGTATAGATATCTGTTGGCGACACTCAGACATTTTAACTTTTCAGGACTCTTTTACTTTGGTTCTTTCGTCAGGAAACGTTGAAATCTATTGGGGTCTCACAGAGATTTATTTCAAGTCGTCTGAGTGCCTCCTAATATATCCTTATACAGATTCCGCTCTCCTGTTGTGAATGGTAAACAGGGAGGGCACCGACGCTGATTATCAAGGGAGCAGAGGAGTGCCAGCTATCCAGCATTTGAATGATCATTTCTATCTGTCCTAGAGATTGTCAAAGGTGACGTTTTAAATGAACAATCAAGGAAAATGTTGAGCAGATCATTCACACACTACATAATGTGTACGATAATAAGTGATCATCGATTCTGATAAATGTCATGCAGTCGGCCAGAGTATATAATTATATCTGACAGGTTTTTCTTCTCAGATCTGTTTTATTGAGACTTTCAATATATAGAAAAATAAGGTACAGCGCCATACAGAAAGACTAAGAAAATCAAATATTTCTAAACAATGCGCTGCCGGCCGCCGGACAGAGAGGAGGGGGCCAGTGACGGAGACTGCACACGGGCCCCCTCCTCTCTAGAAACACCCCTGCAGGGGGTGTCATACACCTCCTGCTGCATTTGCATGATTGCAAGGATCGCATTACAAAGCTGCCTGCATGCACTACACACTACAGTATATGCCTGCGTGCGCAGGGCCGGCCCTAGCCAATTTGGTGCCCTAGGCAAGATTTTGGCTGGTGCCCCCTAGCAGATAATCCCACCACCAATCTTAAAATGGGTACTCACCTTACAGATATATCTGCAGATAGCTGCCAGCCTCTGCAGCAAGTGTAAGGGTGGTCGGCTGATCGCCCATACCTCACAGTACGATGAGCAGATATATCTGTCAACGACTGTGCTGCACAGCCGGCGCGTTATGTCTGTGAAAAACATTGTTCACGGACATATTGTGTGTACGGGATATGTTCGGCATGTCGGCAGTCGGGATACCGACGCTTACAATACTGGCGCCGGAATCCCGACGCCGGCACCCAGACTGCTAGGATACCAAAAGATATATCTATCTATATATATATATATATATATATATATATATACAGATATTGTTACAGTGTGTCTATTAAAATATCACCATATAATGTAGAATATATTAAAATTAGGGGTGAGCGGGTTCGGATTTCTGAAATCCGAACCCCCCCGAGCCGAGTCCGATCCGAGTCAGGCTCGACTTTTCCCGCCTGACTCGGATTCTGAAATCGAGGCAAAACGTCATCTTCCCGCCTTCCGAGTCTCGCGGGTTTTGGATCCTATGTAAGGTACCCACGTCGGCGCCATTTTCTCACTCGGCTGTGGACAGTGAAGAGGGAGGGTGGGAGTTAGGGCTGTGTAGTGTAGTGTAGTGTAGTGCTGCTGTTGTCCACTACTTCAAAGTCCATAGGGGCTGGCTGTGTTGTGCTGTGCTGCTGTTGTTAATAGGGGCTGTGTCCACTACTTCAAAGTCCATAGGGGCTGGCTGGACTGTGTTGTGCAGTCAGTTCTCCATAGGGGCTGTGTCCACTCCAAAGTCCTGTGCAGTGTCCCAGTCCTAAAGGAGTGCTGTAGTGTTGTCCAGGGGGTGCTCTGTCCATCAGGGGTGCTCCCCCCAAGTGCTAAAAAAATAATATATTTTCTGTGTTTGTGAATTGTGTGCGCAGTAGCCGCACGTGCATCAACAAAGTAGTGCCAAGCGTGCGCCTGTGTCATAAGTAAAGGGCCGGCTGGCTTGACCGTTAAGGGTGCTGTAACCCCCGAAAGTACACTCCAGTCCAAACCAAAAAAAAAATTATTTTCTGTGTTTGTGAATTGTGTGCGCAGTAGCCGCACGTGCATCAACAAAGTAGTGCCAAGCGTGCGCCTGTGTCATAAGTAAAGGGCCGGCTGGCTTGACCGTTAAGGGTGCTGTAACCCCCGAAAGTACACTGCAGTCCAAACCAAAAAAAAAATTATTTTCTGTGTTTGTGAATTGTGTGCGCAGTAGCCGCACGTGCATCAACAAAGTAGTGCCAAGCGTGCGCCTGTGTCATAAGTAAAGGGCCGGCTGGCTTGACCGTTAAAGGGTGCTGTAACCCCCGAAAGTACACTCCAGTCCAAACCAAAAAAAAAATTATTTTCTGTGCTTGTGAATTGTGTGCGCAGTAGCCGCACGTGCATCAACAAAGTAGTGCCAAGCGTGCGCCTGTGTCATAAGTAAAGGGCCGGCTGGCTTGACCGTTAAGGGTGCTGTAACCCCCAAAGTACACTCCAGTCCAAACCAAAAAAAAAATTATTTTCTGTGTTTGTGAATTGTGTGCGCAGTAGCCGCACGTGCATCAACAAAGTAGTGCCAAGCGTGCACCTGTGTCGTAAGTAAAGGGCCGGCTGGCTTGACCGTTAAAGGGTGCTGTAACCCCCGAAAGTACACTCCAGTCCAAACCAAAAAAAAAATTATTTTCTGTGCTTGTGAATTGTGTGCGCAGTAGCCGCACGTGCATCAACAAAGTAGTGCCAAGCGTGCGCCTGTGTCATAAGTAAAGGGCCGGCTGGCTTGACCGTTAAGGGTGCTGTAACCCCCAAAGTACACTCCAGTCCAAACCAAAAAAAAAATTATTTTCTGTGTTTGTGAATTGTGTGCGCAGTAGCCGCACGTGCATCAACAAAGTAGTGCCAAGCGTGCGCCTGTGTCGTAAGTAAAGGGCCGGCTGGCTTGACCGTTAAAGGGTGCTGTAACCCCCGAAAGTACACTCCAGTCCAAACCAAAAAAAAAAATATTTTCTGTGTTTGTGAATTGTGTGCGCAGTAGCCGCACGTGCATCAACAAAGTAGTGCCAAGCGTGCGCCTGTGTCATAAGTAAAGGGCCGGCTGGCTTGACCGTTAAGGGTGCTGTAACCCCCGAAAGTACACTCCAGTCCAAACCAAAAAAAAAATTATTTTCTGTGTTTGTGAATTGTGTGCGCAGTAGCCGCACGTGCATCAACAAAGTAGTGCCAAGCGTGCGCCTGTGTCATAAGTAAAGGGCCGGCTGGCTTGACCGTTAAGGGTGCTGTAACCCCCGAAAGTACACTCCAGTCCAAACCAAAAAAAAAATTATTTTCTGTGTTTAGCCGCACGTATATATCAAATCGATATAACATAAATGGAGGACCAAACTTTCTCCGATAAAAATAAAATAGAGAAAGATCAAGAACCACTTCCTCCTAGTGCTGAAGCTGCTGCCACTAGTCATGACATAGACGATAACATGCCATCAACGTCGTCTGCCAAGGCCGATGCCCAATGTCATAGTAGAGGGCACATACAATCCCAAATGGCAAAGTTCAGGAAAATGACCTTGAAAAAGACATTTAAATCAGCTGAAGAGAAACGTAAACTTGCCAATATGCCATTTACGACACGGAGTGGCAAGGAACGGCTAAGGTCGATCCCTAGTATGTTCATGACTAGTGGTTCAGCTTCACATGACGATGGAAGCCCTCCTCCCACTAAAAAAATCAAAAGAGTTAAGCTGGCAAAAGCACAGCGAAGAACTGTGCTTTCTAAGAAGATATCACAAATCCCCAAGGAGAGTCCAAGTGTGGTGGTGGTTGCGATGCCTGACCTTCCCAGCACTGGACGGGAATAGGTGGCTCTTTCCACCATTTGCACGCCCCCTGCAAGTGCTGAAAGGAGCACCCACAGTCCACTTGCTGATATGCAAATTGAAGATGTCACTGTTGAAGTACAACAGGATGAGGATACTGGTGTAGCTGGCGCTGAGGAGGAAGTTGGCGAGGAGGATTCTGATGGTGATGTGGTTTGTTTAAATCAGGCTCCGGGGGAGACAGTTGTTGTCCGTGGGATGAAAAAGCCCATCACGGTCATGCCTGGGCAGAAGACCAAACATTCCACCTCTTTGGTCTGGCAATATTTCTATCCAAATCCGGACAACAACTGTCTTGCCATATGTACCATATGTAAAGGTGAAATAAGTAGGGGTAGGGACGTCAACCACCTAGGAACATCCTCCCTTATACGGCACCTGCAGCGCGTTCATAAAAAGTTACTGTCAAGTTCAGAAACTTTGGCTAAGACCGTAAGCAGTCCAGGGACACCTAAATCCCGTTGTCCTGTTGTATCCAAGAGCCTGCAAACCACACCGTCAACTCCCTCCTCGTCAATTTCCTCCTTAGTCAGGATCGGAAGTAGTCCTGCAGGCCATGTCACTGGCATGACTGACTCTCCTATCCGGGATTCCTCTGGAGGATCCTGCATTGCTACGCCTACTGCTGCCGCTGCTGCTGTTGCTGCTGCTGGGAGTCGTTCATCATCCCAGAGAGGAAGTAGGAACACCACTACTTTTACTAAACAATTGACCCTCCAACAGTCCTTAGCGAGGAGGATGAAGTACGACAGCAGTCATCCTGAAGCAAAACGTATAACTGAGGCCTTGACTGCTATGTTGGTGTTAGACGTGCGTCCGGTATCCGCCATTAGTGCAGTGGGATTTAGACAATTGATGGAGGTAGTGTGTCCCCGGTTCCAAATCCCGTCTAGATTCCACTTCACTAGGCAGGCGATACCGAGACTGTACAGAAACGTCAGAAAAAGTGTCCTCAGTGTCCTGAAAAATGCCGTTGTACACAATGTCCACTTAACCACGGACATGTGGACAAGTGGAACAGGGCAGACTAAGGACTATATGACTGTGACAGCCCACTGGGTAGATGTATCACCTTACGCAGCAACAGCAGCAGCGTCACCAGTAGCAGCATCTCAGAAACGCCAGCTCGTTACAAGGCAGGCTACGCTGTGTATCACCGGTTTCAGTAAGAGGCACACCGCCGACAACCTCTTAGAGAAACTGAGGGAAATCATCGCCCAGTGGCTTACCCCACTTAGACTCTCCTGGGGATTTGTGATATCTGACAACGCCACCAATATTGTGCGGGCATTACATCTGGGCAAATTCCAGCACGTCCCAAGTTTTGCTCACACAATAAACTTGGTGGTGCAGAATTTTCTGAAAAGCGACAGGGGCGTGCAGGAGACGCTTTGGGTGGCCCGAAAAATTTCTGGCCACTTTCGCCATTCAGCGACTGCGTGCCGAAGACTGGAGCGCCAGCAAACACTCTTGAACCTGCCCCGCCATCACCTGAAGCAAGAGGTTGTGACGCGGTGGAACTCAACCCTCTATATGCTTCAGAGGATGGAGGAGCAGCAAAAGGCCATACAAGCCTATACATCCACCTATGACATAGGCAAAGGAGGGGGTATGCACCTGACTCAAGCGCAGTGGAGAATGATTTCCGTGTTGTGCAAGGTTCTCCAGCCCTTCGAACTTGCCACACGTGAAGTCAGTTCAGACACAGCCAGCTTGAGTCAGGTCATTCCCCTCATCAGGCTTTTGCAGAAGCAGCTGGAGAAAGTGAAGGAGGAGCTAAGACGGAGCGATTCCGCTCGGCATGTGGGACTTGTGGATGAAGCCCTTCATTCGCTTTGCCAGGATTCCAGGGTGGTCAATCTGTTGAAATCAGACCACTACATTTTGGCCACCGTGCTTGATCCTAGGTTTAAAGCCTATGTGGTGTCTCTCTTTCCGGCCGACACAAGCCTGCAGAGGTGCAAAGACCTGCTGGTGAACACACTGTCAGCTGAAGCGGAACGTGACACGTCAACGGCTCCTTCTTCATTTTCTCCCGCAACTGGGGCTGCCAGGAAAAAACTTAGGTATCCTAAGCAACCCGCTGGCGGTGATGCAGGGCAGGCAGGACCAAGTTTGGACATCTGGTCCGGACTGAAGGACCTGGCAACAATTTCTGACATGTCTACTGTCACTGCATATGATACTGTCACCATTGACAGAATGGTGGAGGATTACATCGGTGACAGCATCCAAGTAGGCATGTCAGACAGTCCATACCTGTACTGGCAGGAAAAAGAGGCAATTTGGAGGCCCCTGTACAAGCTGGCTCTATTTTACCTGAGTTGCCCCCCCTCCAGTGTGTACTCCGAAAGAGTGTTTAGTGCAGCCGGGAACCTTGTCAGCGAAAGGCGTAGGAGGTTGCTTCCACAGAATGTGGAGAAGATGATGTTCATCAAAATGAATTATCAGCTCTTCCAGGGAGACCAGCCTCCAGAAGGTACAGAGGGACCTGTGGTGGTGGATTCAAGTGGGGACGAGTTAATACTTTGTGAGGATGAGGATGTACACACTGAAGAGGGTGAGGAATCGGTGGATGAGGAGGATGAGGATGACATCTTGCCTCCGTAGAGCCAGTTTGTGCAGGGACACATTAATTGCCAGCTTGTTTTGTGGGGGCCCAAACGAACCAATCATTTCAGCCACAGTTGTGTGGCAGACCCTGGCGCTGAAATGATTGATTTGTTAAAGTGTGCATGTCCTGTTTATACAACATAAGGGTGGGTGGGAGGGCCCAAGGACAATTCCATCTTGCATTTCTTTTTTTTCTTTGCATTATGTACAGTTTGGGGCCTAGTTTTTCTAACTGCCATCCTGTCTGCCACTGCAGTGTCACTCCTAGATGGGTCACGTGTTTGTGCCGCCCACTCGTGTCGCTTAGCATAGTCATCCAGCTACCTCGGTGCAACCTTTTGGACATAAAAACACTATTGTGAGGTGTGAGGTGTTCAGAATAGACTGGAAATGAGTGGAAATTAAGGTTATTGAGGTTAATAATAGCATAGGAGCAGAGAAACCAACAAATTCTGTGATTTTAGCTGTTTTTATGCTTTTTTAAAAAAAAATACAGATCCAAAACACAAAACCCAGAACCCAAAACACGGAAGGGTGGTTTTGGCAAAACCAATCCAGATCCAAAACACGAAGAAAGATCCAGATCCAAAACCAAAACACAAAACACGAAAAGTGGCCGGTGCACACCCCTAATTAAAATCAATATATAATATTGATTGCTTATCCCAGAGCCCAGAGAACTGGTTATTCTAGTCCACGCCAACATACAGATAAATACACACACACATATAATATGCACACATATGTATATACACACACACGCGTATATACAGTCAGGTCCATAAATATTGGGACATTGACAGAATTTTCTGATTTTGGCCTCTATTCACCACCACATTTTGAAATGAAACAAACAAGATGTGCTTTAACTGCAGACTTTCAGATTTAATTTGAGGGTAATTACATCCAAATCGGGTGAACGGTGTAGGAATTACAACAGTTTCAATATGTGCCTCCCACTTTTTAAGGGGCCAAAAGTAATGGGACTATCAACTCAAAAGGTATTTCATGGACAGGTGTGGGCTATTTCCTCATCATTTCATTATCAATTAAGCAGGTAAAAGGTCTGGAGTTGATTCTAGGTGTGACATTTGCATTTGGAATCAGTTGCTGTCAACTCTCAATATGAGATCCAAAGAGCTGTCACTATCAGTGAAGCAAGCCATCATTAGGCTGAAAAATCAAAACAAACCCATCAGAGAGATAGCAAAAACATTAGATGTGGCCAAATCAACTGTTTGGAACATTCTTAAAAAGAAAGAATGCACCGGAGAGCTCAGCAACACCAAAAGACGCGGTAGACCACAGAAAACAACTGTGGTGGATGACAAAAGAATTATTTCCCTGGTGAAGAAAAACCCCTTCACAACAGTTGGCCAAATCAAGAACACTCTCCAGGAGGTAGGTGTATATGTGTCAAAGTCAACAATCAAGAGAAGACTTCACAAGAGTGAATAAAGAGGGTTCACCACAAGATGCAAACCATTGGTGAGCCACAAAAACAGGAAGACCAGATTAGAGTTTGCCAAACAACATCTAAAAAAGTCATTACAGTTCTGGAACAACATCCTATGGACAGATGAGACAAATATCAACTTGTACCAGAGTGATGGGAAGAGAAGAGTATGGAGAAGGAAAGGAACTGCTCATGATCCAAAACATACCACCTCATCCGTGAAGCATGGTGGTGGTAGTGTCATGGTGTGGGCATGTATGGCTGCCAATGGAACTGGTTCCCTTGTATTTATTGATGATGTGACTGCTGACAAAAGCAGCAGAATTAATTCTGAAGTGTTTCGGGCAAAATTATATGCTCATATTCAGTCAAATGCTTCAGAACTCATTGGACGGCGCTTCCCAGTGCAGATCGACAATGACCCAAAGCATACTGCAAAAGCAACCAAAGTGTTTTTTAAGGCTAAAAAGTGGAATGTTATGCAATGGCCAAGTCAACCCCCTGACCTGAATCTGATTGAGCATGCATTTCACTTGATGAAGACAAAACTGAAGGGAAAATGCCCCAAGAACAAGCAGGAACTGAAGACATTTGCAGTAGAGGCCTGGCAGAGCATCACCAGGGATGAAACCCAGCGTCTGGTGATGTCTATGCGTTCCAGACTTCAGGCTGTAATTGCCTGCAAAGGATTTGCAACAAAGTATCAAAAAGTGAAAGTTAGATTTAGGACTGTTTAGTTTGTCCCATTACTTTTGGCCCCTTAAAAAGTGGGAGGCACATATCGAAACCGTTGTAATTCCTACACCGTTCACCTGATTTGGATGTAATTACCCTCAAATTAAATCTGAAAGTCTGCAGTTAAATCACATGTTGTTTGTTTCATTTCAAAGCCATTGTGGTGGTGAATAGAGGCCAAAAGATGAAAATTCTGTCAATGTCCAAATATTTATGGACCTGACTGTATGTGTGAAATATACACATATAAATATATATACACACACACTCATATTAATATACAGCTAGTGAGAGCCCAGGACCCTCCTCCCTCCCAGTCTGAGCTAATTTACTGTAAGACTCACTCTAGTTTGGTGGTCTCCCGTCAGCCCAACCGTCATGCCTTCTGGACTCGGGCTGTGCTGCAGTGCCCCTGGTGACTGGTCCGATAGGCACTTTACGTTGGCGGTAAATATGGAGGCTTAGCCGTGAGTTCTCACTCACGGCTCTGCTCCGCAAGGGACCATGGGAGGAGTGGCCGCGGCTGGGCATACGCAGCATGCCCGCCTGCGGCCGCGGCCATCTTCCTCGTCCCCTGTAAGACAGAATGAGAGACCTGTCTGCGCTCCTCCTGCGGCCGCGGCCATCTTCATCACACCTTGTAGCCAGAATGAGCTTCTGTGCAGATGCTAATGCTGACCTGTCTGCACTGCCCGATCGGAGCTCAGCTCTGATCGCGGTAGCGGTGGGGGGAGCGGCAGAGCCATGGGATGCCCCTAGGCATTCCAGATGCCCTAGGCATTTGCTTAGAATGCCTATGCCTAGGGCCGGCTCTGTGCGTGAGGCTTTGCAATTGCGTTCCTTGCTGAATCAGGCCCATAGATTGTAAGCTACGCCAGTTGATCTCTCTGTACTTGATCTTTCTCCAAGCTTTGAAAAATCTCCTTCCATGCCTTGTATAATATACTCACTAAACTTAATGGCATTCCACCTACTAGAGCTACAGACCGTTCTGATTATGGAAACTAAACTAATTATGGTCACTTTGTATACTTATAATACCATGTCATATCTGGTGAACCAGAGGAATTGTAAACATGTTAAAATGGGTCTGATCATTGGAGGTACAAAATACGGTATATCTGCCAAGTCAATCACATGTGCACATGACCTAATCTACCATCCTTTGCAGAATTACCCTTAAGGCGGGTATCCACTACCCGATTAAAACGAGCGATTGAACGATAACGATATAATTCAATCTTTCATTAATCGTCCACAAATCGGTCATGAAAATGTCGAAAATGACCAGCGATGAGCGCTCCCGCTGGTCGTTTTTTACATCTATCATTGCCTAAACATGCTGGTTAATCTGCCGATAACGACAGATTGCCCATGTTCAGGGATGAGGGAGGGTGCCTACACTAAACGACTGATCGTTCAGTGTAGGCACAGCAGACTGTGAAACGACTGCACGATTACAATGTCGTAATCATGCAGTCTTTTAGTGGATGTGCCCCATAAGTTTCAAACAGGTTATTAGAAATGTTATATAAAATAAAAAAAAATGTTTAAAAATGACAGATAAAATTCACAAATAGTGCAAACATGTTTTGATGTCAACAGTTAACTGATTTAAATACAGTAACTTTGTAGTTAGAATTTTAGACACATCCATTTTTAAGATCATGATGTTTTTTTTAAAAAAAGTAATTGGACTTATTTATAAAATAATTTTTTTTTTAATAACAAACACAGTTGTACTGTTGTTGCAATTTTTTTTCTCTCCGATTTAAGACTATTGGACATTTAATTTTTTAAAAAGCCAGTAAATATAGTAAAGTACTATGTATAACATTTTTGAGATGGTAATAAAAAGTGTGCTAATTACACAACATTTTTATTTTTGATGCTTTATATACATCTTATACACACAGCCTGCAGGTAATTTTATACAATATTTTCAATAAATTTGTGGCTCAAACAAAGTTTGTGTACATACATGAAATTCAATGTTTCGTATACACATTGTACACACAGCCTGAAGTTAAGTTTATACAATATTTTTAATAATTTTGTGCCTTAAACAAAGTTTGTGTACAATAAACTATCAAAAAGCAAAGGTTTCACTAACTCAGTCATGCTAAAAAACGTATGTATTTCATAATATTAAGTATTTCGGAATATTTGGACATGGGAGACTCAAGCTGTAATAAAATAATGAATAACTTTTTGCTACTCCACCTGTAGTTGTAATATTCCAAAAATATATTTAAAGCTCATTTACATTGTGAGCTTATTTTATATGGCTCATTTTTATTTTATTTTTACTTATTTAATAGTGGTTTTGAATATTTATGTTTTTAAGGTAGTTTTTGCAGCTCTGTAATTTTCTACAACTCCTAATACACGCATACACAATGCTGAGTGTTCTTTTCATGCATTGCACAAGAATCAAGAAGGATTGTGGTCAGTTTCTCTGGGCTGACCAACCCTCTTAACGTGTCAGGGTGATGCAATACTATAACATGAGCCTTCGGAGCAATGCCTGGAAAAGAAAAAACTACCTGCAATAAAAAGATTTCCTGTTTGCATGCCCTAAGCCATTTTTCTGATCCAATACCTTCAAAGAGAACCATGCATGTATTCAAATCTATGTAGTATATCCTGTATTACATGTCTGCATACTAAAATAGTTGCAAGGCCAAATAAAGCAAAACCCCTCCAGTAACATATATATATATGTGTGTGTTCACTCTAGGTCTGGCGGCAGGCAGGGCGCCAGACCTAGAGCAAGGGCATTTATGCGTGCGCCCCAAAAAGGGGGCAGGGCCAATGAGAAGTGGCATGTCTTTATGACGCGTCCCCTTTTCGTCACTCTTGGTGCGTGCCCGGCACTTACAGACATGACGGGCAACCCCCAAGCGCCGCGGTCACTGTGAATGGATGTTGGGGGCATGCGCCTGGCATCAATTCACTGGCAGTGACCTCTGCCAACCCGCGGGACACTGCGGCCCGCGGGTGGAGGACTGAACCCGCAGGCTGTTTCTGCGGGGCGCCGCTCTGGAGGGCAGGGTGCTTTCTGCCCTTCAGAAATTGGGTAGGGCACGGCGCCCCGCTGAAACAGCCTAGCGGGAACGCTATATATACTATGTTACATACATTCACGTATGTTTGCGTGATATATACCATCATCTAGTTTAGGTATCAGTGGTTTTGATCTCCAGTCATCAAGTAGTTGCAAGGTCATATTTCTGACTTTCTCTTTGCCCCAGCAAAATACATTAAAGCTCCGTACACACGATAAGGTATCGCTGGCAGATCGTCCTGCACCCTCTCTGGTGTGCAGGATGATCGATATCGATCATCCAGCACACCACCAACTCACCAACAACTATAGAGTTGATCGCGGGTCCCTATAGTATCGAGCACGTTGGCCAGCATGCACGGCCGATGGACGATATCACTATGGTCCACACGTGCCAGCGCATCGCTGGTCATTGGGCACTGAAAAATGCACGATATGATCAATATCGTTATCGTTCATATCGTCCATTTTAATCGTAGCGTGTGTATGCACCTTAACAGATCATTAATTTTAATACACCACCCAAATCGTAGATCTTTTTGGAAAGCAATGAACGAAAGAAGCTAGTTTGTGACGAATATATATATATATTTATTTAATTTTTGCCAAATAAACATGTTTTGTGCAAATAGACATTGTTTACAAATCAATCTGATCTAGATGGAATACACCTCACTTGGGAGTAGATGTTAGACATCGGTAAATTCCCAGTGAGTCTGACTGATGTTTTAAGGCGGCAATCATTTATAAGCAAACCAGGTTGGGCGAGAGGGTGCTCACTCACTGATTTTGAGGCCGCAGGCTACAGTTAACCAGAGGGAAGCAGTGATTCTGTTGGTCCATGCCTGGGCAGTTTTATCCTTGATCAGGCTGATTTCTATTCCCCATTATGGTAGCATCATCATAACCACATCCCTGCTATACGATGCCGATATCAACGGCACTGAAAAGCGGGGGGCATCAACCGCCCCACACACTTTAAGTGTTTGGTGGCAGTCAGACGAGGGGCACTGTCCAGGTGGCTGGAGAAGCACCTGAATTTCGGGAGCCTCCTGGCCAATCCAGGAGGGTAGGCAAGTATGCCGTGTGGTTGTGGCCAGAGGTGGCGGGGCATATACACCCCCCTACACTATGTTTGAGAGAGTACAAAAAACAAACAAAAAACAATACAATTTTAATACTTTTGACATACGGCCAACTATGTGGCTAGCTGATCATGATCATGCCGCCATGATAATGGGCCTATTTTTATATGAAGGCCGGGAGTTATAGCTCCATCCATCCACATTGTTAATCTGGCCCTGACTTTGGATAATAAAAAACATTAATACACTATCCAGTGTTTTCTTCAGGTTTGTATGGGGATCGCGTACTTATCCTCCTGCGGAGTGAGATCCCGGTCATTAGGCGCAGATGGACATAAGAAAGTAAAGAAACCTTCTATATACATGTTCCTGTAAGTGTACTGCTTCAGGGGACATTCCCTGCAATGTTTATATGCAGATACAAGGTGATCGGTTTACATCAGCTGTTCCATACACACAGTGGACTAAGGGTCTGATTCAGACGCGCTCGCAAGCGGGTCGATGGTCAGCCAGTGCGCACGCACGGTGTGCGCGAGCCCCGGAGCGAGTGAGAACTTCACTCGCTCCAGGGCTTGCTACAAAACGGGGTGGATGTCGATGTTGATTGACAGCTCGTCCCGTTTTGTAGGCGGGGAGGGGGGGGGGCTGGACAACCAGAGGCGTTCCCGAAGGAATGCCTGCCGTTTGTGGGCGGCCCTACTGACATCCTTCATGATGTCAATAGTGAACTTCCTGCTCTATTAGAGCAGGAAGTTCACTCGGGCTTGCGGGAACCGAGGGTCTCATTCAGAGCCGCTCGTAAGCGGCCGTTCGCTCGTTCCGAGCGATGTTCGCACATCTGCGCATGCGTATGGTTTGTAATACGCATGCGCGAACCAGTCAGTGCGGCCAAAAATTGTTTGTTCGCTAATTAGCGAATGCCTGCTATTTTGAGTGACAGGAGGAGGTGTATGTGGGTGGTAACAGGGGATGGAGCTTGAAAATGGGGAGTGGAATTCAGAACGCAGGCGTGCTTAAAGGTCAAAACGGGCGTTTTAAGGGTGTGCATAATTAATACAGCAGCGTCATTGACCACGTCACTTGGTTGTTTTATAGTCAGAACTGCTCGCAAGATAGCGGTAGGAAAAACTAGCCACAAGAATAGCGAGCAGTTCATACGCTGTTTGATGTACTCGATTAATCTAATAAATAGCGGACATGACGTATGGTGCGAGCGGCCAGGGGGCGTCTTTTTCAAAATTACGACCGCATGTTTTGTTCTCTCGTTCAGACATAGAGGCGTGAACAGACCGCAAAGAGCGAACGGTTCATTTGAATAGCCACCCCCTTTTTCTGAACGAGCTAGCGCAAATAGCGTCCGGCTCTGAATCAGACCCCGAGACCCTACCACAGCTATGCGAGTGGCCTGGAGGTGGATTTAAAAAAAAATAAAATCAGAGCGCTCGCAAATAGCGAGCGCCTCTCAATCAGGCCTTAAATTTTTGACACTGTGTTGCCATTGTTTATTTTCTACATGTGTGTATTGTTCTTCCTCCCACTGAGGATCGCACCGATACACTTCCAGGGACCTTGCCGAAGGCTGATCTACAAAAGACAAAAAGGAATATACTGTATTGAGATCCGTTTATTTATTCTGCATTTGGTTGCTACGAGCGCCCCCTGCTGTCTCCTCCGATCGTTTCTTGTACGTCTATGGTGTTGGGTGACACTTTTAGACGGAAGGCCACTAAAGCAGCTTGCTATCCAGCGCACTTTTGGAAAAAGCGCTTCCTAACCAGCTGTTTTTTTTTTTCAAAGTTGCCAATTTAACCATTCAATTTAAAACGCCAATTATAATAAATGACACATCAGGTTGGCCTTACATCTATTGCCGTTTCAAATCCAGTGGTCAAAGTCGCAGATAATTGGCGGCTTTATTTAAGTTTCTGTTGTCTGTATTTTGCACATCATTCGTGGGAGTCAGTATGATTTACCGCCGGACGAATGGCTGGCAGTTGGAATCCCGACAGCGGCGTCCCGGCAGCAGTGAAAATCCCGATCGTCCTAAGGTAAGTGTTTGCTAACCTATTCTACCCCCTAACCCTAACCCTCCCTTAGGGGTGCCTAACCCTAACCTCCCCCACAGTGCCTAACCCTAAACCCACCTCTAAGTGCCTAAACCTAACCCCACCTTCCCCGCTGCCTAAACCTAAGTCCCCCGGGGGGTGCCTAACCCTAACCTCCCCCCGGGTGTGCCTATCCCTAATCCCCCCTTCCCCTAGCCTGACCCTAACCTCCCGGGGGGGGGGTGCCTAACCCTAAGTCCCCCCCCGGGAACCCTAAACCTAACCCTACCGCCCCCCCCTCCCCCCCGCGGCTATCCACGCTCGGCGTCCCTTCGATCAGGATGCCGGGCGTCGGTCTCCCGGCGTATGTCTAATGACAGGCGTCTTGAGACCCTTGCCGGGATTAGACAGTCGGGAAGCCAGGGGCCGGGATTACGTCCGTCGGCTTCCCGACTGCAACCCCATTCGTGTCACCAACTGGCTCTTTGCTATTGACAGGTGTTGAAGATTATATTTATATATATATATATATATATATATATATATATATATATTAATATATTTATTAATTTTATTTAGGCAAAGTTACTCTTTAGTTATTTATACTTAATGCACCATAAGAATAAAATACTCCAACATCCAGCTCTCTCTCTTGATGAAGCCAATGACATTAAACTGATTCAGCAGTGAACGGAATGGCGATTACAGGCGCAGATCATGCGATTGCCATCGCGCATGCCTATAAGACGCACTGCACGTCCGCACAGCGATCGAATTGCGATTACAGACGCGCAGAGGAATCTATCGCAAAAGAGAGTGACAGGCTGTCAGAATTTCGGGTAGTGACGGGAGGTGATCAGAAAAATGCAGGTGCGTCTGTCCGTCTGAACGCCGTTTCATGGGCGTGCATAAATTAGCCATTGCGATTGCATATGCGTGCGAGGAAACTTGCAGAGTCTGTGGCTGGTCAGACTTTTTGTACTTGCTGTGTGACTGCCCGATGTGCGCTGATAGTACCGATGTTTATGCAGAAGACCCTCATTGGTTGGATATGAGAAGGCAGCAGAGGGCGTCTATGTCGGCTGTGCTTTGGGAGGCATTAGCATACATCAAAATGGCAACACTACTTATTACACAGGCTCTGATAGGTTTCACGTGGCAACTGGTCCGACACCTAGCGGGACAATCAGCCTATAGGTTCACTTATTCACTACATTAACAACGAAGGTGTTTAATTACAGCAATGTGTTCAATAAGTCTCTTCTTCTCAAAGACTGAACTACAATCGCTATTTACATTTTTACAACCTTAATGGAACGACCGTGAAATTTAATATATAACATTGATTTCAGTACCATCAAGCCAAGCTACAATATTACCCCTGGGTCATGTTCACCGAGGATAAAAGAGTTAGAGAGATAATTGTTTGTGAAATATGGCTTTATAATATAGAACTGCCGAGGAATAAACCTAGTAAGTTTATTAATTAATCACTTTCCAGGGACTGAGGAGCTTATTCAGAGTTGGTCGTGAGCGCTGAACACTCGTGACTGACTCGATGTTGCCCCACTGCGCATGTGCACGATGGAGCCGGCTCTGTCGTGCGCGAGCGCGAGACCCGGCTAACAACGGGCACTCCGTCGTTAGGGGTCTCGTGGCAGACGGGGCGAGCTGTCGATGTTGAGTGACAGCTCGCCCCGTTTGCTGGGCGGGCCGGGGGCGTGCCCGGCCAAACGGAGGCATTCCAGTCGGAATGCTTGCTGTTTGGGGGTGGCCCCACTGACATCATTGCTGCTGTCAGTGGGGAACTTCCTGCTCAAACAGAGTAGGAAGCTCCCTGGGGCTTACGAGTGCCCAGACCCTACCCGAGGGTCTGGTCGTAAGCACCGATGGTCGCGATGGTCTTGACCATCGCGACCATCACCTATGTCGGTCGTTAGAGCTGTGGGTGGTAACCCACAGCTTAACGATCGACAAGGAGGCGGCCGTTGAGGATGCAAGCGGCCGCCCTAATTCAGAGCGACCGCCTCTGAATGAGGCCCTGAGTGCAAAACATATTGTTGCAAAGAATAAAGCAGTGTTTCCCCAACTCCAGTCCTCAGAGACCATAAAGCTGGGTACACACTATGCAATATGTCGTTACTATAGCCGACAAAGGACACATTGCTAAGTGCATCTCTCCGCGTGTACAGGCGATATATCTGGTTGGCCCTGCAGCATAGCGGATGCCGATATATCTTGCAGATGTATCGGTTTATCTGCCTGTGTGTACGGGCGACCCGCTGTCCGCCCGTACACTGGCTGCAGGGACCGCCAACACTGACGTCTCAACTGGGCGGGCAAATTTAAAGGTGGGGGTCACTACTGGGAGCCAGCATCAGGGGGACCACTACTGGGGGCACTGCATGGGAGGGGGGGGACACTACTGCTGGGGGCACTATATAAGGGGCTTACTGCTAGGGGCACTGCGGGGACCACTACAGGGGGCACTAGATAGGGGGGATCACTACAGGGTGCCTGCATAAGGGGACCACTACTGGGAAAACTGCCAGGGGGGGACTACTGCTGGGGGAACTATATAAAAGGGCACTGCATAGGGGGGGACTACTACTGGGGGCACCATAAAAAGGGCACTGCATAAGGGGATACCGCTACTGGGCGCACTGAATTGTGGGGACTGCTACTGGGGGCACTGCATAAGGGGGAACACTACGTGGGGCACTGCATTTGGGGGGGCCACTACTGGGGGTACTGAGTAAGGGGAACTAATTGGGGGCTGTATAAGAGGGACCACTACTGGGGATACTGTATAAGGGGCACTACTATGGGCCTGCATGAGAGGGACCACAACTGCATACTGGGGGTACTGTATAAGGGGTACTACTGGGGTTAAGGTGCATATGGATAGGAATGTTCAGTTTGAAAATAAAGGGGTGTGTCATGTTGACACGCCCCATTTTTAAGTGACCACGCCCATTTTTTTGGTGCGCACGCCTTCGCCGTGCGCACATGGGGGGGAGGGGGGGGGCTCCCTTTGCAAATTTGCCCTGGGCTCCAAATACCCTAGTTACACGACTGATCGGAACGACAGAACAGATAAAAAATGCCCGATTTGTGAGTCCCCACTCACGATTACGATGCGTGCCCCCGCAGGTCGCACATCGCATCGTCAGATCTGCCGTGCAGTATGGCAGATCTGACAATCTAGGACAAAATGCACTATAAAAAGTCTGGCTGCAGGAGATTGGATGAAGATTGGACAGCAGATCGTGTGCTGAGCTGCCGGGGAGAGTTTCAAGGTAAATCGGACACATCGTCTAATCGTAAGAATATCGCTATGTCTGTAGGACTGAAGTTGGGAATCATTGGACTAAACAGAAAAACAAAAACAAAACATACTGGTAGGTTACTTGGCTGCCAAAAAAAAAATGAACCCTAGTCTGTGTATACATGTGGTAGGGAATCTAGGGCGGACTGTGATCTCAGTGGCTACGCAGATCCATCGCAGTGTGATTGTCAGGAATTCCAGTTTGGGGGGTAGTGACAGGGGGGTGGGGGGAGTCGGGGAAACGCAGGCGTGCCAGTGCTTTGAACGCCATTGCAGGGGCGTGTATAAATTATCCACTGCGCTGCATTACGCAGATCGGGCTTTCACTGCGTACCGGAAGGTTAGGTCAGAGCGTGTGCAAGTGTGCGTGAGGCTGCGATGGTACTCGATTGTACCGATGGTTACTCAGTCTTGCTAAGGATTACGCATGTGTGTAAGGTAAAGTGGGCGTCCTTATGTTGTGCTGCGACGGCATAGCGATCGCAGTGGATTAGCATACTATCGCAGTGAGACTGCGTGCGTAATCGCTATTCCGATCCGTAATGAATCAGGCCCCATAGATTGTAAGCTGTGCTGGGGGCAGGGACTAATGTGAATGGTTAAATATTCTAAAGAGATTATCCAACAAAAAAATCATAACAGCAACACGTGTGTGATATTCCTGGAGATCGCGGTGTAATTATGCTGCTCACTAATCCACCGTAAAGAGAGTGATGTGCAAAGGAGGAATACAGGAAGGAAACCAAGAAGACCGTCACAAGTATTCATAGAAGAACCAGGATGATCCTGAAGGAAGAACATTCTGTAGACAGTGTGTAGGCAAAAGCTGAACATATTCCTCACACAGAAGAAGGATAATGCTTGGAGACAGATAAACTCTGCATTCCTCACAAGGGGCGACCTCTCAGCCGCGGTGCCAGTAACAGGGTCTGTGGTGGTGATGGTGAACTGAAGATTACTAGGATGTGGGTCATGGAGCAAAACAATCAAACAGAATATGAATTAGAGAGCAGATCTGCCAGGAGGAATGCACAAACAAGCATTCAATCCAAAGGATTTATTAAAAGGTCTACCCACACTATAAGCCCCCCAAATAGACCCCAATGGCTACAGAAAGAGCCCTCAGGTCATGTCTGGCAACAGTATAGAGTTTCCTGGAACAGTTATGGTTTTAAGCAACAGGAAGGAAAATAAATACATGACCAAGACCATAATGGGCATAACTTTAGTGGACCAGCTTTGATTTGGGTGGCATAAGCGAGTGCCCTACTTTCCTAATCAGGAAAGTCAAAGTCAATTACCCGGCCTACAAAGAGAAACAAGTCACTATCCTACTTCAGCCCTGTTGATTTAAATCTTCCCCATGCCTACCTAATGGTGCCATTAATAGACACTGTCCTGCCATGGTATGATGGCACCGGTCGTTATTTAATATACTATCCTGTGATGCTATATTCCCTGACTGCTCTATTCCAGTATGTGCCCTGGAAACTCAAACACATTTTCCAGGTGATAATATTATTATTATGATGATACGTTCTAGCATACCTTGTAGACTGGGTGACAGATTGCCTGGGATTGGCTTACAGTACCAATAGTATCTTTGCTGGACGCCCTAGCAGAGTACTATTTGTGTTACTAGTTGGATTTGGCAGCATCTGTAATAATAACAGACGGCGTAATAACTGTGTTACATCTACTTGTATGCTAAAAATAAGCACAAATATAGTCCTGGTTATAAACCTCATCGCTGGCTCCACAGGAGAATCCGGGAGATGCCGCAGCAACGCGATCCGTCTTGCCGCAAACATCACCTGGAGGCCGCACTGTGACGCCACTGCGTCACTGCACTAAAATAGATTTACAAGGCGCAATGGGACTAGCGTTGCTCCCTATGCAGTGGCAGGGGGTCCGGTGAATGCCGCGCAGTGATCTCTGGCTGCCAATCTTATGGACCGATTTATCGATTTAGACGAAATCATTCACAAATCCCCACAACATCTGGGCTTCCACACACCATCAGTGATAACTATTTCCTCAGACATATAGTTTCCGATGATCCTGCTCGGCACACCACAATTTTTGCATTGATTCTGGAGACATTGGGCCTCATTCAGATATGTATCACAATATTCACGCGCGAATATCAGCCACCTGTGCATGCATCCGAGTTGCATTGCGCATGTGTCAAGGTATATTGCCGTAGCCGCTCGCTTGACAGGGAAGTAATCGGGAGTGGCGGTAAAAAACCCAGACGTGTCCCGGCTGTTTTCTGGGGGGTGTCATAGACTGCGTCTGCGATACCGTACACAGTCGAAGTGGTTCCGACATCTCAGTTCAGGCAGCCATTCCGTGCTACCCAGATGGCTGAATCTCAAATGTCCTGTGATGGCGGCAGCATATCTGTACGCACCTGCTTGTATTTGCGATGGCACCGGTGGACGCCATCAATACATATTCCGGCATCTGCAATATTTGCATATTTTTGCACATCCGCTGCGAGTCCATTAGCGCACATCTCCGAATCAGGTCCTTGATGTATTAACTAGGGGTGAGCGGGTTCGGTTTTACTCGGATCTTTTTATTGGCTATCGCCGAACACGTGTTTTGGATAGCGAATGAAATCGAGCCGAAATTGCGGTAAAGTGGCGATAAGAACCGAGTAAAACCGAGTAAAACCGAACCCGCTCACCCCTAGTATTAACACATTCGACCCAAAAGTCACGACAATGCCGGAGTAAGCTTCTCATCTGTTTGCCTTTTTTGACACCACATGCGCAATCTTACTACATTTTTCTGCAGCTGCTAAAATATAAATCTTGGGAGAAGTTAAATAATATTTTTGCATATTATTTTCTGCATTAAATGCAGACACAGCGATCCCGTAGTGAACCGAAGCATCGATACAGGACCAACGATTGGCCATCCATAAATCAAAGTCCATTGCAAAGAGCAATTATGATTGGCCGATAAGAGAAAGCTTGGTGTGCAGTTATGTGACTCGTATGTAAGTAGTGATACTGGGGTTGGGATAGAAATAATAATAATAATATGTTGTATTATGGCGAATGCACTCAGACAAGTGAGGTCCCTGAAAGTCTACAGCAGGGCAATTTAAGAACTGAAAGGGGAAGGAACCAAGGACAGACTGCCGAGGAACAAATGAGAACGGAAAATGTACGATTTTTATATATATATATACATATATATATATATATATATTTATGTTTACTCATAAAAATAGACGGAGCATCTTCCCTAAAACCCCTCCACAAGCAAAATGACAGATTAGTCAAATAAACTACAAGAGAGGTTATAGAGGACTTTGCCAATCATTAAAACTAACGTGTAAAACAGGATATAAACATAGCCATAATGAAGAAAAAACATAACGTGTATCTCTGTGACGACCTTTAAGAACAATGTTGGTATTCAACATTTCTCCTTGGTTTGTTTCTTTAGGCCGCTTATTAAGAATTTAAAATTCTGCAGAGTGTCAAGAAATTCCATAGCAACCTGAGTCACGTGACACATGATGTAGTCAGCAGAGAGGCTCTCGAAAACCCCTTTGACATCCTCCCCCTCTCCCATCAGGACATGCCGAAATCTGAGGGCTATATTTACAAAAGCCGCCGCTTCTCGGCGAGATGGAGCTGAAAATTGAAAGCGGCACTCACGTTCGGTGTAAACGACACCAGGCTTTGCACTGAATCAGAGTGCCGCTTTAAATGTTCAGCTCCAACCCACTTAGCAGCTTACAAAAGTCGCCAGAGTCTGTGTTTGATGGAATTGGAAGCCATCCTTTTGCACCGTCCAGAGAGATTTTGAAAAGTAGACAATAGTTTGAAGGAAGAGCGCGAGCATCAGATAAATGCTTAAAAGGCTCCTTATCTTGTAATAGAAATAAATCTCATGCTACTTATTTCTCCTGCCATCAACCTGGTGTATATACTACAGATCTCTCTTAGTGTAAATATGAAGCACGTTACACTTCTAGAGCTGGATGCATCTTAAGGCTCAAAATGCATTTTTTTTTAGGCGCATTTTAAAACTGATTTTTTTATTTTATTTTTAATAGGTAAAACGCGTCAAACTCTAAATCACCATATATGGGATTAAACTGTTTTCAATTATTGACATGAGTTTAAAACATTAGTTCCTAAGAAAGAAAAATAGCTTGAAGTGCAAATAAATGAAATATTCAAAAGAAAAGATCACACATCACATTACTCTATATTGTACATATTATTTATAACTATTGATACAGATACACTGAATGAAAGACATGTTTCACCTTGCGCTCAGCTCCCCTTACCATCCATAACTTCCCCCTATAAGACATGTAGTAAAGGGTCACTAGCAGTGGCGTAACTAGGGTATTTGGAGCCCAGGGCAAATTTGAAAAGGGAGCCCCCCCCCCCCCATGTGCGCGCGGTCACTTAAAAATGGGGCGTGTCAACATGACACACCCCTTTATTTTCAAACTGAACATTCCTTTCCATATGCACCTTAACCCCAGTAGTACCCCTTATACAGTACCCCCAGTATGCAGTTGTGGTCCCTTTCATGCAGGCCCATAGTAGTGCCCCTTATACAGTATCCCCAGTAGTGGTCCCTCTTATACAGCCCCCAATTAGTTCCCCTTACTCAGTACCCCCAGTAGTGGCCCCCCCAAATGCAGTGCCCCACGTAGTGTTCCCCCTTATGCAGTGCCCCCAGTAGCAGTCTCCACAATGCAGTGCGCCCAGTAGCGGTATCCCCTATGCAGTGCCCTTTATATAGTGCCCCCAGCAGTAGTCCCCCCCATGCAGTTTTCCCAGTAGTGGTCCCCTTATGCAGGCACCCTGTAGTGATCCCCCCCTATCTAGTGCCCCCTTTAGTGGTCCCCGCAGTGCCACTAGCAGTAAGCCCCTTATATAGTGCCCCCAGCAGTAGTGCCCCCAGTAGTGGCCCCCCTGATGCAAGCTCCCAGTAGTGACCCCCCCCTATCCAGTGGTCCCTGTAGTGGTCCCCCGAGTGCAGTGCCTCTAGTAATACTAGGCCCCTTTTAGAATGCCCCAGTTGTAGTCCCCCCACCAAGTAGTAGTTCCCAGTAGAGTAGCCCCCCCCCAGTAGAGGTCCTCCCAATGGCACCCCCAGTAGATGTCCCCCCCAGTAGTAGCCAACCCCTCCCCCGTTGTGCAGATAGGTTTAAAAATAAATAAATAAATATATATAAAAATATACTTACCTGATTCCACGCTGCTCCTGTCCGCGATGCCGCTCCCGCCCTCCAGTCCGCCCGGGCTGGCGCGCTCAGCATTATGGGACTGACGTCATGACGTCAGTCCCATTACCCACTGCAGGAGCCGGACGGAAGTCCGGCTCTTGCAGTGGGTGCTACAGCAGTCAATGAGAGTCTATCTGACTCTCATTGGCTGCTGTTTAACACACGCATCGCCGCCAGCGATGCGTGTGTTATGCACAGCCTGAGCCAGCCTCCTGGCGCTATTAGGCAAGCACTCAGGGGGAGGGAACGGGCTCAGGCGTGCAGCACAGGACCGGCGCTGGAAGCCTAGCGCCGGTCCTGTGCAAATGTGTAGCGCTGACCGCACTCATTGCGGTCGGCGCTACACTGGCTATCTAGGGCGGGCGGGCCGGTACCGTGGCCGGCAGCGCCCCCCCGCGCCGCCGGTACAACTGCGCCAAGGGCACGAACCCCGCTCGCCCTGCCCTAGTTACGCCACTGGTCACTAGCTTTCAGGTGTATACCTTTCTAAGCCCCCACCCCTTACTGCAGCGCCGTAACTAGACTTTTTGGTGCCCTGTGCCAGAAAGAGCAAAGGGACATAATGCACCCACAAAAGGGCCATGGCTTCATGGGGAAGGGCCAGGGAAGAGATAGGAGAGTCCAGGAGATGCTGGGGATGAAATAAGAGGAAGCTACAAGCAAGAATGATAATAAACAGAAATGTGACAGGCCCAAACAGCGCCCCCTGACCTGTGGTGCCCCGTGCGATGGCACCAGCCGCACTACCCTAGCTACGGCCCTGCCTTACTGACCTGCATACATATGTGTGCAGATGGCTTTACAGGCGGTCTCTAAACAGGCCTTCCAATTCTGGAACCCCCCCCCCATATTTGTTGTTCCTACACTTAACATGAATCTTACTACAGCTTAAAAGTATTTATTTCTCACCTTTTTTTAACCCATCTGACCCCACAAAAGTGAAAAAAAAATAAAAAAATCTGTGGGGTTTCACATCGCCCCTATTACGTCTGTATTCCACCGAACGGTGATACCCGCTATCATAAGATAGGAAGAAGTCTGCTATGGCCCTGCTTAATGCTTAATGCTTTTCCTGCCCTGAGATCGCTTACTGCTCGCTATTCGCAATCAGGGTAAGTAGTGCTGAGACCTATAATAAATAGGTGTTTTGAGAGATTTTTTGCTGCGGAGTAAGAACACAAGTGTTTGCTTGACAGAAGCTGTAATTGCTGGGTAAACACCAGGTTACAGGGTTTAGGTTTCCTGATAATTTATTACAGTGTTGTTCTGCTTTTCCAGTTGCTGAGCAAATAATTTGACAGCTTCCAAAAAGCGTGATCATCATTTACTCGTAAGGCGACGCACCACTCCACACCGCAGGGCCTGCCAGCCACAAATTACACACAGCACAGTCACACATTCAGAGAGAACAAGCAGAGACAGGATCCACAGAGGAAGTGCAGACCTGAGACAGAGAAGGGTCTGGGCTGGGAAGCTTACAGTCCAAATGGAGATAGCAAAGCTGTGACAATAGGAGCTAGAGGGGAGAGTCAGACGGAAGACAGAGGGCCCTGCTTGTGAGCGCTTACAATCTAGGAGAGGGCAATGTTGGGACATGGGGTAGGCATGGGACTGGATCTAATAAAACATACAGAGAGCATTTAAGGGGTGGGAGAGACTTTAGTGAAGAGCTGAGTTTAGAGAAATCATCTGAAAAACTGAATTTTGGGGGGCAGTCTGGCCAGGCGGGGAAGGGAGTTTCATAAGAGGGGAGACGTCTTGGGGGCAGGAGTGGAAAGTGGTTACAAGGCAGGTGGAAAGACGTAGGTCAGAGACTAGCGTATGGCATGACGATGTCAGAGATGTACAGAGGGCGCCTCGAGACGCTGGATGTTAAATCTGGAGAAAACAGGAAACCAGTGCAGGGATTAGCAGTGTGCAAAATAACTTCTACCTACATGTGTAACGGATTGTAATCTGAGGCCGCTTTCCTTTAATGGGGATCCATAATACATTCCATATCTCCCAACTGTTCCGCATTCAGCGGGACATCCCGTTTTTCAGGGACTGTCCCGCACGTGGGCCACAGTGTCCCGTGATGGTGGGGGGGCAGTTGGGGGAAGCATACACCACTGCACTCCATAGCAGAGCAGCGGGTATGCAGAGTGAGAATAGATGCTGTGCGCATAAACAGTACGGGGGGTAGCCAGGGGGCAGCCCAGCATCTCAGAGATACTGAGCACGCCCCATTAGTGATGTAAATTGGGTGGATGTCATCAGACCACGCCCCCTTTACGATCAGGCCACACACCCTTTTCGGGCGCGCGGAGGTCCCGACTCTGGGACTCTGAATGTTGGGAGGTACGACATTCTCTGCTAAGAGTATGCAGATTATTCTAGGGCGTAATAAATTGTGCAGTATTCCCAGGAAAAGCGGCACAGACATGGCAAGATCTAGTGGGTCACCTTCGCCAAAACGTACCCACCACTAAAACATATAGGGCCATATTCAATTGCTGGCGAAAAGCAGTTATCAGCGATACTTTTTTGGACTGGACTTATCCCCGTATTCAATTCTTCTGACTTTTCGCCGGTGTGGAAAGAAATGGATAGAACCCTGCGAAAAAGTATCACCTATGAATAGGTGGCGAGAAAAAGTGCAGAATTGGGGTACAAACTTCCAATAACCACCCTGCACCCCTTGGACAGTCCCCTAAAGGTATTCGGTGTCAACATTTTTTTAAAAAGTACTTTCATTTTGGGAGCAAAAAAAAATAATCATTGGGGGAACAAACTTCTAAACTAGCAAAATAGACTCTGGGTCCACCAGGCGTTTTTTTGATTGCAGGTGGAATTTTCACGTTTTTTAAGTTCATATTAGCCACTTTAAAATATACTTGCACCCATTTTCATGTACCCCAAATTTGCTGGGACTACTTATTTCTCCAAAAAAAATACTTGCTAAATGCTATTCTTCATCACTATTCCAAAGACGCTAAACAGCCCCTATTGAGACCATTTAAAGAACCAAAATACCTTCAGAAGGGCTATTCGGGGGTACCCATAGTGAACCCCCATGTCACAGCATCTTTAGGTGGGTGTCAGGCTGATTTCACCAAAAATTTCAGCACTTTTCGCTCACTTCGTTTTCGCCTGGTCCCGTTTTTGCCGACTTGGAATTGAATACGGAAATATGCGAGGACGAGCGCAATACTTTTTCACTCTGAAAAGCGGCGATGACGGCGAAAAGACCGGCAATGGACTTTTCGCTCCTAATTGAATATGGGCCATAGTGACCAAAAATTATTCTATACAGAAAAAAAAACCACAACAATCAATCAGGGAGAACAGAAAAAAAAATGTTTTGTAGACGACAGTATCCGTGGTACCGGGCCACTTCTAAACACACTGCTGGTCTGTAATTAGCTCATCTGGTTACTTTATCTCACCTTCCTCTACCGTCAGAGATCTCTGCAATTGCTGTGGCCGAATAAACCCTGCCCCCTGCTGGCTTTTTACAAAAATGCACATGTAGAGCTATAATCAGCACGCGGCATGTGTTTGCTTTAAAGTGGCACTAAATAAAACAAAACCGTAATGCTCCACATGAAACTAAGGCTCCCATAATTATTTTTTATTTTTTTAGATAATCTGTTTTATTGAGTTTTGTAAAGGAAACATAATAACAATATCAGCCATAACATGTATAATTAGAGAGATACACAAACATAGAAATATACTATAAATTCTATATATAACATTTGTAGAACTAGAGTAACTCAAAATACATTAAGGATCTTATTCAGACCCGGACGCTAAGCTGCGCTCGTTCCCATCAAAAAGGGTCCGGGTATTCTAATAGCACGGCATAAGGATGCCTTCTATGTCTTAGCGAGCGGCGGCTGTTCGATCGCAAATTAGTGTAATGCCGCCCTCAGCTAACATCATCTCCAGGAAGTGTTTAAAACCATCGGGAACATCGATAGCCATCGGAAGAACTCGCAGTGGTTGTGGGAGCTGTACCCTACCGCAGCACTGCGAGTACTTCAAGTAAAATTACACCTGCTGCCGCGTCAAATGACGCACCCATGACACACCTTTGCCAATTATGGAAGCCCATTAAATGCCGTTTTAACGGCCAGACGCGCCTGCGTTCGCAGCACCACGCCCTCGTTCACAAGCACCTTCCCGTTACCACCCACAAAATGCACTATCACTCAAAGTAGCGTCCAGCCTGTGTACTACAAGCGCACGATTCCCGATCGCAGAGATTGGCTTGCGCATGTAAATAGAAAAGGTGGAACTAATAAAGTGGACATTAGGGGGGGATGGTGAGTTGAGAAGTATAAAGTGGTATAAAGGTACACAATTAGGACTTGGAGGATCAGATGGTGACAATCCCACGTCTATTATAGCCACTTCAATCACTACCGGTGATTTTGACCAAAGCCGGTGTACAACAAATAAATACCCTATTCCGTACATTTATATGGAGGGGAGGTCGTGCTCGTATAGCTTTACAAAAACTGCGTCATCCCAAATTTAATGGTGGAATAAATTTCCCGGATGTAGTCACTCACAATCATGCTGCCCTCTTAAGACATCTTCATGACTGGCTTTATAGAAGTTCCACATACGCTAAAGGTGCCCACACACATAGCGATTTTTTTTCTGATGCCGACACATTGGAACGACAGATCGGGTAAAAAATGCCCAAATCGTGAGTCCCCACTCACGTTCACGACGCGTGCCGGGGAAAATTTCAAGAGAAATCAGACACATCGTCGGATCGTAAGGATATCGGTATGTGTGTGGGCACCTTAACACTTCCCCGGAACACGGCTTTTTAGGTGATGTTGATTTGATTAGCTTCCTCACCCAGCATGACCAGGAAATAGCAGATTCTATTAAAACAAACCCATTATTATGGACAGTTAGGGAGATTTGGCACGTTCTGTGTAATAAAGCTGGTCTTAATCCATACCATACCCTCCATCTCCCGTTTATTCAAAATCCCAACTTCTTGGACGGCATAGCTGCTCATTCCTACACTATATGGAGACAGGCTGGGATTAATGATGTTAGATCTATGAATGATATTGACAACAAATGTCCTTTTAATGTACACAGAACTGTTTTCAAAATATGCCGTATTAAGGGCCTGATTCAGACCCGTTCGCTATCTGCGTACGCTCGCTGGATGCGTATGCAAATTTGTCAAAGTGACGCCACGGGAAGCGATCGCTCGCCAAGGCATAAGCATGCCCACCATGTCTTAGTGAGCGGCCACTTTGTGTATGCGTACGCCCAATCGCACAGGCAGAGCCGCCCACCAGCAACACGTCATCTCCAGGAAGTGTATTAAAACATCGGTACATCGGGCACCATCGGACGTGAACGCAGTGCTTGAGGTAGCTTTACCCTACCGCAAGCATTGCGAGGAAATCAGTCTAAAAAACAGGCATGTGACGTGTACTATGACACTCCCTGTTAATTATGCACGCCTCTAAAACGGCGTTGAAACACTCAAGTACGCCTGTGTTCACATTTCCAACCCCCGTTATTAGTGTCCTGCCCCTGTTACCACCCACAAACGGCCTCTCCTGTCACTCATTACCCTGGGCTGTCTTTGCTGGGCGAGTGAGAGAGATGCGATCGCAGTGTGTAGATCGCGCACGCGCAGAACAAACCATGCGCATACACAGAACATCAGGACGCTTGCGAACGCACAGCGCGAGCGAGCGGCTCTGAATCAGACCCTAAGTTCATATCCTTTGGCGTTCTTACAGGCTCACTTTTATATTACCCATGTTCTTGCACATTTTTCAGAAGGGGATTGGGAGAATTCATAAGATAAACTTCTGACACAACCAACCCCAAATAATAAGGCTATATCTGTACATTATACTTTCTTAAGGGACATCTTAGATCATTCCAAGATAAATGGAGGTATGTCTAAGTGGCTATCTTCCTTTCCTTCTTTAACTATACCTATTATGGAAAAGGCCATTCTATTTTTCTAGGAAAACTTTACCAGTAAGAAACTTATAATAGCTTTAAATGCAGCAGGCAAGAAAACAATATCACAAGGTTGGTTAGTTAGATAGTACTCCGCCCCAAATGTCCCCGTTTCTGAATAATCTCCATTTCTTTTTCAAAATGGATTGGGTGGAAACACTCCTCCAAAAAGAGAGGCAGGTGGAATGCTTTTTTACACTGTGGGAGTCCTATATTGATAGCCTCTCACTCACGACTAGACAACAGATACACCTTTGGGGCATATTCAATTGGACCCAAGGTTTAGCGAGGAAATAAACCTTGCTTCCCTCGCGCCCAATTTGGATTACCGTGGGTATGCGCGCTCCTGATACTCGCGGTAGCCTATAAATTTTTTTTCTTAAAAAGTGGTCGCGAGGTTTTCAGAGCCGCGTAAAAAAATAAAAAAAAAAATCTTCACTTACCTGCTCCGTGGGTCTCCGCGGCGCCCAGTAGCCTCCCCTCTCTCTTCTCACTGCAGAGGGGGCTGCAGGGAGGCACAAGGGCTGCTGCGAGATGTAATTCTCCCAGAGCCTCATTCCAGGGGAGGGCATACTCACACTGGGACACACACACTCACTGACATACACGCCGCTGCTGCAGGAGGTCGAGTCCCGACGCTGGATGCAGTAGACAGCACTTCGGAAGGTGAGTATTACTGACTAAGCTAATTAGAAACTTTCAATTGCTAAATTAATCATGAGAAGGGGTGCCGCCGGGGTCCCAGAACATTTCCCGACCTTTTTCCCTAAAATTGTGGATTTTATGAAAAATTGGTCGTGCTCTGGAGGTGCTAAAATAAAACGAAAAAAAAAAAACCTCTCGACACTCAAAAAAAAAAAAAAAACCCCACTCCTAATTAAATAGCAAAAATCCCGTACCTGTGAGAAAACCCCACGGGTGCAGGATTTTTTGCAATTCTCGCCCCCAATTGAATATGCCCCATGGTCTTAAAAATACTACTTGGTATCTTACTAGATAGGCGGGTCCTGTGCTGCCAGTTTCTTTAGCCGATTGATTTCAATTCATCTTTGTTTGGCGTCCCTGGCCCGTAGCTCATGGAACAATGTTTAAGGTTTTGCAACCAAGTAAACTGGAAACCATTTATTTTTATGTGTGACACCAGTTATTGTTTATTTGATGTTCACATAATATTCTTATGTCTGTTGATTACACTGTATTGTTATTAATATGGGCATTCTGTTTTTTTTTTACAAAAAGAAAATCGCAATGCTACTATGTAATCGTGTTTATTTTGTATATCTACAATGTCTCAATAACAATATTATATATAAAAAAAAAAAAAAAAAAAAAACTTGATCAACCTTTGGCAAAATGGACCTCCTTAATATGAAGAATGGATATATTAAATAGGATTTTACAATAAGCGACGGTAGTGGTACCAATCAATAACTTCAAATAATTTGAAGATGTGAGATTGAGTAGAGACATCTAGTTTATCTATATAAAATTTTTTTAACCCCTCTATTAATGCCTGGGAGAGTGGCTCATCTATCAAAATATAACAATTTGAGCATTTTTTGTTTTACCTGCGTAAGAGAGGGGGCAGTGCGAGTGGTCCAATGAATTAGTAGAATTTTTTTTGCAACAGTTACTACGACAGTTACAAGAGGAATTAGAAACTTCTTATTGGGTCCGAGATTAAAAATTAGCAAAATTGGAGCAAAGGCAAGCCAGCGGATCTGCCCTAAGATGCAGATCAAACATAATGTTAAGACAAATCACTCATTTAATCCAGAAATTCTGCATCTTACCACAACTCCAAAAGCATTGCATGAATTTAGCATTAGATGCCCAGCATTAGTTGTAGCTCCCAGTCTCATGTGAGGGCGTTATATAGGCTCTCTGTAACGTACGTGCATGGACTTCTTATAAATATGCTGACTGCGGAATCTCCAAAGTATTTTCATAATGTGAAGTTAAGTCGTCTACAGAAGCTAAAGAGGGGATGTCATTCTTCCAAATCAGCAATATTTGTCCCATTGTGTGTTAAAGGGAATACCAGGTCAGGGGGGGTAGAGATATTTGGTTTTATAGGCGTTAGATCTGAGAAATTGGAATGTTGAATCCAGAGGATCATGAAGAGAGGATGGAGTTACAGCTGATGGTAAGGAATACATATAATGGCGTGATTGGAGATACATATAGAACTGGGATTTAGGGATGAGAGATGTTTTTTGGGGATGTAGTTACATTACCTAACGTCTGGAGACCTCGAACCACAAACAGAAGACCAGCACCGGAATCCAGACATCAGTGGAGAAGACGACGCCAAGATCCTAACAGCTGGCATCCCGATCGTAAGTATAGTGGGTACCCTTAGTTGTTAGCCGCAAGGGGGTGGGGGGGTAGGCACCTCCGGAGGGGGATAGGCCAGGGCTCGACCAATCCCGGGGGCCAGGTCGCCATGGCTACAAGATTTTGCAGTTAGGGAGGAAACAGATCCTCATCAGCTCCGGCGGAGACTCGTGCCTATAGTATTGCGGTGTTCATATGATGCACAGGAGTGCATGTGCTGAGTGTCGCCTGCAGTGACTGCTGTGCCTGTGTCCGTCCCGGCCTGCACTCCTCTCCATCCTGTCCTGCTCTGATCCCTGCTGTCTGTCCCAGTCTACGCTGATCCTCTTGTACATCCCGGCTGTCTACTGTTTCCTATCTCCGGCTGCATAGAGCTCTCTGGTAGTAAGGTCTATGCATGGCCAGGGATTGCGGAGCGGCTTCAGAGGGATAGTGGAGTGACCACGAGAGGAGGGTTTGTTTTTTTTTACTTTCTGGCATCATTATTTTATGTGAAATGTGGTCCGTTATTACTGGAGGGTGGGGGGTGGAGCAGGGGAGCTATGCAGAGCAGCGAGGGGGCCTCCATGTTACTGTATCCATTCAACTGTGACCATTTTGTGGACTACTATAGTGTGTATAATAGTTGCATTTTTTTGGGGGGGGGGACGGTGGTCTGGCTCCTACACTTTCATCCTGACTCCTAGATTTTGGAAAAATTTGTCAAGCCCTGGGTTAGGCACTAACTGGAAGGATTAGGATGCAGAAAAGGAGGGAGAGAGGGTGAAGGGGGGAGGTTAGCCTACTAATGTATAAATTGGGATGCCGCTGTTGGTCTTTTGACAGCCGGCAACCCAAGTGCCGAATTCCCATATCCTACCCGTTTTTCTGAGATCAGAAAATAGTAGCATAGTGCCACCAGGGTCAAATACAAATACATCAGAGGTAATACGTATACCCGTCTCGTCATTGCCGGAAATTAGTATTGGTAAGTGTGTAGGGAATGAAGGATTACCCCAGAGAGGGATAGATGATGAATTGAGGATTTCTGTGTAATTGTTTGTTAATGTTGATCTAAGAATAGTAGGTGTCTCAGAATATGATATGGGTATGAAAATCCGAGGGAATATCTGATGTTTTAGTATAAGAAGAGCATCTGGGGAAAAGGGAGCAATAAGTGCCCTAAGTAAATTAATATCTGTGTCTGTACTACTCTCTCTCAGGCTCCCATAATCTTTAAATAAAAATCCAGAATACATATTGGGGCTTAAATATTGTCCAGGCCATGAAACCCATCTTACATACAGTCAGGTCCATAAATATTGAGACATTGACAGAATTTTCATATTTTGGCCTCTATTCACCACCACAATGGCTTTGAAATGAAACAAACAATATGTGATTTAACTTCAGACTTTCAGATTTAATTTGAGGGTAATTACATCCAAATCAGGTGAACGGTGTAGGAATTACAACGGTTTCTATATGTGCCTCCCACATTTTAAGGGGCCAAAAGTAATGGGACAAACTAAACAATCCTAAATCTAACTTTCACTTTTTAATACTTTGTTGCAAATCCTTCGCAGGCAATTACAGCCTGAAGTCTGGAACGCATAGACATCACCAGACACTGGGTTTCATCCCTGGTGATGCTCTGCCAGGCCTCTACTGCAAATGTCTTCAGTTCCTGCTTGTTCATTTTCCCTTCAGTTTTGTCTTCATCAAGTGAAATGCATGCTCAATCAGATTCAGGTCAGGGGATTGACTTGGCCATTGCATAACATTCCACTTTTTAGCCTTAAAAATACTCTTTGGTTGCTTTTGCAGTATGCTTCGGGTCATTGTCCATCTGCACTGTGAAGCGCTGTCCAATTAGTTCTGAAGCATTTGACTGAATATGAGCATATAATATTGCCTGAAACACTTCAGAATTCATTCTGCTGCTTTTGTAAGCAGTCACATCATCAATAAATACAAGGGAACCAGCTCCCATTGGCAGCCATACATGCCCACGCCATGACACTACCACCACCATGCTTCACTGATGAGGTGGTATGTTTTGGATCATGAGCAGTTCCTTTCCTTCTCTTCCCATCACTCTGGTACAAGTTGATCTTTGTCTCATCTGTCAATAGAATGTTGTTCCAGAACTGTAATGGCTTTTTTAGATGTTGTTTGGCAAACTCTAATCTGGTCTTCCTGTTTGTGTGGCTCACCAATGGTTTGCATCTTGTGGTGAACCCTCTATATTCACTCTTGTGAAGTCTTCTCTTGATTGTTGACTTTGACACATATACACCTACCTCCTGGAGAGTGTTCTTGATTTGGCCAACTGTTGTGAAGGGGTTTTTCTTCACCAGGGAAATAATTATTTTGTCATCTACCACAGTTGTTTTCCGTGGTCTTCCGGTGTTGCTGAGCTCTCCGGTGCGTTCTTTCTTTTTAAGAATGTTCCAAACAGTTGATTTGGCCACACCTAATGTTTTTGCTATCTCTCTGATGGGTTTGTTTTGATTTTTCAGCCTAATGATGGCTTGCTTCACTGATAGTGATAGCTCTTTGGATCTCATATTGAGAGTCGACAGCAACTGATTCCAAATGCAAATGTCACACCTAGAATCAACTCCAGACCTTTTACCTGCTTAATTGATAATGAAATAACGAGGGAGTAGCCCACACCTGTCCATGAAATAGCTTTTGAGTTGATAGTCCCATTACTTTTGGCCCCTTAAAAAGTGGGAGGCACATATAGAAACCGTTGTAATTCCTACACCATTCACCCGATTTGGATGTAATTACCCTCAAATTAAATCTGAAAGTCTGCAGGTAAAGCACATCTTGTTTCATTTCAAAACCATTGTGGTGGTGAATAGAGGCCAAAATATGAAAATTCTGTCAATGTCCCAATATTTATGGACCTGACTGTATTCTTAGGGGACCAAACTATAATGAAGTTGTTACAGGAACCCATTACCATTAAGGGGTAGACGGACTAAGCCTTGGAGAGAGATAAAATACCAACCAGTCAGCCCCTATCGTTGTTCAAAACTTGGGAGGGCGTTTATCAAAACAATGAGGGCCTCATTTATCAACAAGGTTTTATCATTCACAACGAGTAATAAAACTTGTTGCATATGATAAATGGTGCTCCAGCCAATCAGCTCCCAGCTATCATTTATGACACAGATGATAATTGGGAGCTGATTGGCTGGAGCTTCATTATCATACACAAGTTTTCTCATTCGTTGTGAATGATAAAACTTGTTGTTAAATGAGGGCAAAATACCAACCAATCATCTCCTGTCATGTTACAAGCTAGAAAATGACAGTTAGGAGCTAATTGGTGGGTACTTGCTCTCTCCCAAGGTTTAGTACACTGAAGTGCCAAAAGTCACGGGATAGTATGTGTAATAGTAGGTGGCGTCATCATACTGTGACATCTTGGAAACACCCAGACCTGCATCAGTTGTAATCCGACATCTCGTGAGTCAATGTGAACACCGGCTAGGCTGCTCATGGCAAAGTAAGGTAAATTATCGGCGTGCGAACGGGCCACGATAGAGTGCCCGACGGATGGGACATTCCAATTCTGAAGTTGTGCGGACATTCAACATTCCTCGATCTACGGTGTCATCTGTGTACCAGTACTACCTTATGGAAGGCATTACCACAACCATGACAGCGCGGAGGAGAAGACCCACCAAAGTGCCCTTGTTTACACAACACCACCAGACACAGTGCCACATCTAGGCTTGTGACGTCGCTAATTGGACCCTCTAGGACTGGCAACAGTTGGCGTGGTCGGATGACTCGCGGTTACAGTTGTTTTGGGCTGGGGTTCGGGTGTGGCGCAGACCCCATGAAGCCATGGACCCCAGTTGTCAACAAGGCACCATGCAGGCTGGTGGTGATTCCACAATGGTGTGGGGTGTGTTCACATGACATGGGTTTGGTCCGCTCCAACACATCATTGACCGTTAACGGCTACATTGCGCTGTTAGATGACCATTTGCAGCCCTTCATGTAGACAACAATGGAATATTCAAGCATCATGATGCAGTCATCGGTCCAAAGTCATCCAGAATTAGTTTGAGGCGCATTCTGGATAGTTCTGACGATTGGTGTGGCCACCACGTTCGCCTGGCATGAACCCAACCGAGCATTTATGGGACGTGGTGGAGAGGTCCATTCGCATCCATGATCCTGCACCTCCAAATATCAGGGAGCTGTGGGAAGCTGTTCAAATGGCATGGGTCATTATCTCTCCAGAGGTCTTCTGTTCATTTGTGGAATCGATGCCACATCAAGTTGCTGCACTTCACCAGGCTAGAAGGGGTCTAACACTATACTAGGCATCTATCCCATGATTTTTGGCACTTCATTGTACATCTCTTACTCAAATTGTGAACTTGCAAGCGTAAGGAAAAGTAAATTGAGGGAAAAAGACATTGCGAGTTAAAGAAGAAAGAAAAAAAAGAAAAGAAAAAATGGGTGTCTGTTCTGTTAAAAACTGTGGGGTCTAGTTACTAAGCAGTGTTAGGAGACAGAGTGAAAAGTGATAAGGTGCCAGCCAAGCAGCTCCTAACTGCCATATCACAGGCTGTTTAAAAAAATAACGGTAGCTGATTGGCTGGCACCTTATTACTTTTCACTCTGTCTAACACTGCTTAGTAAATAGACCCCTGAAAATCAAAAATAAGAATTTCTGTATGTGACAACGCAGGCAGTAATTTCCCATAATCCAAACATAAATTGTACTTGCACCACTTACATAGCAACATGTTTTATCCAGCTGGGGATTCGCACCCAGAAAAAGAGGCCATGAACCAGACATCAGCAAACTGTCCTGAATATCGTGCAGATGGCGGGCTGCATTCATTTCGGTGCCTGCAGACCATTGCGATTTCAATGAGCAGTAAAACCAAAGAGACAGAGCAAAACTCCAGGAAACCAACTGGGACGTACCCAAGAAAACAACATCTGTGTATGCAGAAAGTAGCAACGTGCAGGGGCCGGAATAATTTTATTCATTGCTGCATGTTTCAGAGAATCTGCCTGGCAGAGTATGTTGGGACTTTTAGTTCTACAGTAGCTTAGGAGCCACACTGTACATACTACCTATTATGAACAGCCATACTAAGATAATGTATTGTAACAGCCCGTTCCGGGACACTCATTCCCCAGGGTAGGCAATTTGGGGCACTCCAGCTGCTGTGAAACTACACCTCCCACCATACCCTGACAGTGTTTGCATGCCCTAACAGCAAAACTGTGGCAGGGCATGCTGGGAGGTGTAGTTCCACAGTAGCTACAGTACAGTGCCATGTTACGCACCCAGCCCAATGAGATGTTCATATCCAAGAAGTTTAAGATTTTTGGAGTTGATAATGTCTTGTATTTTTTTTTTTTTATTTATGTGGCACTCCATTCATCAAAAGCACAGAGCACATGGATCCATTTTGGTGGTTTTTGCTTCCTTTAGCGGACGAAAAGTTATAATTTCTTGCTAATGCTGGGCATACACAGCCAGATAATATGTCTGTCAGACCGACAAGACATTTTATCTGGCAGCCTGCCAACCGCAGATGTCGCCGGCATACACTGTGAGAGAAATCTCAGTGTGGGTATAGGCCGACATCCGCGCTCCGCCCCCGGGGGATGAGACATTTCCCTGTTCCTTCCGTAGGAAGGAACACAGGAAATGTCTGTCTGCCGGCCGCGCTGGGCATACACTGCCCTATGCGGCCGACAGTTTACTGGGTAAATATCGCATCGGACGGGCATGCTGGACAATCCCGCACATACGCTACAATTATCGGGGCGATCCGCCGATATTAGGCGGATCGCCCCGATAATTGTAGCGTGTATGGCCAGCATAAGTGTTTCTGTGCCATAAACTATATAACCGTATGTAGTTATATGTATGGTTTGTAGTATTCATATCATCAACATTTATGAAAGGAGCCACAAAGTGCATAGTACACTTTGTGTACAAGTCACGCACAGAAACCAGTCACAGGATATCAGGGCGTACATACAGTATGCAATATCAGACAGAGTACAAGAAATTACTGTTTAGTTTCTTATTGTAAAGTATTAAAGTCGTTCCAGGTGTTTTTTTTTTTCCTTTTTCAATAATAATGTGTAGGATACAAACTGTACTAGAACTAAATAGTTTTATCATTTGTGATTCTTCCCTATATAAAAAGCCTAAAACCAATTACTTCCTTGTGGACGGAGGAGCTACGTTTTCCTTTGATTTTGGATGATAGCATTGATAATGTAATACTGACAACAGCGATTTGGTATGACGATAGCACGGAAAAGTATACTGGCATTACAGAAATGAATATTAAATTAGGTTTTAAACCAAAAAAAAAGCGATTTAACTCCTAGAGGCAGATTCAATTAGCCGCTGGGTTAACTGGCACGGGCTGTTTCCCGATGTAAAGTTATTCAATTAGAACCATGTCTTTCCCAATTAGCCACCTCCACAAAAATGTCTGCAGTTCTTACAATCAGCGACCTTCCTGTATTCTATTTACAATGTACGTTATACACCGATCCTGTAGAATATATTAAAGAGACCAGTGTGTGCCATTTGTCAATGTATACACACAGACTCTTTTCAGACAGCATTTATTACTAGGGAGAAAAAAAAAAAAAAAGATAGACAGGTTTGTACTAGAACACTGTAATAAAACATGGCGGGCTGTAGCCTTCCAATGCATGCTGGGAGCAAGAAGTTAAGATGGCTGCCATCCTTCAGTTATCACAGTACTGTACTTTTAGAGTACACAGCATCAGCACTGTGATAACTGAGCCAGGGTAGCCTGTCAGTCACAGCGTCCCTCAATGGTCGTATAGACTTACATGAATGATCGCGGAGTTCTCGCACCTGGGGAGGGTGTCTATGTAAGGATACAAAAATAATGAAAAAAAACCACACAATATTATGCATTAGTAACAGGAACTGTAGCCAATGTGTTGTTTGCGTCTTTCCAGTAGAGGGCAGCATAAAACCAGCACAATGCATTATTATAACACATGTATGAATAAAAATGGCCACTCTCCTTTTATAACAAACTGACAGCAGAGTCACCATAGTTATACATAGAAGACAGCAGATGGCGTTCTTGCCATGCATAAAAAACACAAAACAAAGCAGCTTTATCTTTTAACAGCAACATTTCATGAACTATCCAGGCTGGAGAGGCAAAACGGTTCCTTCCTTCCCCTTGTAAAGAGTGCAGCTTTTTTTTTTATTTTAATGTATATTAAAAAATAAATTATACACAGATATATTGACAATGAGAAAGTATCAGACATCCCACCAACATCACAACTGTACAATGAGGATTAGTGTGTAAAACATTGATTTATGCAGAATATAGCTATTGGCTATAAATGAGGAAAAAAAAAAAACGCATGTCACTAGAGTTTTAGAGGGTTTATTTCCTTAATATTAGGGCGATTTGGAATGTCCTTTGTGAAAAGCACTGAGAAAGAGTGAGGCATTCGCATCTATGAAGCTACATTTTACTTTTAAATGCAACCAATCCACAACAAAGCATTTAGATTTACTATAGCACAGGTTCTCAAACTCTGTCATCAGGACCCCACACAGTGCATGTTTTCCAGGTCTCTTCACAGAATCAAAAGTGAAATAATTATAACCACCTGTGGATATTTTCAAATGTGTCAGTGAGTAATGACTACACCTGTGCTCCTGCTGGGTAGCTTGGAAAACGTGACCTGTGTGGGATCCTGATTACAGAGTTTGAGAACAACTGTACTATAGTGTACAAAATGACACTGCAAGGTGGAATATACTTTAGGCTAGTTGTGTCAAACTCAGGCCGTCCAGCTTCAATAGAACTACACACCCCAGCATGCCCTGCCACAGTTTTAGCATACCCCAAGAGCAAAACTGCCAGTGCATGCTGGGATGTGTAGTTCCACTGTAGCTGGATGGCCCGAGTTTGACACCACTGCTTTAGGCCCAAATGCAATAACCTGCGAGTCTCAGGCACCAACGTTAGTTCTGCAAATTAGCCTCTATATTTATACAGGCATTCATTTAAAAAGGCAAAACCAAACTGACATATTTAAAACTGCAATCATTTAAAGAGCAACCAGCTAACTTTCCAAAACTGCGCCCAATGCCTGCAACAAAGACCCGCAGCCTATTATATTTGGGCCTTGTCTCAGTAGTTTGACATTTTTCATGAGTGCAAACCTGTAATATCACACAGACTGTAGATCGGCTCACAGAACGTGTTTTGGGGATTGTCAGATATGTTAGACAATGGCGCTGTAACACTGAAGAGTCCCAGGTTAGAAAAGGATGAGTACCACTAATATACTGTACAGTCCATCATGTTTTGGCTTAGGAACGGCGAGTGAATGAATCGAGGTTTCCTCCAGGTCAGACTTTAGACGAGATCTGTGTGAACAGAGTCTCAGATTCAATAAAACAGAGGAAAACATTGGAATTATCATTCATATAATAAAATACATTTTCATGTTAGTGCCTCTTAAATTGTAGTCAAAGAGCAGCTAAACAAATAAATAAAAAATACATAAATACTGGCTCATGCACTGGCAGACAGTCATGGAGAAACAGCACCTCCGATCGCGAGGCAATCAGAGATCGCAGACCGGCAGTCAATCAGCTCCTGACAAGCTGCTGGTCCGCAAGCTCCGACTGGCTCGCGGCCGGCGGCAGATTCAAATTACACCGATGATGTCTATCCATGTCTGCCACTGCGTCAGCTTTAATTAGTTGGCGGCCCAGCCCCAAATCCACACTGGCACAGGGAGAGGAGGGACAAGGGGAGGTATAATGTGTAAGGGACACCACCATTGTGTGGAATAATGTGTTATGTGGGGCACTACTACCATGTGTCAATCTGTAAATGGTATAATATGTAAGGGGCATTACTCTCCTGTGTTCTAGTTTTGCCCTTGCATGCAAACACAGAGGCTCTGGATTTAATATGAACTTGCATGAGTCATCAAGTTTGCTCTGACTGAGGTTAAAATTATACTTTCATAGCTTTCACACAGGTTTTTGGCAGACTGGCAATTTCCATTGAAGCCAGCCCAGGAACTTGTGTAATTTAAGAGTGTCCCCATTTCTAGAGATTGCATGACCCTGACCAAGTTCAAACCGGGAGGAAAGAGAAGGAACAGACAGTTAGACTTTCTCGCTTTTTATCTTGGAAAAAAAAATAAAATATTATATATCTCCAATTGGTTTTCATTACTTTACTGACAACTCAGCAGCTAGTGAGGTTTCATTAAATTATGGTAGCATGCATAGAGCAACGATACATGATTTTTAGAGTTAAACAGATTTCTGAGTAGAACATATGATCAACTACATTATTAATATTTAATACTTGGATATTTAAACTTAAAATGTAGATAATTATTTTGGAATTAAGTCGCATGAATGGATCATTCACAAAGGGGGGGGCTTCGACACCCATTTTAAATAGCCTAATCAGTAAGGGGAGAGAGGTGCATCATAGAACAGTTATCGCTACCTGCGGATCAAGTGAATGACAATGTTTTTCTGTTTTTAATTAACTCCTTAAACTCAACACAAGTCTAAATTAGCCATTTAGGATGGGGATATCATTCTCCAGTAATAATTATGCAGATTTTAGGGTTTAATTTTTTGTTTATTGTCCAACCTATATTCTATGTGCGACTGCGGCTGTATTTGCATGCGAAATGCTACGTTACAGTGTCAGCGGCTGTGACACCAACGTAGCATTTCGAATGCAGACGCAGTCGCACACAGAATAAAAGCAAGCCGCATATCATTTTAATCAGCAGAAGCAGTTTGTGCGTCCTATTTCCATTGCTATGCGGATAACTCATTTAAAAAGTCACACAAAAAACACTCTGCCCTTCAGAGTCGCACAGCACTCACGAGTTATGTATAACGCGACTTGTAGCGAATGGAGGCAAGGTGTATGTGGACACATCTGTATCTGGATTGTAAACTCTGTGACACTATGATCAAACTACAATGCCCAGCATTCTCCACAGGCCAGAGCATGCTGTTGAGGTACAGAACCCACCATGCTCTGACGGGAAACAGCTGGCACGTGTTAGATTACCTACCCAAGGGCGAGAGATAATAAAAAGCACTACTGCTAAATATTACAAGTATCAGCTGGAGAACCTGCTTTAGTGGCAGATCTGCGGAAACCAAATTTGCAGCAGTTTTGCGTATCTGCCGTTTTCTTTCTGACGTGCGCAATAAAAAGAACAAAGTGGTAACTGACCTAAAACCTTTATTTTGCCTGGTGTCTTCAACCACTTATATTCATACTGCAAGGTTATTTTAGGAGCAAATATAAATCACGTGAGACATTAAATTACATGGCACAGTATTAAAGTTTGGCTGCCATCCAAGGAGTAATAAGAGATGGGAGGAAGTTAATTAAAAACTACTTTTCTGGGAAAAAAAAAAATTATGTAATATGGGACAAAAACATCACATGTTAAATGCAAACAAAAAGAAAAAAAAACAAAAAAACAAAAAAAAAAAACATGCATATAACAGGTTGCTTAGCTACACATTAGTGCGCGTGTATACAAGTTTACTTTAGGGGGGTATAGTATTCCATTTAATACACATTTTACAAATGAACACTTAAGTCATGGGTCTTCAACCTTGGCCCTCCAGCTGCTGTGGAACTACACATCCCAGCATGCCATGCCACAGTTTTGATATAACAGCATGCTAAAACTGTTTTAGGGCATCCTGGGATCTGTAGTTCCACAGCAGCTGGAGCGCCAAGATTGAAGACCCCTGACTTAAGTGACGAAACAAGAACACCGATGATGGGAGGACATCAGAGTTACGGGGGAAGTAGGATATAAAATGTAACAGCTCCATTTGTGCCAGATAGAGGTAACAGGCAGCCGTGGGTAACCCGACATTGTGGCGGTTATTTTTAGGGAAAACCTATGCTTCAGCTTGTTGAGGTACAGGGGCTACGGGACTTGGTTGGGTACAAATATTTTAACTGAAGTCATCTTTAAGGCGGAAATAAAGATAAAATGAACAGATTACTTAAACCGAAAGCAAGAGAGTGGTAAATCACCAACGACGACTTAAATCAGTTTTCCAACCTTGTGGATGCATTGATGTTCCCCCTAAATGTTGGCAGTATTGTGCTTTATATATGGAGTACAATAAAAAGACCATGGTAGTGGATGGAGTTTCAGAAAAATATGGCAGCATGTAGTAAGTATCTGCTGAATAAACAGCAGTTACAGTCGACGCACAGAAGGCAAGAAAGGACAACTCACTAGTACCACATACTGCCAATTATCCAGACCTGGGTAGTAAAGAAAGGAATTACCATGTCGGCTGGCACCGCGTTCATCGTGGATTTTATACCCAGTGCAGATCTAGATGTAACGGTCTACAAAACAAAAAAAAAAGTTAGGTATATCATTACTACATAACATGGAGACCAAAGAACAAATACAACAGTGACAGATTTTCCTAGCCAGCCTCGTCTGAATGCGCCCAGCTATTCTATAAGCTCAACAAGTGGTTAATTTGTGGGGGGAGGGAGATAGCCACGAACCTGTTACAGCTACAAAAACCATTAAAGAGCCAATGCAGAAATATAAATGAGGCATCAACACCAGGATAACGCAGGGAGGAACGAGTTACAGTACCAGTGTTTTCCTGACCATGTACATACCCACAGCCTGGAGAGGACCAAACTCCTCCTAGCCCTGGAACCTCCCCGGGCCCCTCCTGCAGGATCCAGCCTGTAAACAACTTTTAGCTATATTTACAATGGGTGGGCAGGATAAAAAGGGGGGGCTGCAGTTAACCCCTCCACCCCAATGCAACTGTGTACTCCACCCAGCAGCAGTGCAGGGACTAACAAGGCACCAGCAACCATATGTATAATAAACACACACACTAATTATATATATATATATATATATATATTTTTGCATGCAAGATATAATACAGATTTCATGCTCAGCATAAAGTGCACACCAGTAGGCTGTAGAATAAAATAGCATTATAACATCAGGTATCCACCAGCAAGGGCCATATATAGGAGGCATCTCTGTGAATAACAACAGCTGTGTGCATATATACCTTACCCAGTAATAATGCTATTCTGCACAACCCCCCTCCCCGCAGGTCTCCTCCTGGCCCCTAGCAGGGGTCCCCCACTCCTTACCTCAGCCCTGCACCCTGCTCTGCAGGAGAGAGAGGATCTGGTGACGCCACAGCAGGAACGTGACTGCCGCCATCTTGGTGTTTATATGAGAGGCTCCCAGGCTCGGGTCTCAGCAGCTGCAGCTGCCGCCATGTGATGCTGGGGATCTAAAGCTTCCGGGTCTCATGACAGGAAAATAACAAAAGGCACATGATGGGCTGTGCTGGGGGAGGGCTGGAGCCGGGGGGTGCAGGGGAGGGGGTTGTTTGTTATTATGTGCTGGGGGTCACCACTCTCACCTGCCTGGGCGTATACATAAAGTGCATCTGTCCTTGTTTATTAGTGGAGCTCAGGGGTTTCACCACCTGGTTTACATATTCAATGCTGTAATTAATCAGTATTGCAATACATACAGGCAGCTTAATACACACCCTACCTACGTTGTTACATAGCTGCACTGCAGTGTACAGGAATGATTGTGACTGCATACTGCAATCTGCAGGCAGACGTGTAGCATGCAGTACTTTACATTACATGCATGAATATTGCATAGCAAGCACGTCTGGAGCATACATGAGAACCAGCTATTGCAGAAAACAAGTTGCATGCATCCCATGTATATTTGTAGCAGACGTAGCATGCATCCCATGTATATTTGTAGCAGACGTAGCATGCATCCCATGTATATTTGTAGCAGACCTGTAATCCTCGAGAGCATACATGCAGCATGCATTCCATGTGTGTTGTATTTACATGTGTACCTATTTCCTAACAGACATGTAACATGCATTCCATATGTGTATGGAGCATACATGTGATGTGAACCTATTGTAGATCAGACATGCAGCATACATTCCATATGTGTATGGAGCATACATGTGATGTGAACCTATTGCAGAGCAGACATGTAGCATGTATTCCATATGTGTATGGAGCATACATGTGATGTGAACCTATTGCAGAGCAGACATGTAGCATACATTACATATGTGTATGGAGCATACATGTGATGTGAACCTATTGTAGATCAGACATGCAGCATACATTCCATATGTGTATGGAGCATACTTGTGATGTGAACCTATTGTAGATCAGACATGCAGCATACATTCCATATGTGTATGGAGCATACATGTGATGTGAACCTATTGCAGAGCAGACATGTAGCATGCTAGATTTGCATGTGAACCTATTATAGATCAGACATGCAGCATGCATTCCATATGTGTATGGAGCATACATGTGATGTGAACCTATTGCAGAGCAGACATGTAGCATGCATTCCATATGTGTATGGAGCATACATGTGATGTGAACCTATTGCAGAGCAGACATGTAGCATGCATTCCATATGTGTATGGAGCATACATGTGATGTGAACCTATTGCAGAGCAGACATGTAGCATGCATTCCATATGTGTATGGAGCATACATGTGATGTGAACCTATTGTAGATCAGACATGTAGCATACATTACATATGTGTATGGAGCATACATGTGATGTGAACCTATTGTAGATCAGACATGCAGCATACATTCCATATGTGTATGGAGCATACTTGTGATGTGAACCTATTGTAGATCAGACATGCAGCATACATTCCATATGTGTATGGAGCATACATGTGATGTGAACCTATTGCAGAGCAGACATGTAGCATGCTAGATTTGCATGTGAACCTATTATAGATCAGACATGCAGCATACATTCCATATGTGTATGGAGCATACATGTGATGTGAACCTATTGTAGATCAGACATGCAGCATGCATTCCATATGTGTATGGAGCATACATGTGATGTGAACCTATTGTAGATCAGACATGCAGCATGCATTCCATATGTGTATGGAGCATACATGTGATGTGAACCTATTGCAGAGCAGACATGTAGCATGCATTCCATATGTGTATGGAGCATACATGTGATGTGAACCTATTGCAGAGCAGACATGTAGCATGCATTCCATATGTGTATGGAGCATACATGTGATGTGAACCTATTGCAGAGCAGACATGTAGCATGCATTCCATATGTGTATGGAGCATACATGTGATGTGAACCTATTGTAGATCAGACATGCAGCATGCATTGCATATGTGTATGGAGCATACATGTGATGTGAACCTATTGCAGAGCAGACATGTAGCATGCATTCCATATGTGTATGGAGCATACATGTGATGTGAACCTATTGCAGAGCAGACATGTAGCATGCTAGATTTGCATGTGAACCTATTATAGATCAGACATACAGCATGCATTCTATGGGCCATATTCAATATGGGACTTTAGTAATTTTCACCAGTTTCAATTTCACCCATATTCAATTTGAAATACTTTTCGACGGTGCGCAAAGTCTTTGTTAAAAAGGCGATGATAAGTTTTCGCCATGTAATATATGGTGAAAAAAAGTGCAGAATTGGGGTTTTGGGTTGCAGAATAAAAAAAAATAGCCTGCAGCCTTTTTAATGTCCCCTAATAGTAATCTGTGTCAAAAATATGTAAAAAAAAATCCTCAGGACATCCCAAAAAAATTACTTTCATTTTTGGGGGCAAAAAAATTAAATATTAGGGAACAAAGGCCCTCATTCAGAGCCGTACGCTCTGAGCAGAGCGCACGCTCTGAATGAGGGCCGGGCTCCATTTTCATGGAGCGTCCTCCTGGACGCTCGTATAGCTGTGGGTCACCACCCACAGGCTATACGAGCGTGCATTGTGATGGTCGCGATGGTCGAGACCATCGCGACCATCGAATTTGCGAGCCGGAGCCTGCGGTTGAGGTTTTCAACCGCAAACTCCGGAGTGATTTTGGCTCTATCAGAGCCAAAATCACTCCCACTGACATCACTAGTGATGTCAGTGGGCCGGCTTCTGACGGGAGGCGTTCCCTTAGGAACGCCCCCGTCAGGGAGGCACGCCCCCGGCACGCCCACCAAAGGGGGCGTGCTGTCAATCAACATTGACAGCACGCCCCCTTTGATCGGACACAACGAGCGAAGGACTTTCCTTCGCTCGTCGCGTCTGGCGCATGCGCACGACGGAGCTCCCTCCGTCGTGCGCATGCTCAGTCCATAACATCGACCCACTTGCGAGCGGACAGCCGCTCGCGAGTGGGTCTGAATCAGGCCCAAAGTTTTAAACTAGCGAAATTGTCTCAGGGGGGGTTGTTCCCATGTATGTGGCAGGTGTTTTCTAGAATGCGGATGGTTGCGGCAGGTGCATTTTTTAAGAACTTAAAAAATAACTTTATACTTAAAAATATGCTTGCACCCATTTTCATGTACCCCAAATTTGATGGGACTAGTTCTTTTACCCCCCCAAAAAGCTGTGCTATTCTTCATCACTTATTCACAGGCGCATTTATGCTCCTGCCGCGACTATTTAAAAACCCCGACTACCTTCAGCAGACCAAATCGGTGGTACCCATAGTGATCCCCCATGTCAGGACATCTTTTGGGGGGCGACAGCATGATTTCTGCAAAAAGTGACAGGACTTTTTGCTACTTACCTTTCCGCCGGGTCCCGTTTTCGCTGGATCCTAATTGAATACCGGGATAAGCGGGCACGCGCCCGATACTTTATCGCCTCCTAAACCGGCAATGATGGCGAAAAGTCCGACCTTGGACTTTTCGCCTCAAATTGAATATGGCCCAATGTGTCCTTGTCCTGCATTGTATTGTACTGTAAGTCACCTGTTGCTTGTTCACTTATTTGTCTATGTACTTTGTAAGGCGCTGCGCAACACTTGTGGCGCCATATAAATAAAGGACAATAATAATGATAATAAATTAGTCCAATTATTATTGGTAGCCAGTTGGCTACCATTAATAATATAAATCAGTAATTCACTGTGTGTGGTATTGGATTATTTTACAACTGTGGATTACAGCTGGCTAGTGGCAGTCTCACTAAAAACCATACATCGCACACGTGCCTTATTATTGGGTACACCAATGTTTCTTCTTTATTGGAGAAGGACAAGTGTATAGTATAGTTTATTCCCAATGTAATTATCATTAGGCGTGTCAGTAGCTCTGGATAGTAATGGTTGTAGCCATTTTTCTACTTTTGTTAGACATTTTTCTTTCTACGGTCATTATAATTGAGGGTCTCTACTTTTATGGATACTAGGATATACGGGGTGCCCTGTATAGAATATTAAAAGAGTGCCGAATGTTCCATCATTTGCTCATATTCCATATTGAGTCCCAAATGATCAGATTTGATGACTGTGTCCTTATTTCCTGAGTGGGACTCAAAGGGGAGAGAACCCGTTTCTTCATTGGTGACAACATGCTCCTTTCTTTTATAGATATTGGGGGTCATTCAGACCCACTCGCGAGCGGCAGTACGCTCGCAAGTGGGTCGATGTTCCCCACTGCGCATGCGCACGACGGAGGGAGCTCCGTCGTGCGCATGCGCGAGACCCGGCGAGTGACGGGCTTCCCATCGCTCCGGGTCTCGCACCAAAGGGGACGTGCTGTCGATGTTGATTGACAGCACGCCCCCTTTGGTGGGCGTGCCGGGGGCGTGCCTGCCAGACGGAGGCGTTCCCATGGGAACGCCTAACGTCTGAAGCCGGCCCCACTGACATCACTAGTGATGTCAGTGGGAGTGACTTTGGCTCTGATAGAGCCAAAATCACTCCAGGGCTTGTGGCTGGGAAACCCGACCGCAGGGTTTCCCTCGCAAGTCCGATGGTCAAGACCATCGCGACCATCTTTTTGGACGCTCGTATATGCTGTGGGTGGTGACCCACAGCTATACGAGCGTCCAGGAGGACGCTCCATTTTAATGGAGGAGGGCCGTGATTCAGAGCGAGCGCTCTGGTCAGAGCGTCCGGCTCTGAATCAGGCCCATAGGCATAGGTTGGCATGGCAATATGGCATTCATTTGTTTTGTGTTGTTTCAAAGATCTACAGGATGTCATCTCAGGTCAGTAGCTGGACTGTGAGTTCATCTACCACTGCTGTACATCTCTACTGTATTCCTCCTCTGGTGATGTCCATTGCCTTCTAGGTTTTAAATTCTGCCAGAGGCGGAACTACATTGGGTGTAGTTTTAGCAGCTATGAGGTCTTTATGTGAGGGGGCACAAAAATACACGCACCCCCCAGGAGCTTGCAGCATTTCCCAAGTCCTCTTCTGTTCAACTCTTGTGCAGTAGGTACACATGCTGAGATAACAGGACCCCTCTCTCACATGTTTAGGCGCAGAGTTGTGAGCTTGGGAGGTTACAGTCGCAATGCCGGCCCTACTCAGGTAGGGTCAAGTGCTGAAATGTTCCACACCTAGCTTCTGCTACAATTGCTATGAACAATCCTTGCTGGTGGCTCTCCGCAGGACTGTTCGTGCAGTACATGAGCCTTTCCCAAAAGAAGAATTAAGGTCAGTTGAGTAGTCACATAGTAAAGTACAATTTTGGTTGCCAACTGACTGTTTTGAGGTTTCTGTAGTACAGACATTGCACAACGGCTAGTAAGAACACTTATCCTGCGCTAATGACAGCGAGATGTAAAATTAACCCAATATCATGGGATAATCAAATGATAAGGTATTGATAAAATGATATCACATTTATTCAATAAATATAAAACAACAAGAATAGTGCAATATAATATAATAAATAATGAATGGATCAGTACTGTAAACATACCAACACTGGCAGGTGGTGCGTGTGAAAAGATGTTGTTCAAGCCCAAGTCCGGACAAAGACTGTGTTTCAACAACACACCACAAGCTGGAAAGCCATTTAGGAGTTAAATCAGGAGTCCAATAACAGCAGCACGGCGTCTGTACAACGCATTTCGGAAACTTAATGTCCTTTTTCAAGTTCAGATCTTTTTTCAGTACAGACATGTCAAACTCAAAATACCAACCTCGCCGAATATTCAAGGTCTTTAGAGTGTGTGGGCCGCAACATAAAAAATGTCTTATATGCAATTTTAAAAGGTTTATTATTAATAAAAAACCAATGCAGTGCCCCTTATGCAATGCCCCCTGAATTTGTGTCCATTATGCCATGCCCCTTATGCAGTGCCCCCAGTAATGCCTCTTATGTTGTGCCCTCAGTAATGTCCCTCTTAGTGCTCCTTATGCAGTGCCCCAGTAATGCCCCTAGTAGTGCCCCTTATGCAGAGCCCCCAGTAATGTCCCTAGTAGTACCCCTTATGCAGAGCCCTCATTAATGTCCCTAGTAGTGACCCCAGTAATGCCCCTTATGCAGAGCCCCCAGTAATGTCCCTAGTAGTGACCCCAGTAATGCCCCTTATGCAGAGCCCCCAGTAATGTCTTTAGTAGTGACCCCAGTAATGCCCCTTATGCAGAGCCCCCAGTAATGTCTCTAGTAGTGACCCCAGTAATGCCCCTTATGCAGATCCCCCAGTAATGTCCCTAGTAGTGACCCCAGTAATGCCCCTTATGCAGAGCCCCCAGTAATGTCCTTAGTAGTGACCCCAGTAATGCCCCTTATGCAGAGCCCCCAGTAATGTCCCTAGTAGTGACCCCAGTAATGCCCCTTATGCAGATCCCCCAGTAATGTCCCTAGTAGTGACCCCAGTAATGCCCCTTATGCAGAGCCCCCAGTAATGTCCTTAGTAGTGACCCCAGTAATGCCCCTTATGCAGAGCCCCCAGTAATGTCCCTAGTAGTGACCCCAGTAATGCCCCTTATGCAGAGCCCCCAGTAATGTCCTTAGTAGTGCCCGTTATGCTCCGATCGTGGCAGCAAGTACCCAGTGGCTAATGGCCGTGCTGCGAGGAAGTACCCAGTGGCTAATGGCCGTGCTGTGAGGAAGTACCCAGTGGCTAATGGCCGTGCTGCGAGGAAGTACCCAGTGGCTAATGACCGTGCTGCGAGGAAGTACCCAGTGGCTAATGACCGTGCTGCGAGGAAGTACCCAGTGGCTAATGGCCGTGCTGCGAGGAAGTACCCAGTGGCTAATGGCCGTGCTGCGAGGAAGTACCCAGTGGCTAATGGCCGTGCTGCGAGGAAGTACCCAGTGGCTAATGACCGTGCTGCGAGGAAGTACCCAGTGGCTAATGACCGTGCTGCGAGGAAGTACCCAGTGGATAATTATGGACACACAGAAACAGTGTTAAACTGTCCTGACACACCTGCATTTCTCTAGCCACGTCCCGTTACCGCCCCCCAAACGCTGACTACCTGCAATCGCAATACAATCGCTGCATGCATGCAGTGCGGCTTATACACATGCATAATGGCTAATAATCGCTCAATCTGCGCAAACATCGGCATTTGTGTACAAACATGAATCAGGCCCTTGTGTTTCCCACTGCGATTGTAAGCTCCTCTGGGCAAGACCCTCCTTTGCCTTCTGTTTCTTGGGCCTGATTCAGCAAGGATCGTAACTGCGATTATGCATGCCATCAGCCGATTGTTGCGTTCAGCGCATGCGTTTGCATTGCAGTGCGCTTGCGCAAATGAGCCACTGCGATTGCAGAGACTATGCAGACCCATCACAGCGAATAGGGGAGGTGGCCAGCGAAATGCAGGCGTGCCAGTGCGTTTGAACGCTGTTACATGGGCGTGCATAAATTATCCACTGCGATGCCCTACGCAGCTTGTATACTCACTGCATGCGACGAGGTTAGCAATTCCCGAGTAAGGTCAGAGCTTGTGCAATTGTGCGTGAGGCTGCGATGGTACTCACTGTTACCGATGGTTTCGCAGTCTTGCTACAAATTACGGATGTATGTAAGGTAAGGTGGGCGTCCTTATGTTGTGCTGCGACGGCATAGCAATCGCAGTGGATTAGCATACCATCACAGTGAGACTGCGTGCGTAATCGCTATTACAAACTGATGGGAATGGCCAAATATTCTTTGTAAAGCGCTGCGGAATATGTGCGCGCGATACAACTAACTGGTAATAATAATAAATAGTAATAATAGCTGCGATCCGTACTGAATCAGGCCTATTGTATGCAATTTGCTTGTCTCATCTTCCCCTATATGCAGTACTATGTCATACGTTGCCTCTTTATAAACAAATGCGTAAGAATAAATAATTACAGTGTGAGCCAAGTTTTGCGCTTTAAGCTGCGAGGAGCAGGGTAAAAAAATGCGCGCCCTGTAGCGTTCCATGGAGAATGGATGCGGCCACAGGAATGTGCCTGACTCTACGTGTGTATGTGAAAAATGCGAAAAGATGGAAAGACTGGAGAGAGCCCCTTCCTACCTGTTGTAGCAGGTGTCCGTACAGAACTTCTTTGGGGTTTTTTGTAATATTTTTTATTGAAACACCGCACTGTACATGACAACCAGAAAAAGGAAACATAAATGGTACAATTCCGGTTTTACATAGGAAAGCAGAATCATATGTTCTTACAGATAATACAGAAATCATCACAATAATAATACAAAATCAGTTGTAGCACATAACTAATTACTGTAAGTCATCCTATAACACAGTAGTAGAGTCCCAGTAAGGTTTATAATTCAATTCAACAGAAAATGGGAGATAGGAGTCATGAGGCCAGACTGAGAACCCAGCAAACACTAAACAAAAATAAAGTAATAATAATATAAATAAATATATATATATATCCTTCTTTCGATTCTACTGCGGATTCCAAAATAATCGGTGGGTCGATAGATAACACTGTACAACAAATTAATACTTTTAATTTCTTTCCTTTCTAAAAAATAGTCGTACATTACTAATTTGAGGTCAAGAAAAAGGAAAATGATTTCAGAATGTTTTTACTAGCTCTATTTTTTGAGCTACACTACTTGCACTATACTGTATGTACAATAGTAATATAGGCCCTCATTCAGAGTCGTACGCTCTGAGCAGAGCGCACGCTCTGAATGAGGGCCGTCCTCCATAACTATGGAGCGTCCCCCTGGACGCTCGTATAGCTGTGGGTCACCACCCACAGCCTATACGAGCGTGCAGTTTGATGGCCGCGATGGTCGTGACCATCGCGACCATCGAAACTGCGAGCCGGAGCCTGCGGTTGAGGTTTTCAACCGCAAGGCCCGGAGTGATTTTGGCTCTATGTGAGCCCAAATCACTCCCACTGACATCACTAGTGATGTCAGTGGGCTGGTTTCTGACGGGAGGAGTTCCCTTGGGAACGCCCCCGTCAGGGAGGCACGCCCCCGGCACGCCCACCAAAGGGGGCGTGCTGTCAATCAACATCGACAGCACGCCCCCTTTGATCAGACACAACGAGCGAAGGACTTTCCTTCGCTCGCCGCGTCTGGCGCATGCGCACGACGGAGCTCCCTCCATCGTGCGCATGCTCAGTGCAGACCATCGACCCACTTGCGAGCGGACAGCCGCTTGTGAGTGGGTCTGAATCAGGGCCATAGTCATAGTGAAAAGCAATTTTAAAGTAATCTGATATTTTCTTGATAGAAAATAACTAACAGTTGTTTTAATTCAATCAATCACAAATGAGAACACAAATCGAAACAAACATACAGCATACGAAACAAACATACAACATACGAAACAAACATACAGCATAGGAAACAAGCATACAGCATAGGAAACAAACATACAGCATAGGAAACAAATATACAGCATACGAAACAAACATACAGCATACAAAACAAACATACAGCATAGGAAAGTACTATGTAATATAGTGGCCTATTCATGGGGGTGCTTTCTCTTTGCTTGTCGCTTGTCCTCCTCTTCTGGGGCATCTCTTGTCACTGTCCAACAGTAGTGAGCACCTACCCTGATATCTTTGTTCCATTGCTGAAATGTCTTGGTGGAATCGCTCACTATGCTGTCACTCAGGGCCTGATTCAGAGCCGCTCGTAAGCGGCTGCTCGTTCGCTCCGAGCGATGTTTGCACAACTGCGCATGCGTATGGGTTTTAGTACGCATGCACGAACCAGTCAGTGCGGCCGAAAATCGTGTGCTCGCAAAATAGCGAGTGCCTGCTAATTTGAGTGACAGGAGGAGGCGTTTGTGGGTGGTAACAGGGGAAGGTGCTTGAAAACGGGGAGTGGTGATCCGAACGCAGGCGTGCCAAACGGTCAAAACGGGCGTTTTAAGGGTGTGCATAATTAACAAAGCAGCGTCATCGACCACGTCACTTGGTTGTCTCTTAGCCTGAACTGTTCGCATGATTGCGGTAGGAAAATCCAACCACAAGCACTGCGAGCAGTTCATACGCCTTTCGATGTACTCGATTAATCTAATAAATAGCGGAGATGACGTAGGATGTGAGCGGCCAGGGGGCGTTTTTTACAAAAAAAGTTTGCATGTTTAGTTCACTCGTTCAGACATTGAGGCGTCAACAGACCGCAAAGAGCGAACGATCAATTTAAATAGCCGGCCCCTTTTTCTGGACGAGCGAGCGCAAATAGCGTCCGGCTCTGAATCAGGCCCTCAGTGCACCACAGTTATCTTGTGGGGGTAATCCCGTGAATCGCATATATTTGAATAGGGGAGGGGACAAATAACTGATTCATTTAATTGGGTCATGAGGCCCCACCCCCTCAGCGCGGAACGCAAATTGCTGGTAAGATTCTCTCCATTCTGCCCACGTCACTAGGAATACCCCTACATCGTCATACATGGGCTATATCTCAGAACTCAGAGCTAACTGAGAGTTTTAAATGTCATATTCATTCTTTGCATGCTGAAATCAATTAGAAGTAACTATTTTCACATCGGAAACATTTTCATTGTTGAGCAGTGTAATTAAATTAATATGTTTCCGAAAATTAACAGACAGGAGATTATATATATATATATATATATATATATATATATATATATAATTATATATATATATATATATATATATATATAGCTCTCCCATGTGTCCAAAAATATAGAGGCACGGATTTCCTTTTCCAATGTGGTTTCTAGCCAATCCATGTTGAACACATGGAAGAGTTTCTCCATAAGTAGGTGGGGAAACATTTATCCAGGCTTGTAAAATGGCTTTGCGGGCCACTGCACTGATTATCAATAATCATTCTTTACAGCCTGTTGTCATTCTGTGACCTGAACAGCACTTTTAATTGGGCAAAACAATTGTCTTTACCACTATGGTGGTGGCCTTAGTAGATGTATGTCATACCTTGCACTCAGTCTCAGTGCATTGTCCAGAGAGTGTTCATTATAAAGCAGGCCTGGCCAAAACGTCAATTACGATCTACCAGTAGCTCGCGGAGCTCCCGCTGGTAGATCGCAACCAACTTGTCTACAGCAACTGGGAGCGCTGGCCTCTGAAGCGATCAGAGGCTAAAGAAGCCTCTGATGACTTCAGAGTCCAGTATTCCCAGTGATGCAGTGTGTGGGTGACGTCATGACTTCACCCGCGATGTGAGGAGCCTGTGCGCCTGCTGGATCCAGATTGATCCAGTCAGCGGCAGCTGGAGCCCTGACAGCATGGAACGGTGACCAGCGTGAGTTCAGGTAAGTCCTGCACAGAGGTGTGGGAGCTGTTCTGCACTGGGAGGGGGGACTACTACTGGGGGCACTGCGTAAGAAGCACTACAACTGGGGCACTACTACTGGGGGCACTGCGTAAGAAGCACTACAACTGGGGCACTACTACTGGGAGCACTGCGTAAGAAGCACTACAACTGGGGCACTACTACTGGGGGCACTCCATAAAGGGCACTGCATAAGGAACACTACTACAGGGGGCACTGCATAAGGGGCACTACTACAGGAGGCACTACATAAGGGGCACTACTACAGGGGGCACTCCATAAAGGGCACTGCATAAGGGGCACTACTACAGGAGGCACTACATAAGGGGCACTACTACTGGGGGCACTCCATAAAGGGCACTGCATAAGGAACACTACTACAGGGGGCACTGCATAAGGAACACTACTACAGGGGGCACTGCATAAGGGGCACTACTACAGGGGGCACTGCATAAGGGGCACTACTGGGGGCACTGCATAAGGGGCACTACTACTGGGGGCATTGCATGAGGGGCACTACTACTGGGGGCACTGCTACAGTGGGCATTGCATAAGGGACACAACTACAGTGGACATTGTATAAGGGGCACTACTGTGTGTCGCAACATGAATAAGGGTCGCTACTATGTGGTGTAATGTGAATAAAATTGTGCTGCTGTGTGGCGTAATTTGAATTGAGGATACTGTGTTTGATTACGGCGAGGTCACGCTCCCTTTTTGCATACCACGCTCCCTTTTTGCATACCACGCCCCCTTTTTTGCATACCACACCCCCTTTTTGCATGCCACGCCCCCTTTTTGCATGCCACGCCCCCTTTTTCAGGCTTGGCAGATAATGAAAGTGTTTTAACTTTAAAAAGTAGATCACTGAGTCCTTAAGTCTGGCCACCCCTGTTATAAAGGGATACTAATCTCAAAAACATTTTCTCTATGTGCATTAAATGCAGAGAATTACTGTGAAAATTCCTGTCTGGGATTTACATTTACATAAATACTTTTTTTGTAGGAATACAGTGCTGCCTGTATTCAGTCTGCTCAGACATGCTTCTTCTACATCTGTAAGCTGGGAAAGAAACCGTGAATTATGGTTACAGATACTAATAAAGATATTCACAACTATTTGGCAAATGGCCGCAATATAATTTTTATTCTTTATTTATAGGGCCCCACAGGGGGTCCGCAGAGCTGTACAAACTGCAGACAAGAGTACAAAACAAACATTGCAGAACATAACATGCATACAGAAGTACAGAACATGGATTGCAGGACATAACGTGCATACAGAAGTATAAAACATGGATTGCAGGATATAACGTGCATACAGAAGTACAGAACATGGATTGCAGGACATAACGTGCATACAGAAGTAAAGAACATGGATTGCAGAACATAACATGCATACAGAAGTACAGAACATGGATTGTAGGACATAACGTGCATACAGAAGTACAGAACATGGATTGCAGGATATAACGTGCATACAGAAGTACAGAACATGGATTGCAGGACATAACATGCATACAGAAGTACAGAACATAGATTGCAGGATATAACGTGCATACAGAAGTACAGAACATGGATTGCAGGATATAACGTGCATACAGAAGTACAGAACATGGATTGCAGGATATAACGTGCATACAGAAGTACAGAACATGGATTGTAGGACATAACGTGCATACAGAAGTACAGAACATGGATTGCAGGACATAACATGCATACAGAAGTACAGAACATGGATTGCAGGACATAACGTGCATACAGAAGTATAAAACATGGATTGCAGGATATAACGTGCATACAGAAGTACAGAACATGGATTGCAGGACATAATGTGCATACAGAAGTAAAGAACATGGATTGCAGAACAACATGCATACAGAAGTACAGAACATGGATTGTAGGACATAACGTGCATACAGAAGTACAGAACATGGATTGTAGGACATAACGTGCATACAGAAGTACAGAACATGGATTGCAGGACATAACGTGCATACAGAAGTATAAAACATGGATTGCAGGATATAACGTGCATACAGAAGTACAGAACATGGATTGCAGGACATAACGTGCATACAGAAGTAAAGAACATGGATTGCAGAACATAACATGCATACAGAAGTACAGAACATAGATTGCAGGATATAACGTGCATACAGAAGTACAGAACATGGATTGCAGGATATAACGTGCATACAGAAGTACAGAACATAGATTGCAGGATATAACGTGCATACAGAAGTAAAGAACATGGATTGCAGAACATAACGTGCATACAAAAGTACAGAACATAGATTGCAGGATATAACGTGCATACAGAAGTACAGAACATGGATTGCAGGATATAACGTGCATACAGAAGTACAGAACATGGATTGCAGGATATAACGTGCATACAGAAGTACAGAACATGGATTGCAGGATATAACGTGCATACAGAAGTACAGAACATAGATTGCAGGATATAACGTGCATACAGAAGTACAGAACATGGATTGCAGGATATAACGTGCATACAGAAGTACAGAACATGGATTGCAGGATATAACGTGCATACAGAAGTACAAAACATGGATTGCAGGATATAACGTGCATACAGAAGTACAGAACATAGATTGCAGGACATAACGTGCATACAGAAGTACAGAACATAGATTGCAGGACATAACGTGCATACAGAAGTACAGAACATGGATTGCAAGACATAACGTGCATACAGAAGTACAGAACATGGATTGCAGGATATAACGTGCATACAGAAGTACAGAACATGGATTGTAGGATATAACGTGCATACAGAAGTACAAAACATGGATTGCAGGACATAACGTGCATACAGAAGTACAGAACATAGATTGCAGGACATAACGTGCATACAGAAGTACAGAACATGGATTGCAGGACATAACGTGCATACAGAAGTACAGAACATGGATTGCAGAACATAACATGCATACAGAAGTACAGAACATAGATTGCAGGATATAACGTGCATACAGAAGTAAAGAACATGGATTGCAGGACATAACGTGCATACAGAAGTAAAGAACATGGATTGCAGAACATAACGTGCATACAGAAGTACAGAACATAGGCCCTCATTCAGAGCCGTACGCTCTGAGCAGAGCGCGCGCTCTGCATGAGGGCCGGGCTCCATTTTCATGGAGCGTCCTCCTGGACGCTCATATAGCTGTGGGTCACCACCCACAGGCTATACGAGCGTGCATTTTGATGGCCGCGATGGTCGTGACCATCGCGACCATCGAAATTGCGAGCCGGAGCCTGCGGTTGAGGTTTTCAACCGCAAGCTCCGGAGTGATTTTGGCTCTATCAGAGCCAAAATCACTCCCACTGACATCACTAGTGATGTCAGTGGGCCGGCTTCTGACGGGAGGCGTTCCCGTGGGAACGCCCCCGTCAGGGAGGCACGCCCCCGGCACGCCCACCAAAGGGGGCGTGCTGTCAATCAACATTGACAGCACGCCCCCTTTGATCGGACACAACGAGCGAAGGAAAGTCCTTCGCTCGTCGTGTCTGGCGCATGCGCACGACGGAGTTCCCTCCGTCGTGCGCATGCTCAGTGCAGACCATCGACCCACTTGCGAGCGGACAGCCGCTCGCGAGTGGGTCTGAATCAGGCCCATAGATTGCAGGATATAACGTGCATACAGAAGTACAGAACATGGATTGCAGGACATAACGTGCATACAGAAGTACAGAACATGGATTGCAGGATATAACGTGCATACAGAAGTACAGAACATGGATTGCAGGACATAACGTGCATACAGAAGTACAGAACATGGATTGCAGGACATAACGTGCATACAGAAGTACAGAACATGGATTGCAGGACATAACGTGCATACAGAAGTACAGAACATGGATTGCAGGACATAACGTGCATACAGAAGTACAGAACATGGATTGCAGGATATAACGTGCATACAGAAGTACAGAACATGGATTGCAGGACATAACGTGCATACAGAAGTACAGAACATGGATTGCAGGACATAACGTGCATACAGAAGTACAGAACATGGATTGCAGGACATAACGTGCATACAGAAGTACAGAACATGGATTGCAGGACATAATGTGCATACAGAAGTACAGAACATGGATTGCAGGACATAACGTGCATACAGAAGTACAGAACATGGATTGCAGGACATAACGTGCATACAGAAGTACAGAACATGGATTGCAGGACATAACGTGCATACAGAAGTACAGAACATGGATTGCAGGACATAACGTGCATACAGAAGTACAGAACATGGATTGCAGGACATAACGTGCATACAGAAGTACAGAACATGGATTGCAGGACATAACGTGCATACAGAAGTAAAGAACATGGATTGCAGGATATAACGTGCATACAGAAGTACAGAACATGGATTGCAGGATATAACGGGCATACAGAAGTACAGAACATGGATTGCAGGATATAACGGGCATACAGAAGTACAGAACATGGATTGCAGGATATAACGGGCATACAGGAGTACAGAACATGGATTGCAGGCTATAACGTGCATACAGAAGTACAGAACATGGATTGCAGGACATAACGTGCATACAGAAGTACAGAACATGGATTGCAGGACATAACGTGCATACAGAAGTACAGAACATGGATTGCAGGACATAACGTGCATACAGAAGTACAGAACATGGATTGCAGGACATAACGTGCATACAGGAGTACAGAACATGGATTGCAGGACATAACGTGCATACAGAAGTATAAAACATGGATTGCAGGATATAACGTGCATACAGAAGTACAGAACATGGATTGCAGGACATAACGTGCATACAGAAGTATAAAACATGGATTGCAGGATATAACGTACATACAGAAGTACAGAACATGGATTGCAGGACATAACGTGCATACAGAAGTATAAAACATGGCTTGCAGGATATAACGTGCATACAGAAGTACAGAACATGGATTGCAGGATATAACGTGCATACAGAAGTACAGTACATGGATTGCAAGATACAACATGCATACAGAAGTACAGAACATGGATTGCAGGATATAACGTGCATACAGAAGTACAGAACATAGGGCCTGATTCAGACCCACTCGCGAGCGGCTGTCCGCTCGCAAGTGGGTCGATGTTCTGGACTGAGCATGCGCACGACGGAGGGAGCTCCGTCGTGCGCATGCGCCAGACGCGACGAGCGAAGGAAAGTCCTTCGCTCGTTGTGTCCGATGAAAGGGGGCGTGCTGTCAATGTTGATTGACAGCACGCCCCCTTTGGTAGGCGTGCCGGGGGCGTGCCTCCCTGACGGGGGCGTTCCCACGGGAACGCCTCCCGTCAAAAGCCGGCCCACTGACATCACTAGTGATGTCAGTGGGAGTGATTTTGGCTCTGATAGAGCCAAAATCACTCCGGAGCTTGCGGTTGAAAACCTCAACCGCAGGCTCCGGCTCGCAATTTCGATGGTCGCGATGGTCTCGACCATCGCGGCCATCAAACTGCACGCTCGTATAGCCTGTGGGTGGTGACCCACAGCTATACGAGCGTCCAGAAGGACGCTCCATTTTCATGGAGGCCGGCCCTCATTCAGAGCGTGTGCTCTGCTCAGAGCGTACGGCTCTGAATGAGGGCCATAGATTGCAGGACATAACGTGCATACAGAAGTATAAAACATGGATTGCAGGATATAACATGCATACAGAAGTACAGAACATAGATTGCAGGATATAACGTGCATACAGAAGTATAAAACATGGATTGCAGGATATAACGTGCATACAGAAGTACAGAACATAGATTGCAGGATATAATGTGCATACAGAAGTATAAAACATGGATTGCAGGATATAACGTGCATACAGAAGTACAGAACATGGATTGCAGGACATAACGTGCATACAGAAGTACAGAACATGGATTGCAGGATATAACATGCATACAGAAGTATAAAACATGGATTGCAGGACATAACGTGCATACAGAAGTACAGAACATGGATTGCAGCACATAACGTGCATACAGAAGTACAGAACATGGATTGCAGGACATAACATGCATACAGAAGTACAGAACATGGATTGCAGGACATAACGTGCATACAGAAGTACAGAACATGGATTGCAGGATATAACGTGCATACAGAAGTACAGAACATGGATTGCAGGATATAACGTGCATACAGAAGTATAAAACATGGATTGCAGGATATAACGTGCATACAGAAGTACAGAACATGGATTGCAGGACATAACGTGCATACAGAAGTACAGAACATGGATTGCAGGATGTAACGTGCATACAGAAGTACAGAACATGGATTGCAGGACATAACGTGCATACAGAAGTACAGAACATGGATTGCAGGACATAATGTGCATACAGAAGTACAGAACATGGATTGCAGGACATAACGTGCATACAGAAGTACAGAACATAGATTGCAGGATATAACGTGCATACAGAAGTACAAAACATGGATTGCAGGACATAACGTGCATACAGAAGTACAGAACATGGATTGCAGGACATAACGTGCATACAGAAGTATAAAACATGGATTGCAGGATATAACGTGCATACAGAAGTACAGAACATGGATTGCAGGACATAACGTGCATACAGAAGTACAGAACATAGATTGCAGGATATAACGTGCATACAGAAGTAGAAAACATGGATTGCAGGATATATAACGTGCATACAGAAGTATAAAACATGGATTGCAGGATATAACGTGCATACAGAAGTACAGAACATGGATTGCAGGATATAACGTGCATACAGAAGTACAGAACATGGATTGCAGGACATAACGTGCATACAGAAGTACAGAACATGGATTGCAGGATATAACGTGCATACAGATGTACAGAACATGGATTGTAGGACATAACGTGCATACAGAAGTACAGAACATGGATTGCAGGACATAACGTGCATACAGAAGTACAGAACATGGATTGCAGGATATAACGTGCATACAGAAGTACAGAACATGGATTGTAGGACATAACGTGCATACAGAAGTACAGAACATGGATTGCAGGATATAATGTGCATACAGAAGTACAGAACATGGATTGCAGGATATAATGTGCATACAGAAGTACAGAACATGGATTGCAGGATATAACGTGCATACAGAAGTATAAAACATGGATTGCAGGATATAACGTGCAAAATAGCAAATTGCCGTCAGCATCGAATATCTGAACCCTACGGTCGCTTAGAGTGTCCGTAGCAAGCCTCCGGAGCCATTTTGACTGCATACAAAGACACAGTCGCTGACAGAGACATGCCTCTGAAACGGTCAGGACACGTCTGACTCACTCACCATCCCAAGTTACCTTCCACAAACTGTCAATAACTCTGCCAATCCCTCTGCGTCGTACCGAATCTAAGGAGCCATTTTTACTTCATGTGAAGACGCAGTTACAGGGAGATGCAAGCCCACAAAATGGTTGCAACACGCCCGCCTACCCCATTACCTCTCATAAACGCTGACTGTCAATCACACTGCGTACAAATCCTCGCCGTCGGTAATCACATTTGGCGCACACGCATTGATGCTCAAGTGCGTGCAAAGCACAAAGATAATCGCTTAACTCCGCAGACACCGGCAGTGCGCCCGCCCCCGATGCAGACCCATTGTCAGGGACCTGACACAGGCCTCAGATTTCCTCATTCTCCAGGCCTTGGCTATCCATGTTATATGATATAAATTTAAGTCCCGGTCTCGCAATAGAGCAGGATATAACGGGCATACAGAAGTACAGAACATGGATTGCAGTATATAACGGGCATACAGGAGTACAGAACATGGATTGCAGGCTATAACGTGCATACAGAAGTACAGAACATGGATTGCAGGACATAACGTGCATACAGAAGTACAGAACATGGATTGCAGGACATAACGTGCATACAGAAGTACAGAACATGGATTGCAGGACATAACGTGCATACAGAAGTACAGAACATGGATTGCAGGACATAACGTGCATACAGGAGTACAGAACATGGATTGCAGGACATAACGTGCATACAGAAGTATAAAACATGGATTGCAGGATATAACGTGCATACAGAAGTACAGAACATGGATTGCAGGACATAACGTGCATACAGAAGTATAAAACATGGATTGCAGGATATAACGTACATACAGAAGTACAGAACATGGATTGCAGGACATAACGTGCATACAGAAGTATAAAACATGGCTTGCAGGATATAACGTGCATACAGAAGTACAGAACATGGATTGCAGGATATAACGTGCATACAGAAGTACAGTACATGGATTGCAGGATACAACATGCATACAGAAGTACAGAACATGGATTGCAGGATATAACGTGCATACAGAAGTACAGAACATAGGGCCTGATTCAGACCCACTCGCGAGCGGCTGTCCGCTCGCAAGTGGGTCGATGTTCTGGACTGAGCATGCGCACGACGGAGGGAGCTCCGTCGTGCGCATGCGCCAGACGCGACGAGCGAAGGAAAGTCCTTCGCTCGTTGTGTCCGATGAAAGGGGGCGTGCTGTCAATGTTGATTGACAGCACGCCCCCTTTGGTAGGCGTGCCGGGGGCGTGCCTCCCTGACGGGGGCGTTCCCACGGGAACGCCTCCCGTCAAAAGCCGGCCCACTGACATCACTAGTGATGTCAGTGGGAGTGATTTTGGCTCTGATAGAGCCAAAATCACTCCGGAGCTTGCGGTTGAAAACCTCAACCGCAGGCTCCGGCTCGCAATTTCGATGGTCGCGATGGTCTCGACCATCGCGGCCATCAAACTGCACGCTCGTATAGCCTGTGGGTGGTGACCCACAGCTATACGAGCGTCCAGAAGGACGCTCCATTTTCATGGAGGCCGGCCCTCATTCAGAGCGTGTGCTCTGCTCAGAGCGTACGGCTCTGAATGAGGGCCATAGATTGCAGGACATAACGTGCATACAGAAGTATAAAACATGGATTGCAGGATATAACATGCATACAGAAGTACAGAACATAGATTGCAGGATATAACGTGCATACAGAAGTATAAAACATGGATTGCAGGATATAACGTGCATACAGAAGTACAGAACATAGATTGCAGGATATAATGTGCATACAGAAGTATAAAACATGGATTGCAGGATATAACGTGCATACAGAAGTACAGAACATGGATTGCAGGACATAACGTGCATACAGAAGTACAGAACATGGATTGCAGGATATAACATGCATGCAGAAGTATAAAACATGGATTGCAGGACATAACGTGCATACAGAAGTACAGAACATGGATTGCAGCACATAACGTGCATACAGAAGTACAGAACATGGATTGCAGGACATAACATGCATACAGAAGTACAGAACATGGATTGCAGGACATAACGTGCATACAGAAGTATAAAACATGGATTGCAGGATATAACGTGCATACAGAAGTACAGAACATGGATTGCAGGACATAATGTGCATACAGAAGTAAAGAACATGGATTGCAGAACAACATGCATACAGAAGTACAGAACATGGATTGTAGGACATAACGTGCATACAGAAGTACAGAACATGGATTGTAGGACATAACGTGCATACAGAAGTACAGAACATGGATTGCAGGACATAACGTGCATACAGAAGTATAAAACATGGATTGCAGGATATAACGTGCATACAGAAGTACAGAACATGGATTGCAGGACATAACGTGCATACAGAAGTAAAGAACATGGATTGCAGAACATAACATGCATACAGAAGTACAGAACATAGATTGCAGGATATAACGTGCATACAGAAGTACAGAACATGGATTGCAGGATATAACGTGCATACAGAAGTACAGAACATAGATTGCAGGATATAACGTGCATACAGAAGTAAAGAACATGGATTGCAGAACATAACGTGCATACAAAAGTACAGAACATAGATTGCAGGATATAACGTGCATACAGAAGTACAGAACATGGATTGCAGGATATAACGTGCATACAGAAGTACAGAACATGGATTGCAGGATATAACGTGCATACAGAAGTACAGAACATGGATTGCAGGATATAACGTGCATACAGAAGTACAGAACATAGATTGCAGGATATAACGTGCATACAGAAGTACAGAACATGGATTGCAGGATATAACGTGCATACAGAAGTACAGAACATGGATTGCAGGATATAACGTGCATACAGAAGTACAAAACATGGATTGCAGGATATAACGTGCATACAGAAGTACAGAACATAGATTGCAGGACATAACGTGCATACAGAAGTACAGAACATAGATTGCAGGACATAACGTGCATACAGAAGTACAGAACATGGATTGCAAGACATAACGTGCATACAGAAGTACAGAACATGGATTGCAGGATATAACGTGCATACAGAAGTACAGAACATGGATTGTAGGATATAACGTGCATACAGAAGTACAAAACATGGATTGCAGGACATAACGTGCATACAGAAGTACAGAACATAGATTGCAGGACATAACGTGCATACAGAAGTACAGAACATGGATTGCAGGACATAACGTGCATACAGAAGTACAGAACATGGATTGCAGAACATAACATGCATACAGAAGTACAGAACATAGATTGCAGGATATAACGTGCATACAGAAGTAAAGAACATGGATTGCAGGACATAACGTGCATACAGAAGTAAAGAACATGGATTGCAGAACATAACGTGCATACAGAAGTACAGAACATAGGCCCTCATTCAGAGCCGTACGCTCTGAGCAGAGCGCACGCTCTGCATGAGGGCCGGGCTCCATTTTCATGGAGCGTCCTCCTGGACGCTCATATAGCTGTGGGTCACCACCCACAGGCTATACGAGCGTGCATTTTGATGGCCGCGATGGTCGTGACCATCGCGACCATCGAAATTGCGAGCCGGAGCCTGCGGTTGAGGTTTTCAACCGCAAGCTCCGGAGTGATTTTGGCTCTATCAGAGCCAAAATCACTCCCACTGACATCACTAGTGATGTCAGTGGGCCGGCTTCTGACGGGAGGCGTTCCCGTGGGAACGCCCCCGTCAGGGAGGCACGCCCCCGGCACGCCCACCAAAGGGGGCGTGCTGTCAATCAACATTGACAGCACGCCCCCTTTGATCGGACACAACGAGCGAAGGAAAGTCCTTCGCTCGTCGTGTCTGGCGCATGCGCACGACGGAGCTCCCTCCGTCGTGCGCATGCTCAGTGCAGACCATCGACCCACTTGCGAGCGGACAGCCGCTCGCGAGTGGGTCTGAATCAGGCCCATAGATTGCAGGATATAACGTGCATACAGAAGTACAGAACATGGATTGCAGGACATAACGTGCATACAGAAGTACAGAACATGGATTGCAGGATATAACGTGCATACAGAAGTACAGAACATGGATTGCAGGACATAACGTGCATACAGAAGTACAGAACATGGATTGCAGGACATAACGTGCATACAGAAGTACAGAACATGGATTGCAGGACATAACGTGCATACAGAAGTACAGAACATGGATTGCAGGACATAACGTGCATACAGAAGTACAGAACATGGATTGCAGGATATAACGTGCATACAGAAGTACAGAACATGGATTGCAGGACATAACGTGCATACAGAAGTACAGAACATGGATTGCAGGACATAACGTGCATACAGAAGTACAGAACATGGATTGCAGGACATAACGTGCATACAGAAGTACAGAACATGGATTGCAGGACATAACGTGCATACAGAAGTACAGAACATGGATTGCAGGACATAACGTGCATACAGAAGTACAGAACATGGATTGCAGGACATAACGTGCATACAGAAGTACAGAACATGGATTGCAGGACATAACGTGCATACAGAAGTACAGAACATGGATTGCAGGACATAACGTGCATACAGAAGTACAGAACATGGATTGCAGGACATAACGTGCATACAGAAGTACAGAACATGGATTGCAGGACATAACGTGCATACAGAAGTAAAGAACATGGATTGCAGGATATAACGTGCATACAGAAGTACAGAACATGGATTGCAGGATATAACGGGCATACAGAAGTACAGAACATGGATTGCAGGATATAACGGGCATACAGAAGTACAGAACATGGATTGCAGGATATAACGGGCATACAGGAGTACAGAACATGGATTGCAGGCTATAACGTGCATACAGAAGTACAGAACATGGATTGCAGGACATAACGTGCATACAGAAGTACAGAACATGGATTGCAGGACATAACGTGCATACAGAAGTACAGAACATGGATTGCAGGACATAACGTGCATACAGAAGTACAGAACATGGATTGCAGGACATAACGTGCATACAGGAGTACAGAACATGGATTGCAGGACATAACGTGCATACAGAAGTATAAAACATGGATTGCAGGATATAACGTGCATACAGAAGTACAGAACATGGATTGCAGGACATAACGTGCATACAGAAGTATAAAACATGGATTGCAGGATATAACGTACATACAGAAGTACAGAACATGGATTGCAGGACATAACGTGCATACAGAAGTATAAAACATGGCTTGCAGGATATAACGTGCATACAGAAGTACAGAACATGGATTGCAGGATATAACGTGCATACAGAAGTACAGTACATGGATTGCAGGATACAACATGCATACAGAAGTACAGAACATGGATTGCAGGATATAACGTGCATACAGAAGTACAGAACATAGGGCCTGATTCAGACCCACTCGCGAGCGGCTGTCCGCTCGCAAGTGGGTCGATGTTCTGGACTGAGCATGCGCACGACGGAGGGAGCTCCGTCGTGCGCATGCGCCAGACGCGACGAGCGAAGGAAAGTCCTTCGCTCGTTGTGTCCGATGAAAGGGGGCGTGCTGTCAATGTTGATTGACAGCACGCCCCCTTTGGTAGGCGTGCCGGGGGCGTGCCTCCCTGACGGGGGCGTTCCCACGGGAACGCCTCCCGTCAAAAGCCGGCCCACTGACATCACTAGTGATGTCAGTGGGAGTGATTTTGGCTCTGATAGAGCCAAAATCACTCCGGAGCTTGCGGTTGAAAACCTCAACCGCAGGCTCCGGCTCGCAATTTCGATGGTCGCGATGGTCTCGACCATCGCGGCCATCAAACTGCACGCTCGTATAGCCTGTGGGTGGTGACCCACAGCTATACGAGCGTCCAGAAGGACGCTCCATTTTCATGGAGGCCGGCCCTCATTCAGAGCGTGTGCTCTGCTCAGAGCGTACGGCTCTGAATGAGGGCCATAGATTGCAGGACATAACGTGCATACAGAAGTATAAAACATGGATTGCAGGATATAACATGCATACAGAAGTACAGAACATAGATTGCAGGATATAACGTGCATACAGAAGTATAAAACATGGATTGCAGGATATAACGTGCATACAGAAGTACAGAACATAGATTGCAGGATATAATGTGCATACAGAAGTATAAAACATGGATTGCAGGATATAACGTGCATACAGAAGTACAGAACATGGATTGCAGGACATAACGTGCATACAGAAGTACAGAACATGGATTGCAGGATATAACATGCATACAGAAGTATAAAACATGGATTGCAGGACATAACGTGCATACAGAAGTACAGAACATGGATTGCAGCACATAACGTGCATACAGAAGTACAGAACATGGATTGCAGGACATAACATGCATACAGAAGTACAGAACATGGATTGCAGGACATAACGTGCATACAGAAGTACAGAACATGGATTGCAGGATATAACGTGCATACAGAAGTACAGAACATGGATTGCAGGATATAACGTGCATACAGAAGTATAAAACATGGATTGCAGGATATAACGTGCATACAGAAGTACAGAACATGGATTGCAGGACATAACGTGCATACAGAAGTACAGAACATGGATTGCAGGATGTAACGTGCATACAGAAGTACAGAACATGGATTGCAGGACATAACGTGCATACAGAAGTACAGAACATGGATTGCAGGACATAATGTGCATACAGAAGTACAGAACATGGATTGCAGGACATAACGTGCATACAGAAGTACAGAACATAGATTGCAGGATATAACGTGCATACAGAAGTACAAAACATGGATTGCAGGATATAACGTGCATACAGAAGTACAGAACATAGATTGCAGGATATAACGTGCATACAGAAGTACAAAACATGGATTGCAGGACATAACGTGCATACAGAAGTACAGAACATGGATTGCAGGACATAACGTGCATACAGAAGTACAGAACATGGATTGCAGGACATAACGTGCATACAGAAGTATAAAACATGGATTGCAGGATATAACGTGCATACAGAAGTACAGAACATGGATTGCAGGACATAACGTGCATACAGAAGTACAGAACATAGATTGCAGGATATAACGTGCATACAGAAGTAGAAAACATGGATTGCAGGATATATAACGTGCATACAGAAGTATAAAACATGGATTGCAGGATATAACGTGCATACAGAAGTACAGAACATGGATTGCAGGATATAACGTGCATACAGAAGTACAGAACATGGATTGCAGGACATAACGTGCATACAGAAGTAGAGAACATGGATTGCAGGATATAACGTGCATACAGATGTACAGAACATGGATTGTAGGACATAACGTGCATACAGAAGTACAGAACATGGATTGCAGGACATAACGTGCATACAGAAGTACAGAACATGGATTGCAGGATATAACGTGCATACAGAAGTACAGAACATGGATTGTAGGACATAACGTGCATACAGAAGTACAGAACATGGATTGCAGGATATAATGTGCATACAGAAGTACAGAACATGGATTGCAGGATATAATGTGCATACAGAAGTACAGAACATGGATTGCAGGATATAACGTGCATACAGAAGTATAAAACATGGATTGCAGGATATAACGTGCAAAATAGCAAATTGCCGTCAGCATCGAATATCTGAACCCTACGGTCGCTTAGAGTGTCCGTAGCAAGCCTCCGGAGCCATTTTGACTGCATACAAAGACACAGTCGCTGACAGAGACATGCCTCTGAAACGGTCAGGACACGTCTGACTCACTCACCATCCCAAGTTACCTTCCACAAACTGTCAATAACTCTGCCAATCCCTCTGCGTCGTACCGAATCTAAGGAGCCATTTTTACTTCATGTGAAGACGCAGTTACAGGGAGATGCAAGCCCACAAAATGGTTGCAACACGCCCGCCTACCCCATTACCTCTCATAAACGCTGACTGTCAATCACACTGCGTACAAATCCTCGCCGTCGGTAATCACATTTGGCGCACACGCATTGATGCTCAAGTGCGTGCAAAGCACAAAGATAATCGCTTAACTCCGCAGACACCGGCAGTGCGCCCGCCCCCGATGCAGACCCATTGTCAGGGACCTGACACAGGCCTCAGATTTCCTCATTCTCCAGGCCTTGGCTATCCATGTTATATGATATAAATTTAAGTCCCGGTCTCGCAATAGAGCAGGATATAACGGGCATACAGAAGTACAGAACATGGATTGCAGGATATAACGGGCATACAGGAGTACAGAACATGGATTGCAGGCTATAACGTGCATACAGAAGTACAGAACATGGATTGCAGGACATAACGTGCATACAGAAGTACAGAACATGGATTGCAGGACATAACGTGCATACAGAAGTACAGAACATGGATTGCAGGACATAACGTGCATACAGAAGTACAGAACATGGATTGCAGGACATAACGTGCATACAGGAGTACAGAACATGGATTGCAGGACATAACGTGCATACAGAAGTATAAAACATGGATTGCAGGATATAACGTGCATACAGAAGTACAGAACATGGATTGCAGGACATAACGTGCATACAGAAGTATAAAACATGGATTGCAGGATATAACGTACATACAGAAGTACAGAACATGGATTGCAGGACATAACGTGCATACAGAAGTATAAAACATGGCTTGCAGGATATAACGTGCATACAGAAGTACAGAACATGGATTGCAGGATATAACGTGCATACAGAAGTACAGTACATGGATTGCAGGATACAACATGCATACAGAAGTACAGAACATGGATTGCAGGATATAACGTGCATACAGAAGTACAGAACATAGGGCCTGATTCAGACCCACTCGCGAGCGGCTGTCCGCTCGCAAGTGGGTCGATGTTCTGGACTGAGCATGCGCACGACGGAGGGAGCTCCGTCGTGCGCATGCGCCAGACGCGACGAGCGAAGGAAAGTCCTTCGCTCGTTGTGTCCGATGAAAGGGGGCGTGCTGTCAATGTTGATTGACAGCACGCCCCCTTTGGTAGGCGTGCCGGGGGCGTGCCTCCCTGACGGGGGCGTTCCCACGGGAACGCCTCCCGTCAAAAGCCGGCCCACTGACATCACTAGTGATGTCAGTGGGAGTGATTTTGGCTCTGATAGAGCCAAAATCACTCCGGAGCTTGAGGTTGAAAACCTCAACCGCAGGCTCCGGCTCGCAATTTCGATGGTCGCGATGGTCTCGACCATCGCGGCCATCAAACTGCACGCTCGTATAGCCTGTGGGTGGTGACCCACAGCTATACGAGCGTCCAGAAGGACGCTCCATTTTCATGGAGGCCGGCCCTCATTCAGAGCGTGTGCTCTGCTCAGAGCGTACGGCTCTGAATGAGGGCCATAGATTGCAGGACATAACGTGCATACAGAAGTATAAAACATGGATTGCAGGATATAACATGCATACAGAAGTACAGAACATAGATTGCAGGATATAACGTGCATACAGAAGTATAAAACATGGATTGCAGGATATAACGTGCATACAGAAGTACAGAACATAGATTGCAGGATATAATGTGCATACAGAAGTATAAAACATGGATTGCAGGATATAACGTGCATACAGAAGTACAGAACATGGATTGCAGGACATAACGTGCATACAGAAGTACAGAACATGGATTGCAGGATATAACATGCATGCAGAAGTATAAAACATGGATTGCAGGACATAACGTGCATACAGAAGTACAGAACATGGATTGCAGCACATAACGTTCATACAGAAGTACAGAACATGGATTGCAGGACATAACATGCATACAGAAGTACAGAACATGGATTGCAGGACATAACGTGCATACAGAAGTACAGAACATGGATTGCAGGATATAACGTGCATACAGAAGTACAGAACATGGATTGCAGGATATAACGTGCATACAGAAGTATAAAACATGGATTGCAGGATATAACGTGCATACAGAAGTACAGAACATGGATTGCAGGACATAACGTGCATACAGAAGTACAGAACATGGATTGCAGGATGTAACGTGCATACAGAAGTACAGAACATGGATTGCAGGACATAACGTGCATACAGAAGTACAGAACATGGATTGCAGGACATAATGTGCATACAGAAGTACAGAACATGGATTGCAGGACATAACGTGCATACAGAAGTACAGAACATAGATTGCAGGATATAACGTGCATACAGAAGTACAAAACATGGATTGCAGGATATAACGTGCATACAGAAGTACAGAACATAGATTGCAGGATATAACGTGCATACAGAAGTACAAAACATGGATTGCAGGACATAACGTGCATACAGAAGTACAGAACATGGATTGCAGGACATAACGTGCATACAGAAGTACAGAACATGGATTGCAGGACATAACGTGCATACAGAAGTATAAAACATGGATTGCAGGATATAACGTGCATACAGAAGTACAGAACATGGATTGCAGGACATAACGTGCATACAGAAGTACAGAACATAGATTGCAGGATATAACGTGCATACAGAAGTAGAAAACATGGATTGCAGGATATATAACGTGCATACAGAAGTATAAAACATGGATTGCAGGATATAACGTGCATACAGAAGTACAGAACATGGATTGCAGGATATAACGTGCATACAGAAGTACAGAACATGGATTGCAGGACATAACGTGCATACAGAAGTACAGAACATGGATTGCAGGATATAACGTGCATACAGATGTACAGAACATGGATTGTAGGACATAACGTGCATACAGAAGTACAGAACATGGATTGCAGGACATAACGTGCATACAGAAGTACAGAACATGGATTGCAGGATATAACGTGCATACAGAAGTACAGAACATGGATTGTAGGACATAACGTGCATACAGAAGTACAGAACATGGATTGCAGGATATAATGTGCATACAGAAGTACAGAACATGGATTGCAGGATATAATGTGCATACAGAAGTACAGAACATGGATTGCAGGATATAACGTGCATACAGAAGTATAAAACATGGATTGCAGGATATAACGTGCATACAGAAGTACAGAACATGGATTGCAGGACATAACGTGCATACAGAAGTACAGAACATGGATTGCCGGATATAACGTGCAACCGAAGTATAAAACATGGATTGCAGGATATAATGTGCATACAGTGGCAGGTTTGTGCACGTGGACTGTCATGCTTATGCTTAGGCATGCGCAGAACGCAACAATCGGCCGATTGCATGCATTTGGCAACTGCGATCCTTGCTGAATCAGGCCCTTTGTACGCAGGGGTGTGATATGTATTACCGACAGCCGCATGGCCGGCGGTTCAATTCCCGACAGCAGCTGCCCGACAAAGGCGGAAATCCTGATCGTCCTAATGGTAAGTATTTACTAACCTAACCCTAACCCTCCTTAGGGGTGCCTAACCCTAACCTCCCCCCCGTGCCTAACCCTATCCCCCCCCTCTAAGTGCCTAAACCTAACCCCCCCCTTCCTCACTGCCTAAACCTAAGTCCCTCCCCCTAGCCAAACCCTAACCTCCCGGGGGGTGCCTAACCCTAAGTTCCCCCCCCCCTGGAGCCCTAAACCTAACCCTCCCCCCCACCACGGCTGTCCACTGCGCCGCCCGGCATCCGCTCAATCCGGATGCCAGGCGCCGGTCTCCAGACGTCGGGCAAATGACAGGCGTCTATATTTAGACGCCTGTCATTCGTCCCTAGTCGGGATAAAGCAGTCTGGAAGCCGGCGGTCGACATTGAGACCATCGGGTTTCAGACTACATCCCGTACGCAGCGGTTCCGTGCAAATACTGCAGCCGACGGGATTTGTACAGAGACGTCCACTAGCTGTACCTCTAGTCCGCCACTCAGACGTACAATCGTTAGCAAATTGCCGTCAGCATCGAATATCTGAACCCTACGGTCGCTTAGAGTGTCCGTAGCAAGCCTCCGGAGCCATTTTGACTGCATACAAAGACACAGTCGCTGACAGAGACATGCCTCTGAAACGGTCAGGACACGTCTGACTTTCACTCACCATCCCAAGTTACCTTCCACAAACTGTCAATAACTCTGCCAATCCCTCTGCGTCGTACCGAATCTAAGGAGCCATTTTTACTTCATGTGAAGACGCAGTTACAGGGAGATGCAAGCCCACAAAATGGTTGCAACACGCCCGCCTACCCCATTACCTCTCATAAACGCTGACTGTCAATCACACTGCGTACAAATCCTCGCCGTCGGTAATCACATTTGGCGCACACGCATTGATGCTCAAGTGCGTGCAAAGCACAAAGATAATCGCTTAACTCCGCAGACACCGGCAGTGCGCCCGCCCCCGATGCAGACCCATTGTCAGGGACCTGACACAGGCCTCAGATTTCCTCATTCTCCAGGCCTTGGCTATCCATGTTATATGATATAAATTTAAGTCCCGGTCTCGCAATAGAGCTGGCTAGTCTCCCGTTTCCGCCCACTTACCAACTAAAGCGGGCGGCCGGAAGGTTGGATGACACGATTCACTGTAGAATGCAGCGAATAGCAGCTTCGACAGCAAGGGGGCAGGGCCAGATGTATCAAGCAGTTTAATGACTGGAGAAGTTGCTCACAGCAACCATTTCGCCTCTACCTATCATTTTATAGAGTGTACTTGATACATGCTACCTCAAAGCTGATTGGCTGCTATGGGCAACTTCTCCACTGGTCCACAGCTTCACTCTTGATACATCTCTCCCGTAATTTGCTGACTAGAAAAATGCATATCGGCTTGCAACAATGTGGCTGTGGATTGGGCAGATCTGGGTTTGGGTGGATCAACGGAAGAGATTTTTTTCTGGATCAAGTTTTTTTTTTTTTTTTTTAATTGTTGAGAGTTAACCAAATATGACATAAAATTTCAATTACAAAATTTATATTAGCAACTGTGGGCCTGATTCAGGCCCGGACGCTAAGCCACAAACGCACGCTATGGCCGATAGTCGACAATCTGCGCATGCGTATGCATCAATATGTGCATGCGCAAGTTACTCACTGCGCTCGAGAATTGTGCGCTCGTAGTACACAGACAGGGCGCTACTTTGAGTGACAGATAGCGCCGTTTGTGGGTGGTAACAGGGGAAGGTGCTTGTGAACGGGGGAGTGGTGGTGCGAACGCAGGTGTGTCTGGGCGTCAAAACAGCGCTTTATGGGTGTGCATAATTAGCATGGAGGTGTCATTGTACACGTCACTTGGTTGTATTTCAGCCTGCAGTGATCGCAGTGCTTGCGGTGGGGGAGGGTCTGCCTCAAGCGCTGCGTGCAGCTCCGATGGCTCTCGATGGTTCTGATTAATCATACACTTCCTGGAGATGATTTGTGCTAAGAAAGATAAGTGGGCGTCTTTATACCGGTGTACGCTCACTCTGCCATCGCTCTCTAAGACATAGGGGCGTCCTTACACCACAAAGTGCGATTTTGCGTACCCGGCCTCTTTTGGATGCCAGTGATCGCAGCTTAGTGTCCGGCTCTGAATCGACCCCTGTGTTCTCTAGCATATTTCTCTAAAAATATAATCTGGTGATCACAGCCGAGCCCCCACGGTGCCAGTTGGTTCCCTGATAATACCCCCCACTACCTTTCCCCTGCCAACACAAAGACAAAATCACACAAGTCTGAAGACAATGGACGCCCCAAGCTCTGTGCATTGTCAGCATATACTGTATAGTATTTTTCTCCTGAGAAGATGAATCTAGACACATTGCAGCCTCTGTTACACAAACAACGCTGTGTATAACTGGAACTGTGGAAACATTATTTTGTGGTGTCATTGTTCTGTATTGTAGGTCTGTATTGCAGAGTACTGCTGGGTACGCACTGTATGATATATCGTTCGTACGGCCAACGAGCGATATATCGATCAGTGCATCTGCGGTTGTGTAGACAAAACTATTTTTGTGAACGATGTCATTCACAGATAGATGGTGTCGTCTGTGCAGCACAGCAGATGTGAATATCGTGCACATCTGCCCGTGTGTACGGGTGACCGTCCGACTCGTTATGCTGGCCGCTGAAACCGCTGACAGTGACATCACAAATTTAAATGCCCGTCCAGTTGTGACGTCCGGCCAGATATATCGAGCGGCCGATTGGTAAGTGTGTATAGCTTGCCACATCGGTTGGCAGGACGGTCGGCCGGCACTGCCTCGCTGCAATGTGTACACTGCATAATACAGGTTGAGTCTCCCATATCCAAAATGCTTTTGGATAACGGAATATTCCGTATTTTGGAATATTTGCATATCATAATGAATAATCTTGGGAATGGGACTCAAATATACACACAGAATGGATTTATGTGTTATATACACCTTATACACACAGCCTGCAGGTCATTATATACACCTTATACACCCAGCCTGCATTTATGTGTTATATACACCTTATACACACAGCATACAGGTAATTTTATACAACATTTTCAATACTTTTGTGGCTCAAGCAAAGTTTGTGTACAGAAATTAAATTCATTTATATTTCATATACACCCTATACACACAGCCTGAAGGTAATTTTACACAATAGTTTTAATAATTTGTGCCTTAGACAAAGTTTGTGTACATCGAACCATCAAAAATCAAAGGTTTCACTATCTCAGTCATGCCAAAATAATTCCGTATTTCAGAATTTTTGGATATGGGAGACTCAACCTGTATATAATGAGATGAACCAGGTGTAAATATGGAAACGCAGAAAGAAAATCCCTGAATTTGTTGACTTTAAAGGAAAACAATGAAAAAAAGACAAAGGGCAAAATTTACTAAGCGGCGGGTTCTAAACCTCGGCGGTTTGGTGGTGTTTTGATGGCGGGTTCTATTCTATTCTAAACCTTGGGGGTTTGGCGACGGTTTTGCAGCGCTTTCTAAATGACAGCCCTGTTCTATTCTATTCTAAAATGTGGTTTGGCGGCGGTTTTGCTATCTGCAGATTTACTAAGGCCAAAAGCGCTGCAAAACCGCCGTTAAAACACATTTTAGAATAGAATAGAACAGGGCTGTCATTTAGAAAGCGCTGCAAAACCGCCACCAAACCCCCGGGGTTTAGAACAGAATAGAACTCGCCGTCAAACCGCCACCAAACCGCCGTGGTTTAGAACCCGCCGCTTAGTAAATTTTGCCCAAAGTATATGAAATGTTAGAAATATAAAATTTTAAGAAATTGTTTTTAAAAATTATTTAGAGTGAAAAATCTGTAGATTTTGGAAACATTTGGCACCGCACATGGGGCCTAATTTAGCGCGCACTGCTCAACGCAGATTCCCGATCGCACTGCGCATGAGCAATACGGTTCTGCGATGTTGGACAGAGTACAGCAGCATACTGTCAGTGATTGACAGTCTGCTGCTGTTTCAGGAAGGGGAGGGGACGGCGTCAGCCTCCGGGTAGGGGGGGGGGGGGGGAGAGTAGAGTCCATTAGGCGCTACAGGCAAGTACCCTGAATTGTGTACAGCTGCCCAGAGCGTCTTGAGGACGCCCCAGGTACCGCTGCACTTCCTGGTGCTGACGACTCCGCTCCCCTATGCGCAACATCATGACATCATGCGCAAAGGGGGGGTTGGCGGCACAGGTCATTGTTAAGCCCTGTTACGGCCCTGCTGCTGTGGCACTAACCTTTTATATCTACATAAGTACCTGGGAACCAATGACAAGCTGCTATTACAGAGACTGCTGTTTCTGATTGGTCCCCGACACATAGCCACTTAAATTGGGACAATGAAGCAGAAAGGGAGAGAACCGGTTTAGCCTGAGCTTATAATCTAAGGGAAATGAAACCTGGAGTGGAGAAGTGGACACCTAGAGAAATTGTCCATAGCAACTAATGAGCAGATTTAAAATGTAGAGAGATTTAGGCCCTCATTCAGAGCCGTACGCTCTGAATGAGGGCCGCCCTCCATAAAAATGGAGCGTCCTCCTGGACGCTCATATAGCTGTGGGTCACCACCCACAGCCTATACGAGCGTGCAGTTTGATGGCCGCGATGGTCGTGACCATTGCGACCATCGAAACTGCGAGCCGGAGCCTGCGGTTGAGGTTTTCAACCGCAAGCTCCGGAGTGATTTTGGCTCTATCAGAGCCAAAATCACTCCCACTGACATCACTAGTGATGTCAGTGGGCCGGCTTCTGACGGGAGGCGTTCCCGTGGGAACGCCCCCGTCAGGGAGGCACGCCCCCGGCACGCCCACCAAAGGGGGCGTGCTGTCAATCAACATTGACAGCACGCCCCCTTTGATCAGACACAACGAGCGAAGGACTCAGTGCAGAACATCGACCCACTTGCGAGCGGACAGCCGCTCGCGAGTGGGTCTGAATCAGGGCCTTAGGCGTATATTGACTAACGTGCGGGTTCGTAGAAGTGTAGATGTTGCCCATAGCAACCAATCAGATTCTAGCTATTATCTTCTATAAGGTGATAGATAAATGTTAAGTAAAATCTAATTGGTTGCTATGGGCAACATCTCCACTTCTAAAAACCCGCACTTTAGTAAATATACCGCTTTGATTTGTTTCCAAACTGAAATCTAATTGCAGTGTAAAAATAAAGCTGCTCAGCATTTGTGAGCCACATGCAAAAGCAGCCGGTATTTACCCAGGATGCAAAAAGTAAATAAATGTATTTGCACCAGTACATGGTTTATCCAGGTACAGAGGCCCTCATTCAGAGGCGGTCGGAGGATGCAAGCGGTCGCTCAGAAACTGAGCGGCCACTTGCATCCTGAACGCCCGCCTCTGTTTCGGTCGTTAGGCTGTGGGTTTACGCCCACAGCTCTAACGACCGCTAGGGTGATGGTTGCGATGGTCAGAGACCATCGCGACCATCGGTGCTTACGACGAGACCCTAGGGTAGGGTCTCACTTGTCGTAAGCCCCGGAGAGCTTCTGGCTCTGTCAGAGCCGGAAGCTCTCCACTGACATCACTAGTGATGTCAGTGGGGCCTCCCCCAAACGGTAGGCGTTCCCATGGGCTGCCACCCCCCCGGCCCGCCTTCCAAACGGGGCGAGCTGTCAATCAACATTGACAGCTCGCCCCCTTTATAAAGAGACCCGCTACGAACGGCGCTGTCGGTCGTAGCGGGTCTCACGAATGCGCACGAAGCAGCTGGCTCCCTCGTGCGCATACGCACTTGACAAACATCGAGGCGGCCGTGCGGTCGTAGACCGTACGGCCGCCTCTGAATGAAGGCCAGAGTTACTTGCTCTTTTTTTGCTTTACTCCCACCCCAGAATCAGGCCCCAGAGCTCCTTTACATGCAGTGATTCCAATCCAATGAAACAGACAGGAAAACTCAAACTTGAAAATACCAAATTTAGATATCTGTCAGAAGACTTAACAATGAACACACTTGAATCTAGACCTCCCCATAATCAGTGCTGGTGTATTTAAGTAAACGTTTCCTAAAATAACAATAATATTAATATGCAGGAGTATATGTAATGGTACTGTAATTGCCAGTGGGCCACTTGCAAATGGTTTTGCTATTCAGTTAAGGGACTTCTCCTCGCAGCTCCAGAGCAAGTCTGATTTTTATAAACTTTGTAATTTTTTTAAAATTCAGTGGGACTTGCTCCTGGACCCCGGCAGCACCCCCCCCCCATATCCCCCCCTCGGATTAATTAAGTAATTGAAAGTTAGTTTAATTGCTCACCTTCCCAAGCGGTGTCTTCTTCCTCCAGCGTCGGAAGCCGGGTCTTCTGCAGCAGGGTGAGAATGTGAGTGTTTGTGTGCATAAGTGTGTGTGAATATCCCCGGTGTGTGACCCCCCCCCCTTCCGTATAGTATATACCTCCCCTTGTAGCCAGCGCTGGGAGAACTACATGCAATATCATGGGCTGATGTCACAAATTCAGACAGAAGGGGGCGCTGTGACAGAAATTACTTGGATTTAATTAAATTCATATAATCTCATACTTGCCAACTTTTAAAGTCACCCCTCCGGGAGAAGCCTGGAGAGGAGATGTTGTCATCCATTCTGGGGGGGAGGGGCCACACTTTCACATCATTAGGTCCCGCCCCGGGCATGCAAAATGCAGCGAATTCAAGGTCCGTGTGGAGGGGGAGGGGCTAAAATGATGCAATTCACATGATTTTATTCCCGCCCCCTTCATACGGAACGGCGATTCCCATTATTATCTCCCCATCCTGCCTATTTCACGAGGAAGTGGGTGGGATGTGGGAAATTCCGCCACTGTTCTGGGGCTTCGGGAGGCTACCCGAAAAATCAGGAGCCTCCTGCAACTTCTGGGGAGAGTAGGCAAACCTATTTTATGCAGGAGACACAAGTGATGTTGATACTCTCTCTTCCTGCCTGTTATCAGGGTCCTACCGTGATGCACGGGGGCTAGAGATCCCTAGGACACTGCTTTCCTTGTGTGTTTAATTATCACCTGGACGTGCCATTACAGAAAATATTTCACATACCCATGAACGTCACAGCGATTACCCCCGGGGTCTGTGTCTACACCAACACAAAACCAAGTGACTGCTCAGTTACAGTCACAGATAAACAGCACAGTACAATGGTATACAAAGAACAGTCAAGCTGCATACACAACGATTTTGTTAACAACGATCTTATGAACGATTTTATGAACGATTATCTGTCAGGTTTTTTAAAGTGTAATGAACGATTTTTTTGAACTACAAACAATTTTTGCATATTAACTCAATGAAAATCGTTGAGTTGACAAGTCTGACTGAACTACAAACATGAACGTGCATGAACGATAATCGTTCATTATTTGACTCAGAAAGTGAACGATTTTTTCAAACAATTATCGTTAAACGATACCGTTTAACGATAATCGTTCACAAAATCGTTGTGTATGTATGCAGCTTAATGGTGCATACACACGGTCAGATCTGTCAGATCTCAGATATGTCAGATGAACGATTGAACGATTTGAACGATTTTACCAAAGATTTGAACTATTTGAACGACTGAACGATTTTTGACTGCATTCAAATGAATGGAATCGTCCAAGTCTGACTGCAAACACATCAGACGTCAGATATCGTTATCTGACCATCGGAAACGCGCATCGTTCATCGTCCATCGTTCAGGCATGTCAGATATGTCAGATTTTCCTTCAGATATGAACGATCGAATGATTTTTTAAATCGTTATCGTTCAGATCTGAATAAAAATCTGACCGTGTGTATGCACCATAAGAAGTAAAACAAGAAATATTTAGATTTATCTGTAATAATATAAATGGCTGCTTTCTATTCCTCCGATGTGAGCGCAGCAGTTATCGATCCCTATGAATCTGTGTGGCATCCCTAATGACTCAGCGCTCTGGCTGTGTGTGGGCTGGTCTGTGTCTGTCTCTTTACTTATGCATGATTTCCCAGTGCTAGATGCTTGTCTGCTAAATGGCTTTTATGTACTGGTTGCAAAGAGATAACGTTGTTTTCATCAGAGCACGGGTTAGGCAAGTCCTGCAGCAGGCAGGCGAGTTATGTCATGTACACAGGGGGTCATTCAGACCCGCTCGCGAGCGGCAGGACGCTCGCAAGCGGGTCGATGTTCCCCACTGCGCATGCGCACGACGGAGGGAGATCCGTCGTGCGCATGTGCGAGACACGGCAAGCGACGGGCTCACCATCGCTCCGGGTCTCGCACCAAAGGGGGCGTGCTGTCGATGTTGATTGACAACACGCCCCCTTTGGTGGGCGTGCCGGGGGCGTGCCTGCCAGACGGAGGCGCTCCCATGGGAACGCCTACCGTCTCAAGCCGGCCCCACTGACATCACTAGTGATGTCAGTGGGAGTGATTTTGGCTCTGATAGAGCCAAAATCACTCCAGGGCTTGCGACAGCGAGACCCTACCGCAGGGTCTCCATCGCAAGCCCGATGGTTGCGATAGTCGAGACCATCGCGACCATCATCATGGACGCTCGCTATAGCTGTGAGTGGTAACCCACAGCTATGCGAGCGTCCATGAGGATGCTCCAAAAAAAGGTAGGAGGGCCCTGATTCAGAGCGAGCGCTCTGGTCAGAGCGTTCAGCTCTGAATCAGGCCAACAGGCTGGTGCACAATACATGATGTTACATAACAGGGTCAAAAAAATGTTTTAATCTTCTTTTTCATTGTTATACCTGTAAGACAAAAAAATTGGATGTCTTCTAAAAATAGGCCTCAATGCCAAATGCTTATTCCCAGGGTTATGATGTCCTGATATTGTTCTCCAATAAGTTAATTTCATACAGAAGCCCTATGGTGCATACACACGGTCAGATTTTCTTTCAGATTTGAATTATAACGATTTAAAAAATCGTTCATATCTGAAAGAAAATCTGACATGTGAGCCTGCAACAATGAACGATGCGCGTTCCCGCATGTCAGGTAACGATATCTGACATCGCCTGTATTTGCAGTCAGATTTGGACAATTTAATTTTAATACTGTCTGAAATCGTTCAAATCGTTTGTAAAATCGTTCATCTGACAGATCTGACCGTGTGTATGAACCAATTACACTCCATACCCTATACACCCTACTCAATGCAAAGAACCTTCTGGCGGCTAGTCTACAAAACGAGCCCCCTTTCCTGGTTACTAGAACACAATACAGACAATTCCTATGGTGCATACACACCGTCAGATATGTCAGATGAACGATTTGAACGATTTCAGACAGTATTAAAATGAATGAAATCGTCCAAATCTGACTGCAAACACATCAGAGGTCAGATATCGTTCATCGTTGCAGTTTCGCATGTCAGATTTTCTTTCAGACATGAACGATTGAACGATTTTTAAAATCGTTATCGTTCAGATCTGACAGAAAATCTGACCATGTATGCACCATAAGCTGCCTGATACAGGACCTCATTCAGTGTCGGTCGTTGCGGCCTCACGGTCGTACGCCACCGATGTTCGCTAAACTGCGCATGCGTAAAATTCGCAGTGCGCGTGTGCAAACTAGCTATTACGATCAGAAATTGCTCTCTCCTTCAACTTTTCCCAGGTCGGTAGTTTGAGTGACAGAATGAGGCGTTTGTGGGTGGTAACAGGGGAAGGTGCTTGTGAACGGGGGAGTGGAGATCCGAACGCAGGCGTGCCTAATTATGCAAACGGCGTTTTATGGGAGTGCATAATTAACTAAGTAGCGTCATGGCACACGTGACATGGGAGGTTTTTACACTGACTTGATCGTAGTGCTTAAGAGAGGGTATGGTCAACCTAAAGGTCTACGACCAGCTCCACTGGTTCCCGATGGTCTCAATTAATCCTTATATGCCCGGAGATGACGTGTAATGGGAACAAGAAGGGGGCGTATTTTTAGTCTTACGGCTGCATCTTCCCCTCGCTCGTCCAGCTAACGATCCCATCTTAACGACGCAACTTGCGAGCGCTTCATTTGCATATCTGGCCCCTTTTACCTTACGACCATGCAGCTGCAACGACCGACTCTGAATGAGGTCCACAGTGCCATAGCAGGGCTCAAAGGCACCCACAAGGTGGCACTCTCCGCCCTTAGTGCACATCATGACATCACAAAACAAGTGTGGTGGGCTCACTGGAGCAGGAAGATGGGTATTAGGCATGTACTATGGATGTGCCCTGCACCTTTTTAAGGAGAGGAGCACCTGTCCTGGCATCCCACAGGGTGGAAAAGGGTGACTGTCGCCCTCTTTGCCTTGCTTCCTGGGTGGCGGTATTGGTCGCACATTCGTTATGGGCCTGGTCTGATGTATAGAAACACTGGTGCTGTGGAGCACTGTGGCCTCTTATAGAGCAATGATAATAATTATTAATAATAATAATAATACAGACTCACTTTATTTTGGTTAGTACACAATACAGTCCGTCCACATTCCCTTGCGGCTACTGTACAATAAAAACTCCGGTGTATAGTTGCTAGTGTATAGCACAGGCTCCTATGTCAGAGAGGCTGGAGAGATTTTCTCTCTATTGTTTAAAGTGCAATACAGTCTTCCAAAACTAGCCAACAATTCTATTCCTTCATGGAGCAGTCTCAATTGATTGTAGACAAATGTACGAGTGAACTTACACATTTTGGGAATTACAAAATGTTGAGAGGCTGCTTAGTTCTGGTGGTAGCAGGGACAGAACTAATCGGAGACAATGGAGGCGCCTGCCACCGGGCTCCAGCACTGAAGGGCCACCTCCTCCATTGCCCACAATATATGCACCCCACTTAGGGCTGTAGTATACCGTTACGGCCGCCCAATACATGCCACCTCTTCCTGGCAATTGAGAAGCCACTATACACTAGTGGATAGATCTGTGTCAGACCATCAGCTGCCGCCTCCGTCTATAGCATACTTGCCGACAATCAGCTCCGGCCTTCCGGGAGGGAGCTGATTGTCGGCTAATAGCAGGGGGCGGGGCCGGCCATTGGGGGCGGGGGCGGCCATTTGGTGGCACACTGGGGGCGGGGCCGCACGATCGCGTCATCGTGACTCCGCCCCCTCTTAACAATGCTGAGGCTCCCGGCCAAATCGGGAGGGTAGGCAAGCCTGGTCTATAGCCTGTCCCTACTCATTGGTGTTGCTTATGTCAGTGTAACGCGTACGGTGCCCCCCTCACCCACAACTCTCTGTCTCACTCCTCCATAAGCTGTGATGGAGGGGCACCAAATAAGAACTTGCCTCCTGGCGTCTGGGATGCACTTACGCCACTGGGTGGAAGGTGTATAATACAGGTCCTATCCCAGTTGGCTAATGTACAGTCATGGCCCCTATGCTTGTTGCCACAAAGTGAATTGGTTTAGATCGCAAGGACAGAACTTATTCGTTTTAGCTTCAATATGAAGAGTGGCTTGTAACTCTAGAGCCTGCCTGATCTGTCCTTATCATGGACATCAGGGAATGCTAAAACGCTGTCTACTAACTAATACCTCTTTTCCACTAAAAACCCAGGTCCGACCTGGGTTTTTGGACATGGGCCCTCATTCAGAGCCATACGCTCTGAGCAGAGCGCACGCTCTGAATGAGGGCCGCCCTCCATAAAAATGGAGCGTCCTCCTGGACGCTCGTATAGCTGTGGGTCACCACCCACAGCCTATACGAGCGTGCAGTTTGATGGCCGCGATGGTCGTGACCATCGCGACCATCGAAACTGCGAGCCGGAGCCTGCGGTTGAAGTTTTCAACCGCAAGCCCCGGAGTGATTTTGGCTCTATCAGAACCAAAATCACTCCCACTGACATCACTAGTGATGTCAGTGGGCCGGCTTCTGACGGGAGGCATTCCCGTGGGAACTCCCCCGTCAGGGAGGCACGCCCCCGCCTCGCCCACCAAAGGGGGCGTGCTGTCAATCAACATCGACAGCACGCCCCCTTTGATCAGACACAACGAGCGAAGGAAAGTCCTTCGCTCGTCGCGTCTGGCGCATGCGCACGACGGAGCTCCCTCCGTCGTGCGCATGCTCAGTGCAGACCATCGACCCACTTGCGAGCGGACAGCCGCTTGCGAGTGGGTCTGAATCAGGGCCATGGTTCCAACCCTGGTCAAACCCATTTACACTGCACCTTTGATCTGGGTTACTCCCAGGTCAGCCCTGTTCACACTGAACTCAGGTCTGCCCTGCTAAACCTGTGAGGTCATAAAAAGTGGGAGGTGAATGTTCGACAACCACCAATCCACTCATTTTAGGCATGATCCAGGTCAGATAACCCGGGTTGCACCATTTACACTGCATCATTACCTGGGTCCATCCTGGGTCCAACCCTGGTAGCTACCTGGGTTGAATTACTGGGTCACTTGACCCAGGTTATTTTTCAGGGACCCTTTTACACTGAGCTGCGACCTGGGTAGACCCAGCAAAAACCCAGGTTTTTGCTCTGGTGTAAAAGGGGTATAAGAGGTTATACGGTTATACGTGAACCTCACTTGATTTTAACCATATAAAGCCCAACTTGCATTTCACATATTGGCAGCTCTCTCCTTATCTCAGCAATTATTCAGCCTCCAGCAGAAAGTACAGCTTTCCATGTGGACCACAGAGATACCATAGGCCTTATATAATAGCCTGCAAGATGCAGGCAAAGATTTCGATTAATAAAAGCAAAGCCAGGTTAGTTTTGCTCACCGGAATTGCACCAGTGCCTGCATCTCAAAGGCTGCTACATTAGCCCCCACGCCTCAAATCTCCAAATCACCCTCTCAATTGCGAGTGCAGTTTTTGTTATTGTGTACATTTGCATGTGATCTATTGTAGGTTTTTTCCTTCCCTCCAGCGTTTTCCATACTGCTTTATAACCTAACTACACTGATCAGGGTGCGAACACTGCGTCCAGTGGTTCCCAGATTGGAGGTGTAGCACTTTAACATCACTACCAGTTTTAAAAGACCCTCATTAGACTACAGTATTCATTGCCACAAAGTGGGTAGTGTTTCTTTTTTTTTTTCAAATATTTTTATTATAGAACTGCAAACAGTACAATTCGATATTCACAGTACATGAATAAACAGTTTCCAAAGCATATAAAAATATACACATAAATATGAAATAACAATATAATCCCATAGAAATAGGAACATACACATAAAATTCGGGGAAAAGAGATATCACATTTCCTCATTAATATGGCAGATTGAGAAACTATACTTTTAGAATGGAAGTTTTCCCAATGTTAAGGAGTGGGTAGTGCTTCTTATCTTCCTTGAACCATGGACAGGATATACTGTACATATGGCTGTTTGCAGACCTGAATGCAAGAGGGCTGCAATTGCTTTCATATTGCGTGTACAGAACACGCAATTCTCTCGTAAGTGTTGTATTTTGTATGCATCTCTGCAGACTGCTCTTAAGCTGGCCATACATGGTGCAATAGGCACGGTGCGACACGATGGGGGATCCGACATCCGACATATCGGGCTGCCCCCCCACACGGTGCGATCGGGTGACCGACCGCCTGATATACCAGCTCCCCCCTCCCCCACCCGCATAGCGCTGCATGGGAGGGTACATCGCAGCTCCAGATCGACTGTAGTAAGATTTGGGGGTGCGATGTACGACCACACGGGTGGGCGCTCTGTCCAATATCATGCCCATACACGGTACGATATAGCAGCCAAATCGTACCAATCTGTCGGATCGGCTGCTTTATCGCACAGTGTATGGGCACCTTTAGTTTGAGATCTGATGTCATCATTAGCAGGGGTGCGGAGAGGAAAGGACATCTTTATGGGGACCGGTAGTGTAAGAGGGGGTATCCACTTAGCGATTTTACCAAGCGATTGCACGATAATGACGTTATCGTGCAATCGCTTGCAAATCGCGCATGCATCGGGCATGTTTTGGTCGGAAACGACCAGTGATGCGCGTGCCCGCTGGTCGTTTCTGACATCTATCATCGCCTGTACATGCTGGTCAACCTGACGATCCCTTCAGGTTCAGCATATGCGGGGATGATGGATGTGCCTGGACTGAACGACTGAAAGTTCAGTGTAGGCACATCACTAGACATGGAAACGACTGCACGATTACAATGTCGTAATCCTGCTGTCGTTTCCATGTCTACTAGTGGATATGCGGCTTAAGAGACATGTAATCATGCCCCCAAGACCAGGGCATTTATTGTAACTTAAATGTCTTGTCTATGGCCCCCATTTATTAATATTCTCTAGTGCAATGAGGGAGCGCAGCAGGTATCACAGATACTTCATACATCTGGGGGAAACTTAATATTTGTGGTTAAACCCCGAATATGGCTGTTTTTTCGGGGATTATACCTCAAATATACAATGATAAATGGGCCCCTATATGTCAGAACTGGGCACTACATCACTTTTCAGTAGTACACATAGCAAGTTATCTAAATCCAGGATGCACAGCAACACACATGGTTATATCGCTAATTCTACGATAAGTGTCACCATCCGCTCCAGAGCCACTGCTTAATGGCTTGTTCTGTGACGGTTAAAGTACCAACATTTATAACTAGTTTCCATGGACACTGTACTCCATAGCTGGTGTAGCTAACCAGAGTCGGATCACCCATTAGGCAAACTAGGCATCTGCTAAGGGCCCAGAGGGTACTGAGGGCCCCAGATTGCTTGCAGCCATTTTTATGTGTTAGTTTATGACAAACTTTACAAGTGTGTGTGTATATGTGTGTAAGTAGGTGTGTGTATGTGTGTAGGTAGGTGTGTGTGTGTATATGTGTGTAGGTGTGTGTGTGTAGGTAGGTGTGTGTGTGTGTGTATGTGTGTAGGTAGGTGTGTGTGTGTGTTTATATGTGTGTAGGTAGGTGTGTGTGTGTGTATATGTGTGTAGGTAGGTGTGTGTAGGTAGGTGTGTGTGTGTATGTGTGTAGGTAGGTGTGTGTGTGTATATGTGTGTAGGTAGGTGTGTGTGTGTGTATATGTGTGTAGGTAGGTGTGTGTATATGTGTGTAGGTAGGTGTGTGTGTATGTGTGTAGGTAGGTGTGTGTGTAGGTAGGTGTGTGTATATGTGTGTAGGTAGGTGTGTGTGTGTGTATATGTGTGTGTAGGTAGGTGTGTGTAGGTAGGTGTGTGTGTATATGTGTGTAGGTGTGTGTGTGTAGGTAGGTGTGTGTGTGTATGTGTGTAGGTAGGTGTGTGTGTATATGTGTGTAGGTGTGTGTGTATATGTGTGTAGGTAGGTGTGTGTGTGTGTATATATGTGTGTAGGTAGGTGTGTGTGTATATGTGTGTAGGTGTGTGTGTGTAGGTAGGTGTGTGTGTATGTGTGTAGGTAGGTGTGTGTGTGTATATGTGTGTAGGTAGGTGTGTGTGTATATGTGTGTAGGTAGGTGTGTGTGTGTGTATGTGTGTAGGTAGGTGTGTGTGTATGTGTGTAGGTAGGTGTGTGTGTGTATATGTGTGTAGGTAGGTGTGTGTATGTGTGTAGGTAGGTGTGTGTGTAGGTAGGTGTGTGTATATGTGTGTAGGTAGGTGTGTGTGTGTATATGTGTGTAGGTAGGTGTATGTGTGTAGGTAGGTGTGTGTGTATATATGTGTGTAGGTGTGTGTGTGTAGGTAGGTGTGTGTGTATGTGTGTAGGTAGGTGTGTGTGTGTGTATATGTGTGTAGGTAGGTGTGTGTGTGTGTATATGTGTGTAGGTAGGTGTGTATGTGTATGTGTGTAGGTAGGTGTGTGTGTAGGTAGGTGTGTGTGTGTATATGTGTGTAGGTAGGTGTGTGTGTGTATATGTGTGTAGGTAGGTGTGTAGGTAGGTGTGTGTGTATGTGTGTAGGTAGGTGTGTGTGTATGTGTGTAGGTAGGTGTGTGTGTGTATATGTGTGTAGGTAGGTGTGTGTATGTGTGTAGGTAGGTGTGTGTGTAGGTAGGTGTATGTGTGTGTGTGTAGGGGGGGGGATTAGAAAACCTGATGCTGCCTAGGGCCACATGTGGTCATAATCAGGTTCTACATCTAGATGTATCACAAGTGGTACTCTCATACCCTTTTCACATTGCAATGCCAGGATGCACCCGAGATTTTGTACACAGGTCCATCCCGGGTGTAAACTAGCTGAGACCCCTTTCAGACTGACGGCTTATTGCTAGGGTCGATGATGTCACCGCCATCACGTACTGAGCCGGTGCTTGGAGAGGAGGTAATCTACAATCGCCGGCTTTTCCAATGTAGTGAACGGGACCCAGGTTACCCATTCACACTTCATCACGAGCCGGGTTGAGCCCGTGTTTAACCCTGCTCGACCCGTCTTCTTTCAACCTGGCCCTTTCACACTGCACAGTTACCCGGGTTGCTACGCGTTCACGTGCAGTAACCTGGGTTATTGCTGGTAGTGTGAAAGGGGTATTACAGTCCCTCCACCATGACCCCTTCCACCATGTACACAATGCTTTGCTCCTGGATTATTCACTCTTTTTGTGATTGCAGTCACCTGTGTTGAGCAAGTTAGTTGATCAGAATGGTGTTTCAACACAGGTGACGGCAATCAGACACTAAGGGGCATATGCAGGGCATATGTGCCAATGCTCTGTCTGACCCAGAGCTCCAAAAAGTCTAGTTTCGGCTCTGGGCAGATGTACTAAGCTCTGGAAAATTATAGACTGGAGAGTGATAAACTACCAGCCATTCAGCTCCTAACTGCCATTTTTCAAACACAGGGCCTGATTTAGACCCGGACCCTATCTGCAGCCGCTCGCTGGCTAAAAGGGGCAGGCTGTTTAAATCATGTGCTCGCACTGCGTAGCGTAAAGCCGCCCACTAAGTAAGAGCGAGCGGCCGCACTATGCGCTCGCACCTGTATAAAGACGCCCCTTTGCCACTCGCAACACACATCATCTCCTGCAGTTGTAGGATTAATCGGGAACATCGAGAGCCATCGGAGCGGCTCGCAGCGCTTGTGGTAGCCTTTTCCCATGACAACATTGCGAGCAGTTGTGGCTAAAATACAACCTAGTCACGTGTGTAATGACGCTACTCTGCTAATTATGCACACCCATTAAACGCCGTTCTGACGATCGGGCACGCCTGCGTTCGCACATCCACACACCCTTTACAAGCACCTTCCCCTGTTACCAGCCACAAACGGCACTATCTGTCACCCAAAATAGCGGCCCGACTGTGGGCTACGGGCGAGCAAATTTCCCATCGCACTGACTGGTTCGCGCACGTGCATTGTGACTTATACGCATGCGCAGATTGAGGAAAATCGCTCAATGCGAGCGAGCGCAACATAGCGTCTGGGTCTGAATCAGGTCTGTAACATGACAGCTCATCTCCCCCTAAGTGGGAAGTCCAGGAGAAGATCTACCTGGTGGAAGGGATCATCTTGGTGGGTATACGTTAATGCTGAGTCCACACCTGCCAGATTTACCAAGGACTAGACAAATTCGGATGACCAAAATGATCCCAGTAAGGTGCGTACACACTGGGAGATCAAGAAAGACAGTACGATTATGACATCGTAATCGTAACATCGTTCTGAACCCCTGTAGTGCCTACACTGAACGATCAGTCATTCAGTGCAGGCTCCCTCCCTCATCAATGAACATGCACAATCTGTGGTTATCGACAGATTGTGCTGCATGTTCAGGCAATTGACAATGTCGGAAACGACCAGTGGGAGGGCGCGTCGCTGGTCGTTTCTGTCATTATAGTGCATGATTTGTGCACATTTACTGAGCGATTGCACGATTCCGATGTCGTAATCGTGCAATCGCTCAGTAATATCGCCCAGTGTGTACGCACCATAACACCAGAGGTGGAGCATACATACTACATAATAATTGCTTCCTTTCAAACAATCAATGGTTTGAGGTGACATTTTTTATATGCAGTATCGGACTGATCTCCGTACACACTAATTCAGAGTGATGGCTTTCTGGCAGGACCAACTTAGCGTGTGCAGCACACGATATACCCCTTATCTGACAGATATAGCCAAGTCGGACCAAGAATCGCATAATGTATACCCAGCATTACAGTGGAACTTGAGGCACTACAACCCCCACCATAACTGACTACCTACCAAATTAACCCTAGTGCGTATGTGTGTGTGAGCATGTGTTAGGGAATATAGATTGTAAGCTCCACTGGGGCAGGGACTGATGTGAATGGCCGAATATTCTCTGTAAAGCGCTGCAGAATATGTGTGTGCTATATAAATTATTGGTAATAATAATAATAATCTCAAATGTCATTGTGACTTTGGCCAGCATGGAAAATAGGGACTGTTGGGAACCATGATACTGAGAAATGCTTTCTGCAAAGGCAAAAAGAAGAACTTCGAGGCAAATGTACTTATTTTAGAATCTTTCTGTTACATTTTCTTCTGAGTGACAGAATTTAAAACATCCCTTTACAATGTGTCCAAAAATAATCTCTCTTCTCAGCTGCTGCTGATCGGGAGATTGTCCTCAAGGGGGAGCCATAGAGTTGTAGTTCCCTGTCCCATAGTAATGTGTCTTGATGACTGTCGATGAGACTACATTTCCCAGCATGCTGAGCGGCTGGGCGTCTTTATCCTCCCTAGTCAGTTGTCCAGCATTCTTTCCTGCTGATGTCTGAGGGAGCAGCCTCTGCTGGGCGTCAGAGCCCCACTCCCCCTCCTGTATAACAGACACCTCTCTCCCTTAAAGGCTACCAGGCTGCATGTGCAAGGGACTGGTAATGTAAGAATTGCAGCTGGTTATTGCACCCTACATTGCAGGAATATTGGGGACCAGAAGAGGTGAGTTGGGACTTTGCAAATTGCAAACAATGATCTGATGTCTTGGCTCAGTCCTTATCCCTGCAAATCAGTCAAAGCAGTAAGGTGCAAATGTAAAAACTGATGATACTTATATATTATTATTAATATGTCATCATAAACTCCTAGTAATGTTCTCTATTTATGCCTTTAATTGCATTGGTTGCATTTCTGTTGCTTTTCCTAATCTACCTATGTGCACAAGAGTGTTAATAATTCCTTATTTGCAGGTTGCATTGTTCTCCTTTTAAATAAAGTTGTAATACATTTGCCAGACTTGTATCTCATTAATAATGCAACTGTAATATATTACTGTTAGTACGTTGCAGATGGTTTCTGTGCAGGGTAGTTACAGAAATATTAGATCATTAGACTGCAGTGCTGCTGTTTATAAAAGGTAGATGGGCTTTTGAAGGGGATTATTGCAGCACAGCATAATGATTTATCATCTGGAGTTGAGAGTGAAAAGGGTTAATTGCATCAAACTTTTCTGGCATCTTAAGAGGGGCTGGGACACTGCGAGAGGCTGTAACCGAATATTTCTTCCTATTGGTTCGTTTGCAGATCCCTGTACAAGCTGCTGGGACCTGAATCCATTCTCTGATGGCGTCCAAACTCCTGAGAGCTGTCATTCTTGGACCGCCAGGCTCTGGCAAAGGGACAGTGTGCCAGAGGATTGCCAAAAACTTTGGGCTTCAGTATGTTTCCAGCGGTGACTTCTTGAGACAAAACATCCGATCGAGCACTGGTAAGAGATAATCTCTATGTTTTCATTTTGTTTCAATCATAATTATGCAGCTCTGCCCTTGGTACTTCAGCTCTGCTACTGTTATAACATATTCAAGAATAAAGTGGCACTAATTTCTCATCATGCATTGTAAATACCTGACAGTTCTAGGGGTCTATTTACTAAGCAGTGTTAGGAGACAAAGTGAAAAGAGATAAGGTACCAGCCAATCAGCTCCCAACTGTCATTTTTCAAACACAGCCTGTGACATGACAGTTAGGAGCCGATTGGCTGGTACCTTATCTCATTTCACTTTGTCTCCTAACACTGCTTAGTAAATAGACCCCCCAAGTCTTCTTAATGCCTATTGAGAGTATTCCCAATGAGAGCAGGCTATTTAATGAGTCAAATTCTGGGCAACTGTTAATTTATCGCACGGACCTCAATATGACTATTATATCCCCTATAGTAATCCGTATGTCTTCAAAAAAAATTTTTTTTTTTTTAGTGCATAGTTTTATGCAGAATTTCCTACAGAAATAATTAGCTTGTTCAATCAACCGTTCACTGTCATTAATGGTGCTCTTAGATTAAGGTACTTTTCCAAGGTCACAATGAGCCAAATCTATGTCCCAACAATTGTTTATAAATTGTATTAGTTTTGCATAATTGTTCCAAATGTTTTTGTTTTGCATTTTGGCTTCATCAGCGAGCCACTCCTTCTCCTGCCTGCTTACCTGCACTGGTGTCACCTGTAGTATTCCGCCTATTGTGCAGGATTTAGGAGAACCGATACAACAAGGATTCTTCATGTATTATGTTGAGGATTGCACAGCAATTGTTACAGTATTGGTGGGACATAGGTTAGGACTCTTGCCTTGGGGTGGCAGTCTGTAACTTTCCGTTCTTGGTAATTCCATAGGTTAGAGAACATATTTCCTTTTCTCTGCTGTGTAATGCTAATACGGTCCATATATAAACGCCATGAAAGTCTTTCCCTTTTTAAGTTTTATCTGTTATTTTAAATCAGACCGTCGTGAGAGAGTGATTGCAAAATGCAGGCTCCGATTTGCAAGCACGGTTCTTGGATATTTGCAGGGAAGATGACAGAATTGGCTTTACAGAAACTGAGCGCTCGCAACCGGGTCGATGGTGGCCCAGAGCGCATGCGCACGACGGAGCCGGCTCCGTCGTGGGCATGCGCGAGACCCAGATAGCGACAGGCAATCCGTCGCTCTGGGTCTCGCACCAAAGGGGGCGTGCTGTCGATGTTGAGTGAGAGCACGTCCCCTTTGGTGGGGGTGGTTGCCCAGAAGGAGGCGTTCCCATGGGAACGCCTACCGTTTGGGGGTGGCCCCACTGACATCACGAGTGATGTCAGTGGGAGAGCTTTCGGCTCTGTTTGAGCCGAAAGCTCTCTGGGGCTTGTGGCCATGAGACCCTACGGCAAGGGTCTTGTCGCAAGCCCGATGGTCGCGATGGTCTTGACCATCATCCTGGCCGCTCGCATTAGCTGTGGGTGGCAACCAACACAACAATGAGAGCGGCCAGAAGGCCGCTCCATTAAAAAAAAAAAAAAGTCTCCCTGATTCAGAGCGAGTGTTCTGTCAGAGCGTCCGACTCTGAAGCAGGGCCTCTGTCTTCACTTTTCACCACAGCTGTCTCATAATGTTGACCTGTATAAGGGGGAGTGACCCACCCATCAGTTAACGCCACATACCAGTGAGAATTGGGCTTTGCTTACTGCACAGGCTTAGGCTGTATATACAGGTGGGCAACAAAAAAAAAGGAAACTCCTGAGTAAATGAGGGGTGCTAAGAATATTGGCAGCAAGGACATCCGCGCATGTGTGGTACATGCGTTAATTAAGAAAAATAGCAACATCATACCGTGGTTTAGTATAAAAATGCTGGATGGCCCTGGCTGTCTATCATTATAGCTGCAAGAGGAGACCTCAGTAACTTTGACAGTGATTTTTTTTTTTTTTTGGGGGTGTGTTTGGCAGAAGCTTCAGTGATCAAGACAGGTCAACCTTCTGAGGTTCTGTGAGCCTGGACAGCCGTTGCGCTATCACCATGGAACTTCAGGGGAAAAATATCATCGGTAAAGGACAACCAAGGGCAGAAGCGCAGGTTCCGGGATCAGGATAAAGGAGCATTAATTGGAAGTGTACAGCAAGATTGTCGAGAAACTGTAGATCAAGGGACTGCAAATTTCAACCTGTAATCTAGTTAACCTGTGGCACAAATGGTTCTATGAGAGACCCCCAGAGCTGGATATTATAGCCCAGTCGCAGTGCACAAGTAACGCATTACACCTGGCGATGCACTTTTGCAAGTTCTGTGGTGTATGCAAGGGAATAGCAAGCATGGAGGAAGGTCTCTTTGTCAGATGAATCTTCCTTCATCATGTCCTTGACAAATGGCCACGTGCACATCTGGCGCCAGCCCTGAGTGCTGTTTTCCAGCGGTAGATGGGTTCCATTTGTTCCGTATAGTTTTTGGAGATGGTTTGGAAGTGGCCATTTCTTAGGAGGCAATTTCAATGCTAATCGCTGCTTAATTACACTGAGCGATCATCTTCTCTCGTGTTCCAGCATTTCTCTACTGGCGGGAAGGTCACCTTCCCGGACGACCATGCCACACGCACGCATGTGTTTGCCAAATGGTGTCATAAATATGAACACTGGTGTCATTCATATGTCATGGCCTCGTAAAGCTGGGTACACACCAAAATATTTTTGTCCAACCATCCAACTAGTTGATTGGTTGGAATGAAAATCTGGTAACGTATGGGAGTAACTGGCGATCAGCAATTTGCTCCTAAATGCCAGAGAACAGATGAAAATGGTCGGTCAGACAAGTTTGTTAAATGTTTCATTTAAACAATTTGTTCAAACAACAGTTTTTGTCCATTTTCCGGCGTTTGGGAGCAAATTGCTGATTGTCATTTACTTTCATACCTTACCAGATTTTCATTCCAACCAATCAACTAGTTGGATGGTTGGACAGAAAATCTTTACGTGTGTACCCACCCTTAGGTCTCCAGGTCTTAGCTCAAGCCGACATTTATAGACCATTCTGTAGCCATGCTTCAGGCAGCCCTTACAGCCACCTTCAAGCAGGTGTCAGTTGGGCTATTCGTGGAAGAATATTCCGACATTCGTCCTGAACAATTCCAGACATTGGTTGGCTCGTTGCCGTGGCACATGAACGGCAGTAGTTTTAAATGGCTTCATATTGGTGTTTCCGTTTTTTGTCTACTACCTGTTTGATGAAAAGGATCTTCCCGTATTCGGTCTTTAAATGTCACAGTCTGCTCCCAGGTGTTATAATCTTTCATCTTACATTTTGGATACATATTTAAAGGGACATTATTCTACAAAATTGCTTTATATAAAAAAAAATGCATTTTGTTTGTAGGGCGCTTCTAAAATATGTTTTGCAGGGGGCCTATCTTGGTAGTTAATTGGCGAGTAATTTATTTTAACTTCACCAAAGTGTTATGAAACAATTGCCGATTTTGCATAATCCCTCTAGAACAGTGGTTCTCAAACTCGGTCCTCAGGACCCCACACAGGTCACATTTTGCAGGTCACCTAGCAGGAGCACAGGTGTATTCATTACTCACTGACACATTTTGAAATACCCACAGGTGAAGCTAATTATTTCACTTGTGATTGTAAGGAGACCTGGAAAACATGCACCGTGTGGGGTCCTGAGGACTGAGTTTGAGAACCTGTGCTCTAGAATAATAGCTGAGAACTTCCGCCTATAACAACCGCCCTTGTTCCCTTATGCTGGGTACAAACTGGCCGACATATTGTCCATTGAATTGAACGGCCGATATATTGTGTGCACGTTACCAGTGTGTACAGATTATGTCTGTGAACGACCATGTTTACATACATATCGCGTTGACTGTGCAGCACAGCCGATGGCGGATATATCCGCTCATTGTGCTGTGTGTACGGGCGGTCAGCAGATATATCTATCTGGTGTGTACTCACCTTTCAGAGGCCGATACTCTCTCTTTCGCCATCTGTGACTGGCGCTTGCAGTGATTCAATGCACGCGCCGGTCTGAATTTCCCAGCGGCACCTGCAGCCGCCAGGTCTTAAACTCCGAGCAGTGGAGGTTTATACAAAAAGACAGACTATCACATCATGTGATTGGAGCAGTTGAATGGGTCAATACATTCGAAAACAATCAGAGCAGGTGCAGCAATAATTAACAGTAACAAATGACAGCCAACCGCAAGGTCACTGTTCCAAAAATAAGTCATGGTGATACTTGGCATTAGATGAGTATATGCAGGACACAAGAGACCAGGCACAGACCGGCAAGGCACACAACAATCAGGAAATCCAATAGCACAATGAAGATACCAGGATCAGTAAACTAACTTCCCATACAAGAAGCTATAATCGGCAATGTGCTGAAAGGCTGACTGCCCTTTAACTGGAGATTGGCCAATCAGGAGTCTCCTCAGAGAACAGCCCGCTAATAAAAATATCTAATGCAGCTGAGTGCTGCACGTATAAACCCGTGTCCTGGCTGCTGTCAACAGCCGGGTCCAAGTACCATCGGGACCATCATGCTGTGTGGCTGAGCTGATGTGGCGTCCCGGTCGACCTGGTAACGGCCGGGACCCGCCGTAAGTATGAGCCACAGTGGCGACTCATAACGCAAAGATGCACTGTGCCAACTAACATATGGTTATGTGGAAAACTCCCTACTTGGGTAAAGGGGCAGTTTTTCAGTTGTATTAAGTAAAACCATAATACTGTAATCTGTTTCTGAGTGTAATTTGCATAACTTCCCTTCTGTGTGTGTGAAGATTATCACAGTGCAAGTTGTATGTTTTGGGTTTTTCTTTTCTTTTTTGTACAGATTTGTGTTGGATTTTGAGTTGTAAATAAAGACCATCGGTTTCCTACGCACAATTCCCCAGGCTGTCAATATGAATGGAGATGCAGCCTAGCAAATCGCTGTCAGTGCAGTGGCAGGGTATCCAGTCAGATGGTCGACAGTAACCGTGTCGACACCACAATGTGGACGACAGAACACTGGTTCCTTTTGGAGCCCGTAGGCTAGCCGGATGGCCGCTTTTGGTTCTCGTTAATCGAGGTAGACTGCAGAAATCGCAGTAGCAGCCATATTTATTTGTTGTGCAGACATTAAACAAGATCGTTGACACTGAACAATCTCCGAGAGTCAGTTTCATCAGTAACTTTTTTAATTTATTATTATTATTATTATATATATATATATATATATTTATTTTTTTTACTATTTCCTTTTGTTTATTAGTCCTGTTATCTTGCCATTCTCTCACCGCTATAAACCCCACAGTTTTGAATGAGTTGTCTTATTAGCCGTCCAGGGTATTACTGTCCCCCCACCCCACACACCCACACTCACACACTTTTTCCATATTGTCTCTTTGCTGCCATTCTTCTCTAATTTATACTCCTTGAACTTCTTCTCTCTTTCGGAGAGAGATAAAGTGGAGAGAGATAAAGTACCAAGTAATCAGCTCCTAACTGTCATGTTACAGCCTGTGTTTGATAAATGACAGAAGCTGATTGGTTCTCCCCCTTTATTCCTTAGCTGCCATATACTCAACCTGTCAATCTCTCTGCTTCTAGAAATCGGTGCTATATCACCAAAATCCAGCCAACCCACAGTTCCCATACACCTCATTCAGATTCTACATGTTATAAGGGATTCCATCAATCCTCAGACACATCACCTGTTGCCTTCAAAGGGGGGGAGATGTACTATGCGTGACTTTTTAAGATCTTTAGGGGAGAATCTATGAAGCATCGGCTTCCTGGCGATTGCAGGTGAATATTTTAAAAATCACTCGGAGTCTGGGTAAAGCCTCACGTGACACTGACTCCAGGTGCCGTTTCAAATATGTACCTGCAAACTCTTCCCTTTAAATGCATGGCTTTTCGTCGCTCATTATTGACGCAAAGCAGGACCCATTACCACTAAAAAAAAAAAAAAAATTGCAGTTGCCGAAGGGGAAGATTCTTAACTCTCCTTTCTGGGGAATCGCACTCTTTCTCTTTCGGTGTCTGTGACTGGCGCTTGCAGTGATTCTGTGCATTCACCGATGTAAATTTCCCAGCGGCACCCGCAAAGAAAAACGAAAACCCTAGTTTATTATATTTTATATGCACAATCCATTGCTGCATATTCCAACAGCCATGGACAGTGCTGTGTGCGCGCGCCAGTGCCAGCCTAAACTGGGGTAATCGATAGCTGCACGCGTCAGTACTGTCAGTGCCACTGACCGTTCATAACTTATCAGAACACCCTATCTAATTGTAGCGTTGGCGATAACAACGGGGGTGCATAACATGCGCAATTATATCCAGTGCATTTAACATAAGTTCATACATCTGCCCTTAGGGGTCTATTTACTAAGCAGTGTTAGGAGACAGAGTGAAAAGTGATAAGAAAGTGATAAGGTGCCAGACAATCAGCTCCCAACTGTCATTTTTCAAACACAGCCTGTGAGATGACAGTTGGGAGCTGATTGGCTGTATCACTTTCTTATCACTTTTCACTCTGTCTCCTAACACTGCTTAGTAAATAGACCCCTTAATCCTTTAAATGTGCCCTATGGAAAGCACGCTCTGACCTCTTCCACCCAAACAACAACCTCAGCCTTCTGGCAATAATAGAAACATGCCCAACACAAAATCAGGCACTGCCTCACCTGCAGCCCTTACACACCGTGGTCTCCACTGCACCTGGAACTTCAGCCGTGGAAGGAGATAGAGAGGGGTAACTAACTATACTCCTGTTTGCCCCGTGATACATATTCAGAGTTCTCCTTCTCTCCCTTCCCTCACATTCCCATCTTTTCAAATACATACTATGCAGCCCTCTTCACTCAGCATCTTGCTACCAGGGCTGTCGAGAACGGGGATGAGCCCGGGGGGAGGGGGGGGTTTGGGGCAGGGGGGGGGGCAGTGTGTGGAAAGCACAGGGCTGGGTACCTGTGGGAGTTGCAGCCTCCGGAGTGTCCTCTCTCGCCGGGTTCCCCACTGGATCTTCCGCAGTGCTCTCTCCCACTCAGTTACATTATCCCTAGCTCCTGGCGTGACAGGCTCCCGGCCAATCAGGTCCCTGGGGGAGGGGCCGAGCTGCGCTGCAAAGTGGTACAATGTGAATATCCCCCCTCAGCAGCTGGTTCACTATACTAAATGCCGTGAAAGGCCCCCCTCAGAAGCTGACCCTGCCGGGACACGCCAACAAGACCAGGCCCTTACTGTGTGGAGTTTGTATATTCTCCCTGTGCTTGCGTGGGTTTCCTCTGGGCACTCTGGCAGGCTAATTGGCTCCCAACAAAAAAATAACGCTAGTGTGTGTGTGTGTGTGTGTGTGTGTGTGAGAGCATGTGATAGGGAATATAGATAGCAAGCTCCACTGGGTCAGGATCTGATGCAAATAGCCAAATAATCTCTGTATAGTGCTGCGGAATATGTGTGCGCTATATAAATAATTGGTAATAAATAAATAAAACATTAGATTAGTTAATGAGGCTTGTAGGCAAGTTGGTCCCCCCCCTCAGCAGTGTGTGTCTAAGAAAGCAATGTAATACAAGCTAGTAGCCCATGTATATCGGTGTAGCATCTCTTCCTTCTAGTGGTAGGTGTATATGAACAGAAGGTGCTCGTTCATGTCAGATGCCTTTTTCTTCTGTGTTCCTGTGACCGATGCATTAAATCCATCATATCTGCTGTTCTGGTTTGAGACCTGCGCGGCTGGACCAGTGCTCTCCTAACCACCAGGCAGTCCTAATCCATCGTAAGTGGTCAAGAAGGATTCAGCCACGGCACAGAGGTGCAGCAACAGCAAATTACTGGTAAAGGAGGTTGGTGCTGGCTGCAATTCCTTCCTAGGCTACAGCTGAGGACCCAACATCAGTGTTGACACTTGCATGGGGTGAGTGGCTGGTTTGGCCATGCAGCTTCAGTAGGACATAGCATGGTGGGGCTGGGGGCCAGAATAAGCCCACCTGTCACACTGCTACTTACTACACCAACTGGAATGCTCTGGATATACTTTCAGCCTCTCATTTCCGCTAAAGTCTTCTGTCACCAAACGCCTCTTTAATACATTTGAATCTATTCTCAGCCCCCCAACACCAACCCCTATGTCTCCTATTATTGTCCAAGATTGGCATCCTACTTCAAAAAGGCAGTATTAAAAAATAAAATAAGGACATTCATGCAGGGTCTGTTAGAATATATGGGACTTGGTCCAACGTCTTTACATTTTAGCGCTTTACAGGGGACCTACTGCCAGAATAAAATTAATGGAGATTTTTCCAATCCGGTTCAAATATCTAATGGGACAGGGCAAGGGTGCCCGCTGTCTCCGTTGATATTCGTGTTATGCATGGAGGCTCTTGCGCGAGCTATAGGAGCCAATCCGAATATCTCAGGTTTGCGGGTGGGGGGTTCAGAATATAAATTGGCTCTATTTGCTGATAACCTGCTGACAATTATTACAAACCCCACGATAGCCCTCCCTAATTTGATGAAAGAATTTAAAATATTTAGCGATCTTTCCTTTTTTAAACTTAATTATTCTAAATCGATAGCTATGAACCTCACGGTTACTGCATCGATCCTTGCAGGTTTGCAACAGGCCTTTCCCTTTCAGTGGCATTCTTCACACTTAAAATACCTGGGAGTTATCCTCCCCAAGAACCTCTCTAAGATTCACTCACTTAATTTTGTTCCATTACTTGCGAAGATCCGACATGAGCTTACTACTTGGACACGTAAAGGCATCTCATGGATTGGGAGGATTAATGTAATAAAAATGAACATTTTGCCTCGGGTTCTCTATCTCCTACAAACTTTGCCAGTACTGATCCCTCATGGTTGGTTTACGGATCTTCATCGGGTGGTAAAAAATTTTGTGTGGGGTGGGAGAACCCCTCGGTTCAAACATGATATCCTATTTAGATGTCGACACTTGGGTGGACTCTAGCTCCCGCACTTTAATTTTTATTATGACGCGGCCAGTTATACTTAGTAGAATACTGGAATGGTCCTGGATGGATTCTGTCAAACAGTGGGTAGTTATCGAGGGTTCCTTTTTGCAGATATCCCTAAATGTTGTACCTTGGATGCCGCGACTACCTAGTATTTCACATCCAACTATAGGACCTACATTGGGAACTTGGAAAAGACTTAGGGGCTTATAATGCATTTCCACGGTTTCCTCTCATCTAGTCCCGTTGTTTGTAAATCCTGCCTTTCCTCCTGGGGTGTCCAGCCTGGTTTTCCAAGGTTGGTTACGGGCAGGGATATACAGGGTAGGTCAATAGTTAGATACCTCTGGAGTTATGTCTTTTCAGGATATTCAAAATCAGTGGCATTTACCCAATAACGAGATATGGAGATATCTCCAGATTAAACACTTTATCCAATCACTGAGTCTCCTCTCCTCAGGAACCTGTAAGTCCCTACCATTTGAACAACTGGTACTGTCCCCAACTTTCCCTTCCCACGTTGTCTCCACCTTATACACACTCCTGATTGAATATCGCTTTTCCTCTTTGCCAAACTTTACTAAAAAGTAGGAGACAGGTCTTGGTACAGAGTCACATTAGTGATATTCAATGGACTTCTATTTTTGAGAAATCCTGGAGTAGCTCTACTAACACATTAACTGCTGAGACTAATTTTTAGGTAATCTCTCGTTTGGTATCGTTGTCCTTCAGTATTATCTAAGATGTATCCGGGCGTGTCGGCTTGTTGTTGGAGATGTGGTGGGGACTTTGGTAATCCTCTCCACATTTGGTGGTCTTGTTCGGTTCTTAGGCCTTTCTAGGATGGGGTGATCTCAGTTACATGGGAGATTTGGGGTTTGGAGATTCCGGGTGGGTCTGAATTTTGGCTCCTGAACTTAAAGGCATGGAAATTATCTGTTTACAAAAAATCCCTTCTTAAGTACCTCAATAGTGCTGCCAAGGCGGTCATTCCTGTGAGGTGGAGATCTATCTCCCCCCCCACTCTAGTGGATTGGTTCAAAATAATTGATCTATATCGCTCAATGGATGATATTATATTGTCTTCGACTGATCAACTCAAAAATTACCTGAAGATTTGGTCTCTTGGTCTCTGTGGTTAGATTTCTTTGAATCGGCCCGCTATACATCCCTAATGGGACTATTATAATTACATTTCCTATTCACCCCAGATAACTTGATTACAGGTTTTTGTCTTGGTCCTTGGGTTCCCGCTTGAAAATTCCCCCCCCCCCCTCTTTCTCAGTTTTTATAATTTTGTATTTGTGTGATTTAAATTTTTTTATTTGTTTTGTTATGTTATATTAGATGATTAATTTAATTTGATAATTGTATGTGAAGGTTTAATAAATGGCCATATTAATTGAATGTGGACTTTCTGAGTCCGTATGGTGTTTATATTGCATTAACGGGCTATTGTATTCTCATATCATATAGTGATATGTTTATTGAATATTTTCACGTGATTGTGTCTATGTAATTGTTATGTGAAAATTCTTTAATAAAAATTACTTGCAGAAAGAATAAAATAAAATATTCATAAAATAAAATATTCATATGAAACAACTTAATTTCTAACTTTATCAGGACAGTCAACAATTTTTTAAAGTTCCTGGTGTTGGCGGATGACAGTGTCTTATATTGCCTCAGCTTTTCCAGTTGGGAATGTTATTGCCATTGACTTTCTGTTCTAATGAGACACAAGGGTTCTGTGAGAGTAGGGAGTATTGATTCAACATTATTTTGCATGCTAACCACCAGATAGGGCACTATGCCACACTAGACAATGGATTGGGCTCTGTTATACTCCATAAACACTGAATGGCCTCTGTTTTGTATACTAGCCACCAGATGGGGCCTCTGTTTTGTATACTATCCACCAGATGGGGCCTCTGTTTTGTATACTAGCCACCAGATGGGGCCTCTGTTTTGTATACTAGCCACCAGATGGGGCCTCTGTTTTGTATACTAGCCACCAGATGGGGCCTCTGTTGTGCACACTAGACAGATGGATTAGGTTTTGCTCCCTAGCTACAAGATAGGGCTCTATTTTGCAAACTAGCCTCCATTTTTGCACCCTAGCCGTCAGTTTTACACCCTAGCCACCAGATGGCGCTCTGCTCTGCACACTAGCTGCCAGATGGGGCTCTACTTTGCACCGTAACCGCCAGATGGGGCATCGCATTTCACCATGGCAGCTTTAACCTTTAACCCAGTGGTATCCAAACTGGGTGCCATGACACCCTGGAGGGCCCCGGGACACTAGCAGGGATATCACAGGTTGGTGGTCCAGGACCAAATCAAATTGTTTCTGGTCAATAATATTGGCAGCCAACAGTACTGAATTTGCCTATCCTAAAATATGTGGACAAACAGAAGCGTGGTCCTGTCCCCCACCCATAACTGAACTGAAGAATGACAAGTTACATCATTGAATCATTTTTGCTGAATTTCTCAGTAAGAAACTTGGCCTAGGGGTGCCGTGAAAAAAAAAGCTGTTACTCTAGGGCGCCGTGATTCAAGGAAAATTGGGAACCACTGTTTTGGTGTAGTTCAACCAGGGCCGCCAAGAGCCAAGGCGGGCCCCGGTAATAGGGGGCGTGGCCTAATCTCGGGAGGCGTGGCCACGCCCCCTTGCCGAAAAAAATAAATAAAAAAGATTTGCAACGCCGCTGCGCGCCGGGGAGGGGGGCGCTCTGAGCCCCCTCAGCCCGGCGCAAAGCCAGGGGGGGCGCGATCACTGTGATCGCTCCCCCGCACAGGAGACTGCTCGTGGCTGCTGCTCAGCAGCCACGAGCAGTCTCCAACTGCAGCTCAGCACACGCTGTGTGCTGGGCTGCTGTGAGGGAGGGGGGGCGGCGTCGGACCCGGGCCCCCGCCGGGCCCCTCAGGAAGCCCGGGTAATCTGTACCCGCTCCCCCCCCCCCCTCTCGGCGCCCCTGAGTTTAACAAAACATTTGTCTTAAGGCCGTTGGGTGTCTCATTACACCTCTGCACACATATACCTTGCAATTGTGAACTACAAATCTATTCGCCTTGTAAGGTTTATGTAGCCTGCATTGCCTTGTAGAGACAACCAGATGTGACTTTTGTATAGTGTTGTATTATGTGACCTTTCTCTATCTCAGGCTGGCTAGGTGAACACCGCACTGCTGTCTCAGGCTGGCTAGGTGAACACCGCACTGCTGTCAGTCCTGTCTAAACACCCTGGTGTTCCGTGCATTTATCATGATGTGATTATTAAAGAGCTGTAATTTTCTCACGTGGGCGGATTGCTTGCCCCAGGGGGATCTGCAGTCAACAAGTAGCTCAGCTTATTTCTGGAGGAACGTAACTAAACAGAACAGTTAGCCAGTGTGGCTGCAGACAGCCGTACCTTTTATAACACATTCAGGCGTAAAAATCGTGAATAAAATGCAGTAAGCATACGGATGAAAGTGGAGGACCGGAATAACCCCATGTGCTCTGTAAGAAAGATTCAGCTGTTGGTGGGAATGCACAGATGGCAGGCTTGCTTGAAGGCCCCCCCCCCACACATCAGCAATCGTGCAATTTGCAATCGATTGTGTATAAAAATCTTTCCCTCTTTCAATCGATTGTGGCAATTCTGCAATCGATTGAAAAAGGGAAAGATTTTTATACACAATCGATTGCAAATTGCACGATTGCTGCTATCAATCTCTGATGTATGGGGGCCTTTACATTACAATAAATTAATTTCTCTCTCATTTGCACCAGTTTTCAGAAATGTACTTTATTAAAAGTTCTATGTATATTTTATTCAGAGCATCTTAGGGCCCTTATTGGCTGGCGTTTAAATTCTGCGCTTGCTGTGTGTTTTTTTTAATGCGGGTGCAAAGTCTGCAAAACCCCAGCTCTAGTCTGCATGCCCATAGCCATTAAGCTGCATCACTCCCAACCAATCACACTGCAGCTGGAGTGGGAGTCCATCTATTAGTAATTCTGAGATCCCAGCCGTGCGGTTTGCATTATCCATTGTGTACTAGTGTTGGTATTTTTATTTTGTCTTTAGAACAACATTATCCTTTGAGTGATAAATGAAGAACATTTCAGAAGGATTCCCCCTGTATTTACATTTTTCCCATAGTTTTTACAAGATCTTTTTTTTTTTTAAATTTAATATTTTAATATACATGCCTTTTCTACCAGAGGTTCCCAAACTACGCCATTACACTCCAGGTTTTAAGGATATCCATGCTTGAGCACAGATGACTTCATTAGTATCCTCTGGACAGGGGCGTTTCTAGAGAGGACTAAAGCTGGGCATACACTATACAATTTTCTGTCAGATATCTGTCCAATTTGGCTGGTTGGGATGAAAACCTGGTAATGTATGGGAGCAAATGACAGTCGATCATATGGGTTTAAAGTTTAAACACTGAAAAAAGGACAAAAAAAAATTGTTCAAATTGGTTACATTTGTGTGTTTTAACCAATTTGTCTGAACAACCATTTTTGTCTGTTTTCCAGTGTTTGTGAGCGAATGGACGATTGTCATTTGCTCCCATACATTACCAGGTTTTCATTCCAACCAGCCAGATTGGACAGATATCTGACAGAAAATTGTATAGTGGATGATGGCCAGCTTAAGCCCGTGCGCAGTATACGTCACGGGCCCCCTCCTCTCAGGCCAGCAGCGCGGCACTGATAAGACTCTGGGCACTAGAGTGTGCCCAGAGTCTATAGCGCAAGCGCAGGGCACCGGGAAAATGGCCGCGGCAGCCATTTTCCCTGTACTGTGCATGCACAAAAAATGGGAAAATGGCCGCTGCGGCCATTTTCCAGACATTTTTACAGCACTGACACCGGCACGGACGTGGGACTCCGGAGAGGTAAGTATAATATGCATGCAAGGTGTGTGGTGCGGGCCCCTCTGTACTCAGGGGCCCGTGTGCACTGCACACCCTGCACCCTTTATAAATACGCCCCTGCCTCTGGACTCAAGCTTGGATATCCTTAAATCCTGTACCGTAATGTAGGAGTTTGGGAAACCCCGCATTATACGGAGATAGCAGAATCGCCACTCCAAGAGCCCCATCATCCCTTATTGCCCTGATTAAGTAGCCAGGCGGGCAAAGAGCCCCAGCGCTTCTCAGGGAGGGAATGGTAATCTCTTATGGGTTCTTTGCAGCTCTTTTTGTAGCTCCTAACCCTGCTATCTACCGTACTGTAATGTCATTTATTGCTTGCAGATCAGGCAGCTCTTAAACTGGGGTGCCCTAATTCAAAAGAAGGTACCTTCCAAATGAAGTTCCAGTTTTGAGCCAGGGATATAGAGGTTGGCGCTCTAAATGAGTCTTCCCTTAAGCTGGGTAAACACTGAGACGATGTTGGCACGATATGTCGTTTCTGGTTTAATCGGAACGACATCGCTCAGTGTGTACGGCCAATATGCGCACTCCTGCGAACGCATGCATCAGGGTCCGGTCGACGATATCACATGCGGCCCCATTGTAGGTTCATTACCTTGTTCTAATGTGTACCCACGGTGTGATATGTCGGCCCATTATGCCGACATATTGTCCGGGACACATTGCGTACTGTGGGCCTAATTCAGCAGTGTACTGTGAACGCAGATTGCTGACGTTCGGGAATCTGCGCAGGCACCAGACCTGTTCTGAACATGTGCTGAACGGTTCTGCGAGGCCGCACGTAAAATGGCAGTGGACTGTCAGTGATTGACAGCCTGCTGCCGTTTGGGGGCTAGGGAGAGGGCGGCGATGCCCTCCATTTCCAGAAACGGAGGCGTGTTGCCGCCATTGCGGGGGAGGGAAGAAGCCAGGATCTCCGTCGGCTAACGGAGATTTCCTGGCCTCTTCCTGTAAACTGCGGCGGCCGGCTGCGGGACCCCATGTGTCACCCAGCCGGCCAATGGTACACAGATTATCTGATGCTGCGTTTGACAGCGCAGCTCGGATAAGTAATGCATAGGAGGCGTGATGCCTCCTACTGCATTACCATATCTGCAAGGATCGCAATTGCAAAGCTGCCTGTGTGCATACATTATATATTTGTAGCCTGCGTGCATACATCATATCTATAGCCTGCGTGCATACATCATATCTATAGCCTGCGTGCATACATCATATATCTATAGCCTGCGTGCATACATCATATATCTATAGCCTGCGTGCATACTTCATATCTATAGCCTGTGTGCATACTTCATATCTATAGCCTGCATGCATACATCATATATCTATAGCCTGCGTGCATATATCTATAGCCTGCGTGCATATATCTATAGCCTGCGTGCATATATCATATATCTATAGCCTGCGTGCATACATCATATATCTATAGCCTGCGTGCATATATCTATAGCCTGCGTGCATACATCATATATCTATAGCCTGAGCACATACATCAGATATCTATAGCCTGCATGCATACAGCATATATCTATAGCCTGCGTGCAGCTTTGCAATTACGATTCTTGCAGAATCAGGCCCAGTGTGTCCACACTTATAATTGCACCAATCAGACAGACTCCATATCACCCTTAGCAGCCAAGGGGTTCAGAGAAATCCGTTTCTGCATATAATTTCTTATTGGAATTCCTTTCCTGCCACTGAATTTTTAAGAAGGCCCTTTAGGTGTTGTTATAACGAGCTTTTACATTTTTTTATCTCTTGTATTACCTTATTATTAACTATAAGTACAAGGAGTTCTTTCATTCCGTTGTTATATTCTGCTGTATTATGTGCCTGGTACAGCTTTTGTTTAAACACAAAAGGGCTCATTTTAACATTGGTTGCTGTGGTAAATGTATCAGCAATTTGCTTTCATCTGTTTTGTGCAAGTTCGACACTGAGCGGTTTATTTACTAAGCGTCGGATTCTAAAACCCAGCACTTCCGATGGCGTTTATGCCAGCTGTGTAAAAGGGCAATGATTGCACTGGCAGTGCTTTACTTGTAAAATCATTGCTGTTTTCAATGCTGTGCATAAACACCTTCGGAAGTGCCAGGTTTTAGAATCTGGCGCTCTAAACCCCTAAGGGTAATTTATAAACCACAAAATCTGCATTTGTTTATCCAAGTGCGCCGCCTACTTCCTCATACAACGCATTGCAAGGTGATAATCCACTTTCCAGTCCTTAGAGCTGCCCATGAAAAATGAATCTGTACCCACCAGTGTGAGTCAGTACATGGTGAAATGCGTAACGCTCCACTTCTCCCTAATAACTTTTTCAGGCCACCCATGTTTGTTCGTTGAAACTATTCTGTTCTTATTTTTCTGGCCTCATTTATGTCATAAGTTAATCATGAGGGATATGATGACTGTCTATATTAAATGTATCACTTTTTATGTGCTTTAAAGCTTGCTATTGCATTGGTGTAGGTGCACTTAGAAATGTGTCTTTTTCTCATAGACTTGCTCCTGGAAGTTGCAAAATGCGTCGGCTCTAAGTATATGATGAGACAGACTAAAAAGTATATTGCTCCAGGGGCGTAATAATGCCCGAGGGGGCCTGTTGTGCGGGAAGGGACTCCCACTCCTCCGTATCTCACATCTCTGACAAGCGGTTCGCCCTTCCTATGCGATGGCACAATGCCCGAGTCCTTGCTTTCACTGCACGGCGCCATATTTTCAAAGATGTCACAGGGAAGATGACGCCGCGTAGGAGAGAGCTGGGTGCATGGTCCGGGGACCCGTGTGCCCAGCACGCCCTGCACCCATTATAAATACGCCTATGGGGTCAATCCAATTAGGTGCGAAGGGTGCAATGTGCCGTTGCAACAGCGTTTAAACACCAGCAACGGCACCGCATCTCGCACCCTTCGCGACCCGACCCGAGTCTGGATTCTCATAATTTTGCTCGGAGCCCTATGGGGCTGGAAGCAATATTAGGCAAATCCGGGCTGCCGTACAGTCTGGCCACTGCCGCGATGACTCGCACACGCAAGATCATCGCACCCAATAGGATTGACCCCTTTGTGTCCCTTGTCATAAATTATGGACGTCCTGTGTGACTGGTCGTTTTCCATCTCATTACCTAATTCAGTGGCTTATTTAGCTATAGGTCCCTTTCTCCAGCTGATTTCTTATTAGAGGAATAATAAAAAAGAAAAAAATCCCCAATCACCGCAGTTTTCCATAGAAAAAAATTAATTGCCGGGACAGCTGGGCGATACGGGCACAGAGCGATAATGGTTAGATTACCGTTTTGTCTGGTCGGTCCCTGCAGATATGCACACACAAAAGCCGGCTGGCACAGTGATGTCCCAGATTTGGGCTTTAAACTCCACTACTAAAAAATTGTGAAAAATAAAAAGATTAATATATTTTTGAAAACCTTTTAAAAAAAACCCCCTTCATTTAAAGAATAAGGGGCCTATTCATCAACACTAAAATAACAGTTTTAAGGACATTTTCCTTAATTACCGTTATTTCAGTTTTCATGAACACACTTAACACAGGAGATATCACTGATCTCTCCTGGTTAAGGGCCTGATTCAGAGCTGAACGCTCTGACCAGAGCGCTCGCTCTGAATCAGGGCCCTTCTACCTGTTTTTGGAGCGTCTTCATGGACGCTCGCATAGCTGTGGGTTACCACCCACAGCTTATGCGAGCGTCCATGATTATGGTCGCGATGGTCAAAGACCATCGGGCTTGCGACGAGACCCTGCGGTAGGGTCTCGCTGCCGCAAGCCCAGGAGTGATTTTGGCTCTATCAGAGCCAAAGTCACTCCCACTGACATCATTACTGATGTCAGTGGGGCCGGACTCAGACGGTAGGCGTTCCCATGGGAACACCTCCGTCTGGCAGCCACGCCCCCGGCACGTCCACCAAAGGGGGCGTGCTGTCAGTCACCATCGACAGCACGCCCCCTTTGGTGCGAGACCCCGAGCAACGTATTTCTCGTCGCTCGCCGGGTCTCGCGCATGCGCCAAACATCGACCCGCTTGTGAGCGAACTTCCCTCACGAGCGGGTCTGAATGACCCCCTAAGTCCGTGTGCGTTAATTTCCACACTCCCCATACATTAGTACATTAGCATGGGGATGCATTTTCGGAATTTGATGGTGTTACTATACGCCACTCGCATATAGCGGGTTACACTTACCTGCTGTCAGCTGGGCAGGTCCTCCGGCTCCCTCCATCGCAACCCCCGTCCCGGCTCCCTCTATCACGCCCTCGTCCCTCCTCCGGCTCCCTCTATCACGCCCTCGTCCCTCCTCCGGCTCCCTCCATCACGCCCTCGTCCCTCCTCCGGCTCCCTCTATCACGCCCTCGTCCCTCCTCCGGCTTCGGCTGCTGCTCCGATACTGTGTTCTCCCGGCAGAACACAGTAAAGTTTAAAAAAAAAAATCTATATATTTTTTTTTTTTTTTTTTTTACTTTACTGTTTTCTCCTCTTCAGATGGAAGGTTGGGGGTCCGTGGCTGCAGCGGCTAGGAAGTTGGGAGGAGAGGGGGAGGTAGTTGGGGGGAACACAGAGTTGCCCTAGCTGTAATCAGTGCTGCGCATGCGCCGATTTTGTTAACGTAATGGCGCATGCGCATCCTGATTACAGCTGCGATAAGGTAGAGTAGAGAGGGAAAAGTATCTATTTCCTGAAAAGCTGTCATCGCAGAAATGACAGCTTTTCGGAGTAGATGAGGCGCTGTGTCCAGTGTGGTAGTGTTAACAGGGGCACTCTGGTGGGTCTTCTGCTCCCATATCCCATGGAAGCTAAAGAACGCAGCACTGACCTGCTGGATATGCGTCTGGTACCTCCGGCACTGGATGTGATTTGAGGCAGTGTCGCTTGTCTGTTACCACAGACAATTCTGGCCAGTCAGCGCTGGTCGCGATCATTAAGCACCCGTGGTCGCCCGCTGCGCTGTTCACGGTGGGTGGTAATGTCTTCCATGGGGCATTCCCGGTACACACATGACACAGTTGGTCGAGGAATGTTGAGTGACCACACTACGGAAATGGAATGTCCCAACTGTTGGGCACCCACTATCGTGTCCCCTTCCAACTCCGATAATTTGCGTAGCCTTGCTATGAGCAGCCTAGTCGGTGTTCAGACTGACTCACGAGATGTCAGATTACACCTGATGCAGATCTGGGCATTTCCAAGATGTTACAGTGCGGTGACACCATCTACCATTACCATTACATACTGCTATCCCATGGCTTTTGGCATTTGTGTATATTATATAGAGTAAACAAACCGTTATTGATATTCGATAAATCAGCCTATTAGGGCAGCTGCCTGTATGGGGCTTTATGCAAATGCTGCTTCAAACTCCTCCCCTTGTGTACATCTGTGCAGCTGAATGTACAAGGATTTAGACCCCCACTTTTGAAACGTCCTTGTACACCATCGCAGCTTGCACCAGCCCAGTGACAGATACACGTTCTCCGTCTGACCACAGACTTCTCTACGTGCGACTGTGTGTCTGAGAATGCAGCCACTGGCATTGACAATGCCCGCGACTATCCCATTATACACCCACTGAATGGACTTGCGTGCACCACTAGTCACCACCAGGGAACGCCCATCATTTCTGATACTGTGACCGCCCAGATCTGCAACGTAGGAGTTTTCAGAAGTTTTTGCGCAAACAATCGCTTAACTACGTCACCATCAGCATTGTGCGCGTGGCTCCGAATCAGCCCCTCGGTCACATCCCGCACAATTACGCACGTGTGCCTAAACTGTATCCACTAGGAAAGGCTCCCAATCCGCCCAGCGTATCTCATCCAAAATGTTTTTCTACAGTATATACAACATCTTGGGCCTGATTCAGAGCCGTTCGCTATTTGTGGTCGTTCGTTCAAAAACAAGGGGTGGCTATTCAAATGATCCGTTCGCAAATTGCAGTCTGTTCCCACCTCTAAGTCTGAACGAGCGAGCAAAACATACGCTCGTTTATTTGATAAAAACGCCCCCTGGCCGCACGCACCATACGTCATGTCCGCTATTTATTAGATTAATCGAGTACATCGTACAGCGTATGAACTGCTCGCTATTCTTGTGGTAGGTGTTTTCAACCACTATTTTGCGAGCAGTTCTGAGTAAAAAAAAACCAAGTGACGTGGTCAATGACGCTGCTGTCTTAATTATGCACTCCCTTAAAACGCCCGTTTTGACCTTTAAGCACGCCTGCGTTCGGATCTCCACTCCCCGTTTTCAAGCACCTTCCCCTGTTACCACCCACATACGCCTCATTCTGTCACTCAAAATAGCAGGCCCTCGCTATATTGCGTACCAACGATTTTCGGCCGCACTGACTGGTTCGCGCATGCGTACTGAAAACCGTACGCATGCGCAGATGTGCGAACATCGCTCGGAACGAGCGTACTGCCGCTAGCGAGTGGCTCTGAATGAGGGCCCTTGTCCGCCTGTATGTTGGATAAATAGTGCACGTGCTAAGAAAACTAGTAAGCGGATTGATGTGCACTGAATGAACAGCTTGTTTGGGGCGAGAGATTTGCTGACCCGCTCTCTTAATTGTTTAACCTCTCTGTAGCTGGTTCCCTATATAGCCACGGACCGATGACTGATTTAGCAGCAGTAACAATGAGATTACAGGGAATTTGCCCTTCTCATTAGCTGTGCAGAGATACACGAGGCTACCATGGGTTGCCGGTGAGTGCTTGGTACAGCAGTAGCCGGGGGTATGGCACGGGTTATTAGGCAGCCAGAAGTTAGCATTAACTGGGATTTTCTGTGATAAAGCACTTCTGTAAGTACAGTATCCAGCTTTACTAATCATTGTGTTTAGCTAGGAGATACCTCCCTGCCTCCATCGCTCGGGGAAGAACCATTGGATAAAGTAGTTTGCTTTGGGTCTGTGCCAGAAACACAATAGGAGGGAACGATACATGTGATAGTAGTGATATATTCTTCACATGCATGTGCCAGTAACCACACGTCTGTTTATGCGATAAGATCCTAAATACAGACATAGCACAAAGAGCTGGATCTCCCAGCTTATCTCGCACAGTAATGCTGGGTGCACTGCACAGTGTACGATATATCGATCAGTGCGCCGGCACGTGTGTACAGATGTATCGTGTCGGCTGTGCAGCAGGGCAGATGCGATGTGTCTTGCAGATGAATCGTGAGCATTTCAGTAGTGCACGCAGGGGGGTTTCTGCGTACCCAGAAACCCCCCCTGACAGCCTCGAGAGCAGACACCATGTTAAGCCCCGCGCCTCTGCTGCAAATTGCCACGATACGCGGGTTTATGAGGAGACAGAGCCAATATGACACAATTCTACTAGGTCCCGTCCCCTCAGCTGCTGCAAGGTAAATGTAATGTAGGTGTGACATAAGTATTTGTGTGTAAGGTATGCGTGTACATATATATGTGTGTGTGTGTGGAAACCCCCCTGGAAAAATCCTGCGTTTGCCCCTGCATTTGCCGGCGTGTACAGGCGAACGACCGACTGTTATGCTGCCCGCAGGAACCGCCAATAATGACATCACAACTGGTTGAACAAATTTAAATGCCTGTCCAGTTGGGATGTCAGGCCAGACATATGGAGTGGCTGATTGGTAAGTGTGTTTACAGTATGTTTACCAAATCAGACGCCCGGTCAGCGGGGCGGTCGGCTTATTTATGAGGCACCACAAGGGTTCCTTAATGTTCAACGTTTTACTTCATTTGCTCTCGCTAGGTGAAGGGTCTGCTGAGGAAAGAATGTGTCTCTGTTAAGTTCTTGTTTTGAGGCTGCACTGCACCCTAAAGCAGTGGTCCCCAAACTAGGTGCCACCGCACTCTCTCAGGGGTGCCACTAGTGATCTAGCCCCAAATCAAATGACTTGGGGTCTGATTTATATCCGCATCCAATGACGATATTTACCCAGTTTGAGAGATTGTTGGCTATTGCGCACACGTGAAAGCCGCGCTGCGTGTTTTGGCTTCACGCACACACAGAGGGTTCCCTTGCAAAGTGAGTGACAGGTGGTCAACGTTTTGGGGAGTTAACCGGGGATGTTTGAAAAACACAGGCGTGTCGGGACAGTTTGAACTCTTTTCTGGAGGCGTGCATAAATTAGTCACAGCGTCCTTGCTCGTAGTGTCTGGAGACCCGCTGTGTCTGCGGCAGCTTAGAAGGCTGGTGGCCGCCTGATCTGAGGGCTGATGTTTCCGGTTTTTCAGCGTGAGCGGCGGATGTGAGATGCTATCACTGGGCGTCTCTAAGCACTGGACAGCGAGTGAGTCATTAGCATATTATTACAATTGCGACCTGTGAGATATCGCAGCTGCATTTGCGTGCGGAGCTGAATCAGGCCCTTGGTCCAGCTTGTAGGCTGTTCTCATTACAGAGGCAGAGTGCAGCCATTTACGCTGGCTGCACTACTTGTGCGTGGCTAGGCTGTTCTAACCTCCTCCTCTACTTCTGTCTGGCAAATGAGCACAGGTGCATGAGCACAGGTGGTTTACTGCCAATGCAACAATGGTGAAGGAGGTTCCTGCACAGAATCCTGGGCACCCGTCAGAATTCCATGAAAGCAGTGTCTCCTTCCCTGCCCACCCCTTCTCTGTTTGAGACATTCCTGCGACTGGGTACCATTATTTTCTATAAAAAAAAATCACCACTATAGATCATGTATGATAAAAATAAAAAAAGGGAGAATTGGAAACTACCAAAGAATAAAGAAAAAAAAAAAAATAAATATATATATATATATTTATTTTTTTTCTCCTTCAAATGCTCAGCAAGTGACAGCTGCAGGGAAGTGACTCCTATCGCAGATGGCATCAGATATATATACATGATACATGTGGGTACATATAGATACATTGTGGCGTGGATAATTGTTGTAAGCTTACATTGCTGTTACTATAGTGTAGACTTGCACAGGATTTTATTTTTAATTTTTTGTCCAAAGGTGGCATCAGGGGTTAGTACTAGTTTTATCATACGCAACACATTTTAAAACGTGTTGCGTATGATAACGGCGCTCCAGCCAATCAGCTCCCAACTGTCATCTGTTTGAAAAGTGACAGTTGGGAGCTGGTTGGCTGGAGCACCATTTATCTTACGCGACGAGTTTTAAAACTCATTACTTATGATAAAACTCATTGAAAATGAACCACATAAATCTGAAACTCCTCATGTTGTAGACTGTGCTAAATTGTCAGTAGGCGGGGAAAGTACCAAGATGTGGGTGTGTGCTTGGCCAGTATGCAAGGGGCGTGTCTCACATTACACGATAACCCCACCCACCCGCCAGCAGAGCAGATTCTCGCCGTTCCCGCCAACCACATTCTCCTCAAATACACCTGCAAAGCTGCACTGTGTTATGTGCATAGAGCAGTTGCTTCTTCCACCAGTCAGGACTGTCCCTCAGAGGTGTAACTAGGGTTTTTGGCACCCAGGGCAATTTGAAAAACTGTGCACCCCACCCCTCCCCACTGCTAATTTTTTTTAATTTTTTTTTAAAAGCACTCAACCCAGCTCCTGGTGAGTGATTCCAGAGCCCTCTTGCTCCCGGCCGGACACACAGACGCAGAGTAGCGACCGCTACAATTACCTCCTCATGCTGGGAAGCCACCTCGCCAGTGGGCGCCACCATCGCCTCCTACCCGCAGGAGAACCGGGCAGCGGAATCCCCTCCTCTGCTGGGCTGCTGCAGCACCCAGGGCATGTGCCCCACCCTAGAAATGTCCCAGCTGTCTTTCAAGGATCAGGACAGTTGCTGCTGCTGCCTCTGTTGCTGCTTGTCCTGATCCTGCAATGTTGGGGACTTGTTTGGAAAACAGACCATACTTTTCACCTCTTGGAAAGCCTCTATAGTCACTTTTAATAAATGGCATTTCTCACCCAACTCAACACACACTAATAAGGGCCGTATTCAATTTGGAGCAAAAAGCCGTTCTAGGCGAAACTTTTTTGCCGATGTCATTTTCGCTGATATGCAATGTAAAAAGTGCAGAATTGGGGTTTTGGGGTGCAGAAGTGCGGAAACCACTCTGTACCGTTTGTACACCCCCCTTGACGCAAACTGTACAAAAAAAAAAAACCACAATGGACACCCCAAAAAATGTGGGTGAAAAAATTCAAAGTGGGGGATACAAATTAAAAAACTAGCAAAATAGCCTTTGGGGGGTCTGCAAGTATGGGGGAGGTATATTTTTGATTGCAGGTGCTTGCTGGAAGTGCGTTTTTGGTGCTTTTTAATGCTTGACTTTAGCGATTTTTAAATGTACTTGCACCCATTTTGGGTGCAAGTATATCCCAAATTTGATGGGACTACTTATTTTGGCCAAAAAAAGTTGTTAAATGCTATTCTTCACCACTGTCCCAAAGACGCTAAATAGCACCTATTGAGACCATTCAAAGACCCCAAATACCTTTTGCAGGAACCCCCATGTCAGAGCATCTTTAGGGGGGTGTCAGGATGATTTCCCCAAAAATATCAGGACTTCGCCGATTCCCATTTTTGCCTATTTGGAATTGGATACGCGGGGTCACGCGCGAAAAGTTTTCGACGGCAAAACCTCCGATGACGGCGAAAAGTCCGGCAGCGGACTTTTCGCTCCAAATTTAATACGGCCCTAATAATCCTATTACCCATATCTTCCATCCGTAACTGTTTTGCACACATGGCGTGCGGATGTTAGGAGGCGCGCGCCCCAACGCTGTAACACGGCAGCAGCGCACCATGTGCTGGTCATGCCTAGGGGGCTTGGTTGTCGGCTCTTGGACGCTCAGGGTGGCGCTGCAGGGTGTCGTTCCAGGCACCCTGCAAGCCACCATCTCGCACACACCTAGTTATGGCCCTGGTCCGCCCCAATGCCTCCCAGGTAAGCGGTCGCAAAATGCATTTAAGTTTTACTCTGTCTACAAAATAGAAAGTGACCGGGTGACTCGGTGGAGGAACAGTGGTTTGTTGCTGGATAAATAAGCCCATCTCAGAACCAAGAGCCGGCATGACCTTGACAGCACCTGTTTGTGTGAAGGGGCTGAAATGGCATGTGTTATAAATGCAGACGTAATAACTCACTGTAGCCTATAGTGCTCTCATTAAGCACACAGCTTCAGACCTTGCCGTGTACAAAGTGTGACCAGCTTTGCCCATGAAAATGCGCTTGGAAAGGGCGAGAAGTCACTTTAATGCCAAACCTACATTGGCACCTCCCGATTAATTCGTTTGTTCTCCTAAAATACTGCTGAGCTTGTTCTCATGTTGGGTCTGACTCAGATTTGTGCGCAAGTGGGCCGTAATTAAGTGGAACTAAATGCGGATATTTGCCCGTATACAGAGTTGTACCCATATACCCCACCGCCCTTACCTACACGCTTGGGGCATATTTTGTAATATATGCAGTGTGCCCCTAATAAGGATTTCTTATCGCCATAATGCACGGCCATTTACTTTGTGCTTCGGCCAGCTGTGCATGGGCCGGCTTCCGGCAGCGCACGGAGCGGGCAGCAGCGGTGAGGGATCCCGCGGATACCTCTCCCAGATAAACTCTGCAAATGTAGCCCATAGGCTTCATCAGGCTAAGATGGCGTTAGCTGGCGGGAACAACGATGCATTCCGGAACTTGGTAAATCCGACAGCCGAGCAGACCCCATGGAAACCTAAGGGGGCTCCAGCTGCTGTCGTAAATGGAGGGACAGCCCGCAGATATTGGAGAATATCTGCTCTGGTCTCTCCATGGTACATCCAAGAGATCCTTAATATTTGCAGGTCGCCCCCCAAACAAAATACCCCTTTACCTGCAAATATTATTTGATAAATAGGCCCCTTGGTCTCATAGCCGCCATCATTATCAGCGAGCAATTGCGCCAGCCCTGATGCGTGATCCGTCTGAAAGCAGGATCTCTGCATACGCACGACCCCGTACAGCTCGCAATTCCGTCTGCACAACCCGATGCACACCCGATTTATGTCCGTTCAGCTGCAAGTGGAGAAGCGGCTGAGCTGCGCGCGGCTTGGGAACGCCTGTGGAGACGTGCGCTCGCCTGCATATATTACACCATGCTATAAACCGCAAGATCCTTCTGCACAGTGGACTTGCGTACAAATCTGCATCGGTGCCTTTATGTCTGAAATTAATTCCTAGACTGAGGCGACTTTAGGGCGACCTTATTACATGCACCACTTTGTGCGCCTGAATGTTTTACTTTGGACCCGCAAAAATCCAACGTATAGTAGCACAATGCATTGAGCATGTGCGGAGGTGCACACTGGGTATAAGAAAGGAACGCTCCTCTAAATGCGCCCTCTCCACCCCATTTATCTAATATTAATATCGTCCCGCAAAACAAAAAAAACATTCTTGCATATTGGTGCAAAATCCGCGATTGCCAGGAAACGCCCTCAATCAGGTCCTTGCTACGTTGTCTGGAGAATACCGGCCTTCCTGTCTTTTGCGTAATAACACTGGCCGTCTTGGCTGGCAGGGCCATGCCATTACCTGTAAAGCTGGGAATTTGCACAGAAGTTACTGCGCGACAAAGGAGCATTTGTGCTGTGTTTGCACTGCGTGTTTGCGTATAGTGAATGTGCAGACGTCCGTTACACGATGACTAAAACGTCATTCCTGCAGACCGTTGTTTGCACTCTGCTAACTGGCAAGATCAGCTGTCATTCCCGACATTCCACATTCTGCCATTGCGAGGAAACTTCTCCATATACGTTTGTGAACATATAAAAATGAAAAAATATTCCGCGCTGTGAAAATAGAGCAGCTCAGTATAAATAGATTTCTAAGATATTGTTAAAATACGAGCGCCACAAGTATGTGTCTAAAACTGTGAAAAGTGTTAGTAGATATTAAGGGAATCAGTATGTTAATACTGACGGCTGGCAGTTCGATTCCCGGCAGCGTCAGGCCGACAGTTGAACAGATCGCGGCAGCCCGACAGCGCTGGAAATTCCGATCGTCCCCAGGTAAGTATGAACTAACCTACCCCCCTAACCCTCCCTTAGGGGTGCCTAACCCTAACCTCCCCCAAGTGCCTAGCCCTAATCCCCCCTTCACCGCTGCATAAACCTAAGTCCCCCGGGGGGGCCTAACCCTAACCTCCCCCCGGGGGTGCCTAACCCTCCCTCCCTCTAGCCTAACCCTAACCTCCCCCCGGGGGTGCCTAACCCTAACCCTCACTCCCCCTAGCCTAACCCTAACCTCCCAGGGAGGTGCCTAACCCTAAGTCCCGGAGAAATGAGCGGCGTCTACATCTAGACGCCCGGCATTTCAACCCTCGCCGGGATATGACAGTCGGGAGGCCGGCTGTCGGTATAATGTCAGCCGGCTTCCCGATTGCATCCCGATATTAAGTGTCAATAATGTATCTATAGAGTTGTATCAGCAAGAAATATAGAAATAAATGTTATATGACAGAGTAGGTGTTAAATAGAGCACTATAAAACATATGAAAAATAAAAGATAATAAAAGCGTGCGCTTTTTATAAAGCAATATGATGTTTATAGCTCTTTTTGAGGTATTAGTTGGAGAGTCCATCAGTCTGTATGCAGCAGATGAGCAGCGCAACTCACAGTGAGGCCAAAACAGCGGAGGTAGCGACGTTCACTGACTTTCCCTACCTAACCTCCTAGGCTTCCTCTGTGATGCCGCAGGTCTTCTCCTCGCTGCTGCCCTGGCCGTGTGCTGGAAAAACCCGCTTGTGGTGTTCGCCAGCCGGGACGGGTGGTGTGACGTCACCCGCTTCCGTGCACAGGGGGTCATTCAGACCCGTTCGCGAGCAAAGGACGCTCGCAAACGGGTCAATGTTGCCCCACTGCGCATGCGCACGACGGAGGGAGCTCCGTCGTGCGCATGCGCGAGACCCGGATAGCGACGGGCTCTCCGTCGCTCCGGGTCTCGCACCAAAGGGGGCGTGCTGTCGATGTTGATTGACAGCACGCCCCCTTTGGGGGCGTGACTGCCAGACGGAGGCGTTCCCATGGGAACGCCTACCGTCTGAGTCCGGCCCCACTGACATCAGTAATGATGTCAGTGGGAGTGATTTTGGCCCTGATAGAGCCAAAATCACTCCTGGGCTTGCGGAAGCGAGACCCTACCGCAGGGTCTCATCGCAAGCCCGATGGTCGCGATGGTCTTTGACCATCGCGACCATCTTTTTGGCCGCTCGCATAAGCTGTGGGTGGTCACCCACAGCTATGCGAGCGGCCAGGAGGCTGCTCCAAATTTAGCTGGGACGGCCCTGATTCAGAGCGAGCGCTCTGGTCAGAGCGTTCAGCTCTGAATCAGGCCCACAGTGCGGCTGCTGTATTGCTGGATGCTGGTTGGACTTTGGCTCTCTCCAATGCGTTTCATACCCTCCTGGGTACTTTTTCAAGGAATAATACAGAACCATGTGATGATTGGACATCTTGTATCACAAGGGATCATTTTGGGACATACAATGGTGTTACTATCTCATGTGACTATGTAAACAGAATGACTCACTCTATTATGTTTATGCTTCACGATTAGACTATGCTCATGCATAACTTTTTTTTTAATTTTATCTTTATTATTAAATTAGACGAATGAGAGTCTCATTCAGACCCAGTCGCAAGCGCTGAGCGCTCACAACCGGGTCGATGTTAAGGCCCTGCGCACGCGCAGCGGCCGCACTGCGCGTGCGCAAGCCCCGGAGCGAGAGAGCAAATCTCACTCCGGAGCTCACTACAAAAGGGGCGGCTGTCGATGTTGATCAACAGCTCGCCCCGTTTTGTGGGCGGGGGGGGTGGCTACACAAACGGAGGCGTTCCTGACGGAACGCCTGCCGATTTGTGGGCGGCCGCACTGACATCAGCAGTGATGTCGGTGGGGAGCTTCCTGCTCGATCAGGGGCTTGCGGTTGCCGAGACCCAACCTTAGGGTCTCGTCGCAAGCCCCGATGGTCTTGGCCATCGTGACCATCACCCTGGTCAGTCGCTAAAGCTGTGGGTGGGAACCCACAGCTTAGCTAGCGATCAGGAGGCCGCACTTAAAAAGTGAAGTGGCCGCCATCATTCAGAGAGAGCGCTCGCTTCTTACGAGCGCCTCTGAATGAGGGCCAGAGTCCTACATTTATACAATTCTTCGAAAACCATGTGCAAGGGAATGTTTGCCTCCGTCATTTAAATTATAACCTACAGTCATACTTTACTGGATCTGCCCAATCTTGTGTGATCTTGGAAGCAATACAGCAACAGGCCTGGTCAGTACTTGGATGGGAGACCGTCTAGGAATACCAAGTGCCATAGGATTACCTATACTGGAGGACAATTGGGACAGCACATAGTATAGCAGCTGTACAATCCACATATTAACATATCAATACACCAATAATTTTGAACTGAAGATAGTAGGTTACCTATTACATGTGTGTTAAGTGGAATGCAGAATTTTGTAATAATTTCGCCATATAACTTGGGTGCTATATTTAAACACCCGAGTATTGTACTATTAAATATCCGTTCCCAATACATGGTCAATTTTCAATGCTTTATGGGACCATAGGGATTTAAGTATATGGGTACCTCATAATTTTAATAAGGTTATATATTAATATTTTTTCTATATAAATCTTTAGCCAAGAGTGCCCCAGCAAATAGCCTTTCTTTTTTATCTGTGTGCTAATTTGTATAAAAAATGCGTCAAGAAGGTGGAATAAAAATCTGCATCTGCACACCTGAAATTAAACACACGTCCATCGTATTAAAGCATATAGATGCATCTGGGGCAAAGATAAGCCAGTCATCAATATAATTACACAACACATTCAAGAGAGCTTTGGCAAGTAACCATTTTATTCAAGTAATGGGCACACCCACTATAATTATTCTCCAAGCAGAAGATTTCTCCAGGGCTGGTACCATGGGAAGTTTAAGAGCTTGTTCAGACCTATCTGAAGTCAATGCACTTTGTTTTTTTTGTAGCCACTAATAAATGCCTAAAAAGCACATTAAAAATAGGACGAATTGACTTATTCCCGTCAGTGGGCTCCAAAATTTCAGAGCTGCATTTGCAATCTTGCAATCCTGATACGGCACGGATCGCAATTACGATGGCAGCTCCATAATCGTACGCAATGCTATGCGAATATATGCTAATGTCTGCCACCGCTCAGCCAGCATGCCCACTTCTGCTTTCTCACATCCGTAATAAGTCGCAGTCCTGCAGACACATCGTTAACATGCAAGTACATCCGACCGTTGCGCACAATTACAGCAGCTCTGACCTGTCACAGACATTGCAAGTCTCGTCGCTCGCAGTGAGTACTCAAGCTGCGTATGCAATCCCAGTGGCTGATTTATGCACGCCCATGCAACGTCGTTCCAGCGGGCAGACAAGCCGGCGTTTCTCCATCCACTCCCCTGCCAACCCCCTCCCCCCAAACGCTCATGGCCTGTCACTGACTCTGCGATGGATTTCTGTGTGCATCAGCAATCGCAGTGCGATCACGGTGCTACGCATGCGCAGTACATAACCATCAGCCAATCTGCGTACATGGTTGCAATTGCAATCCGCGCTGAATCGGGCCCATTGTCCACTACAAACCCTTTAAAAAAAGCAAACAAAAAAAAAAAAACAGGGACAGTCCTGCATAAAGAGAGACAAACGTCTCCCAGCTATTATCCTGGAGTAGCAACGGCAGGGTCTGACTGTGTTGGGAGAATTTTGAGTTTATTGGGGGGGAAAATTCTTTACAGCAGATTTGTCCTTTAGCTCAAAATATTGAAGATAATATGAAAGTTGTTCATGCAGCTATAACGGTTTCGCTTCTCGTTTTGCCCGGGAGAATTCCTCGATGTTGCAAAATAATTGGCAGGGCTTCCTCTTGTAAGAATATCTTGTGCACGCTGAGTGTTACACTCCGATCCTTCGCTTATCGCCCATCTGTCACTCGTTCAGCAACATCTCAGATCTCTCCACGAACCATCAGGATACATTTTTGGCACACTTTATCATTACCCTGTGTAACTGTTCTGCAGCAGGAATATTTAGGCTGAATTTATTTAAATTATTTTAAAATTGTTTTTATACATTCTACGCATTTCACCTTTTTGTTGTAAGCTGTCCATGTTTTGTTTTTGCTCGTGACCGAAGAGCGACATAGTAAAGAACAAAAGACCAATAAGCGTATTTATTTACCAGGGAAACGGCGCTATTAATGTGTGCGTTTCTGCGCTGTCAGTGTAAGGGATACTTCAATTGTGCATCCTCTTGGTTACAGTTGCACCGATTACGCTGGTCATTGTTGGGGTCATATTTTGTGTCTTTTCGCACTGCGCGATCCCCGACGCTGAGTGTACGCATGTAAAGGGGCGATGCAGTTGTACGCGATGCAGTCGCATCTCCATTAGTAATGAAATGGGTGTCCCATGGTGGTTATGGGACATTCGCGCAGAGGCAATGTACAGAGAAGGCATGGCGGCGGGATAGCAGTCTATTCAGTGTTGTACTTACTTGTAATTGCACCTGTTTTTCAGAAGGATCTTTTGCACCAGGTACAGGGCTGGTGCACTATACTTACCAATTTTTGATTCTCCTCGTTGGGGAGCAGATGCAACTGACCGCTTTGGGGGCAGGGCCGGGCTCTCGCGTCATTAGGCCTTGTCACGGCAAAATGCAGCAATTTGCGGGTTCGTGTGAATTAACATAATTTTAGCCCCACCCCACCATACAGACCCGTGATTCTCGGTATTATCTCCCCATCCTTCCCACATCACTAGGAAGTGGGCAGGATGCGGGCTATCCACCCACTCCTTCTGGGGTCCAGGGGACTACCTGAAAAAATTGGAGTCTCCTGCACCTACTCGGAGAGTGAGTAAGTATGATGTATAATGATGACGGCTATGAATGAACCCATGTGATTGGATAGGGGTGGTCCGCACCTTACTGTGCATATTCTTCTGGCAATGAGCCATGGTTCTTGTTGTAGTTTCAGGTAAGACCTTATCACGTGTGCACTAACCACTCCCCCCATACTGCTAGGCTCCCCTTTCCTAGTGCAGACAGAAGTTGTTTGATATCTTATTAGACACTAGCAGGGATACCCAGCATAGCCCAGGATGAAGAATGGACCTTGAAGTACATCTGCAGCCTTCATTTTTTACATTGCAGACCATGGCATATGTGCTTGGATGAAATGAGTAACTGTCAGTGCAGGTGCGGTGTGACAGTTGATCCTCTGACTCACTGCTCTTCTGTTAGAGCTCTGCCTGCTCCCACTGGTACATATCATCCTGCGCCTTCACATCACTGCAGTTTTAAGCTGGGTACTCACTAAACGGATATATCTGCAGATCGAGTGATCTGCAGATGATGTTTTTTTGTACACACTGAACAACCATCATCTGTGTTCAGTGTGTAGGAGGGGGTGGGCCCCGCTGGTCAGGGGGCGGGACAGGTTTGCCCCCCACCCCACGGCTGCCGCTGCATGTGTATGGGGCGGTCTGCAGACTGCCCGTACACACTTGCCGATGGACAGATATGTCTGCAGATATATCTGTCCATCGGCTGTGCAGCACAGCCAATGCGATATGTCTGTGAATGATTAAAATACACCACCGTGCCAAAGAGCTAGATACAAACTCTAGGCGTGCATAAAGGACAAACAGAGAGACACACACACACACTACCAAATAGTAAAAAATGATATTAAAAAAAGCAACTAATTAAAAAAAAGTTGGATTTTTTTTTTAATATCTACCTAAAATGGAACAAAACAAAGAAAGGAATCAGACAACATTTTAACATTATTTTCCTGCAAAACTCAAATACAGATCTAAAAATTTTAGGTTATTGTTGTTCCATTACTTAGGATTCTTGCTCCCTTTACTTGTTAATTCCCCTCTGACTATCTGGATTTCTCAGGCACCTGTACTGTGCTCTGCATCCAAATCAAACAGGAATTTCACAATCCCGGACAAGTCGCAATGTTTTCCTCCGCTGGAGCGACCATTTTTTAAATACTTTTGTAGCAGCCTTTTCCACGGTTTCTTCCATGCAGATAGAGAAAACATCGATCCTGCTTATTCATTTGGGCCAAGGTTGCCTGGAATAACATTTCCTGTACGTACACAGGGCAGTGGTCACTGATGGGTTAATCCCTCCCCTGCCCGGTGTGAACAGTAAATATAAAAGTCAGTTATAACAACATGATAAAAATTCCGCTACACCCTATTTCAGCAAATTTTCTGGTCCGTCACCCACAGGAAAAGTGCTGTCCCAGCTCTAACAACCGGGGGCTCAGCCCCTCCCCCGTACATATGCCTTAAAGAGACCAGGCAGGGTAGCGCCATTCGGTACATACATATAAAGTTGCTTCAAAGAGCGAAACAAAAAGCGCCACTGGATGGACGCAGACTGATGATGTCATCCTGCAAGCTTCCTACTTAAATGAATTGAGTGTAAAATGTTCTCACTACAGTTTGTACTGTTCCTTACTCTATAGGATCTGTTGATTGTGGGGGACGCATGTTTGCCTGCTGTAAGCCCCAGTTTGGGTTTGGGCTGGTAGTAGGCAGGTGAGCTCTGTCTTAGCTTACACGAGTACAGGAATTACAAGCGTATTAGTTTCTTTTTAATAGTATCGCCACGTCAAACCTCAACCCATCAAGAAGTGCTGGCTTTAGCAAGCAGCCGCTTAGTAAATATACCCCAAAGTCTGTGTTGGCATTTGAAGCTGTGAAACCCCTTTTTCATCATTATACCAGTATTTCATTCCACATTGTTTCCCAGCTAAATGGATGGTTAATGTATGCTTCAACAGGTAACAATCTCGGCTATAACTCTAATAATTCTGCGTGGACAGAAGGTAAACTTTTAAAAAGTCTTCTCCTGCCAGCCTTGGGAAACTGGAGAAGCTTCAAGAGGTCTATCTACTAGGCCTTAAGGCCAGTACACACTAGACGATCTAGTGCAGTGGTCAGGGAACAGGGGGTAAATTACCTCACATGGGGTAAAAATTAAATTCCTGGGGGTAATGGACGGACAGCCGGGCATGCATATGAATCATCCTATAATATAGGATGATTTATATGCATGCCCGGCTGTGCCGCACGGAGGCTCTAAGCCGGATGCCTGCTGAGATGTTATTACCAGCGGGCGGCAGGCTCCTTTCCTGCAGCGCCACGTTGGTCGGAGACTGGAGTTCTCTTCTGAACTCCAGCTTCCGCCTCTCTCCATGCGCTCTATGGGAGAGACGTCATGACGTCTCTCCCATAGTTCCGAGGAGCAGCCGGGCGGACAGGATGGCGGCGGATGCAGGAGCGGGGATTAAGGTAAGTGGGGTTTTTTTTTTTGTACAAGCTGCACTACAGGGGCATTATATGGGGGCACTACTACAGGGGCATTATATGGGGGCACTACTACAGGGGCACTATATGGGGCACTACTACAGGGGCATTATATGGGGGCACTACTACAGGGGCACTATATGGGAGCACTACTACAGGGGCATTATATGGGGGCACTACTACAGGGGCATTATATGGGAGCACTACTACAGGGGCACTACTACAGGGGCATTTATGGGGGCACTGCTATGATTTCCTTCCTTTCAAGGGGGTAACGTCGGCGTATCTAAATATATTTTGGGGTAAAAGGTGAAAAAGTTCCCTGACCCCTGATCTAGTGTGTACCGATCTCGTTAGCGACGGACTCGGCAGGGGTGATGGCATCGGCAAGTACATGATGTCGGCAGCGACAGAGGGGGTAGTGGGGGCCATGCTGTATGGAACCGGCGGGAGTTTACATCAGCATCGTGCATACACTGTACACGATATGAACGATTTGACGTTCCGATGCGTTGGAATCACCTGAATCGCTCAAGATATCATCTAGTGTGTACCCAGTTTTTTTTTAGAGAGAGAAAAAGTGGATGCAGATAAAGTACCAACCAATCAGCTCCTGTCATTTTTCAAACACAGCCTGTAACATGACAGTTAGGAACTGATTGCTAGGTACTTTAGCTCTGTCCAGGTTATCTCTATCCAAGGCTTTTTACATAGACCCCACCAAGTTCCAAGACTCATCAGTCCCACAAAGGATGGAGATGAAAAAGGTTTGGGTCTGTTTGGGCTCACACCCCACAGGACAGGTGGGCCATGTCTGAGAAGCCAATAATTCATTACAGAACAACCTCAGAAAGACTTAGTCCATTAGGTACTGCAGAACTCCCAAAACACCGGTCTATTCTTTATGTACAGTCAGTAAAGATGGTGTCCGGGCAAGTAATGCTGAATGACTGGCTTGCTGAAGTTGACTTAAAGGAACATGCACCACCATGTGGCGATACTTTGAAATCAGAACCCTTTTTCGATTTTGTCTGCTACAAAAGTAATCTTGCCGACAGACAGGCAGACAGACCGATCGATCGATCCATATGGCCAAGGTTGCATGGAATCTCCAAAGTGCCAAATGACAACAGCAAAACATTGAAGAGCAATTGAGGAAATTTGTTTTGAGCCTTATTCCAGTGTGATAAGTCACATCTGTATTAAATTTGAGTTCTGCAGACAAAGGAACAAAATAACACCATACCAGGCCAAGTAAGACCTTAACTTGGTGGCATCAGATCTACAACTTAGACCACAGAATGACTTGGTCTACAAATGACAAAGAATGGCAGCAAAACTGGGTGGTGGTGCACATTTCAATGTAGAGATGGCACAATGTGTGTGTGTGTGAGTGATTATGTTCAACAACAGGAACTTGATCAATTATTATTCAAGTTTTGAGCTGCAGAAAAGCTAGCAGCAGGTGCCTTAAATATAAACTTGGAACATGAGCTTAAATTTTCCAAGTGGATTGGAGGATGAAACTTGAGTAATTGATTATTACCCGGTAGCCCGGGAGGCTGTAGTTTTAAATTATTCCACAGCTAGCGATATTGCCAATAAAGAAGGCTTTCATATTGTGGAGTCCAATAGTCTGCTAAGAAATTGTACACCTCTTGATGTTGGAAGTTGAGATGAAAAAGATACTGGAAAAAGATCTCTCAAGTCCCATATTGACACTTCCACTGATTCTTTATGCCCTAATGAGAGAGCCCTTATGAACCCGTCTTTGGTCTCTCCGTGTATACATGAATTTCACCCTCTTCTAGGGGTGCAGGGGAACTACCCAAAAAATTGTATTAAACTGACAATCGCCAAATGAGGGCCTGTTACCAAACAATGCAAATATTAAATTTGGGCAGTGGGGGCTTTCCTTTAATGTTGTGCCTAGGTACGTCCCGACCCCTAAAGTCCGCCTCTGCTGTTTTGCATTTCTTCTTTATAACATTACTGACAGCAAATTAATTTTATTATTTGTTTTCCATGCCCACAGAGGTCGGGGTGTTGGCCAAGAAATATATGCAGCAAAGTCTTCCGGTCCCTGATGACCTCATTACCCGCGTCATGCTCTCCGAGCTGGAGAAGAAGACTACTCACAGCTGGCTTCTAGACGGTAAATTTACACTTCATTCCTCTGTCCTCTTTCCGCCGTTTGCAGTTGTGATAGATGTCATACATGTAGCGTGTTTCACTAGCATTAAAACGCTAATGTGTTGCTGGTGGGTTCAAGATCGCAAACTGGGCATATTAAATGAAACTAAACCTTAAACCTTATTTTTTCACCTCCATTATCTTGTAACAATATTTTGCTTTCATGCCTATTAAGTACGTGATATCTGCTGGGAGAAAGTGAATCTGGGCTGTAGGGATGATTATAGAGAGGATTTGCATAAATCCATTTTGTAGGTCAAGAAAAGTAGATTATATACATAAAATGTTATCCTCAAATAACAACTGGATTCTGTTTTTTAGAGAAACTTAGATTTTGAGTGTGGAACCCAAAATCCCTCCCAATCTCCTTCCCTTGGGGCATTTAACCAAATAAATTTGATAGGGATAACGTAAAGGAGAAATCCCAGGATGCAGGGAATTTTGTGCTGTCTCTAAGACTTTAGCATGCCCATCGCACGGTTGTCAGCACCTCCACCTTTCTTACTGTTTTCTGATTGGCTGTCTTGCGTGTTGCACTGGCTGCTGTCCTGTATAGCGGAATTGTGAGAAAGACCCTCTGCTCTTCAATAGACCAAAATACAACTACTCTGAGGGACGCGAGCAAAGCAGCTGCAGGGGGTCAGAATCAGGCCCAGTAACACCCAAATGAAATGGGTGGGTGTCTCCCAGAATGCAACATTTTTAAAAAGCCCTAAGTAGCGAAATATAGCAGAAATAAGGGGATACGTTCAGCATCTCGGCGGTCAGGGATGCTGACGCTTACATTACTGGTACAGCAAAAAGGAGAGGGGGGGGAGGAGCAGGTGCACACTATAAGCACTAAGAATACAGATGATCAAAATATCTATAAACATCTTTGGCCAAACATGTACTAAGAAACCTTATATTTAAAACCTTGTTAATTATTGCAGTCCATTATAGATATTTTGATCATTTGTATTCTTAGTGCTTATAGTGTGCACCTGCTCCTTCCCCCCCCTCTCCTTTTTGCTGTAGAACTACTGGTCTCAGCATGGTAGCACCTATTATCATGTTTAATATTAGGATGTGCAGCCCAGCCCCTCCCGCTTACGTTACTGGTGCCAGAATCCCGACACCAAAGGTAAGTAGTGGGGCTGGGGAAAGGTTAGGTTTAGGAGTAAGGGTTAGGCACTGGGGGAAGGGTTAGGTTTCGGGTGCGGGGAGGGGGAAGTTAGGTTTAGGCACTAAAGGGGGAGGGTTAGGGTAGGGAGAGGAGGAGGGTTAGCATACCGACCAACAAGTGTCGGAATGCTAACCCTGTCGGGATTCCGGCGTCTGTATTCTGACCGCCAGGATGGCGAGCGCCAGCATCCCTTACCTAACCCAGAAATAAGAAGCAGCGTTTAGGGGGGAATTCAATTAGCCCATATAATTTATTGGAGGTGAAAGAAGGTGGTAGACTCTGGCTTCAACGCCGGGGCTATTAAATTACAGCCCTTTCTCCTTGCCCGATAAATTATCTTATTATCGGGCGTTAACATGGGGGGGGAATTCAATTACCCGCTGTCTATTATCGCTGGTAGTAACGGGAGGTAGCCTCGGGCTTTAATGCCCAGGACTATACAGTTAACCTCCCGAATTCGCCCGATAGCTATGTTAACGCCCGTTAAATGAACGTGTTAACGGGTGTTAACACTGGTTATGGGGCGTTAACACACCGAAACCATGAAAAGTTAGCTGCCTTTTATCACCAGATAACAGCACAGTTGTCGTTGATTTATTTTTGGGTCTCATGAGACCCGAAAAAAGAGATCCCTGTTAAGTGGGGCTAATTGAATCGCCCACGGCGATCAGTTAGCCCGCATTTAATTACCATGGCTAATTGAATCTCTCCCACAGTTCCTGGACCCATGTGTTAACCCACTGCTTGCCCCCGATAGCAGGCTAAGTATAGCATAATTCTTTTCGGGTCAGCCCGTTAAATGCAGTGCTGCGGGCTGACTTCGGGGGCTAATTGGATAGCCCCGGGGAATCATTTATCCCGCTGGTAAATTTACGCAGCTAATTAATTTTCCCCTTTTAGTCTGATTTGCATTAAGAAATTTTTATTTGTTAGAAGAAAGAATAAGACCCTTTTCTGCTATTCACAAGTCTGCCTTTCCCTTATTACGTACCTAATTAATCGCCCCATCCACAAGCAGCATCATAGTATTGTGTATAGTGAAAAGCAGGACGGGATCAGTGAGGGTAGAATAGATGTAAAGATAAGACCAGTCTAATGGCGATAGCTAGGTGATAGATGTGCTTCTATTACTGTACTGTAAGATACTCTGCATGCAGGGGGATCTGTGCACAGAAACGTCTGTGAAGTATTTCCTAAGGTTCGGGCGAGAGCCTGCTGAGATGTCTCATTAACGGAAATGGATGACTCAACCGTCTGTCTAAGAAATGAACCTTGTAGCTGTTACATAATATTACCCCCTCACTGCCGGAACACCAGGGTCACATCTGTCATTCATTTCATAGTGTCACTTTAATTTTTAACACATATCCCCGTTATTCTCCAAGGATGCTGTCGGCTGCTGGTGTAATTCTGTTTATGGTTAATCACAAGATGGGATATAGTTCACACACAGACAGACCGTGTCTTTATAGACACCTGACCGTCTCTGCTGGTCCCTGAATTGCTGGAGCGCACAGTATAGCACGTATAGTGGTCACAGGACATATATGTGTGTGTGTACACAGATCTGCCCTCATACACTATTGGTGCAATCGCGTCAAACAGCCCCTTTCAGCGAGTCAGGTCCAGTGCGACTCTGCTTTGCAACTTTTTTTTGCCTGAAAATGTCTTCGTCACAGTGCGATGCATCTAGGACGCACCAGAAGACTGCACTGATTAGGGGTTGGGGAGGGGGGGGGGGGGTGTGGGCTTGAATAGGATCAGCTACATAGCAGTCTGCACAGGGCACACAGTGATAATGGTGTGAGTGGTGGGTGAATAGGATAGGTTACATAGCAATCTCTGCACAGAGCACACAGTGACATAGGTGTGAGAGGTGGGTGAATAGGATAGGTTACATAGCAGTCTGTGCACAGGGCACACAGTGACAGTGATGTCAGTGGTGGGTGAATAGGATAGGTTACATAGCAGTACGTGCACAGGGCACACAGTGACATTGGTGTGAGTGGTGGGTGAATAGGAGAGGTTACATAGCAGTCTGTGCACAGGGCACACAGTGACATTGGTGTGAGTAGTGGGTGAATAGGAGAGGTTACATAGCAGTCTGTGCACAGGGCACACAGTGACATTGGTGTGAGTAGTGGGTGAATAGGAGAGGTTACATAGTAGTTTGTGCACAGGGCACACAGTGATAATGGTGTGAGTGGTGGGTGAATAGGATAGGTTACATAGCAGTCTGTGCACAGGGCACACAGTGACCTTGGTGTGAGTAGTGGGTGAATAGGAGAGGTTACATAGCAGTCTGTGCACAGGACACACAGTGACATTGGTGTGAGTAGTGGGTGAATAGGAGAGGTTACATAGTAGTCTGTGCACAGGGCACACAGTGATAATGGTGTGAGTGGTGGGTGAATAGGAGAGGTTACATAGCAGTCTGTGCACAGGGCACACAGTGACATTGGTGTGAGTAGTGGGTGAATAGGAGAGGTTACATAGCAGTCTGTGCACAGGACACACAGTGACATTGGTGTGAGTGGTGGGTGAATAGGATAGGTTACATAGTAGTCTGTGCACAGGGCACACAGTGATAATGGTGTGAGTGGTGGGTGAATAGGATAGGTTACATAGCAATCTCTGCACAGAGCACACAGTGACATAGGTGTGAGAGGTGGGTGAATAGGATAGGTTACATAGCAGTCTGTGCACAGGGCACACAGTGACAGTGATGTCAGTGGTGGGTGAATAGGATAGGTTACATAGCAGTACGTGCACAGGGCACACAGTGACATTGGTGTGAGTGGTGGGTGAATAGGAGAGGTTACATAGCAGTCTGTGCACAGGGCACACAGTGACATTGGTGTGAGTAGTGGGTGAATAGGAGAGGTTACATAGCAGTCCGTGCACAGGGCACACAGTGACATTGGTGTGAGTAGTGGGTGAATAGGATAGGCTACATAGCAGTCTGTGCACAGGGCACACAGTGACATTGGTGTGAGTGGTGGGTGAATAGGAGAGGTTGCATAGCAGTCCGTGCACAGGGCACACAGTGACATTGGTGTGAGTAGTGGGTGAATAGGATAGGCTACATAGCAGTCTGTGCACAGGGCACACAGTGACATTGGTGTGAGTGGTGGGTGAATAGGAGAGGTTACATAGCAGTCCGTGCACAGGGCACACAGTGACATTGGTGTGAGTAGTGGGTGAATAGGATAGGCTACATAGCAGTCTGTGCACAGGGCACACAGTGACATTGGTGTGAGTGGTGGGTGAATAGGAGAGGTTGCATAGCAGTCCGTGCACAGGGCACACAGTGACATTGGTGTGAGTAGTGGGTGAATAGGATAGGCTACATAGCAGTCTGTGCACAGGGCACACAGTGACATTGGTGTGAGTGGTGGGTGAATAGGAGAGGTTACATAGCAGTCTGTACACAGGGCACACAGTGACATTGGTGTGAAAGGTGGGTGAAGGCGCTGCTGCCACCAGTCTGTATAGCGCTGCTGGTCACGTGGGCAGGGCCCCTATGCAAAGCAATGCAACTAGAACACCTCAAATAAGAAAAAAATATGTTGGCAAAAGCGATTTCATCGTGGGCGAAGCCGCGGGCAACAGCCAGTCAGTTTTAGGGATTTTTCTGGGATATTTTTGGGGCACTTAGGGGGCAATTATTATAGGAATATTTAATGCCTCCCTACAATGCAGGATTCGGAATCGAGGCGAGAGCTCAGCTGCGGAATACTGGGGGTCTGATTAGCAGAAAAAACGCTCCGACAAATTGTAACTGTTTTGCGCACGGAATGACCTCTCAGTAACGACGTTATTTCCCAAAATCGATACAAGTAATCTGGATCTAGTGATGTTCGTGCCAAGACGGATGTAGCAATAAGAAGCTGTAACAACCTTTATTAGACCGGCCTTGTGCTTCTGATTGCAGTGTTGTGATGACAGATCTGTCACCTCTAGTGTTATACCCAGACATTACCTGTACTAACAAGGAGATGAGGCAATGACTCCAAAATCAGCATTTATCCTCAAATACCAGCTTCCTGTGATCAGGAGGGACTAACAACATCCCATGAAGGATTGTATGTAAATGGATCAGGAGCTTATCAGAATCACTATATCTACGACAAAGCTGGGATTTGGGGGTTGTCTTGTTTTCCCATGCACACTAATTTCCCTGCATTGTCCTGTATTATTGGACAGTACAGTCGGCCTCAGAGTTTGAAAAACTTTTTCTTTTTTTTTTTTTTTAGATTGGCTCGTCTGTGCTTGGTGGCCATTCAAGAGCGTTTGAGCTCTCACATTTTGCTAAACAGGGCCGGCTCCAGGTCTACTCGCACCCTATGCATGAGTTTTTGGGCTTATTATGGAGGATGCAGCTGCTTACAGTGTACCCTTGATGAGGGAAACGTATGAGGGGAACAGAAGTTCTATCAAGGTGGCAGCAATTGGCTGCCTGTTCTGTGCCGCTGCCCACATCCCTTCTTCCCTCTCCCAGAGTGCACTGCGCGGCTGCGTGACCATTACCACTGTCGCATCAGAGATGAGTCACGGCCTGGCCATACCTGAGCCCGAAGATGAGCCCAGTGCGGCCCAGGCCAGAAGTTGAGCAGTCGGCCCTGTTGCTGAATATGCAACAAACTCTAATTTACACTACGTTCCGTTGTTAAATGATTACTGGAAGTCAATAATAATTTTTTTTAAATTATTTCTAATGCCTTCTTGTTGGAAGATTAGAGGACGTATCCAGATCATCTTCATACCCTAGTCTTTCGCCAGTGCTGCCAGTATTCTTTTTACACTGCCAGAATGCTTGCTTAATCTGTCGTCTTGTATATTTAGAAAGTCCTTTAAAACACAGGAATTTCCATTTCCTAGAAAGCTGCATAAAAACGTAATTGGTTCATAAAGCTAAACAAGATCTCTGCGCTCTCTGAGGTGTTCCCAGAAAGTCTGTGCGTGAGATTAAGAGGTCTAGTTACTAAGCAGTGTTAGGAGACAAAAGTGATAAGGTGCCAGCCAATCAGCTCCCAACTGTCATTTTTCAAACACAGCCTGTGAGATGGCAGGTGGGAGCTGATTGGCTGGCACCTTATCACTTTCCACTCTGTCTCCTAACACTGCTTAGTAAATAGACCCCTAGATGTGATGTAGGCTGATCTAGCTTATTGCAGCAGATGCAGAGGAACAAGGAGAATAACGTTACAAAAAAAAAGTTTATTGAACATTGTGAATAAAACGAATGTAAACAATCCCTCCTTGTACAGTAAATGTGATTTTATCCCTTTCAGTATTACAAGACAAGGAATCTTGTCAGTATATTTCTGCTATGTGACATGGAGCTTTTTTTGCATACAATTTGCAGAGTTTTCGCTTTCATCGTTCATATTTCCTATTGGTGACTTGTCACGTCTTTTTGGGCTAATGGTCTTCAGCGCCCTAGGTAGGCCCCCCTCCGGGATTTAAGGATTCTCCTAGCACCTATCCAGGCACCCCAACAAGCTGGGCAGTGACCATGTCGCCCAGTTGACCTTGCGCCCTAGGTAGCAGACAGAACACATGACCTATGAAAGATGTGTCCAGGTTTTCTTAGAATATTAGGAATACTCACAAAGCTTTTTGTAAAAAAAATAAAATATATATATATTTTAATTTGTGTGTTATTGTCGATTATCTGTTGTTTTACTTTGGGTAACACTTTTTATTTCATATTCCTGAGAGGGAATGTGATACAGGGCGTGGCCAAAACCGCAGTAGGGTTATAACCATTTTATTTGTTAGGTTTCTGGCCCCGTCTGCACTTTTGTATGCCATCTGATTCAAATGCTCCTATACAGTGCCTCGCAAAAGTATTCACACCCCTTTGCATTTTTCATGTTTTGTTGCCTCACAACCTGGAATTAAAATGGATTGTGTGAAGGTGTGCATCATTTCATTCACAGAACATGCCTACAACTGTGAAGTTGTGTGTTTTTTTTATTTTTTATATTGAGAATCAAACAATATTTAGGGCAACATAACAGAAAACTTCATCGTGCATAACTATTCACCCCCCTAAAGTCAGCACTTTGTTGAGCCACCTTTTGCGGCAATTACAGCTGCAAGTCGCTTTGGATAAGTCTCTGAGCTTGCCACATCTTGCCCCTGGGATTTTTGCCCATTCCTAAAGGCAAAACTACTCCAGCTCCTTCATGTTGGATGGTTTCCGCTTGTGAAGAGCAATCTTCAAGTCTGACCACATATTCTCAATTGGATTGAGATCTGGGCTTTGACTAGGCTATTCCAACACATTTAAATGTTTCCCCTTAAACCACTCGAGTGTTGCTTTAGCAGTATGCTTCGGGTCATGTCCTGCTGGAAGGTGAACCTCCGTCCCAGTCTCAAATCACAGGCAGACTGAACTAGGTTTTGCTCAAGAATATCCCTGTGTTTAGTACCATCCATCTTTCCCTCGACTCGAATCAGTTTCCCAGTCCCTGCTGCTGAAAAACATCCCCACAGCATGATGCTGCCACCACCATGTTTCACTGTGGGGATGGTGTTCTTGGGGTGATGGGATGTGTTGGGTTTGCGCTAGACATAGTGTTTTCCTTGGTGGCCAAAATGTTCAATTTTAGTCTCATCTGACCAGAGCACCTTCCTCCATACATTTGGGGAGTCGCCCACATGCCTTTTGGCAAACTCAAATCGTGTCTTCTTATTTTTATCACTAAGGAATGGTTTTTCTCTGGCCACTCTTCCATAAAGCCCAGCTCTATGGAATGTACGGCTTATTGTGGTCACATGCACAGATACACCAGTCTCTGCTGTGGAACTCTGCAGCTCCTTTAGGGTTACCTTTGGTCTCTGTGCTGCCTCTCTGATTAATACCCTCCTTGCCCGGCCTGTGAGTTTTGGTGGGCGGCCCTCTCTTGGCAGGTTTGTTGTGGTACCATGTTCTTTCCATTTGATGATGATGGATTTGATGGTGCTCCGGGGGATCATCAAAGATTTGGATATTTTTTTTATAACCCAACTCAGAATTGTACTTCTCAACAACTTTGTCCCTGACTTGTTTGGAGAGCTCCTTGGTCTTCATAGTGTGATGCCTCTTGCTTAGTGGTGTTGCAGCCTCTGGGGCCTTTCAGAAAAGGTGTGTTTATACTGACAGATCATGTGACACTGAGATTTCACACAGGTGGCCTTCATTTCACTAATTATGTGACTTCTGAAGGTAATTGGTTGCATCAGAACTTTTGAAGGGCTTCATAGCAAAGGGGGTGATTACATATGCGCATGCATTTTCAGAATTTTATTTATAAAGATTTTTTTTTATATATATTTTTCTCATTTCACTTCACCAAATTAGACTATTTTGTGCAGATCCGTCACATAAAATTCAGACTTTACAATCTGTAATTTTTATTTTTTGTTATGTAACAAAAAAGGTAAGGGGGGTGAATACTTTTGCAAGGCACTGTATATGGCATCTGCTCCTCATGCCTGTTTATATGACCTCATGCTCTTTATATTCCATCAGGACCCCCTCATGCACCTTATATACCATCAGACCCCTCTACATGCCCCTTTATGTGGCATCAGAGCCCCTCATATGTCATAAAAACCGTTCACTATATATGCCAGAGCTTCCTCATGCCCCTTCATATGCCATCATCACGCCTCCGTTTTGGGAACTGCTGAATAAGGCCCAGAGACTGAAGACACAGAACACAATGCAAGCAGTCACGTGGCCGGAAGAGTCAGTGGACGCGGACCGCAGGATGTATTGGAGCAGCGGAGAGGGCCTTGTTGTGAATAAATTCATTTTTGTCCTCAAAATTCTACACACAATACCCCATAATGACAACATGCAAAAAGGTTTTTTTTTTTTTAGATTTTTGCAAATTTAATTAAAAAAAAAAAAACTATTCACGGCCTTTGCCATGAAGCTCAAAATTGAGCTCAGGTGCATCCTGTTTCCACTGATCATCCTTGATATGTTCCTACAGCTTAATTGGAGTCCACCTGTGGTAACTTCAGTTGATTGGACATGATTTTTAAAAGCATACACCTAGGTCCCACACTTGACAGTGCATGTCAGAGCACAAACCAAGCATGAAGTCCAAGGAATTGTCTGTAGACCTTCGAGACAGGATTGTCTCGAGGCACAAATCTAGGAAAGGGTACAGAAAAATATCTGTTGCTTTTGAAGGTCCCAGTGAGCATAGTGGCCTCCATCATCCGTAAATGGAAGAAGTTCGAAACCACCAGGACTCTTCCTACAGTTGGCCAGCCGTCTAAACTGAGCAAACAGAGGAGAAGGGCCCTAGTCAGGGATGTGACCAAGAACCCAATGGTCACTCTATCAAGACTCCAGCATTCCTCTGTGGAGAGAGGACAACCTTCCAGAAGGACAACCATCTCTACCATACAGGCCTGATTGGTGGATTACTGCAGAGTGGCCAGATGGAAGCCACTACTTAGTAAAAAGCACATGGCAGCCCACCTGGAGTTTGCCAAAATGCACCTGAAGGACTCTCAGACCATGAGAGACAAAGATTGAACTCTTTGGTGTGAATGCCAGGCGTTATGTTTGGAGGAAACCAGGCACCGCTCATCACCAGGCCAATACCATCCCTACAGTGAAGCATGGTGGTGGCAGCATCATGCTGTGGGGATGTTTTTCAGCGGCAGGAACTGGGAGACTAGTCAGGATAGAGGGAAAGATGAATGCAGCAATGTACAGAGACATCATGTATGAAAACTGCTCCAGAGCGCTCTTGACCTCAGACTGGGGCGACGGTTCATCTTTCAGCAGGACAACGACCCTAAGCACACAGCCAAGATATCAAAGGAGTGGCTCCAGGACAACTCTGCGATGTCCTTGAGTAACCCAGCCAGAGCCCAGACTTGAATCCGATTGAACATCTCTTGGATAGATCTGAAAATGGCTGTGCACCGACGCTTCCCATCCAACCTGATGGAGCTTGAGAGGTGCTGCAAAGAGGAATGGGCGAAACTGCCCAAAGATATGTGTGCCAAGCTCGTGGCATCATATTCAAATAGACTTGAAGCTGTAATTGCTGCCAAAGGTGCAGCAACAAAGTATTGAGCAAAGGGCGTGAATACTTATGTGCATGTGATTTCTTAGTTTTTTTTGTTTTCTTTTAATAAAATTTTCAAAACTTGCAAAAAAACCGTTTCACACGTTGTCATTATGGGGTATTGTGTGTAGAATTTTGAGGACAAAAATTAATTTATTCCATTTTGGAATACGGCTGTAACGTAACAAAATGTAGAGAAAGTGAAGCGTTGTGAATACTTTCCGGATGCACTGTAAAAATATAAAATCTATAGTTCATCTGTCTGTATGCTGCAGACAGCAGAGACCTTGTTATCTTGTATGATAACCACCCACACAGCACCTCTAACATGCTGAGATACAGCGGAGATATGCGTCATCCTCCGAGATTCTTCCTTCATCCCTTACAGTCACATCCCAGCAACCCATCCAATTATCTCCTATTAATTAGGAGCCACAAAGTGTACTCAACGCTGTGCATGGGATAAACCTAAAGACACAGCCGCTAACACGATACATAGCCGCTAACCAGCGCATGAAAAAGAGACATCACAGTAAAACCATGGAGGGAGCGGGACAATATACTGGGGCAAGGGGGGGGACGTCTATTGCGGCAGTGGTGAGTGGTCGGGGGTCAAAACAGCTTTCATTGATCCTGTTCCGAATTCCCTTCTTTCGTTTCCGGTGATTCGTATATCGGAATATAGAGGCTAATTTGGCTGCCATAATGCCTGTCACTACAGACGTGCGCAAATGTGCAAACTGTTTACATAAATCTTCAAAAAAAAAAAGAGGGACTATTTTGGGAAATCCTTTAACACATGTCACAAGACCCACCGCTGGTGGGTCCGGATGCAGACTTTTGTTCCCACGCCCAAGATGACTGATCTCTGTCTCTCGACGTCCCGATTCAAATACTCCTACGTGATCCCAATCCGCACTAGAACAGTTCTATATAGAACAAAAGCATGTTAATAATTTAGCCCTGTTTAAGCACATTTATAAATATAATCACAATTATTATTCTATAAAATGCAAAAAAGTGATGCGGCAGAGCTCCACCCCTTCGCGGGCGTGGCTGATCCAGAAGTCTCTTACTGCCGGCATTCGCGTTCCCTAACACCGCTGTTTATGAACACAGATAACCAATGAGAGAAGAGAGACCTGTACTATTGGCTCTGCTTAGTATTTCAAAATATTTAACTTTAATGACATTTTGGGCCTCATTCAGAGCCGCAGGCGTTTCTGATATTGTGACATCGCAAATCTGACAAAAGATAATTATTAGTTTTACAAATATCTTCAATGCAAAATGCCCTTTGTGCCCTGGAACACCAGGAAAGGAAGGTGGAAGGGGCGTCTTTAGAGAGTAGGGGGCTGTGTGCATCCCACGTCACGGGCCCCCTCCCCTGACTCCGGCAGCCAACTGACGCGGCTGGCCGGCCACCACAGAATCAATACACTCTGGGCACTAGTGTGTGCCCGGAGTCTATTGCGCATGTGCAGATCACTGGGGAAATGGCGTGGCCGCCATTTTCCCGGCAATTTCCTCACAGTGCATTCGCAAAACACCGAACAAAATAGTCGCGGCAGCCATTTTTTGCCGTTTGAGCAGTGCTGGGGGACCAGACGTGGGACCTCAGAGAGGAAAGTTTTACATAATATGGGTGCAGGGTGTACCCATTATAGATACGCTACTGGTGTAGGTGTATGTGTGTATGTATGTATGTATGTATGTATGTATGTATGCTGCATGCGTGTGTGTGTGTACATGTGGCTGCGCGTGTATGTTATTGCAAGCCTGGTTGTGGATAGATCCCCTTCAGTATTTGTACCCTGACGCCATCCATTACTGTCCAATGTCATTCGTTACCATCCACGTGGATATACTGTAGAGGGGGAATATAAACCTGTGGCGAGCGACCAAATTTCTTTTGGTGGCCTTTCTGGGCATGGAACTGCACTTCCGTCCTCACTCCACGTCACTTTCAGGTACAAATACTGAAGGGGATCTATCGGATACGGTTACCCTATGTCTCTGGCAGTGATTTTGTCTGTGAGTGATATCATCCTAGAAACCTGCCTCCCACTGAAATTCTGTAACAGAGGGCCTGATTCAGACCCGGTTGCTAGCGCTGAGCGCTCGCAACCGGGTCGATGTTTGCCCACTGAGCATGCGCACGACCCGGCTAGCGACGGTGGCTCCGGGTCTCGCACCAAAGGGGGCGAGCTGTCGATGGTGATTGACAGCTCGCCCCGTTTGGTAGGCGGGCAGGGGGGGTGACTGGCCAAACTGAGGCATTGACAGTCTTGAGAAAGTCCCGGTTTTCACGGGACGAAACGCGTTGACGTCATCACCCAGGCACTGGAGGTATCCACAGCACTACACCATTTGCTGCACCTACACTTTGGAGGTTCTTTTGGAAAGTGACGATCCATTCCTGGAGATCGCTGCCGGCTGGTGTTCAGACACTGCTCCGTGTGCTGCTTTGGTGTCCCGCTGAGTTCCCGGAGTTCGCCGCCGGCTGGTCTGCAGACGCTGCTCCGTGGTCGGTGCTGCTCCTCCACTGTGCAATCGGAGTGCACCGCCAGCCGCCACCCACTCACCGCCCCGTGAATAGCTCTGTCATCCCGCTGCACGGCAGCTGATTATCATCCAGCCGCAGCTCACACAGCGAGCGGACAAGTCAAACAAGGACGCCTATTGATTTGGATACAGCATTCCAAGGACTGAGGTACTATCATTTCTTTCCCCCATTCCACCTACATATCCAGCGTGACTGCATATCACACTGGGACGCCAGAGTGATCATCCACTAATAGCGGAATTCAGCTGATTTTACTGGAAACAAATTGTTACTTTTAAGTCACACTGTTGCATTACTATTGGCAGCAATCAGAACGTTGTGCTGTGGAACCCCATTGATATAGTATCAAGTTATTTCTTCATACATCGTAGCAAGAGAGTCGTATGATCTCTGCGATTTTATGTCAATCCATTCATGTGCAATTAGGTTGCAATTTTTTAATTTTTGATGTTTATATGTGGATCCATTTATATGTAATAAATATTTGTTTTAATTTTTAACACATGCCTCCTGTTTATTAACAGCTAGCAAACCATATATTGATATATAGATTCCAATCTACGTATAGTGCCTAGCGCAGTAAAGATTCTGTTTTTGTGTTGTTTTTGCTGTGGAGACTGGTGTCTCTGGGTTTTTGACAAAAACCCCTATTACTTGCAGCAGGCACGTATTTTACTACCTTTTTGATATTGAGCGCCGGGATATTTGCAATTTCTGATTGCAAATAGTTTTTTCTATATGTACCCATTATAGATACGCCCCTGGTGTAGGTGTATGTATGTATGTATGTATGTATGTATGTATGTATGTAAGTATGTATGTATGCTGCATGCGTGTGTGTGTGTGTACATGTGGCTGCGCGTGTATGTTATTGCAAGCATGGTTGTGGATAGATCCCCTTCAGTATTTGTACCCTGACGTCATCCGTTACTGTTCAATGTCATTCGTTACCATCCACGTGGATATACTGTAGAGGGGGGATATAAACCTGTGGCGAGCGACCAAATTTCTTTTGGTGGCCTTTCTGGGCATGGAACCGCACTTCCGTCCTCACTCCACGTCACTTTCAGGTACAAATACTGAAGGGGATCTATCGGATACGGTTACCCTATGTCTCTGGCAGTGATTTTGTCTATGTGAGTGATATCATCCTAGAAACCTGCCTCCCATTGAAATCCTGTAACAGAGGGCCTGATTCAGACCCGGTCGCGAGCGCTGAGCGCTCGCAACCGGGTCGATGTTTGCCCACTGGGCATGCGCACGACCCGGCTAGCGACGGTGGCTCCGGGTCTCGCACCAAAGGGGGCGAGCTGTCGATGGTGATTGACAGCTCGCCCCGTTTGGTAGGCGGGCAGGGGGGGTGGCTGGCCAAACTGAGGCGTTACCGAAGGAACGCCTGCCGTTTGGGGGCGGCCCCACTGATATAACCAGTGATGTCAGCAGGAGAGCTTCCGGCTCTATTAGAGCCAGAAGCTCTCTGGGGCTTGCGGCCACAAGACCCTACCACAAGGGTCTCGTCGCAAGCCCGATGGGCGATGGTCTTGACCATCGCGACCATCAACCTGGCCCCTCGCAATAGCTGTGGGTGGTCACTGACAGCTATGCGAGCGGCCAGGAGGCCGCACACAAAAAAAAAAAAAACACCCAAATTCAGAGCGAGCGTCCGTCTCTGAATCAGGGCCAGAGTTTAATGATCACTAGTTATTTATTATTGTATTTGGCTGATAAACTGTTAGATAGTTTCTGTAGAATCCAGCTCCATCTTTAATGGATTTAATTGCAGGTGCGGTAACGAGTTTGGCGCCGATCCAGCTAGGAGGCGCTCTTTTGCACCTTGGTAAAGCAATCATGCACCGGTAAAGGGGAGAGAGGAGCAAATGTACAATGTGCAAAGAGAGTAAAAGCCCGGAGGGGCATGTGTCCTACCCCAACTCTAATTTGCAGGGTGAAAGTAAAGCGACCCCTGTGTGTGTGTCCTACATGCTATGTCAGCGTTTTCCCTGCATACATACTGTATAGCATTTGCTGGTACGGCGATTGGTTTATCCTGGTGCACGCGTGCACGGCTTGGGGCAGCTCCTGAGTGTTACGTGCGACTGCAGAGTACACCCTGTATGTTTTGGCACGGCATGTGCTCCGGAAGCGCCCTCCATTACGGGCGATGCAGCTCAGTGAGGAGAAGGGAGGGCAGAACTTTTATACCGCACTGATAATGAGAGCGAGAGATAAAGTACTAACCAATCAGCCACTAACTGTCACTTACAAGGCTGTTTTTGAAAAATGACAGTTAGGAGCTCTCCAAGCTTTGATAAATCTCCCCCATAATGTTAACATTGTGAATGTCGAAAAAAAAAATTTTTTAAACGATTTTAGTGTTAGTCGGTTTAGGATACTTACCTTGTCACCGGAAAACCGCATGCTCGACATGCCGTTGGACAACATTCACAGCGTCGACTTTTCACAAGTTGTGTTCCCGTCCATGTCGACATTATGTACCGCACCTGTTAGTTCAGTGACTCCAGTATCTCCAGGAATTGGAGCTCTGTAACATGGTCCCTACTGGGATCCCCCGAACGTGGCCTTTGTGCAGGTCTGCCCTCTTTTATATCGTATCAGAAATGATATACCCTTACTAGCATTTCTACTGCAGGTACAATGTGTGTACATGGGTGTGACAATAAAACTCATTGGGCGTTACGTAATTACCTGTGAGATACATTTACGGCCACTATTCTGTCCAGTTAGCCCGTGTTTTTAAAGCTGCAATAACTTAATATGCAAAACAACCTGGTTTTGCCTTTGGAATGATTGCTGCTTTAAAAATCTGTGCAAACATCTTATTGGGTGTTTTGCATTGGCGTTACAATGCGGTTAACGCATTAAATTCCACAGCACGAAATCCCGGCGTACCTTTCGTATGTTCCTGGAATTTCAAGCACATAATCTGCTCTCCATGTCTGTAACCCTGCTCCACGGGAGGATTTCCTACATCAATCACCAGCTGGTATTTGTATCTGAAAGTCACTAGCAGTAATTCATCTCTGTTCTACAGCTCAGTACGGCATGGTGACATTTACAGATTATTGGGGATACATCTGGCACGGCGGGAGTTACAGATTATTGGGGATACATCTGGCACGGCGGGAGTTACAGATTATTGGGGATACATCTGGTACAGCGGGAGTTACAGATTATTGGGGATATACATGTGGCATGGCGGGAGTTACAGATTATTGGGGATATACATCTGGCACGGTGGGAGTTACAGATTATTGGGGATACATCTGGCACAGCGGCATTTACAGATTATTGGGGATATATATCTGGCACGGCGGGAGTTACAGATTATTGGGGATACATCTGGCACGGCGGCATTTACAGATTTTTGGGGATATACATCTGGCACGGCGGGAGTTACAGATTATTGGGGATACATCTGGCATGGCGGGAGTTACAGATTATTGGGGATACATCTGGCATGGCGGGAGTTACAGATTATTGGGGATACATCTGGCATGGCGGGAGTTACAGATTATTCTGGATACATCTGGCACGGCGGGAGTTACAGATTATTGGTGATATATATCTTGCATGGCGGCATTTACAGATTATTGGGGATATATATCTGGCATGGGGGGAGTTATATATTATTGGGGATACATCAGGCACGACAGGAGTTACAGATTATTGGGGATACATCTGGCATGGCGGGAGTTACAGATTATTCTGGATACATCTGGCACGGCGGGAGTTACAGATTATTGGTGATATATATCTTGCATGGCGGCATTTACAGATTATTGGGGATATATATCTGGCATGGGGGGAGTTATATATTATTGGGGATACATCAGGCACGACAGGAGTTACAGATTATTGGGGATACATCTGGCATGGCGGGAGTTACAGATTATTGGGGATACAATAAGAAAGAAAATGGGAGCGCTGGCAGTGGCTGCTGATTTAAAAAATCATTATTTATTTTAATTGCACAAAATACAATCTCAAACACTTTTGTTTAAAATATCAATATAAATGAAGAATACAGATGGATTCAATCAATTAGGCTAATAGTGCCTTACTGTTAAAATGTGAAACCGGTTCCACCCTACAATATTAGTACATATCAATATATAAATCACTCCAGAGACTAGTATAGAGATCACTTAGATAGACATATATAGAATGGAGCATCAATCGAAAAATCATTGGTCACAATTTTCCAGCATGGATTTAATAGTTGTCAATATTTATGTCCACTTATACCCAATTGATAGAGGGTTAAATGTAAAAAAAAAAAAAAAAAAAAAAAGGAAGCAGCACAGATTAGAGTGTTAGTATTGCAGTGTTAGTAGATAGATAGTTCCTAATATAGGTACATTATCATCCAACCATGTAGGTAGAAAAGCAAAGTGTATTGTGGCAGTTAACCTCTACCCCAATCCCAGGGGGAGGATGCTTATATACTGATCGCCTGCTCACAAGTAAAGAACAATATCAGCCAAAGATTTTTACCACTTTGTGCACCATGTGGTCCAGAGGTGCTTCTTATCCTCAGGCAGAGGGACCTCTTATTCCTGGATCCTGGCACTTGTAACCGTTCACGGTGAACCAATTGGCTGAGTTGTATTCTGTTGTCCGCCGCTGCTGCACGCTGGCTGCTACACGCTGGCTGCTACACGCTGGCTGGTGACCGCTCCGTCACTTCCGGTGGTGAACTTCCGGCTTCCGGTATGCGTACCACCTGCGTTCCACGAGTCACCTGATGCGTTTCTCCGCCCAATGACGTGGTGGTTTCATCAGAGGATGGCTCTAAGCTCGTTAGTGCTCCATTATATCCCTCTCAGAGTATCCGGATTGGTTGCTTTTCAATCCCCTTAAAAATTAACTGCTAACATGCCACAGTCTTCTCTGAAAGCGGGATAAACATTTTGTGTATGCATAATATGGTGATAGAAACATCTTATATTCCATATATTTGTATATAACTTATTTAGACTATTTATAGTTCTAATATTGGGGATACATCTGGCACGGCAGCATTTACAGATTATTGGGGATATATATCTGGCATGGTGGGAGTTATATATTATTGGGGATATATATCTGGCATGGTGGGAGTTATATATTATTGGGGATACATCTGGCACGGCGGGAGTTACAGATTATTGGGGATACATCTGGCACGGCGGGAGTTACAGATTATTGGGGATACATCTGGCACGGCGGGAGTTACAGATTATTGGGGATACATCTGGCACGGCGGGAGTTACAGATTATTGGGGATACATCTGGCACGGCGGGAGTTACAGATTATTGGGGATACAACTGGCACGGCGGGAGTTACAGATTATTGGGGATACATCTGGCACGGCGGGAGTTACAGATTATTGGGGATACATCTGGCACGGCGGCAGTTACAGATTATTGGGGATACATCTGGCATGGCGGGAGTTACAGATTATTGGGGATACATCTGGCACGGCGGCAGTTACAGATTATTGGGGATACATCTGGCACGGCGGGAGTTACAGATTATTGGGGATACATCTGGCACGGCGGCAGTTACAGATTATTGGGGATACATCTGGCACGGCGGGAGTTACAGATTATTGGGGATACAACTGGCACGGCGGGAGTTACAGATTATTGGGGATACATCTGGCACGGCGGCAGTTACAGATTATTGGGGATACATCTGGCATGGCGGGAGTTACAGATTATTGGGGATACATCTGGCACGGTGGGAGTTACATATTATTGGGGATACATCTGGCACGGCGGGAGTTACAGATTATTGGGGATACATCTGGCACGGCGGGAGTTACAGATTATTGGGGCTACATCTGGCATGGCAGGAAATAATCAAAATAAACTATTTCTGTTTTTCGTTCACTTATGTTGTTACAATATGACGCCCCTGCCCTGATTTAGTTTCCTGTGACTGCTGAACAGGCCATTATAGCACTGAGCACTGATATTGCTACACCGTTGCTAATAATGCACAATCATCTACTGTATATTCTACTTACCGTGACCTCACCACAGTGTAACCAGTTCTAGTACTCAGGGGAAAGCTGCTCATTTTGCGAGCTCTCCCCAGGGCAATTCCTAGAACCCTGGATCGTCTTACACAGAATACTCAAGGTCATGTTGGGACCTGAGCCACATAATTGTGCGGTATCAGATTTGGTTTTGCTGTTCTGATATATGCTCGTTTCATGTTCTTACAGAGATAACCAGGTTCTGCATTTCTGACTGATTCTATTACATTTTTTCTGGTCTGTATTTAGGTTTTCCCAGGACCCTGGTGCAGGCGGAGGCTCTTGATAAGATTTGTGATCTGGACCTAGTGATCTCTTTAAACATCCCGTTTGAGACGCTGAAGGATCGCCTGAACACACGGTGGATTCACCCGCCCAGCGGAAGAGTGTATAACCTAGAGTTCAATCCACCCAATATGCATGTAAGGGCATAGAGTGCAGTTCGATCTTATTACCCCGTATGGAACTATGGTCCCCTTATTTGTGTGTCACGGCTGTTTTTGGAAGATCTCGTTCTTTTATAGAGCTACCAAGGGTGTGACACGAAATCACCGGGCCCCTCCCCAGGCCTCATTGCACCTGGGTGGCTGTCATACTGTCGACAATCGAAATGTTGACATTTGTGATGTTGGTTTGGTAAAATGTCGATGTTGAGCTGGTTGGCATCTGCAGAATGTTTACATGTGAAATATCCACATTCTGCAGGAGGGTTAGGATTGAGCACTAGGGGGTGGTGTAGGGTTCAGCTGCGGGAGGGTTAGGTACTAGGGAGGTTAGGCTTAGGCTATGGGAGGGTTAGGTCCTAGGAGGGTTAGGCTTAGGCTATGGGAGGGTTATGTCCTAGGACGGTTTGGTTACGGGAGGAGAGAGTTAGGGTTAGGCACTAGGGGGAGGTGTAGGGTTAGGCTACGGGAGGGTTAGGGCAGGGCACTAGGAGGGTTAGATTGGTATACGTTTATGAGGCTGGCGGTCACAATGCCGGCGAGGGTTAACTAACCTACGCCGGGAGACTGGTGCCCGGCATCCTGATCGAGGGGAGTTAGAGTTAGGCACCCCCCTGGGAGGTTAGGTTTAGGCTAGGGGGAGGGAGGGTTAGGGTTAGGCACCCCCGGGTGAAGGTTAGGGTTAGGCACCCTCCTGGGGGACTTAGGTTTAGGCAGCGGGGAAAGCGGGGGGGGTTATGCTTAGGCACTTAGAGGGTGGATTAGGGTTAGGCTCTGGAAGGACAGAGTTAGGGTTAGGCACTAGGGGAAGGTGTAGGGATAGTCTAAAGGGGGGTCAGTGTTAGGCTATGGGAGGGTTAGGTCCTAGGAGGGTTTGGTTACGGGAGGAGAGAGTTAGGGTTAGGCACTAGGGGGAGGTGTAGGGTTAGGCTATGGGAGGGTTAGGTCCTAAGAGGGTTTGGTTACGGGAAGAGAGAGAGGATTGGACACTAGGGGGGGGAAGGGTTAGGGTAGGGCACTAGGAGGGTTAGATTTTGGTTACGGGAGGAGAGAGTTAGGGTTAGGCACTAGGGTTAGGTGTAGGGTTAGGCTACGGAAGGGTTAGGGTAGGGCACTAAGGAGGGTTAGGTACTAGGAGAGACAGGATTCGACTATGGAAGGAGAAAGGGTTAGGCACTAAGGGGAGGTGTAGGGTTAGACTACAGGAGGGTTAGGGTTAGGCTACGGGAGGGTTAGGGTTAAGCTACGAGAGTATAGAGTTAGGTTTTGGCTATGGGAGGGTTAGGCTTCGGGAGGGGAGGTTACAGTTAGGCATTAGGAGAGAGGGTTAGGGTTAGGCTACTGGAGGGTTAGGTACTATGAGTGTTAGGAGTAGGATACGGGAGGGAAGGTTAGGGTTAGGCACTAGGGGGAGATGTAGGGCTAGGCTGCAGTAGGGGAGGTTAGGGTTGGGCTACGTGAGGGTTAGGCACTAGGCGGAGGGTCCGTCGTTAGATGTAGAGATTAGCAGGGGAGAGCGTTCTATGTCACACACACGTATTGCACCTACCGGGAGGGCTGTGATATGATCTGAGATTAGCAGCACATATCTTCTGGGATCAGCAGTCTATCCCACATTGGGCGTTACCTGCGCTTCCTTCTCCTGCGGCTTGTCTCCAGTCCTACAGCTTTTGCATTATTTTATATGACACACATCGCTGGCACCAGAGCAAAGCACAGGATATACAAGTATATATACTGTTACTGTACTTATCGGATAAGGTTTTGCATTTTGTTAATGGGATCCAATGTTTGCAGGATTGTTTGTCGGGAATTTCCCAAATACTTTGTGTGATCAGACTCCTGTTTTACAATCCCTGTCAATATTATTATCTTTTACTTGCAAGGCACCACACAGTGGACCTCATTCAGAGTCGGTCGAAGCAGCCGCACGGTCGTACACCACCGATGTTCGCTATACTGCACATGCGTAAAGTTCGCAATGCGCGTGCGCAAACTAGCCGCTGCGATCAGAAATTTCTCTCTCCTTGAACACAGCCAGGTCGGTAGTTTGAGTGACAGATGGAGGCGTTTGTGGGTGGTAACAGGGAAAGGTGCTTGAAAACGGGGGAGTGGAGATCCGAACGCAGGCGTGCCTAATTATGCGAATGGCGTTTTATGGGAGTGCATACGGTTTATGGGAGTGCATAATTAACAAAGTAGCGTCATGGCACATGTGACATGGGAGGTTTTTACACTGACATGATCGTAGAGCTTAAGAGAGGGTATGGTCAACCTTAAGCTCTACGACCAGTTCCCGATGGTCCCGATTAATCCTTATATGCCCGGAGATGACGTGCAATGCGTACGAGAAGGGGGCGTATTTTTTAGAATTCCGGCCGCTTCCTCCCCTTGGTCGGCCAACTACCGATCCGAACTTAGGGACGCAACTTGCGAGGGAATCATTTGCATATCCGGCCCCTTTTCCCGTACGACCGTGCGGCCGCTTCGACCGACTCTGAATAAGGTCCAGTGTCCTCAGCGCCGTACAGGGGAACGTACATAGGCCCAGATTTATCATCGAGTGATATTCTTGTTATCACTCGTTACTAATCCTAAATGGTGCTCCAACCAATCAGCTCCTAACTGTCATTTTTAAAACACATGACAGGAGCTGATTGGTTGGAGCACCATTTAGGATTAGTAACAGGTGATAATCACTCGCTGATATTTCTGGGCTATAGTGTAGTAACAGCGAAACCCAATCATAAGTACGGTAAATGTTAGTTGACCTATCTTAGGAGCAACACAGAGCCATAAACCAATAGATTAGGGGGAGATGTATCAAACCTTGGAGAGAGATAAAGTACCAACCAAGCAGCTCCTAACTGGTCATTTTTCAAACACATCTGTAAAATGACTGTTAGGAGCTAATTGGTTGGAACTAGGTAGGCCGATCCCGGGAATTTGGCCTAAAATTGGCAGGATTTGAATCCCGAGACTGGAGCTTTTAATCCCGGGATTTCAGGACCAATGATCGCATGCGCTATTTCGTTTTTTTCATTTATGCCGGGCAGGGTGTGGGGTCCGCACGAGCCTCTGAGTCAAGGAGGGACCCCGCACCACACTGCAATGAATCTGCGGCCGCCATTATTCTGTGGATTTCTTTGGAAATGCGGCGCCAACACCAAATTTCTGAAGATATTGCTGGCGCGTGTACAGATGGTAACACCGATTCTGACCATCTCCATCGTAGGCACCGGCACCATATTTTCACGGTTGAGGGTGCCTATGGAAAATTTGCACACATCCCCCTCTGGTCTTAGAAACGCCTGTAATGGGCACCCCTTCTAAATGAACTTTTAATGATTATTAGAAATAGCAGCTTTTTCATAGTGGATTTACCAAACAACTGCACCCGGATAGAGGGGAAATCCTGTCCTCATTAGTGACATTTATTTTGGGGGATACAATGTATCATTAAATAACTGTCCCCAAACACTGGTCTGAATGAGCTCGGAAAGCTCTGTGTCATTTTGGTAATTGGGTAAGTGTGCATCTATTTTAGAAAGTGGAGCACTTACCCGTTAATTGCAGGTAATAGCAAATATTGGCCCATAATGGTCCATGCAGTCAACTGAAATATCCAATTATTCACAGTCGTTAATATAATCCAAGATCTGTCAGAATGTTGCGTAGTTCCTATTTCATAGTTACAGTGCACTGTTCACTCCCACGATGATCATCATCATCAACAGTTTCTTAATTGAATGTATTATTTATTTTCCCAGGCCATAAGAAGTTCCTATTAGTCTTGTAGTGCACACAGGCTACACTGTGCCAGCACCAAATATTCATGTTCTGTGTGATTGGCGCACTGCTATAGCATCAGCCGCATCCGGCCATTCTCATTATCTCTGTAACGCATTTCAGGGCATTGATGATGTCACTGGAGAGCCGCTAGTCCAACAAGAAGATGACAAGCCGGATGCGGTGGTCACCAGACTGCGCCAGTACAAAGATGTCGCTAAACCGGTCATAGAACGATACAAGTGAGTTTCACTTACATTATTACACCCATAGGAGCGATTACCTACAGTGTACTGTAAAGCGCAACGAGCCATTTTGGTGAAAAGCGCTATATAAATGACCAGTATTATTATAAATAATACATTACATATAATGGCTACAAGAAAAAGAATGAACAAAACACAGGGCCTGATTCAGCAAGGAGTGCAATAGCGATTACGCGCGCAGTTCAACTGCGATAGTATGCTAATCCATTGCCATCGCAATGCCTCCGCAGCACTACACAAGGACGCCCGCTTTACTTGGCACAGATCCGTAATGTTTAGCAAGACTGCGAAACCATCGGTACCATCGCAGCCTCACGCACACTTGCACATGCCCTGACCTTACTCAGAAATCGCTAACTCCCACACATGCTATCAGGCCTCAGGCTGCATAGGGCATCACAGTGGCTAATTTATGCATGCCCCTGCAATGGCGTTGGAACGCACTGGCGCGCCTCCGTTCCCCCAACCCCCTTCCTCCCCATTACCACCCACAAACGGCACTTCCTGACAATCACTCTGCGATGGGTCTGCGTTCCTCGCTGAATCAAACCCATAGTTCAGTTAAACACTAGCTCTGTGTGTGTGTGTGTGTGTGTATCTATATCCTTTAAGTTGTGAGGTGGGGCCTCCATGGCTCGGACTTGTTTTTCCAGCACATTAGTATGGCAGCCGGGTGCATTATCCTGCTGATAGAGGTCACTGCCATCAGGGAATACCGTTACCATGAAGGGGTGGACTTGGTCTGCAACAATGATTAGGTAGGTGGTTCGTGTCACAGTAACATCCACATGAATGCCAGGACATTGCCCAGCAGATCATTACCCAGAGCATCACACGCCCTCCGCCGGCTGGTCTTCTTCCCATAGTGCGTCCTGGTGCCATCTCTTTCCATAGTGCGTCCTGGTGCCATCTCTTCCCATAGTGCGTCCTGGTGCCATCTCTTCCCATAGTGCATCCTGGTGCCATCTCTTCCCATAGTGCGTCCTGGTGCCATCTCTTCCCATAGTGCGTCCTGGTGCCATCTCTTCCCATAGTGCGTCCTGGTGCCATCTCTTCCCATAGTGCGTCCTGGTGCCATCTCTTCCCATAGTGCGTCCTGGTGCCATCTCTTCCCATAGATAAACTACGCCCACGCACCCGGCCGTCCACATGATGTAAAAGAAAAGGTGATTTATCAGACCAGGTCACCATCTACCACTGCTCCATGGTCCAGCGCTGATGCTCACGTGCCCAATGCAGGCTCATTCGGTGGTGGACAGGGGACATCATGGGCACTCTGCGGCTGCACAGCAAGCTGTAATGCACTGTGTGTCCTATCAGCATATACGCATAGGGGCTAGCCTATGCTCCCCACGTGAATCAATGAGCCTTGGGCACCCATGACCGCGTTGCCGGTACACCGGTTGTCCTTCCTTGGACCACGTTTGGTAGGTACTAACCACTGCATACCGGGAACACCTCACAAGACCTGCAGATTTGAGAGATGCTCTGCCCATCGTCCAGTCATCACAGTTTGGCCCTTGTCAGAGTCACTCAGATCCTTACGCTTTGCCCATTTTTCATGCTTCCAACACATCAACTTCAATAACTGACTGTTTACCTGCTGCCTAATACAGTATATCCCTCTTCACAGGTATCATTGTAACAAAACATAATCATTGGCATTCACTTATTCACTTTACCTGTCATTGGTTTTAATTTTGTGGCCGACTGATCGGTATATTCTGTATATGTAGAAGTGTATATGTATAGCAGCATCCTTACCCTGATCTTGCCACCATATATAAATAAATAAGCTTTTCTGGGCGGGTAGAAAGTTAGATGGTGACTGGCCCGGGTATTCTATACTGGTCATACCACTAACACCAGCTCTGTGTCCACACCAGTAAAGCACTGGAACGTCCCGATCCTGCCAGCAATGGATTTCACTGTATGAAGTCTGTGCCAGGGACAAAAATAATTTGCATGGAATGAACTGGGCACAGAGACAGCTCATCGCTTGGCTCATAGGGCTTATGTTGTTCCTGGGATTGATTGATGGATGAGTAGAAACTAATCGTGTGCAGGTTTTTCTTTTATCAAGGTTACGTCCAGCGTATTATTATGTGGATGGCACTGGTGCCCCCAGGGGTGCATGTACATCTCGGCTGCTATTTGTCCCTCACCCATGATATCTGTGAGATATATGGTTTCATCAGTTTCTTCCCTGGATATAATGAGGAGCAAACGCAACATGCATAAGTCACTGTCCCAGGAATCCCACACTTGGCAGCCCACTGATCGCCACTGTTTAGCCTGATCTGCTCTCCAAGGGTGAAGACAGAGGCCTGTGCAGGGCATGCACAGTAAAGGTTCATTTGTGTTTGCTCAGAAGAAGCTCTTGATTTACTCTTTTGATAGCAGAGAGCCTGGGGGAAGGTGAGGGGGTGTCCAGGGTCCATTCATACCCCCTAGATCAGCATCCCACGGCTCCTAGACGAGGTCATCTTGGATCAGGCTGCCACCCAAGGAGTCCCCATAATGCCCGCCATTCCTTCAGGTTCCCTCCCAGGTCACCCTTCATCCTCGGCACAAGTGATTTGCCCTCAGTGACTGCTCTAGTGGTCATCACAGTCTGCAGCCTGATTCCTGCAGTTTATGTGGGAGCATACTTGCCAACCCTCCCTCATTGTGCAGGAGACTCCCTGAAATAGCAGCAATCTCCCTGTCTCCCTGAAGAGTCTACCAATCTCCCTCATTTCACCTTACCCCCATTATGACACTGTTATATAAAAGAAAAAAAAGAGATATATACATTATAATGGGATCATTAGTATAATTTACCTGCATTGGTTATAAAGCACAATGATCCCTATGGTTACATGTATTTTCTGAGAAGTATGAGTGTGTTTTCATCAACAAGTAGATGTTACTAGCTGCTTTGGGGCTCATTTACATGTGGCTATAAATCAATTTTATGACACGCCTCTCAGATGTAGCAGTACACGCCCACTTTACTGCCGCGCTCATAGGTGCTGCTTTCACAATCTCCCTGAAATGCTTTTTCAAAAGTAGGCAAGTATGTGTGGGAGTCTCCCCACGTGGACAATGGGCCTGATTCAGAGTTGGGAATAGAGTGATAATTAGCACTTAACTGTGAACCTGGACAAACCATATTGCAATGCAAGGGGTGTAAAAACATAATTTTTTTATTTTTTTTTGCATGTAGGGTAAATACTGGCTGCTTTTACATGTAGCCCACAAATACTGCACAGCTTTATTATTACTCTACAATTTAGATGTCAGTTTGGAAACACTCCTCCCAAATCTAAAAAACTCTGCACATTTTACGTCTGCCCCACCTGCAGTGCAGCATGGTTTCACCAAGATGATCAGTTGAGAGAGATCTCTCACTCTATTCCCAAGTCTGAATCAGGCCCTCTGTGTATAAGGGGATCTTTCCCTTCTTTGCTGGTGTATTCCTGACCTTTTTTGTTATAATCCTGCCAGGACCTTTTCCGGTTAGATCAGGTCAATTCAGTAAAATCTAGATCCATTTAATGTACTTGGCCTCCCTCTAGTGGCCTAATATGTGCACTACACAGCCTACTAGTATTACAGTTACTACATGGTAGACAAACCTATGTATCCTACGCAAATTTTAATTTATTTTTTTCTTTTGTTTATTGCTATGATTATGTCATTTTGTTCTATCATAGAACTGCTCTGTACACAAATTGTGCGGCGTTTGCCCTTAACTCCTGGTTATTATTATGTGTGTCATTTATTCAGGCCTGTTTTTATATACTGGAAACATTTAAATTGTTAAGGGAAAAAAAAAAAACCTTTCTTTCTCTTCCAGGAGTAAAGGCATTCTGCACACGTTCTCAGGGACCGAAACCAACAAAATCTGGCCTTATATCTACACACTGCTGAGTACAAAGGTCACGCCGGTACATCCGGAGGACACCAGCCACGCGTTCCGCCCCGAGGAGTCGTAGGAAGTTATTCATTGGTCTCTATGTGCTGTATCCATGTGGTGCAATGTTCTCACTATATAAAAACTGTATATGCTGTTTTTTTATTATTATTATTATTATCATTATTTTCTTCCTTGATGGCGCTATCGGCACTTATGTTTTGAAAAATAGTTTTTAATTTGTTCTGTGTTTTAGAGACCATCTATGTTTCGTCAGCCAACCAACTCTCCGGATGCGGTTACAGATCCGCCTTATTTTGGGGTCGTTTTTGAGCATATCTATATGGCGCATTTGTTATTATTGGCCTCGTGAACCTTACGATAGATATTTTCTTGTATTTTTATGAAAAATGTGTTTTTGTTTTGTGTTTTTTTTGTAAAGAAAAGCTCTATAAGTGATGTAACGTTACAATCCAAAGATATTCAGAAATGATATAGTATCTAAAATGAGGTTTTAATGGGATTATTTGCTGGGTGTCGTGTTCTACATTATAGAGAGATGCACGGCCTGGTGTATGCAGACTTCAGGTGAGAGAGTTGTTGTTTCGTTCATATCATATCATCAAATATGATTAAAAATACAATACAAATTTTCAAAATGTGTTTTTTTTTTTTCCATAACTGTCCATTCATATGTGTAATTATACATGAGTCACTGTATGCTCAGAGATCACATATACACACTAACATGCATACACATATGTTTATATGTTGGACACATATAAATATGAATATACACATGCATGTTTTATATGTGATCTTGTGACATGATATTAAATTATCTATCTGTCTATCTATCTATCTATCTATCTATCTATCTATCTATCTATCTATCTATCTATCTATCTATCTATCTGTCTATCTCATATGTATCTATCTATCTCCTATGTATCTATCTATCTATCTCAAGGGGAAGGTCAGGGTTGGGCTGCAGGGGGGGAGGGTGAGGGGTTAGTGTAAGGATACTTACCATCGGCGTTGGGATTCTGACTGTCTGGATGCCGCTGTCCGTCAGGATCCTGTACCCAACCCAGGAGATTGCACTCTGGGCCTGATTCAGAGACGGACGCTCACTCTGAATCAGGGCTTTTTTTTTTTTGTGCGGCCTCCTGGACGCTCGCACTGCTGTGACCACCCACAGCTATTGCGAGCGGCCAGGATGATGGTCGCGACCATCGGGGCTTGCGACGAGACCCTTGTGGTAGGGTCTCGTGGCCACAAGCCCCAGAGAGATTCTGGCTCTAATAGAGCTGGAAGCTCTCTCACTGACATCACTGGTGATGTCACTGGGGCCGCCCACAAACGGCAGGTGTTCGCATGGGAACGCCTCCGTTCGTGAAGCCACCCCCCCTGCCACGCCTTTTGTAGTGAGCCCCGGAGCGAGAGAATTTCTCTCTCGCTCCAGGGCTTGCGCGGGTCTGAATCAGGCCCTCTGTCCGATCTTTTGCTTAATTTTCTCACACCCCGTAGAGGTACGGTGGTAAATCAGGGAAGATTGCCTGCTGTAATAAACGGTAATGTGCGCAGCCAGACGCCACATAGATCTGAATTCAATCGTCCCCACGGATATATATTTACCTAATATGTGCTATTCGCCAGATCTGTCAGGGTCCTAGATGGCTGTAATTGTCCCATTTTGATCTCTGCTTCCAATGATTTGGAGAGGGGAAGGGGGGGAAGAATAGGAGGAGATTTTTGGACGTCATCAAAACCCCCTCCCACTGACCCTAGTGAATAATTTGGGTACATAGCACATTGCTTCGCTGGTCAGTATATACAGAGCTGTAAGTAGACATTTTAGAGTCTGTTGAAAGTCAATTAAAATACAAAGAGTAACCTACAATATTAATTCCCTGCGCCTCCTACAGATTTAGGCCCTGTGGCGGCTGCCTCTCCCGCACGGCCCTAGTAATAGTCAGAGTATAAATTATATTTGTATTCTCTATGGGCCTGATTCAGAGCCGGACGCAATTAGCGCTCGCTCGTCCAGAAAATAGGGATGGCTATTCAAATGAACCGTTCGCTCTTTGCGGTCTGTTCACGCCTCTAGGTCTGAACGAGCGAACAAAACTTGCGGTCGTTTTTTAGATAAATACGCCCCCTGGCCGCTCGCATCCTACGTCATGTCCGCTATTTATTAGATTAATCGAGTACATCGACCAGCGTATGAACTGTTCGCTATTCTTGTGGTTGGTTTTTGCTACCACAATCTTGCGAGCAGTTCTGGCTTCAAAATAACCCTGTGACGTGGTCAATGACGCTGCTGTTTTAATTATGCACACCCATAAAACGCCCGTTTTGACCTTTAAGCACGCCTGCGATCGGATTTCCACTCCCCGTTTTCAAGCACCTTCCCCTGTTACCACCGACATACGCCTCCTCCTGTCACTCAAATTATCAGGCATTCGCTATTTTGCGAGCACATGAATTTCTACCGCACTGACTGGTTCGCGCATGCGTATAACGATCCGTACGCATGCGCAGTTGGGCAAACATCGCTCGCAGCGAACGAGCGGCCGCTTACGAGCGGCTCTGAATCAGGCCCTATGTTAGAACTGTGCACAATGTTAATTCCTATTGGGTTGTATTATTCTGTAAGGCAGGTCCCTTGGCTGTGTGTTCTACACCTGACGTCCTTACAATCTAATATTACATTTTTGAGGTATAACGAGTAAATGTACAAATCACAAGACGCATTGGTGCACAGCGTCTGTAATTGTGCGTACTCCGGTGGAGAGTCTGCACCTAGCATTGAGCTGGTACAAGTCCCAACAGTGCTTCCGATGGTGGCGATTGCAGCTGCGCAAAGTTTGGCGACCCAGCCTTTCTGCAGTCAGACGCACGATGCTCATCAGGGAAGGGCTCGTGCTAGTATTAGCATAAAGTCGCAGACACGATTGCGGCGACGGACGCGGTATCAGGCCTCATAGTATGACTATACAACCGTAAGGATGTCTATGCCGTCTTGTCAGGTGGCCACGCAGGTGCGCTGATCCCGTCATTAGCCGGTTAGATGCTCCAGCATAAATGATAAAATTGCACAAAACCATCGAAGTTCATCAGCGGCCATCTTACCCTTGCGGCAGGTCTGACCAGACGCAGGCCAAGGGGCTCTTCCGCCACGCAGAGCTGCATATGCAATTGTACTGGCTAATTTATGCACACCCACGTTACGGCGTTCAAACGGACAGGCACGCCTGCGTTTCGTTAACCACCCCGTCAACACCCCCAAACAGTCACTTCCTGTCAATCAAACCACAATGGGCCTCCGTGGTCTGCGTGAATGCACAGCGTTCGCCCTGCTGCCTTCACGCACTGCGATGCATGGGCAATGCCAAACAATCGCTCGATCTGCGTGCGATTTGTAGTTGCGTCCATCTCTGAATCAGGCCCTTAATTCAGTCATTCCTCAGCTCCCTGCCCCAGTGGAGCTTACACTCTATGGGCCTCATTCAGACCCACTCGCGAGCGGCTGTCCGCTCGCAAGTGGGTCGATGGTGTGCACTGCGCATGCGCATGACGGAGGGAGCTCCGTCGTGCGCGAGACGCGACGAGCGAACGACTTTCCTTCGCTCGTTGTGTCTGATCAAAGGGGGCGTGCTGTAGATGTTGATTGACAGCACGCCCCCTTTGGTGGGCGTGCCTGCCAGACGGAGGCGTACCCAAGGGAACGCCTACCGTCAGAAGCCGGCCCCACTGACATCACTAGTGATGTCAGTGGGAGTGATTTTGGCTCTGATAGAGCCAAAATCACTCCTGGCCTTGCGGTTGAGAAACTCAACCACAGGCTTCTGCTCGCACTGGCGATGGTCGCGATGGTCAAGACCTTTGCGACCATCATCCTGCACGCTCGTATAGGCTGTGGGTGGTGACCCACAGCTATACGAGCGTCCAGGAGGACGCTCCATAATTATGGAGGTGGGCCCTGATTCAGAGCGAGCGCTCTGGTCAGAGCGTCCGGCTCTGAATCAGGGCCTATATTCCCTATCACATGCTCACACACATACACACTAGGGGTCATTTGTGTTTGGGGCCAATTAACCTACCAGTATATTTCTGGAGTGTGGGAGGAAATCGAAGTACCCGGAGGAAACCCACGCAAGCACAGGGAGAAATACAAACTCCATACAGTTAGGGCCATAGTTGGAATTGAACCCAGGACCTCAGGGCTGTGAGGCAGTAATGCTAACCTCGCCAAGTGCGTGTATGGTCTTCCTGAAGGTGCATAGAGCGCAAACAGTCACAATCATTTTCACCTTTACTGTGTCGCTTCTATAGTAGCGTCATTGCGCCGTTCTGTTCCTCACGTCACGCTCATTCATTCTACCTGCATTTTATAACTGGACTTGAGTTCCATTCCATCGATCCTCGCATGCTTGTACTATTATGTCTGCAAAGCTCCCATCCAGGCATAAGATCTGCATCCCATGCTTCTGGCCATTCTGCGGTGCGGAGCACATCCATATCGCACCTCTTATAGCTGAAACCAAAGTCAACATTGCTAATATCACGGGAACAGCAAACTCCACCGATGAGTAAGAACTTGCTGCATATAGGGCAGTGGTTCCCAGACTCTCTCCTCCAGGCACACGAACAGTTCAGGTGCTACGGATATCCACACGTTATCACACGGGACTTACTTAGTACCTCAGTCAGTTTGATTAAATCATCTGTGCACAAGAATGGATATCCTTAAACCCTGGACTGTTAGGTTGCCTTGAGGACGGAGTTTAGGAAACCACTGCATAGGGCACAATATCGAATCCTATATTTTTTCAAAATTGCTGTTTTATATAAAGATAAGATTTATACTGATTTCAATCAATACAAATTTGAATTAAATATTGATATTTTATTTTAAAGGACTTCATCTACGTGTTTTAAATATTTTTTTCTCTAAATAGAAAACACATAGCGGATTTAAAATAAATCCAGTATTATCTGTAAGTTATGTATTGGGCATGTTTTATTATATAGCTTGCCACCCTGAGCCTCCCCGGCTTGCCTTGGGAATATTCTACAACTGCAAACATTATGTATAAACTTATACTGGTGATGGCAATAATGATGGCACACTTCTCATATAAATCTTTTTCATACATAAATAAAATATGGGTACATATCAATTTTTACAAACCCTCCCCCTGCAAACCTACTCAATGCACCCCTCCACCTTGTGCTTCTACCCCACATGCCTCCACCCACTGCTGCCACTCCTGCACCCCTACTTCAATAATTCCCCCCCCAAATACACCTCTTTCCATGCCCCTCCCCCTGTACCTCCTCTGCGCCAATAGCACCCTGCCATGTTGGGGTAACTCTTCTAGGCATAGGCCAACTTTGCTATGTTCAGAAGTTGTAAAATCCTCAAAAAAAAATCTCAATCGCAGCCGGGCTTGAGGCATTTAATTTACAAAAGCTAATTAAAAAATGTCTAATAGCCTGCCAAATACTGTACAGGCAAGGGTCTACTGGGGCATCTCCTAAACGTCAGGTGCTCTGCTGGAGAGAACTCCCTGCCCCCCTTCCCCAACTCTGCTATTTGGGAATGAGAAATTAAAAAAATTACACTTATTACACTTACTCAACTCATTAAATGTATGTCTGCTAATTGAATGTCTATATTTTTCTCAGGGGTCTGTTTTATCAATGGGAGAAGGAAGATCCCCAAAATGTGAAGCTTGGTGAAGCTAGTTACTGCATATTTAGGAAGGACAGTGACGGTACCTATACCGCCTGTAGAACCCTCTCAGGCTGGCAATAGCAGATTTGAGAAATTAGAAAAATGTATTTATTATAAAAAAATAGAGCATTTTTTTTCTAAAAGTATATAAAAAATGTTTTTTCTATTTTTTAATATATATATATATTTTTTATGTATAATATTTTATTTTGTATATTTTAATTTCATCGCCATTTAGAATGCTGAGGTCATGCTGCCAGGTGCAGTGCGCTGGCTGGCGATGGGGTAAGTCATTACAAACATCAGCCATACAATATTGCCACTCAGCTTCCCCAGTGTTTTTTTGTGATAAATAGCCCCCCCCCAAAAAAAATATTTTGTTGCATGAGAGGAATTGGATATTTTGGAAGCTATTTGATAAATGGTCACCTCCGAACGATAAACTACAGTTTTGCATTTGCAGAGATGACAGAAACTTGAAACAAAGGGTACCCTGTTGTATCCACGAGAATTCAGTAGAAATCCTGTTGGAGCCATGCATTTTCTGCAAGAAAGCAGGAAAGATCCAGTTGGATCCAAGTATTTTTCAACAAGATTTCAGAAAGTATCCAGTTAGAACTATGCATTTTTGTTAAAAATTCTGCAAGGATCCAGTTGGATGAAGGTGTTTTTAACAAGTATTCAGTATTTTCTGCATGAATGCAGAGGGGATCTAGCTGGATCCAGTTATTTTTGTTGAGAATTTAGCAGGAATCCTGTTGGACGCAGATATTTTTCAACAAGAATTCAGGGAAATCCAGGTGGATCCAAGATTGTTTAAGAATTCAGCAGGGATCCAGTTGGATCCAGGTATTTTCAAGAAGATTTACGTGGGCGGGTTGGGATCCAGTAGCAGTTAGGTATGTTCTGAAAGAACTCAGTGGTAAGTTGGATCAACTTATTTCTGTTGAGAATTCAGCAGGGATCCCGTTTGCACCCAGGTATTTTATTCTACAGTAATTCAGGGGGATCCTGTTACATCCATGAATATTCTGCAAGAATTCTGAGTGGATCTATGTATTTTAGTTTAATATGTATCTCAGGAATCCATTTGTATCTAGGTAATTTTAACAAGAATTAAGGGAGATCCAATTGGATTCAAGTATTCATTTATTGCAAGAATTCAGGGGAAATTTAGTTGGATCCAGGTGTTTTCAACAAAAATATCAGGGCATATCATGTTGGAACCATGTATATTCTCTATGCAGTGATTCCCAACCTTGGTCCTGAAGGCACACTAATGGGTAAATTTACTGAGAATGGAGTCAGATCGAGTTTTGTGTTTTTTCAAACTCAATTTGCATTGTCGAGTTTGCCGATGGTGCAGCATATCGAGATTTCTCACCCGAGTTCCAAGTTCAGAACGAGTTTGCTCAACCGAGTTTGCAGTGTCTTCTGTCAGCCAAACTCTTCCGAACAAGCAGCCAGCACATATCAGTGAGATATGTGAAGGCTGCTTGTGTGTTATACCTGTCAAAAAAGGGTTAGATGTAAAAAGAATTGACGTAGGGGCCCCCCCCAAAAAGCATAACCAGCCCCGGGCTGCTCAGCCAGTTTTGGTTCCTAAAACTTTTGGGGGAAGAACTAGTCAGGTTACTCCGTATTTTAGGAACTAGCACTGGGCTGCTGAGCCTGTCCTGGTTTAAAAAAAAGGGAAAACATTGTGTAGGGGTCCCCCTATTTTTAAAAGTAGCACCGGACTCGAATCCGGCTGGGGTATAATGCCACAGCCAGAGGACCCTTTCACCGGGTCTCCCCAGCCAGAGCATTATCACCCCAAGCTGGTCAGCCCAAGCCGAGGATCTCAGGGAAAGTGGGCACCCCCCACAATAAAGGGATCCCCCTTCTCCTGAGCACCCCAGGCTTAGGCTGAAGCCCGGGGCTCTTCTCCGCACCCCTAGCTGTGGGTACGGGGGTAATAGCAGTGAATTTATTACAGTGGAACTAAGGGTGGCAACGTGCCTGCCCTTTGGCACTTGTGGAACTACAAGTGCAGCAGGTGGCCGGCACCCATACCCTCACTGTAAAACAATTAGTGAAAAAAAAACACCGTTGTAAGTAAAATGTAATTACATGCATCTACCACACTCACACTTACCTGCTGCCAGCTGTTCTGTCCCCTTGTCCAAGTAGAATTCCAATGGCTTACCTGGAATAAAAATACAATACTCACCTAAGTCCTTGCGCTGGTCTCCATAGCATCCCCGGGTATTGGCAACACAAAAAAAACGAGTGTACCCGTGCCATGTCGGACAAGTATAGGTATATGTGTTATCACATATACCTATACTATGCGGAATGCCAGAAGACGAGACTCTTCTGGAATTCAAGCGCCCCGCCAGCCGATCAGAGGCCATTCTACATGTAGCGGCAGCTGATTGACTGGGACCCATGTGCCTGTCACTTACAGCATGTGGGTTACAGCCAATGAGCGGCCACTACATGTAGAGAGGCCGCTGATTGGCTGGTGGGGAGTGTGAATTTTTTTTTTGTGTTGCCAAGACCCGGGGATGCTATGGAAACCAGCCCAAGGACTTGGATTTTTTTTCCAAGTAAGCCATTGGAATTCTACTTGGACAAGGGGACAGAACAGCTGGCAGCAGGTAAGTATGTGTGAGTGTGGTAGGTGTATGTAATAAAATTGTACTTACTATGGTGTGTGTGTGAGTCTCTTGAGGTTTTCTCACTTTTTTTTTTTTACAGCAGGGGTACGGGTGCTGTAGTTCCACAAGTTGCAAAGGGCAGGTATGCTGGCACCTGTAGTTACAAGGTAAAAAAAAAGTTTCTATCTATTTTACTGCTATTACTCCTGCACCCACAGCCCGGATTTGAGTCCAGTGTTGGTTTTAAAAATAGTGGGACTCCTATGCATTCCCCCCCCCCCTATTTTTAAAAACAGGACAGGCTCAGCAGCCCAGTGCTGGTTCCTAAAATATGGGGGAACCCTACTCGTCCCCCTGTTCCCCCCCCCCCGTATTTTTAGGAACCAGGACTGGCTGAGCAGTCCGGGGCTGGTTGTTTTTTTGGGAGGGGACCCTACGCCATTTTTTTTTTTTTATTTACAGTCAGGTGCATAAATATTGGGACATTGACAGAATTTTCATATTTTGGCCTCTATTCACCACCACAATGGCTTTGAAATGAAACAAACAAGATGTGCTTTAACTGCAGACTTTCAGATTTAATTTGAGGGTAATTACAATTACATCCAAATCAGGTGAACGGTGTAGGAATTACAACGGGTTCTATATGTGCCTCCCAAAAGTAATGGGACAAACTAAACAATCCTAAATCTAACTTTCACTTTTTAATACTTTGTTGCAAATCCTTTGCAGGCAATTACAGCCTGAAGTCTGGAACGCATAGACATCACCAGACGCTGGGTTTCATCCCTGGTGATGCTCTGCCAGGCCTCTACTGCAAATGTCTTCAGTTCCTGCTTGTTCTTGGGGCATTTTCCCTTCAGTTTTGTATTCATCAAGGGAAATGCATGCTCAATCGGATTCAGGTCAGGGGATTGACTTGGCCATTGCATAATATTCCACTTTTTAGCCTTACAAAACTCTTTGGTTGCTTTTGCAGTATGTATCGGGTCATTGTCCATCTGCACTGTGAAGCACCGTCCAATGCGTTCTGAAGCATTTGACTGAATATGAGCATATAATATTGCCCGAAACACTTCAGAATTCATTCTGCTGCTTTGTGAGCAGTCATATCATCAATAAATACAAGAGAACCAGTTCCATTGGCAGCCATACATGCCCATGCCATGACACTACCACCAACATGCTTCACTGATGAGGTGGTATGTTTTGGATCATGAGCAGTTCCTTTCCTTCTCCATACTCTTCTCTTCCCATCACTCTGGTACAAGTTGATCTTTGTCTCATCTGTCCATAGGATGTTGCTCCAGAACTGTAATGGCTTTTTTAGATGTTGTTTGGCAAACTCTAATCTGGTCTTCCTGTTTTTGAGGCTCACCAATGGTTTACATCTTGTGGTGAACCCCTTTATATTCACTCTTGTGGTCTTCCGGGTCTTTTGGTGTTGCTGAGTTCTCCGGTGCATTCTTTCATTTTAAGAATGTTCCAAACAGTTGATTTGGCCACACCTAATGTTTTTGCTATCTCTCTGATGGGTTTGTTTTGATTTTTCAGCCTAATGATGGCTTGCTTCACTGATAGTGACAGCTCTTTGGATCTCATATTGAGTCGACAGCAACTGATTCCAAATGCAAATCTCACACCTAGAATGAACTCCAGAACTTTTACCTGCTTAATTGATAATGAAATAACGAGGGAATAGCCCACACCTGTCCATGAAATAGCTTTTGAGTTTATAGTCCCATTACTTTTGGCCCCTTAAAAAGTGGGAGGCACATATAGAAACCGTTGTAATTCCTACACCGTTCACCTGATTTTGGATGTAATTACCCTCAAATTAAATCTGAAAGTCTGCAGTTAAAGCACATCTTGTTTGTTTCATTTCAAAGCCATTGTGGTGGTGAATAGAGGCCAAAATATACAAATTCTGTCAATGTCCCAATATTTATGCACCTGACTGTATATTAACCCTTTAGATAAGGTTTAAATACAGGAACATACACAAATCACACTGATCTGTGAATGTTTCTGCTAACTCGCAGCTCGGGAGGTGGTCTATTTGAAACTTCAATTTAGCTGGGAGTTTGTTTCAATTACACCCGAGATTGCAATCTCAAATCTTAGTAAATTCCCAAGTTGTATATTTTTCATGCAAAGAATTTCCGTGTTTGGTCGATGGTTAGTTTATTCGAGTTTGTAATCTCACCCGAGTTTTTCAGTGAACAGAGAGAAATCTCTCCCGAGTTTGCATTTAGTAAATTTGCGAGTTGAAAAAAAATGCCTAAACTCACTCAAGATTGCATTCTCGACCAGACTCGAATTTTAGTAATTTTACCCCTAACAGTCCTGTTTTTATTGATTATAAATGCTTGACCACAGATGGTTAAATCAAAATAACCAAGGTACTAATTAAGTCACCTGTGCTCAAGTATGACTATCCTTAAAACCTCGACTGTTAGTGTGTCTTGAGGACCGTGGTTGGGAACCCCTGCTCTATGAATTAAATGGCAATCCAGTTAAATCCAGCTATATTTCAACAAGCGCTTAATAGGATTCAGGTATTTTCAAAAATAACTGATGGGGGATCCAGTTCTATCCAAGTATTATCTGCAAGAATTTAGTGCTAATCTAGTTGCATCCAGATTATTTTGCTGGAAAAAAGAGATCCAGTTGGATTCAGTTATTTTTAACAATAATTCAAGGTGATCCTGTTGGATCCAAGAATATTCTGCAATTGGATTCAGATATTTTAGTTTAAAATTTATCAGTAATCCAGTTAGATTAAGGTAATTCCAACAGTAATTGAGGGGAGATCCAGTTGTATTTTGTACAAAATTCTGTGGTGATCAGATTTGATCCATTTGTTAAAAAATCAGCAGAGGAGAGAGTGTTGGATCCAGGTATTTTAGTTGAGAATATAACAGAGACTAGTATCATTTTATATACTGTAGCTTTATTTTTACCTATGATGTCTTGCATTTTTGCTTTTCTAAGGCTATGTACTATTTGATGCTGATACATACTCATTGGATGTTTGTATATCCTTTCTGTCTGTCACCTACCTTTATAAATAAAGAGATTAAAAAAATAACTTAGCAGATATCCTGTACTGGTAGGGTTCAGCAAGAATTCAGTGGGAATCAGGTTTGATTCAATAATTTTTGTGAAAATTCAGCAGGCATAAAGTTATTTTCAACATGAATTCAGAAAGGATCCAGTTAGATTATGGGAATTTTTGTTCAAAATTTGCAGGGATCCATTTGTATCTAGATAATTTCAACAAGAATCCATGGGGATCCTATAGGACCAAGGTATTTATGTTGATAACTCAGGAGGGATCCAGCTAGAACCGAGCATTTTCTTTACAAGTATTCAGTGGGATTCTGATGGATCCATTGACATTTTGCAATAATTCAGAGAAGATCTAGTTGGATCCAGGTGTTTTTGTTGCAAATTTACCAGGAATCGAGTTGGATCCATGTATTTTCAGCAAGAATTCAGTGGAGATCAGGTTGGATTCATTTATATTTGTTGAGAAATCAGCAATGATCCAGTTGGATTCAGGTATTTTTAACAATAATTCAGAGGAGATCCAGGTATTTTCTGCAAGAATTCTGTGGTGATCAGATTTGATCCATTTGTTGAGATTTCGGCAGGGATCCATTTGGGATCCAGGTATTTTCAGCAAGAATTCAGAGGGGACATAGTTGAAATATCTATGATCAGAATGTCGACAATACATCCCTGGTGGACCAGTGGTGACTTACCAGGCATTGAGGCTCCAGCCGTGTCTTCTGGGTCCGGCAGTGATGTCAAGATAATCCGGCGGATCCTGGTTTTGCAGGAGATTACTCACCCGAGATTGCAATGTTTTCTCTCTGCAAATCTCTCCCGAGCTAGCAGCCTGCACATATCAGTGAGATATGTGTTGGCTGCTTGTGTGTTAAGACTTGTAAAAAAGGGTTACATGTTTTAAAACAAAACAAAAGAATAACCACCCCCTGGCTTGCCAGCCTATCCTGGTTCTTAAATTTACAGGGAAAAAAATGTGTAGGGTTCCACTGTAAATTTACGAACCAGCACCAGGCAGCAGGGACAGAGCTGGTTTTAAATATACGGAGAAAAAAAATGGTGTGAGGTTCCCCAGATATTTAAAACCAGCCCTGGACCCTTTCTAGCGGGGGACTGATGCCACAGCCAGGGGAGCCCTTTCACTGGGCCCCCCAGCCACGGCATCAGCCCTGACCGCTAGTCAGCCCAGGCCAGGGATCCCTGGGGAGTTTACTCCAATAAAGGGGTATCCCTCTCCAGGGCACCCCAGGCCTGGCTGATAGCCCGGGGTTATCCTCTGCACCCTAGGGCGGTGGGTGCCGGGTTGATAGTGTATGTGTAATGTAAAAGAAATGCTTAAATATTGTCTTTAGTTGTGGAACAACATGTCCCAGCAAGCCTCCCCCGCATGCTGGTATTTGGAGAACCACAAATACAAGCATGCGGGGCATTACGGGCCCACTGGCACTTTTAGTTCAACAACCAAAGCAATACGTAAAAAACACAACATACACCGTGACAGTAAAATTTTATTATAACATACATGCACACTCACTCTCACTATCACACTCACTACCACACATACTCACTTAGTATCCGAAGTAATCCATAGGGGTACCTATAAAAAAAAAAATCCATACTCACCTCTCCTATGAATAGTTCACGTCCTCTTCTCCAAGTAGGCATCCAAAGGGTTAAAACAAAAAAAGTGTGTTCCCGAATACAAAATGACTGAGCAAAGCTATGTGTGTCCACATAGCTTTACTCCGCGCGAATGACCGGGGCACACGTGGGCCCAGTCATTGAAGGAGCCACCAGCCAATCAGCAGGCATCTCCATCGGAGCAGCTCGCTAATTGGATGAGTGCGGTCAGCGTGTCTCCCCATAGACTTCTATGAGGAGAATTCCCCATTGAAGTCTATGCCGGGAACCGCGACATTGTATCTACTGCTGTAACCACAAGGTTAATTGAGGAAAGGGTCCAGGGCTGGTTACACATTTTTTTACCTGTAATTTTAAGAATCAGGCTGGCAAGTCTTTTGGGGGGGACCTCACGTCGTTTTTTTCCTAAAATGAACCCTATTTTAACCATTTACAGAAATAAACATACACAAATCACAATGATTTGTGTATGTTTCTGACCATCTCGCAGCTCAGGGGGTTGAGAGTTTGAAAAGTGACTTTGACAGAGAGTTTGCTCCTATCTCACCCGAGCTTGTCATTCCGATTCTTGGTAAATTTGAGAGATGTATGTTTTAGGTGAAAAGTACTTCCGATTTTTCCCGATGGTGATTTGATTTGAGATTGCTATCTCACCCGAGTTTTACGAGTGAGATGAGAGAAATCATGAATAAATCACCCGAGATGGTCATCTCGACCTATCTCGATTCTTAGTAAATTTACGCCTTATAGTCCTCTTTCACCAAAAAGAAAATTACCTTTTAGTTGTCTCCTTTTTGCCTCCCTTTTATACTTCACTTAAGTTAGTTTATATCAGGTGAGTTCAAGGCTTCAGAATCAAAGATGTATTTTGACTTCTTACCTTTAATGTTCTCACTCAGGGGGTCATTCAGACCCACTCGCAAGCGGCAGTACGCTCGCAAGTGGGTCGATGTTCCCCACTGCGCATGCGCACGACGGAGGGAGCTCCGTCATGCGCATGCGCGAGACCCGGATTGCGACAGCCAAGCTGACGCTCCGGGTCTCGCACCAAAGGGGGCGTGCTGTCGATGTTGATTGGGAACGCCTACCGTCTGAAGCCGGCCCCACTGACATCACTAGTGATGTCAGTGGGAGTGATTTTGGCTCTGATAGAGCCAAAATCACTCCAGGGCTTGTGGCAGGGAGACCCTACCGCAGGGTCTCCGTCGCAAGTCCGATGGTCGCGATGGTCAAGACCATCGCGACCATCTTTTTGGACGCTCGTATATGCTGTGGGTGGTGACCCACAGCTATACGAGCGTCCAGGAGGACGCTCCATTTTAATGGAGGAGGGCCCTGATTCAGAGCGAGCGCTCTGGTCAGAGCGTCCGGCTCTGAATCAGCCCCTCAGTTTCCTGTTTCCTGAACTTGCACCTGTTTGCAAATATAATTAAATGGGAGAAGGACCATCTGGCCTCATGTATTATCGTATTTAACCCTAAACCTAAAATCTTTTTCCGCACATACATTCTAAGAAAACATAATTTGCACATAATATGAAAGAGTGTGTGTCAAGTCTGCCTACCGAAAACCACAAACGGGTTCATATTAGATGTTATAAGTGTAGAGTTTGAAATAAACTGCTCTGCTCACTAAATTGGTGTTAGGTGCTGCTCACCTCCTGTCCCTCACTTGCTAACGTGTTTTATTCCATTGTTTTTGCCAAAGATATCATCAATGTATGTCTGCTGTATCTTTGAGATTTGTTTTACTCTTACTACTAAAGATTCAAAGTAGGGGTGAGCGGGTTCGGATTTCTGAAATCCGAACCCCCCCGAGCCCCCCCGATCCGAGTCCGATCCGAGTCAGGCTCGACTTTTCCCGCCTGACTCGGATCTGAAATCGAGGCAAAACGTCATCATCCCGCCTTCCGAGTCTCGCGGGTTTTGGATCCTATATAAGGTACCCGCGTCGGCGCCATTTTCTCACTCGGCTGTGGACAGTGAAGAGGGAGGGTGGGAGTTAGGGCTGTGTAGTGTAGTGTAGTGTAGTGCTGCTGTTGTCCACTACTTCAAAGTCCATAGGGGCTGGCTGTGTTGTGCTGTGCTGCTGTTGTTAATAGGGGCTGTGTCCACTACTTCAAAGTCCATAGGGGCTGGCTGGACTGTGTTGTGCAGTCAGTTCTCCATAGGGGCTGTGTCCACTCCAAAGTCCTGTGCAGTGTCCCAGTCCTAAAGGGGTGCTGTAGTGTTGTCCAGGGGGTGCTCTGTCCATCAGGGGTGCTCCCCCCAAGTACTAAAAAAATAATATATTTTCTGTGTTTGTGAATTGTGTGCGCAGTAGCCGCACGTGCATCAACAAAGTAGTGCCAAGCGTGCGCCTGTGTCATAAGTAAAGGGCCGGCTGGCTTGACCGTTAAAGGGTGCTGTAACCCCTGAAAGTACACTCCAGTCCAAACCAAAATAAAAATTATTTTCTGTGTTTGTGAATTGTGTGCGCAGTAGCCGCACGTGCATCAACAAAGTAGTGCCAAGCGTGCGCCTGTGTCATAAGTAAAGGGCCGGCTGGCTTGACCGTTAAAGGGTGCTGTAACCCCCAAAGTACACTCCAAACCAAAAAAATATATATTTTCTGTGTTTGTAACTTGTGTGCACTGTGGCTGCACGTGCATCAACAAAGGAGCAGCGCCAAACGTGCGCCTGTGTCCCATAAGTAAAGAGCCGGCTGGCTCATTTCTTAAAGGGTGGTGTAACCCACAAAGTGCACTACTCTCCAGCAAAAATAAAAAAATATTTTCTGTGTTTGTGTGCGCTTTAGCCGCACTTATATATCAATATAACATAAATGGAGGACCAAACTTTCTCCGATAAAAATAAAATAGGGAAAGATCAAGAACCACTTCCTCCTAGTGCTGTTGCTGCTGCTGGGAGTTGTTCATCATCCCAGAGGGGAAGTAGGAACATCACTACTTTTACTAAACAATTGACCCTCCAACAGTCCCTAGCGATGAGGATGAAGTACGACAGCAGTCATCCTGAAGCAAAACTTATAACTGAGGCCTTGACTGCTATGTTTGTGTTAGACGTGCGTCCGGTATCCGCCATTAGTGCAGTGGGATTTAGACAATTGATGGAGGTAGTGTGTCCTCGGTTCCAAATCCCGTCTAGATTCCACCTGCATCCTCAAAGCAGCAGCGACAAGCGTGCGTCTGTCTGTTAAAGGGTGGTGACACCCTCAAAGTGTGCTACACAAACAATTAAAATATTGTTCTTTTTTTTTCGGTCTTTGTGAAATGTGTGGGCTGTAGCCGCACCTGCATCCTTAAAGCAGCAGCGACAAGCGTGCGTCTGTCTGTTAAAGGATTACATCGGTGACGGCATCCAAGTAGGCATGTCAGACAGTCCGTACCTGTACTGGCAGGAAAAAGAAGCAATTTGGAGGTCCCTGTACAAACTGGCTCTATTTTACCTGAGTTGCCCCCCCTCCAATGTGTACTCCGAAAGAGTGTTTAGTGCAGCCGGGAACCTTGTCAGCGAAAGGCGTAGGAGGTTGCTTCCACAAAATGTGGAGAAGATGATGTTCATAAAATGAATGATCAACTCTTCCAGGGAGACCAGCCTCCAGAACGTACAGAGGGACCTGTGGTTCCAGCAGGGACGAATTAATACTCTGTGAGGATGAGGATGTACACACTGAAGAGGGTGAGGAATCGGTGGATGAGGAGGATGAGGATGACATCTTGCCTCCGTAGAGCCAGTTTGTGCAGGGACAGATTAATTGCCAGCTTGTTTTGTGGGGGCCCAAACGAACCAATCATTTCAGCCACAGTTGTGTGGCAGACCCTGGCGCTGAAATGATTGGTTTGTTAAAGTGTGCATGTCCTGTTTATACAACATAAGGGTGGGTGGGAGGGCCCAAGGACAATTCCATCTTGCACCTCTTTTTTTTCTTTGCATTATGTACAGTTTGGGGCCTAGTTTTTCAAACTGCCATCCTGTCTGCCACTGCAGTGTCACGCCTAGATGGGTCACGTGTTTGTGCCGCCCACTCGTGTCGCTTAGCATAGTCATCCAGCTACCTCGGTGCAACCTTTTGGACATAAAAACACTATTGTGAGGTGTGAGGTGTTCAGAATAGACTGGAAATGAGTGGAAATTAAGGTTATTGAGGTTAATAATAGCATAGGAGCAGAAAAACCTACAAATTCGGTGATTTTAGCTGTTTTTATGCTTTTTAAAAAAAAAATACAGATCCAAAACACAAAACCCAGAACCCAAAACACGGAAGGGTGGTTTTGGCAAAACCAATCCAGATCCAAAACACGAAGAAAGATCCAGATCCAAAACCAAAACACAAAACACGAAAAGTGGCCGGTGCACACCCCTAATTCAAAGTAAGGGCAACATTTATTAAGCGGCGGTTTGACGGCGGTTTCTATTCTACTCTAAACCCCGGCAGTTTGGTGGCGGCTTTGCAGTGGTTTCTAAATTCTTAGCCCTGTTCTATTCAATTTTAAAATGTGTTTTGACTGTGGTTTTTCTATCTGCAGATTTACTAAGGCCAAAACCGCTGCAAAACTGCCATCAAAACACATTTTAGAATAGAATAGAGCAGGGCTGTCCTTTAGAAACTGCTGCAAAACCGCCACCAAACCCCCGGGCTTTAGAATAGAATAGAAACCGCCACCAAACCGCCGCTTAGTAAATCTTTCCCTAAAAGTCAATTAGCAGAAAGAGACTGGATGTAATAGAATTAGTCACAGAAACTATAAGTGTGTCTTGGGGAGTTAAGTACTTTCGGGAGAATGTACTGTATACTACCTAAATTGTTGGTTTAGCGATATTTAGGAATATACAGAAAGTCTCATTTTATTCTATCAATTGGGTCCTTTCTTACTGTTAGATACATTTGTTTAAACATAAGAAGTTTTTCTTCCTATATCTTTCCATGCATTATAAATACAGGTTGAGTCACCCATATCCAAAATGCTTGGGACCAGGGGTATTTTGGATAACGGAATATTCCGTATTTTGGAATATTTGCATATCATAATGAGATATTGTGGGAATGGGGCCCAAATATACACACTCCCCAGGGATCCCTGCAGCTCATTATATACACCTTATACACACAGCCTTCAGGTCATTCTATACACCTTATACACACACAGCCTGCAGGTCATTCTATACATCTTATACACACAGCCTGCAGCTCATTCTATACACCTTATACACACACAGCCTGCAGGTCATTATATACACCTTATACACACACAGCCTGCAGCTCATTCTATACACCTCATACATACACAGCCTGCAGCTCATTCTATACATCTTATACACACAGCCTGCAGCTCATTATATACACCTTATACACACAGCCTGCAGGTCATTCTATACACCTTATACACACAGCCTGCAGCTCATTCTATACACCTTATACACACACAGCCTGCAGGTCATTCTATACACCTTATTATACACACAACCTGCAGGTCATTCTATACACCTTATACACACACAGCCTGCAGCTCATTCTATACACCTCATACATACACAGCCTGCAGCTCATTATATACATCTTATACACACAGCCTGCAGCTCATTATATACACCTTATACACACAGCCTGCAGGTCATTCTATACACCTTATACACACAGCCTGCAGCTCATTCTATACACCTTATACACACACAGCCTGCAGGTCATTCTATACACCTTATACACACAACCTGCAGGTCATTCTATACACCTTATACACACAGCCTGCAGCTCATTCTATACACCTTATACACACACAGCCTGCAGCTCATTATATACACCTTATACACACACAGCCTGCAGCTCATTCTATACACCTCATACATACACAGCCTGCAGCTCATTCTATACACCTTATACACACACAGCCTGCAGCTCATTATATACACCTTAAACACACAGCCTGCAGGTCATTATATACACCTTATACACACAGCCTGCATGTCATTATATACACCTTATACACACAGCCTGCAGGTCATTCTATACACCTTATACACACACAGCCTGCAGCTCATTCTATACACCTCATACATACACAGCCTGCAGCTCATTATATACACCTTATACACACAGCCTGCAGGTCATTCTATACACCTTATACACACAGCCTGCAGGTCATTCTATACATCTTATACACACACAGCCTGCAGGTCATTCTATACACCTTATACACACAGCCTGCAGCTCATTCTATACACCTTATACACACAGCCTGCAGCTCATTCTATACACCTTATACACACAGCCTGCAGGTCATTATATACACCTTATACACACAGCCTGCAGGTCGTTATATACACCTTATACACACACAGCCTGCAGCTCATTCTATACACCTTATACACACACAGCCTGCAGCTCATTATATACACCATATACACACAGCCTGCAGCTCATTATATACACCATATACACACAGCCTGCAGGTCATTCTATACACCTTATACACACAGCCTGCAGCTCATTCTATACACCTTATACACACACAGCCTGCAGGTCATTCTATACACCTTATACACACAACCTGCAGGTCATTCTATACACCTTATACACACAGCCTGCAGCTCATTCTATACACCTTATACACACACAGCCTGCAGGTCATTATATACACCTTATACACACACAGCCTGCAGCTCATTCTATACACCTCATACATACACAGCCTGCAGCTCATTCTATACACCTTATACACACACAGCCTGCAGCTCATTATATACACCTTAAACACACAGCCTGCAGGTCATTATATACACCTTATACACACAGCCTGCATGTCATTATATACACCTTATACACACAGCCTGCAGGTCATTTTATTCAATATTTTCATGAATTTTGTGGCTCAAATAAAGTTTGCGTACATACATAAAATTCAGTTATGTGTCATATACATCTTATACACAGAGCCTGTAGGTAATGTTAAACAATATTTTTAATAATTTTGTGCCTTAGATATAGTCTGTGTACATTGAACCACCAAAAATCAAAGGTTTCATTATCTCAGTCAAGCCAAAAAAATTCCATATTTCGTAATATTTGGATATGGGAGACTCACCCTGTACTGTCATTTATTGGTAATCAGATAGGTGCAAGGCGGCAGTGCGATATTGAAGCGTCTTTCAGAATTTGCCTTTTAGATGATTGTTGATCACATGACTGACTCAATTACAGATGAGTTTTATTAATCAATTATGCAAGTTGTGCTGGTTAATCGTTAATGTATCGTTAGTGACTACAAACGCAGATTGGTCGTTTCCTACTTCGTAGGACAGAACAGAAAGGGCAGGGAACAAATGAACTGATTCAGAGTGGTACGCTATGACGCAGTTTAGCGATAATCGCCAATCTGCTCATGCGCTTGAGTCAAACAGCGCATACGCCAGAGTACATTACCGTTTTCTACTGCGCCGTCTATTTACTCGCAGTGTTATTGGCAGTTAGGGAGTGATTGTGGGATTGGCGGCAAAGAGCGCAGGTGTGTTGTGACCCTTTTGGGGCCGTGTCAAATCCTTCGTCTGCCATCCCATAGGCTACTCAGGACTGCGATAATTGACGGATCTGCGGCCAATGCTGAGTTTTTGTTGGCGGGTGCCAGGATTTGCAAAGCCCCAGGTTGGCATCTCAATACAAATCCCCAGCAGCTGTGACATTGCTATATATACGCACATCCGCTGTGTACACAGACGCAGCGAGGTGGCATTAGTGTAATACGGGGGTGGAGGGGAGGGGTGGGGTGGTATACATTCCTACATTCCTGAATCAGGGGGCAGTAAAGGGCTTTCAGGCTCCATCATTCCAAAGACGCAAAGGTTTGAATTCCCACCATGTTTAGCTATTTGCGCCGGGACTTTCAGGTGTTATGACAACTGGATAATGCTGCGACTGGATGTTGCACTAAACCCTGCTAAACTGTCTTTGGGATCTAGTTACTAAGACTTGGACGGAGATAAGGTGAACGGAGATAAAGTCCCAACCATCCAGCTCCTAACTGTCCCTTTTTAAAGTGTGACACGACAGTTAGGGGCTAAATGGTTGAGACTTTGGGCCTGATTCAGACCCGGACGCAAAGCCGCGATCGCTCGCTATGGGCGATGGTCGCCCATCTGCGCGTCCTCAAACCAGTCATTGCGATCGGGAATCGTGCGCTAGTAGCACAAAGACTGAGCGCTACCTTGAGTGACAGTGCCGTTTGTGAGTGGTAACAGGGGAAGCTACTTGTGAATGGGGGAGTGGTGCTGCGAACGCAGACGAGTCTGGGCATCAAAACTGCGTTTTATGGGTGTGCATAATTAGCATGGGAGCGTCATTGTACACGTCACTTGGTTGTATTTCAAACAAAAAACACACACTGGACTTGCGCTGCTAGTGTGTGTGTTTTTTGTTTGGTATTGTTTCTGCTACGGAACTTTCACAGTAAGTTCCATCTGGACTTCCAGCGCAGGAGAAATGATTATTTATTTATTCAAATTTTTTGGGAGTCATTAGTTAAGCGCCGTGTTTAATATTAGTTTTCTTGGTTGTATTTCAGCCTGCAGTGATCGTGGTGCTTGCGGCGGGGTAGGGTCTACCACAAGTTCTGCGTGCTGCTCCGATGGCTCTCGATGTTACTGATTAATCATACACTTCCTGGAGATGACGTGTGTTAAGAAAGGAAAGTGGGCGTCTTTATACTGCAGCGTACGCTCACTGCCATCGCTCTATAAGACATAGAGGGCGTCCTTACGCCACACATTGCGATCGAGGAATTTGCATACCCGGCCCCTACTGGCAGCGGGTGATCGCGGCTTAGAACCCGGGTCTGAATCAGGCCCTTTATCTCCCTTCACTTTATCTCCATCCAAGTCTTAGACCTATTTGTCTTATAAGCACATTATGGTGTGTACAGTGTAGTATTGCTTTAGGGGATTTTCATAGATCATCAGTCCCCCCCTGATGCAGCTGATCTTTGCACTGTAGAGAGTGCTCGGGGGTAACGAAGTTCCCCTTCTCGCGCTTTTGATTCTGATGCATGCACTCCAGAGTGACATGCACGTGCAATTCTGGGGCGCGATTTCGGGAGTGATGGTGGCGGTCACAGGAGCAGCAGGAGGAAATCTGTCAGTGAAAGCCCAGCTGGTTGCAGTCACATCCCATGCGACAGGGTCAGGGTGGCTGTGCTAGCTCCCACATCTCATAATGTAAGTCAGACCCCCTAATACCTGGTGGCTGTGCAAAACTCAAATCTTTGCAGGCTATGCAGACTCCAGCACTTTAATGGCGCTGTAATATAAAGCTCCACATCTGTAGTGGTGTTACATTACCACCTCCCGATGTCATATCAGCGCTTCTCAAGCTTTGTGCCCTGACACCTTAGTGTGTCACAAGATGGTCCCCCCCATTGTGTCACACACAGTGGCAGTGGGGTGACAAAAGGCCGGGTCCTGTACTGGCTCTGGCCAATCAGCAGAGCAAGGGGAGGACAGTGCACTTTACCGCACGACCCCCTGTCGAGGGCCGAGTACACACTAGATGATATGTTGTCGTTCTGGCCAATCAGCAGAGCAAGAGCAGGAGAGTATGCTTTCCTGCTCTCCCCCTGCTCCAGGATTTATACTGGCCAATCAGCAGAGCAGGGGGAGGACGGTGTGCTTTCCTGCTCTACCCCTGCTCCAGGATTTATACTGGCCAATCAGCAGAGCAGGGGGAGGAAGTGTGCTTTCCTGCTCTCCCCCTGCTCCAGGATGCACTCTGGCCAATCGGCAGAGCTGGGGTGGAGAGTGTGCTTTCCCACTCTCCCCCTGCTCCAGGATGCACACTGGCCAATCAGCAGAGCAGGGGGAGGAGAGTGTGCTTTCCTGCTCTCCCCCTGCTCCAGGATGCACACTGGCCAATCGGCAGAGCAGGGGAGGAGAGTGTGCTTTCCCGCTCTTCCTCTGCTCCAGGATGTGGTCTGGCCAATCAGCAGAGCAGGGGAGGAGAGTGTGCTTTCCTGCTCTACCCCTGCTCCAGGATTTATTCTGGCCAATCAGCAGAGCAGGGGGAGGAGAGTGTGTTTTCCCGCTCTTCCCCTGCTCCAGCATGCACTCTGGCCAATCAGCAGAGCAAGGGGAGGACAGTGCACTTTACCGCATGACCCCCTGTCGAGTGCCGAGTACACACTAGATGATATGTCGTCGTTCTGGCCAATCAGCAGAGCAAGAGCAGGAGAGTATGCTTTCCTGCTCTCCTCCTGCTCCAAGATTTATACTGGCCAATCAGCAGAGCAGGGGGAGGACGGTGTGCTTTCCCGCTCACCCCCTGCTCCAGGATGCATTCCAGCCAATCAGCAGAGCAATGGGAGGAGAGTGTGCTTTCCTGCTCTCCCCCCTGCTCCAGGATGCATTCCAGCCAATCAGCAGAGCAGGGGGAGGAGAGTGTGCTTTCCCACTCTCCCCCTGCTCCAGGATGCACACTGGCCAATCAGCAGAGCAGGGGGAGGAGAGTGTGCTTTCCTGCTCTCCCCCTGCTCCAGGATGCACACTGGCCAATCGGCAGAGCAGGGGAGGAGAGTGTGCTTTCCCGCTCTTCCTCTGCTCCAGGATGTGGTCTGGCCAATCAGCAGAGCAGGGGAGGAGAGTGTGCTTTCCCGCTCTCCCCTTGCTCCAGGATGCATTCCAGCCAATCAGCAGAGCAGGGGGAGGAGAGTGTGCATTCCCACTCTCCCCCTGCTCCAGGATGCACTCTGGCCAATCAGCAGAGCAGGGGGAGGAGAGTGTGCTTTCCCGCTCTCCCCCTGCTCCAGGATGCACTCTGGCCAATCAGCAGAGCAGGGGGAGGAGAGTGTGCTTTCCCGCTCTCCCCCTGCTCCAGGATGCACTCTGGCCAATCAGCAGAGCAGGGGGAGGATGGTCTGCTCTCCCGCTCTCCCCCTGCTCCAGGATGCATTCCAGCCAATCAGCAGAGCAGGGGGAGGAGAGTGTGCTTTCCCGCTCTCCCCCTGCTCCAGGATGCACTCTGGCCAATCAGCAGAGCAGGGGGAGGACAGTCTGCTCTCCCGCTCTCCCCCTGCTCCAGGATGCATTCCAGCCAATCAGCAGAGCAGGGGGAGGAGAGTGTGCTTTCCCGCTCTCCCCCTGCTCCAGGATGCACTCTGGCCAATCAGCAGAGCAGGGAGAGGACGGTGTGCTTTCCCGCTCACCCCCTGCTCCAGGATGCATTCCAGCCAATCAGCAGAGCAGGGGGAGGAGAGTGTGCTTTCCTGCTCTCCCCCTGCTCCAGGATGCACTCTGGCCAATCGGCAGAGCTGGGGAGGAGAGTGTGCTTTCCTGCTCTACCCCTGCTCCAGGATGTGGTCTGGCCAATCAGCAGAGCAGGGGAGGAGAGTGTGCTTTCCTGCTCTACCCCTGCTCCAGGATTTATTGTGGCCTATCAGCAGAGCAGGGGGAGGAGAGTGTGCTTTCCTGCTCTCCCCCTGCTCCAGGATTTATACTGGCCAATCAGCAGAGCAGGGGGAGGACGGTGTGCTTTCCCGCTCACCCCCTGCTCCAGGATGCATTCCAGCCAATCAGCAGAGCAGGGGGAGGAGAGTGTGCTTTCCCGCTCTCCCCCTGCTCCAGGATGCACTCTGGCCAATCAGCAGAGCAGGGGGAGGACGGTGTGCTTTCCCGCTCACCCCCTGCTCCAGGATGCATTCCAGCCAATCAGCAGAGCAGGGGGAGGAGAGTGTGCTTTCCTGCTCTCCCCCTGCTCCAGGATGCACTCTGGCCAATCGGCAGAGCTGGGGAGGAGAGTGTGCTTTCCTGCTCTACCCCTGCTCCAGGATGTGGTCTGGCCAATCAGCAGAGCAGGGGAGGAGAGTGTGCTTTCCTGCTCTACCCCTGCTCCAGGATTTATTCTGGCCAATCAGCAGAGCAGGGGGAGGAGAGTGTGTTTTCCCGCTCTTCCCCTGCTCCAGCATGCACTCTGGCCAATCAGCAGAGCAAGGGGAGGACAGTGCACTTTACCGCATGACCCCCTGTCGAGTGCCGAGTACACACTAGATGATATGTCGTCGTTCTGGCCAATCAGCAGAGCAAGAGCAGGAGAGTATGCTTTCCTGCTCTCCCCCTGCTCCAGGATTTATACTGGCCAATCAGCAGAGCAGGGGGAGGATGGTGTGCTTTCCTGCTCTCCCCCTGCTCCAGGATGCATTCCAGCCAATCAGCAGAGCAGGGGGAGGAGAGTGTGCTTTCCCACTCTCCCCCTGCTCCAGGATGCACACTGGCCAATCAGCAGAGCAGGGGGAGGAGAGTGTGCTTTCCCGCTCTCCCCTTGCTCCAGGATGCATTCCAGCCAATCAGCAGAGCAGGGGGAGGAGAGTGTACATTTCCACTCTCCCCCTGCTCCAGGATGCACTCTGGCCATTCAGCAGAGCAGGGGGAGGAGAGTGTGCTTTCCCACTCTCCCCCTGCTCCAGGATGCACTCTGGCCAATCAGCAGAGCAGGGGGAGGAGAGTGTGCTTTCCCGCTCTCCCCCTGCTCCAGGATGCACTCTGGCCAATCAGCAGAGCAGGGGGAGGACGGTCTGCTCTCCCGCTCTCCCCCTGCTCCAGGATGCATTCCAGCCAATCAGCAGAGCAGGGGGAGGAGAGTGTGCTTTCCCGCTCTCCCCCTGCTCCAGGATGCACTCTGGCCAATCAGCAGAGCAGGGGGAGGACAGTCTGCTCTCCCGCTCTCCCCCTGCTCCAGGATGCATTCCAGCCAATCAGCAGAGCAGGGGGAGGAGAGTGTGCTTTCCCACTCTCCCCCTGCTCCAGGATGCACTCTGGCCAATCAGCAGAGCAGGGGAGGAGAGTGTGCTTTCCCGCTCTTACCCTGTTTCAGGATGTGGTCTGGCCAATCAGCAGAGCAGGGGAGGAGAGTATGTTTCCCGCTCTACCCCTGCTACAGGATTTATTCTGGCCAATCGGCAGAGCAGGGGGAGGAGAGTGTGCTTTCCCGCTCTCCCCCTGCTCCAGGATGCACTCTGGCCAATCGGCAGAGCAGGGGAGGAGAGTGTGCTTTCCCGCTCTTACCCTGTTCCAGGATGTGGTCTGGCCAATCAGCAGAGCAGGGGAGGAGAGTATGTTTCCCGCTCTACCCCTGCTACAGGATGCACTCTGGCCAATCGGCAGAGCAGGGGAGGAGAGTGTGCTTTCCCGCTCTTACCCTGTTCCAGGATGTGGTCTGGCCAATCAGCAGAGCAGGGGAGGAGAGTGTGCTTTCCCGCTCTTCCCCTGCTACAGGATTTATTCTGGCCAATCAGCAGAGCAGGGGAGGAGATTGTGCTTTCCCGCTCTCCCCCTGCTCCAGGATGCACTCTGGCCAATCGGCAGAGCAGGGGAGGAGAGTGTGCTTTCCCGCTCTTACCCTGTTCCAGGATGTGGTCTGGCCAATCAGCAGAGCAGGGGAGGAGAGTGTGCTTTCCCGCTCTTCCCCTGCTACAGGATTTATTCTGGCTAATCGGCAGAGCAGGGGGAGGAGAGTGTGCTTTCCCGCTCTCCCCCTGCTCCAGGATGCACTCTGGCCAATCGGCAGAGCAGGGGAGGAGAGTGTGCTTTCCCGCTCTTACCCTGTTCCAGGATGTGGTCTGGCCAATCAGCAGAGCAGGGGAGGAGAGTATGTTTCCCGCTCTACCCCTGCTACAGGATGCACTCTGGCCAATCGGCAGAGCAGGGGAGGAGAGTGTGCTTTCCCGCTCTTACCCTGTTCCAGGATGTGGTCTGGCCAAACAGCAGAGCAGGGGAGGAGAGTGTGCTTTCCCGCTCTTCCCCTGCTACAGGATTTATTCTGGCCAATCAGCAGAGCAGGGGAGGAGATTGTGCTTTCCTGCTCTCCCCCTGCTCCAGGATGCACTCTGGCCAATCGGCAGAGCAGGGGAGGAGAGTGTGCTTTCCCGCTCTTACCCTGTTCCAGGATGTGGTCTGGCCAATCAGCAGAGCAGGGGAGGAGAGTGTGCTTTCCCGCTCTTCCCCTGCTACAGGATTTATTCTGGCCAATCGGCAGAGCAGGGGGAGGAGAGTGTGCTTTCCCGCTCTCCCCCTGCTCCAGGATGCACTCTGGCCAATCGGCAGAGCAGGGGAGGAGAGTGTGCTTTCCCGCTCTTACCCTGTTCCAGGATGTGGTCTGGCCAATCAGCAGAGCAGGGGAGGAGAGTGTGCTTTCCCGCTCTTCCCCTGCTACAGGATTTATTCTGGCCAATCGGCAGAGCAGGGGGAGGAGAGTGTGCTTTCTCGCTCTCCCCCTGCTCCAGGATGCACTCTGGCCAATCGGCAGAGCAGGGGAGGAGAGTGTGCTTTCCCGCTCTTACCCTGTTCCAGGATGTGGTCTGGCCAATCGGCAGAGCAGGGGAGGAGAGTGTGCTTTCCCGCTCTTACCCTGTTCCAGGATGTGGTCTGGCCAATCAGCAGAGCAGGGGAGGAGATTGTGCTTTCCCGCTCTACCCCTGCTCCAAACACTATTTACTGACAAATAATTAGACCACAGTTGAATTAATGCTTTACACTCCATATATCACTATGCACGATCTTTATTATAATCATAAATAAATGTGTGCAATGCAAATGGCTACACGTGCAACGCAGATCCTACTGGCAACCACTTTACATTGTGTTACTATCTCCCTAAACAATGTATTTTAATTAAATGAGAACTGTGAGAGTTACTGTGTCCTGGGCATGACTGTGAGCTGGCTCATGAGTCATAAATGATTCAGCCGACTCCATGCAGTGGTTATTGATGATGTACAATTAGCTCTTTATTATTCTGAACTCTGTATCATTAACTCTCCGCTCCCATCTTCCCCTCTGAATCACGGACATTTATACAGTTCTTTCTGCCTGTAACAAGTAGGCATCCAGTCCTAGAGCTTCAAGTCCCCTGCCGGACTTCATCATCACCATCACCACCCTGCTGGTAAGCAGCATGTACCAGTGGATCCTCTAACCTCCTGTTTAATCAGCCCTGCTGGCTATTGTGAAAACCAGACCACAGTCCAGGCAAGTGCTACTATAAAAAGGAGGCCACTGCCTTAATGTAGGTGTAATATACTCGTATACACGAGCAAAGCAGTCTCTCACCCATGTAAATAACAGCCATTCCAGGGACTGCCTGAAGCCGCAGCCTCTGATGGCGCAGGCAGACAAGAAACACCAGGGGGCAGGGGCAGGCAGTGACAGGGACTTTAGAACCAGGAGGATGAGGGAGTCCTGCACACACCAGCCTCTCTAGTTCAGGCTGTGGAAGCTGCTGCAAGGGGCTCTAAACAAGCCTGAGGGAGGGTCCCAACATGCCAGAGTACTAAAGAGGGGGGAGAGCCCATGTCAGAGAGAGTCTCATGTTATTGAAAGAGGGAATATCCCTACATACCAGAGACTACTAAAGAGAGGGTAGAGTCCCCATGACAGAGAGACTCATGTTATTGAAGAGGGAAGAGTCATGTAAGTCCAGAGACCACTGTAGAGGGGAAGAGTCCCCAAGTTAGAGAGCCTCATGTTACTGAAGGGGGGGCGGGAGTCATGATATTCCATAGACCACTGTAGAGGGGAGAGTCCCTAAGTTAGAGAGCCTCATGTTACTGAAGGGGGGAGAGTCGTGACATCCAGAGACCACTGTACACGGGAGAGTCCCCAAGTTAGAGAGTCTCATGTTACTAAAGAGAGGAGAGTCATGAGAAGAGTCCTGAAGTTAGAGAGCCTCATGTTACTGAAAGGGGGAGAGTTGTGACATTCCAGAGACCACTGTAGAGGGAAGAGTCCCCAAGTTAGAGAGCCTCATGTTACTGAAGGGGGGAGAGTCATGAGGAGAGTCCCGAAGTTAGAGAGCCTCATGTTACTGAAGGGGGAGAGTTGTGACATTCCAGAGACCACTGTAGAGGAATGGGACCCCATGTCAGAAAACCTCATGTTACTGAAAGAGGGAGATTCCCAACATACCAGAGATTACTGAGGAGGGGAAGGTCCCCATGTTAGACAGCCTCATTCTTCTGAATGGGGAGATTCCCCACTTACCAGAGACTACTGAGGAGGGGAGAGTCCATATGTCAAAGAGTGCCATTTTACTGAAGGGGGAAATTCCCCACATACTATAAATAAGAACAATATTATAATCTATTCTTTACACCATTAACCATACACCCACCACCACCAGGGGTGAAGAACATAGCCCTGGGCTGCTTGTAGATCCTCGGGAGGGGGAACCCTATGTTATTTTTGGGGTCCTGAATTTCTGAAGATTTCCATCCCTGGGCTCACCAGTTTAGGGCTGGTTTTACATTATTGCAGGGGGATCCCACGCTGTGTGTCTCCCTGCTATAGTGTAAGCTCCCTGACTGGTTCAGCCCAGTGCGGGCTAATGGAAAATTGGGGGGATCCCATGCCAGTATTTCCCCCAGTTTTCCAGGGCCAAAACAGGCTGAAAGGTCCAGCACTGATTATGGATTTATTTGGGGACCCCACGTTTTTTTTTTTCTGTTTTTTTTTTTTTTTTTTTAACTATTTCATTGCTGTCATCCCTAAGGAGCCTGCACTGATCATGGCTGCTTATTTTTGAACGGGTTTGCCGTCGCGATTTAGGTTTTATTTGACGTTGGGGTTGAATTAAAAGATCAAAACCAACAGCATTTACACCCGGAAAATCTGACTGACATCGACGTCGGTTTCAATTGAAGTTAAAACCCGACAGTTGATAAATATGTGGATTTTGCCGTCGGAAATTCCGTTGATGTTGGCCGATTTTAAAATCTAACTTAAATTGAGCTTTAGTACATGTAACCCCTGTTTCTGGTAGATCGAATGCACCAATGACAGTCTGCTTTGTCTGTTACTTTGCACAAGTTAAGTCAGTCAACAAACGTTGCGTCTGTAACTACTACCCTGACAGGTTCCACTCCTGACTCCGGTCAAGGTAAAAAAACCCAGCTTGGTCCAGTGGGTTATGCAGAGCCATAACTAGACCTTTTGGTGCCCTGTGCCAGAGAGAGCATTGGCGCTCCCCCCCTTCATTTTTTAAATAGGGACATAAGATGGACCTGGAAAAGGACCATGGCCTCATGGGAAAGGCCAGGGAAAAGATAGGGGAGGCCAGGAGATGCTGGGGATAAAAGAAGAGGACGCTACAAGTGAGAATGACAAACAGGAAAATTGACAGGCCCAAACAGCGCCCCCTGCCCTACGATGCCCTGTGCCATGGCACTGGTCGCACTACCCTAGTTACTGCCCTGGGGTTATCTAACACAAACACTAAAGGAAGACATGTTACATGGTTTTATGAGTACCTGCTGCTTTACACTAACACAAAATCCAGGGTGTGGCTAATACAGTCCATGGATCCATCCTTCCAGAAGTCAATGATGCAGACTGTTGGTGAGGACTCCTGATTTGTTGCAAGCTTTCATGGCAAGCAGCGTTGCGTTTGAGGGTCACGTGAACATTATTGGGGATTAGGTGTCTTTCAGAGTTACTCACCTGTAAATAATTTTTCCAGCCAATGATATTATTGGTCCAGTCCACAGGGCACAGAATGATACCAAGAACTTGACACTGAAGCCCCTTAATGCAGTGCCCTCACCAGTCACCAATCGAAGAGCTATAGGTCACACAAACTCTTCGGTGTATGTAGAGATCCATCTACCATAAGTTAATTTGCAACAATTATGGATAAGGTAGGTGCAGCTGTATTATCCACTTGTGGCAATTATATAAGGATTTCTAAATTACCATATCATTTACGGTGATTAGTGAGAAACAGATAATTTTTTAATATTTCGCCTCGACAAGTCAACCTGATTGGCTCATCTTCGTTTTCTCAACACCTAATAGAGTCTGACTATAAAAATGAACATCTAAAGCAAATAAATAGTATCACTAAATACTAGGGGTGTGCACCGGCCACTTTTCGTGTTTTGTGTTTTGGTTTTGGATCTGGATCTTTCTTCGTGTTTTGGATCTGGATTGGTTTTGCCAAAACCACCCTTCCGTGTTTTGGGTTCTGGGTTTTGTGTTTTGGATCTGTATTTTTTTGAAAAAAAGCATAAAAACAGCTAAAATCACAGAATTTGTAGGTTTTTCTGCTCCTATGCTATTATTAACCTCAATAACCTTAATTTCCACTCATTTCCAGTCTATTCTGAATACCTCACACCTCACAATAGTGTTTTTATGTCCAAAAGGTTGCACCGAGGTAGCTGGATGACTATGCTAAGCGACACGAGTGGGCGGCACAAACACGTGACCCATCTAGGCGTGAAACTGCAGTGGCAGACAGGATGGCATTGAAAAACTAGGCCCCAAACTGTACATAATGCAAAGAAAAAAAAGAGGTGCAAGATGGAATTGTCCTTGGGCCCTCCCACCCACCCTTATGTTGTATAAACAGGACATGCACACTTTAACAAACCAATCATTTCAGCGCCAGGGTCTGCCACACAACTGTGGCTGAAATGATTGGTTCGTTTGGGCCCCCACAAAACAAGCTGGCAATTAATCTGTCCCTGCACAAACTGGCTCTACGGAGGCAAGAAGTCGTCCTCATCCTCCTCATCCACAGATTCCTCACCCTCTTCAGTGTTATGTACATCCTCATCCTCACAGAGTATTAATTCGTCCCTGCTGGAACCACAGGTCCCTCTGTACGTTCTGGAGGCTGGTCTCCCTGGAAGAGTTGATCATTCATTTTATGAACATCATCTTCTCCACATTTTGTGGAAGCAACCTCCTACGCCTTTCGCTAACAAGGTTCCCGGCTGCACTAAACACTCTTTCGGAGTACACACTGGAGGGGGGGCAACTCAGGTAAAATAGAGCCAGTTTGTACAGGGACCTCCAAATTGCTTCTTTTTCCTGCCAGTACAGGTACGGACTGTCTGACATGCCTACTTGGATGCTGTCACCGATGTAATCCTTTAACAGACAGACGCACGCTTGTCGCTGCTGCTTTGAGGATTCAAGTGCGGCTACAGCCCACACAATTCACAAAGACAGAAAAAAAAAAAAGAATATTTTTATTGTTTGTGGAGCACACTTTGAGGGTTACACCACCCTCTAACAGACAGACGCACGCTTGTCGCTGCTGCTTTGAGGATGCAAGTGCGGCTACAGCCCACACAATTCACAAAGACAGAAAAAAGAAGAAGAATATTTTTATTCTTTGTGTAGCACACTTTGAGGGTGTCACCACCCTTTAACAGACAGACGCACGCTTGTCGCTGCTGCTTTAAGGATGCAGGTGCGGCTACAGCCCACACATTTCACAAAGACAGAAAAAAAAAGAACAATATTTTAATTGTTTGTGTAGCACACTTTGAGGGTGTCACCACCCTTTAACAGACAGACGCACGCTTGTCGCAGCTGCTTTAAGGATGCAGGTGCGGCTACAGCCCACACAATTCACAAAGACAGAAAAAAGAACAATATTTTAATTGTTTGTGTAGCACACTTTGAGGGTGTCACCACCCTTTAACAGACAGACGCACGCTTGTCGCTGCTGCTTTGAGGATGCAAGTGCGGCTACATCGCACACAAGTCACAAACACATTAAAAAAATAGTTTTTTATTTTTTGGAGCACTTCGTGAGTTACACCACCCTTTAACAGACAGACGCACGCTTGTCGCTGCTGCTTTAAGGATGCAGGTGCGGCTACAGCCCACACAATTCACAAAGACAGAAAAAAGAAGAAGAATATTTTTATTGTTTGTGTAGCACACTTTGAGGGTGTCACCACCCTTTAACAGACAGACGCACGCTTGTCGCTGCTGCTTTGAGGATGCAAGTGTGGCTACATCGCACACAAGTCACAAACACATTAAAAAATTTTTTTTGATTTTTTGGAGCACTTTGAGAGTTACAACACCCTTTAACAGACAGACGCACGCTTGTCGCTGCTGCTTTGAGGATGCAAGTGCGGCTACAGCCCACACAATTCACAAAGACAGAAAAAAAAAGAACAATATTTTAATTGTTTGTGTAGCACACTTTGAGGGTGTCACCACCCTTTAACAGACAGACGCACGCTTGTCGCTGCTGCTTTAAGGATGCAGGTGCGGCTACAGCCCACACATTTCACAAAGACAGAAAAAAAAAGAACAATATTTTAATTGTTTGTGTAGCACACTTTGAGGGTGTCACCACCCTTTAACAGACAGACGCACGCTTGTCGCTGCTGCTTTGAGGATGCAGGTGGAATCTAGACGGGATTTGGAACCGAGGACACACTACCTCCATCAATTGTCTAAATCCCACTGCACTAATGTCGGATACCGGACGCACGTCTAACACCAACATAGCAGTCAAGGCCTCAGTTATACGTTTTGCTTCAGGATGACTGCTGTCGTACTTCATCCTCATCGCTAGGGACTGTTGGAGGGTCAATTGTTTAGTAAAAGTAGTGATGTTCCTACTTCCTCTCTGGGATGATGAACAACTCCCAGCAACAGCACTAGTAGGAAGTGGTTCTTGATCTTTCCCTATTTTATTTTTATCAGAGAAAGTTTGGTCCTCCATTTATGTTATATTGATATATATACGTGCGGCTAAAGCGCACACAAACACAGAAAATATTTTTTTATTTTTGCTGGAGAGTAGTGCACTTTGTGGGTTACACCACCCTTTAAGAAATGAGCCAGCCGGCTCTTTACTTATGGGACACAGGCGCACGCTTGGCGCTGCTCCTTTGTTGATGCACGTGCAGCCACAGTGCACACAAGTCACAAACACAGAAAATATATATTTTTTTGGTTTGGAGTGTACTTTGGGGGTTACAGAACCCTTTAACGGTCAAGCCAGCCGGCCCTTTACTTATGACACAGGCGCACGCTTGGCACTACTTTGTTGATGCACGTGCGGCTACTGCGCACACAATTCACAAACACAGAAAATAATTTTTTTTTTGGTTTGGACTGGAGTGTACTTTCGGGGGTTACAGCACCCTTTAACGGTCAAGCCAGCCGGCCCTTTACTTATGACACAGGCGCACGCTTGGCACTACTTTGTTGATGCACGTGCGGCTACTGCGCACACAATTCACAAACACAGAAAATAAATTTTTTTTTGGTTTGGACTGGAGTGTACTTTGGGGGTTACAGCACCCTTTAACGGTCAAGCCAGCTGGCCCTTTACTTATGACACAGGCGCACGCTTGGCACTACTTTGTTGATGCACATGCGGCTACTGCGCACACAATTCACAAACACAGAAAATAATTTTTTTTTTGGTTTGGACTGGAGTGTACTTTGGGGGTTACAGCACCCTTTAACGGTCAAGCCAGCCGGCCCTTTACTTATGACACAGGCGCACGCTTGGCACTACTTTGTTGATGCACGTGCGGCTACTGCGCACACAATTCACAAACACAGAAAATAATTTTTTTTTTGGTTTGGACTGGAGTGTACTTTCGGGGGTTATAGCACCCTTAACGGTCAAGCCAGCCGGCCCTTTACTTATGACACAGGCGCACGCTTGGCACTACTTTGTTGATGCACGTGCGGCTACTGCGCACACAATTCACAAACACAGAAAATAATTTTTTTTTTGGTTTGGACTGGAGTGTACTTTCGGGGGTTACAGCACCCTTAACGGTCAAGCCAGCCGGCCCTTTACTTATGACACAGGCGCACGCTTGGCACTACTTTGTTGATGCACGTGCGGCTACTGCGCACACAATTCACAAACACAGAAAATATTTTTTTTTTTGGTTTGGACTGGAGTGTACTTTCGGGGGTTACAGCACCCTTTAACGGTCAAGCCAGCCGGCCCTTTACTTATGACACAGGCGCACGCTTGGCACTACTTTGTTGATGCACGTGCGGCTACTGCGCACACAATTCACAAACACAGAAAATAAATTTTTTTTTGGTTTGGACTGGAGTGTACTTTCGGGGGTTACAGCACCCTTAACGGTCAAGCCAGCCGGCCCTTTACTTATGACACAGGCGCACGCTTGGCACTACTTTGTTGATGCACGTGCGGCTACTGCGCACACAATTCACAAACACAGAAAATAATTTTTTTTTTGGTTTGGACTGGAGTGTACTTTCGGGGGTTACAGCACCCTTAACGGTCAAGCCAGCCGGCCCTTTACTTATGACACAGGCGCACGCTTGGCACTACTTTGTTGATGCACGTGCGGCTACTGCGCACACAATTCACAAACACAGAAAATAATTTTTTTTTGGTTTGGACTGGAGTGTACTTTCGGGGGTTACAGCACCCTTTAACGGTCAAGCCAGCCGGCCCTTTACTTATGACACAGGCGCACGCTTGGCACTACTTTGTTGATGCACGTGCGGCTACTGCGCACACAATTCACAAACACAGAAAATATATTATATTTTTAGCACTTGGGGGGAGCACCCCTGATGGACAGAGCACCCCCTGGACAACACTACAGCACCTCTTTAGGACTGGGACACTGCACAGGACTTTGGAGTGGACACAGCCCCTATGGAGAACTGACTGCACAACACAGTCCAGCCAGCCCCTATGGACTTTGAAGTAGTGGACACAGCCCCTATTAACAACAGCAGCACAGCACAACACAGCCAGCCCCTATGGACTTTGAAGTAGTGGACAACAGCAGCACTACACTACACTACACTACACAGCCCTAACTCCCACCCTCCCTCTTCACTGTCCACAGCCGAGTGAGAAAATGGCGCCGACGTGGGTACCTTATATAGGATCCAAAACCCGCGAGACTCGGAAGGCGGGAAGATGACGTTTTGCCTCGATTTCAGAATCCGAGTCAGGCGGGAAAAGTCGAGCCTGACTCGGATCGGACTCGGATCGGGGGGGCTCGGGGGGGTTCGGATTTCAGAAATCCGAACCCGCTCACCCCTACTAAATACTACAGTCCTTAAAGTGCTTTAATTGCAGCAAATGCTGAATGTTACGTCGGCATCTCCATGGCACGAATGACACGTTGTTGAGCCCAGGAACCAATGTACTTCTGGACTGTTATTCCGGATGAGAGAACTTCCAACCTCCCCCTAGTGCGCTATATAAGTATCTGGTACAAAACGTGGGAAGGGAATGAGACCCATGTGGTATGGTGTAATGCATATTACCGGCAGTGCCGCCATGAATAATCTATACATCTAGCAGATTCCAGCAGTTTTTGTGCAAAAGACAATTAGCCACCTGTCGCTGCACTAATTATACACCCTGCAAGACATCATCTGGTTTATAATACTGGGTACTACCAAAGTTGTGGTGCAGCTGTAATGTTCCTGTCACCTGCATCCAAATGCACATTGAAAACTGGTATCTAAACAAACGGCTCATAACTATACATAACTATACATGTCACCTTTACTGTGCCTTACAGATGTGTAGCCTCTTGTATCTACCTTCCAGAGTGCCTGAATGAAGTTTGGGACTGAGGGCCTGATTCAGACATGCTCGCGAGCGCTATACGCTCACAAGCGGGTCCATGGTGGCCTGCGCATGCGCATGACGGAGCCTGCTCCGTCGTGCACATGCGCGAGATCCGGATAGTGATGGGCAAGCCGTCGCATCGGGTCTCGTACCAAAGGGGGCGTGCTGTCGATGTTGAGTGACAGCACGCCCCCTTTGGTGGGCGGGCCGGGGGAGTGGCTGCCCAAACGGAGGCGTTCGCATGTGAACGCCTCCGTTTGGGGGCGGCCCCACTGACATCACGAGTGATGTCAGTGGGAGAGATTTCGGCTCTGTGAGAGCCGAAATCTCTCTGCGGCTTGCGGCAACGAGACCCTACCACAAGGGTCTCATCGCAAGCCCGTTGGTTGTGATGGTCTTGACCATCGCGACCATCTTCCTGGCCGCTCGCTATAGCTGTGGGTGGTTACCCACAGCTATGCGAGCGGCCAGGAGGCCGCTCTAAAAAATAAGACGGCTGGCCCTGATTCAGCAAGGAACGCAAGTGAGAGAACGCACGCACCCAGCCGCTGAGAAAATATGCTAATCAATGCATACGCACGGCAACCGCAGCAAAAGATGCAGACGCCCAGGAATATATAATGCCGCTCAGCTCAGGCTGCGTAGGACCTTGCAATGGCTAATTTATGCACGCCCCTGCAATGCCATTCAAACGCACTGGCACGCCTGCGTTCGGCCGACCACCCCTCCATTACCAGCCACAAACGGCACTTCCTGTCAAACAATATGCGTGTAGTCTGCGTTCCCTTACCTGATAGCACTGGCCAGTTCGCGCACGCGCAGTGCGCTGCATACACATGCACAGTGCTAAAACATCGGTCGAGTGCGTGCGTTCTCTCACTTGCGTTTCTTGCTGAATCAGGCCCTTAGTCCTCACCTGGGAAAATTTTAATATTCTTGAGAGAGTGAACAGCCCATGTACTGGCAGGAGCGTGCTCAGGGCCTGATTCAGAGCAGGACGCTATTTGCGCTCGCTTGTTCAGAAAAAGGGGCCGGATATTTAAATTGAGCGCTCGCTCTTTGCGGTCTGTTGATGCCTCTATGTCTGAGCGAGCGAACGAAACATGCGCTCGCTATTTTGTAAAGATTCCCCCTGGCCGCTCGCATCATACGTCATCTCCGCTATTTAATAGATTAATCGAGTACATCGAAAGGCGTCTGAACTGCTCGCAGTGCTTGTGGTTGGATTTTCCTACTGCAATCATGCGAACAGTTCAGGCTAAGAGACAACCAAGTGACGTGGCCGATGACGCTGCTTTGTTAATTATGCACACCCTTAAAACGCCCGTTTTGACCGTTTTTCACGCCTGCGATCGGATCACCACTCCCCGTTTTCAGGCACCTTCCCCTGTTACCACCCACAAACGCCTCATCCTGTCACTCAAATTAGCAGGCACTCGCTATTTTGCGAACACACTATTTCCGACCGCACTGACTGGTTGGCGCATGCGCATTACGACCCACACGGATGCGCAGTTGTGCGAACATCGCTTGGAACGAACGAGCGGCCGCTTACGAGCGGCTCTGAATCAGGCCCTCAGTGTGTTCCTGAGAAATATCCTGTGAGGTCATCCAGCTGCCAGCTCTCATTACATTGGCTCTGAAATATCACATGACATCAGTGTCACAGACGTCTGCCCACACAATCAGCTCATTTGAACAATGCATAAAACAGGGAGGTGCAAAGTTGTACAATTGAATTTTGGTCCTGATTATGATTCGGATGCAAAGTGACTGTAAGTGCGGACAACTGCGGCAGCGATATTTGCCACCTTATGCTAATGTGAATATCCACATGGTCGCACTGCCCACTGTTCTTCCATTCACAGCTGCAAGCGTCATAATTAGTATTGGCACTTACACCTACTCCGGGTTCTGGATGAAAAGTCGCAAAACAACAGGTCGACACCAGATGGTCGACAGTTAATAGGTCGACAGGGATAATAGGACTACAGGTACAATAGGTTGAAACACAAAAGATTGACATTGATTTAGGTCGACAGGTGCAAAATGTCGACATGTGAATGATCAACACAATAAAATGGTTGACGCGTGGGTATTTTTGTTTTTATGGGTTAGGATTAGACACTTACTGAGGGTTAGGCACTAGGTGGGACGGTCAGGGTTATATCACTTTCAGACAGGAAAAAGATGAAATCCCGGCTTTTACGTGCCGGGTTGTTTTGCCAGTCCCTGCCTGTACCCCCTTTCAGACTGAAGAGCAAATTACCGGGTCAAACATTTCAACCCGGTAATTTGCTGATTAACACGGGTATTTCATCTGTCTGGAAGGGTCAACCCGCTTCGAAATTCCCAGGTCTCTGACCCCGGTATATTTCTGGGTTGAAGTCCCGGGATTTTCGACCCAGGTTGACCCTTTCAGACAGAAATAGGACCTGTGTTGATCAGCAAATTTCCGGGTTGAAATGTTTCATCCAGTTAGGGTTAGGGCTAGGCACTAGGAGGGACGGTTAGAGTTAGGCACTTACCCCGATGGTTACGGTTAGGCACTAGGAGGGACAGTTAGGATTAGGCACTAGGAGGGACGGTTAGGGTTAGGCACTTACCCCGATGGTTACGGTTAGGCACTAGGAGGGAAGGTTAGGGTTAGGCACTAGGAGGGACGGTTAGGGTTAAGTACTTACCCCGACGGTTACGGTTAAGCACTAGATGGGACAGTTAGGTTAGGCACTAGGAGGGACAGTTAGGGTTAGGTACTAGGAGGGACAGTTAGGTTAGGCACTAGGAGGGACAGTTAGGGCTAGGCACTAGGATGGACAGTTAGGGTTAGGTACTAGGAGGGACAGTTAGGGTTAGGCACTAGAAAGGACAGTTAGGGTTAGGCACTAGGAGGGACAGTTAGGGCTAGGCACTAGGAAGGAGAGTTAGGGTTAGGCACTAGGAGGGACAGTTAGGGTTAGGCACTAGGGGGGACAGTTAGGGTTAGGCACTAGGAGGGACAGTTAGGGTTAGGCACTAGGAGGGACAGTTAGGGTTAGGCACTAGGAAGAAGAGTTAGGGTTAGGCACTAGGAGGGACAGTTAGGGTTAGGTACTAGGAAGGAGAGTTAGGGTTAGGCACTAGGAGGGACAGTTAGGGTTAGGCACTAGGAAGGAGAGTTAGGGTTAGGCACTAGGAGGGACAGTTAGGGTTAGGTACTAGGAGGGACAGTTAGGTTAGGCACTAGGAGGGACAGTTAGGGCTAGGCACTAGGAGGGACAGTTAGGGTTAGGTACTAGGGGGGAAAGTTAGGGTTAGGCACTAGGAGGGACAGTTAGGGTTAGGCACTAGGAGGGACAGTTAGGGTTAGGCACTAGGAAGGAGAGTTAGGGTTAGGCACTAGGAGGGACAGTTAGGGTTAGGCACTAGGAGGGACAGTTAGGGTTAGGCACTAGGAGGGACAGTTAGGGTTAGGCACTAGGAGGGACAGTTAGGGTTAGGCACTAGGAGGGACAGTTAGGGTTATGCACTAGGAAGGAGAGTTAGGCACTAGGAAGAAAGGTTGGGCACTAGGAGGAACGGTTAGGGTTAGGCACTTACCCCAATGGTTAGGGTTAGACACTAGGAGTGACGTTTAGGGTTAGGCACTAAGAAGGATGGATAGGGTTAGGTACTTACCCCGATTACTAGGGTTAGGCACTAGGTGAGACGGTTAGGGTTAGGCACCAGATTTAATGAAGCACATCCCCTACCCCATGCTGGGTGCAATAGATCTGTGATAAACAGGGGCTCCATCTCCATACGCCTCAAACAAGCACGAAGTCTGGCTACACGCTCACGTTACGCCCGCGACACCCTGAGACGGATCTATTCCGTACTTTGACAAGGGAGCATCCCAGGTCAGAATCAGGCCTGGTATGTGTATTCATAACTTTATATAGCAATTGTGATTTCCTTTCTTCGGGCTGTACAATTGTTAGATTTGGTTAAAACTCATCACTAGCAACACTTTAAAGATGTTAAAGTGTTTTATTGTTTGTGGTAAAAAAAAGTGGTGGCATCTCCAAAAGACTAAGGGCCTGATTCAGATCGGATCACAAGGCTGCGTTCGAATGCAGCCAGTCGATGTTTGCATTCTGCGCATACGTATAAGATGCAGTGGCGTGCGCGAACCAGCCGCTGCGATCGGGAAGCGATCACAGCCTTGCGATCCAACCTGAATCAGGCACTAAGGCCCAGATTTATCAACGAGTGATATTCTTGTTGTCAGTTGTTACTAATCTTAAATGGTGTTCCAGCCAATCAGCTCCTAACTGTCATGTGTTTGAAAAATGACAAGTTAGGAGCTGATTGGTTGGAGCACCATCTAAGATTAGTAACGAGTGATAACAAGAACTTGTTGATAAATCTGGTCCTGGATAAAAATGTCAAAGCAAAGTCCTGGCCTAGAATATAGTGGCAGAGGGCTCATCAGAGCAGCATAGAATGGCAAGATCCGAATAGAGCAAAGTATGATATCCCAGTGTAATAAATATAACAGAACAGTATGAAATATCCCAATGCAAAATATGCATAAGGTAAGGGACGGCAAAGATATCCAAGGAAAGATTCGGGTCATCCTACCTAATGTATTGCAGCTAAAGACTTAGGTGTCTATCACAGTGGTCTCCGGAGACTGGCTACCACACACCTAATGTGCCTTATTCCAAAGACATGTTGCCTGTACTGCTTGCCTAACTGGGGCGCTCTGAGGGCGTTATTTATCAGAATACACATTTCTAGTCAGTGTTACAGTATCAGCGCTGTAGTAACCCATAAGCTACTATAGGCCAACTCCATCTTCAGAGTGCGCTAGCGGCTGGACTGCTGCAGTCGATCATTAATATTCGCGGCCGGAGGTTTCTGCTGCAGCCCCTCCTCCTTAAATCCTGGGGATCTTAAATATTTGTGGCTGCCCTCAAAAATGGGTTTTTCGGGTGATATCCCACAAATATTGGGTCTCATTCAGACCTGGTCGCAAGTGCCGATACGCTCGCAACCGGGTCGATGGTTAGCCCTGCGCACGCGCAGCGGCTGCACTGCACGTGCGCAAGCCCCGGAGCGAGAGAGAAACGGGTCCGTCGTACGCATGTGCACTGGGCCAACATCGACCCACGGGTCTGAATCGGGCCCTAAGGTACAGCGTATTCCACTATAAAATAATAATAAAAAATATATATATAATATATATTTATATATATTTTTTAAATAAAAATAAAAAGGGGGGGGTGAAGAGAAATAACAGAGGGAGAAAGATAATGGGGGACAAGGGGGGGAATGCAAATAGACACTGAATGCACCGATATCTGAAACAAAACAACAGAAATATTTAGAAATTAAGAATGTGGGAAGAGGGCTGCATATGAGGCAGGGGATTTGAAATCAATCCAGCTGAACCAAAGAGCAGTAAACTCAGAGTGTTTCTCAGGGGCTGAATAGAGAACCTCATCCATGGTCATATAGAAGTCAAGACGTTGACACCATTCCCACAGTGTAGGAGGAGTCTGAGAGCGCCAGCGGACTGGGAGTACCGCCCTTGCAGCATTATTAATATGTCGAAGAAGGGACTTTTTAGATAGAGAAATCGAGTCAGATGTCTGTGAGAGCAACCAAAAATCTGGGCCATATGGTACATTAGATCTCCAAAGCCAAGGCTATTATCTTACCCCAAAAGGGGGCAATTAGTGGACAATCTCACCAGATGAGCATCATCGTACCTGTTTCCCCAAGGCACCTCCAACAGAGACACGGTGGGATAACATTTATGGAGAATGACCGGGCAGCGGTACCATCCTGTCAGGACTTTTATGTTGCATTTCCAGAACCTCCAAACTGCTGGATCACGTATTAGTAACTTGAAAGACTTTGTCCCAATTAATATGTATGTCCTTTTTAATAAAATCTCTATCCCAGGCCTTTACAAAAAGAGGGTCGCCAGTAAATATGTTATGAAATAAAATATTGTATATACCCGATATTATATGTGTGGGAGGCTGCCGGTGCGAGCACATAGATTCAAAGGGTGTCATATCCCTAGCAATTGCTGAAGGACCCCCCAGAGAAGAGGCAAAGTGTCGGATCTGAGTGTAGGCCCAAAAACATTGGTTTGTAAGAGAGGTATTGGCACATAGATCTGAGAAGGGTATAAATTGGCCATGGCCACAAGGTGACCAGCTCTAGAAATCCCTGCAGCAGACCATATGGAGGAAACCACCCTGAGATCCCAGGAGGGAAGAGGGGATTATATAGGATAGGAGTAAGAGGAGATATCATTGAAGATATCCTAGGTTTAACTCGCAATTTTTTCCACATCTCCAATGTAGGTCCCACTGTTGGGTGTGTGGAACAAGCAATTTTAGAGCACCACGGCAATGTGCTCAGGTGAAGATTAGACGATTCCACCTCCAGTTCCACCAACTGCTTACCCAAGGTGCCCCGGATCCAGTCCAGGACTCTACCGAGTACAATGGCCTGATAATAAGTGGATATCATTGGCAATTGATGGCCTCCCCAAGCACTTCATGTTTAAATCTGGGCGTCCTACCCCCCCAGACAAACTTTTGGATGAGGGCATGTGCTTTAGACAAAAAGCTCGGGGGGAGGGCAATCGGTGTAGGCTGCAACAGATATAAGAGGCGCAGAAGAATATTCATCTTGATAATATTTAGACGACCTAGCCACGAAAACTTTTGCAGACTCCACTGATCCAGTTCTTTACGGATGGAACTAAGCAAAGGTGTATGATTAAGGGCAAACAGGTCACATATACGTCTAGGAATAAATATGCCTAAATATTTAAGAGAAGAAGTCTGCCATTTAAAGGGGAAGGAGGCACCAAGTGCGGACACTGGGCCTGATTCAGAGCCGGACGCTATTTGCGAACGGTCGTTCTGAAAAAAGGGCTGGCTATTTAAATGAAGTGCTCGCTCTTTGCGGTCTGTTGACGCCTCTAAGCCTGAATGAGCGAACAAAACCTGCGGCCGCTATTTTGATAAAAACGCCCCCTGGCCGCTCGCATCCTACGTCATCTCCGCTATTTATTTGATTAATCGAGTACATCGAAAGGCGTCTGAACTGCTCGCAGTGCTTGTAGTTGGATTTTCCTACCGCAATCATGCGAGCAGTTCAGGCTAAAAGACAACCAAGTGACGTGGTCGATGACGCTGCTTTGTTAATTATGCACACCCTTAAAACGCCCGTTTTGACCGTTTGGCACGCCTGCGTTCGGATCACCACTCCCCAATTTCAAGCACCATCCCCTGTTACCACCCACAAACGCCTCATTCTGTCACTCAAATTAGCAGGCATTCGCTATTTTGCGAGCACATGAATTTCGACCGCACTGACTGGTTTGCACATGCGTATTACGAGCCGTACGCATGCGCAGTTGTGCGAACATTGCTCGGAGCGAACGAGCGGCCCACTGTCTCAACCGAATTGGTGACATTTAAGGCAACAGATTTACTATAATTAAGCTTAAAATTAAAGAGATCACCCAAAGGCTGGAATTCCTTCGTTAAATTAGGGAGAGAGGTAACCGGTTTAGTAACTATCGCTAGCAGGTCATCCGCAAAGAGTGCAAGGCGATAATCTTGTGAACACACTTTAAGGCCTGAAATACTAAGGTTTGCTCTAATTGCTCTCGCCGGGGCTTCCATGCACAGTACAAAAACCAAGGGAGAGAGTGGGCAGCCCTGGCGAGTACCATTCGATATGTGGCCGACAAAATCCTGTTCACTCGTATCTGGGCCGAAGGGGCTCTATATAGGGACAGAATTTTGGAAAAGAAGACTGCACCTAACCCTAATCGCTTCAACACCCCTGTCATGAAGCTCCAATCCACCCAGTCAAAAGCCTTTTCAGCATCAGTGGAGAGGAGCATCATGGGAATCTCAGAGGAGACTGCATGGTGTATTAAATCAAGGACTTTGGTGGTATTGTCTTTCACCTCCCTACCTGGGACAAACCCCACCTGGTCAGAATGGATGATAGACGGAAGAAGAGGCTTAAGCTGATTAGCTATTAGCTTCGCATAAAGCTTGACATCCACATTTAAAAGAGATATCGTGTGATAGCTTGCCAGTAATGATGGATCCGTGCCCTTTTTGGGGACAACCGTAATGTGTGCCGCAAGCGATTGACCGGAAAAAGGAGTATGCGCTGGAACAGCATTACAGGCCCGTAACAAAAGCGGCAAGAGTGTATCTTGGTACGTCTTATAGTAAGACAGAGTGAAGCCATCAGGTCCAGGACTCTTACCAACAGATAACTCTTCTTCTATAAAAGGGGAGGCAAGAGCCTTTGTCACCGTTATGGGGAGAGTAGGGAAAGCTATTTCTTCTAGATACTTCTGAATCTGCGTTACCCGAGCTGCATGATCTAAATTTGCGTTATCCGGGCCTAGATTATATAGGGCAGAATAAAAAGTCTGAAAGACTGCTGCAATATCTTTGTCAGAGTTTGCCCGTATGATCCTTGATACGTTGGCGATAAGTCAGGGATCTCTGATCTCTAAGAGCCCTTGCCAGCATTTTGCCTGGTTTGTTCCACCAACGATAATATTTATGGCGACATCTTCAAAACCCTCTCCTAGCCCCTTCATATAGTAGATCAATAAGCATCTCTAGCCTTTTGAAGTTCTACAAATACATCAGAGGCCATAGTAGTTTTATGGGTAAGTTCGAGCATCTGGATTTTGGATAACAAAGCAACCCTACATTCAGTTTTCTGTTTTTTTGAGGTAGGACGCTAACGGAATACACTTACTGTACCTCTAACAACACATTTGTGGGCCTCCCAGATTGAGACAGGTGAAACATCATCAGTGACATTATGAGAAATGTACTCTCTCAGAGTTTCCCCAATTTGATCTTTACAGTAGGAATCACGGAGGAACTGCTCGCTAAACTTCTGTAAAATATACTTTAAATATGAAATAATGCACTGAGTGGATGACATCAAAACTCTGTTATAAGTGATAACATGAGAATTCACCATTTATACAGGTATTACCTATAGGAATATGTACTATACATATATTATCCACACGTAAACATTATGGGGCTGATGCAGATTTGATTGCAAGTTAGACATAACTGCTCCTACACGTGATGTCAGTAGTGAACTTTCTGCTCTATTAGGGGCTTGCGGTGGATGAGGCCTTACCATAAGGGTCTTGTCGCAAAGCCCGATGGTCGCGATAATCGCGACCATCGCCAGGCCGCCCGCACAAGCTGTGGGTGGTCACTCACAGCTATGCGAGCGGCCTGGAGGCAGATTTTTTTTAAAAAAAATCCGACCTGATTCAGAGCGGCGAGCACTCGCAAATAGCGAGCGCCTCTGAATTAGGACCTAAATGTGTATATTCACCTGTATTCTCTTCTCCCTGTCATTTACTGCCAACACTACAGAAGCACCCAAACTTTTAACCTCCGCATTCACTACTAACACCCTAGAAGCCCCCAGACCCACACTCTCCTCCCCCTGCATTCACTTCCAACACCCCAGCAGCACCCAGACACTCACTCTCCTCCCCGTGCATTCAGTACAAACACCCAGACCCACACTCTCACGCCTCTCTACCCCCCACATTTACTTCCAACACCCTAACAGCACCCAGACACTCACTCTCCTCTCTGTGCATTCAGTACAAACACCCCAGCAGCATCCAGTTACACTCTCCTCCCCTGCATTCACTGCCAACACCCCAGCAGAACCCACATGCTCCCTCCCTGCATTTACTGCCAACAGCCCAGCAGCACCCAGACAAACACCCTTCCCTGTGCATTCACTACTAACAACCTAGAAGCACTCAGGCGCACATCCTCCCCCTCCATTCAGTACTAACACCCAAGAAGCACTAAGACACACAGACACACCCTGCATTCACTACCAACATTACAAAAGCACCCAGACACACTCTCCCACCCCCTTGCATTCACTACTAACATCTGAGGAGCACCCAAACACACCCTCCCCTTTGCATTCAGTGCCAATACTACAGCAGTAGCCAGACACACTCTCCCATCCCACTGCATTCACTGCTAACACCTGAGGAGCACCCAGACACACACCCTCCGCCCTGTATTCACTGCCAACACTACAGCAGCAGCCAGACACACTCCCCGCCCCCCTGCATTGACTACTAATACCTTAGTAGCATCCAGACACACACTCTCTCCCCTCCTGCATTCATTGCCAACACCCCAGCAGCAGCACCCAGACACACACTTCTTCTCTAATTAGCCAGTGTGTATGTACTTGCCAATGCCAGGACCCGCCGCACGAGACATTGCACTGGGTACACATCATTTAATGTGTACCCAGCCTTAACTTCTCTGGACTCTCCACTGACTGGCAAAGTCGCAGCATACTACATCATGTCCGTGACACTGCTGGGAATATATATAATTTTAGATAGATATGAGATAGATATGAGATAGATAGATAGATAGATAGATAGATATGAGATAGATATTAGATAGATATCAGATAGATAGAAATATATTTATAGCTAGAGAACGATATAGACATATATATATATATATATATATATATATATATATATATATAAATTAAATTAGTGGAGCAGACTTCATTGTGGGGAAATGGATTCTGCCTTCCACATGTGAAAAACTGTCAGCCATCCCTTCTGAAGTGTGGCAAGGACAAGCTTTCTATTTAGTAAAAGAAATTATAGCTATATTATATATACAGTCAGGTGCATAAATATTGGGACATTGACAGAATGTTCATATTTTGGCCTCTATTCAACACCACAATGGCTTTGAAATGAAACAAACAAGATGTGCTTTAACTGCAGACTTTCAGATTTAATTTGAGGGTAATTACATCCAAATCAGGTGAACGGTGTAGGAATTACAACGGTTTCTATATGTGCCTCCCACTTTTTAAGGGGCCAAAAGTAATGGGACAAACTAAACAATCCAAAATCTAACTTTCACTTTTTAATACTTTGTTGCAAATCCTTTGCAGGCAATTACAGCCTGAAGTCTGGAACGCATAGACATCACCAGACACTGGGTTTCATCCCTGGTGATGCTCTGCCAGGCCTCTACTGCAAATGTCTTCAGTTCCTCATTGTTCTTGGGGCATTTTCACTTCAGTTTTGTCTTCATCAAGTGAAATGCATGCTCAATCGGATTCAGGTCAGGGGATTGACTTGGCCATTGCATAACATTCCACTTTTTAGCCTTAAAAAACTCTTTGGTTGCTTTTGCAGTATGCTTCGGGTCATTGTCCATCTGCACTGTGAAGCGCCGTCCAATGAGTTCTGAAGCATTTGACTGAATATGAGCATATAATATTGCCCAAAACACTTCAGAATTCATTCTGCTGCTTTTGTCAGCAGTCACATCATCAATAAATACAAGGGAACCAGTTTGATTGGCAGCCATACATGCCCACGCCATGACACTACCCTACCACCACCATGCTTCACTGATGAGGTGGTATGTTTTGGATCATGAGCAGTTCCTTTCCTTCTCCATACTCTTCTCTTCCCATCACTCTGGTACAAGTTGATCTTTGTCTCATCTGTCCATAGGATGTTGTTCCAGAACTGTAATGGCTTTTTTAGATGTTGTTTGGCAAACTCTAATCTGGTCTTCCTGTTTTTGTGGCTCACCAATGGTCTACATCTTGTAGTGAACCCTCTATATTCACTCTTGTGAAGTCTTCTCTTGATTGTTGACTTGACACATATACACCTACCTCCTGGAGAGTGTTCTTGATTTGGCCAACTGTTGTGAAGGGGTTTTTCTTCAGCAGGGAAATAATTCTTCCATCACAGTTGTTTTCCATGGTCTTCCGGGTCTTTTGGTGTTGCTGAGCTCTCCGGTGTGTTCTTTCTTTTTAAGAATGTTCCAAACAGTTGATTTGGCCACACCTAATGTTTTTTGCCATCTCTCTGATGGGTTTGTTTTGATTTTTCAGCCTAATGATGGCTTGCTTCACTGATAGTGACAGCTCTTTGGATCTCATATTGAGAGTCGACAGCAACTGATTCCAAATGCAAATGTCACACTTAAGGCCCCCATACATCAGAGATGGATTGCAGCAATCGTGCAATTTGCAATCGATTGTGTATAAACATCTTTCCCTTTTTCAATCAATTGTGGCAATTCTGCAATCGATTGAAAAAGAGAAAGATTTTTATACACAATCGATTGCAAATTGCACGATTGCTGCAATCCATCTCTGATGTATGGGGGCCTTTAGATTCAACTCCAGACCTTTTACCTGCTTAATTGATAATGAAATAATGAGGGCATAGCCCACTCCTGTCCATGAAATAGCTTTTGAGTTGATAGTCCCATTACTTTTGGCCCCTTAAAAAGTGGGAGGCACATATAGAAACCGTTGTAATTTCTACACCGTTCACCTGATTTGGATGTAATTACCCTCAAATTAAATCTGAAAGTCTGCAGGTAAAGCACATCTTGTTTGTTTCATTTCAAAACCATTGTGGTGGTGAATAGAGGCCAAAATATGAACATTCTGTCAATGTCCCAATATTTATGCATCTGACTGTATATATATATATATATATATATATATATATATAATATATATATATATATATATATATATACAGTATAGACAGAAAGAGGGGTGGAAGAAAGGGAGGACAGAGAGGAAGAGTGACAGGGAATAGAGAGAGAGGGATGGAGGAGAGAGACAGAGAGGAGAGTGAGGGAATGGAGGGCGAAGAAGGAAATGACAGAGGGGGAGATCGAGAGAAGGAAGGAGCAGGAGAGAGAGGGGACACATACCTGTTGCAGCTGCAGGAGTCATCAGCTTTCTTATGGGGGCGGGCACTTCACTACATTAGGCCCCGCCCCCTACACATGCACCCGTGAATCGCGGGGATATGTCAACAAGGGGGCGGGGCTTCTAGATGCAGTCACTAGAGGTCCATCAAGCAGTGTCCTGATGCTGACTGTCAGTGCGCTGTTTGTCTGTGTGATTCTGCCGGGTGAGTGGCCAGCTTCCGGTCAATATCTGCGGCAGTATGGGGGCCCCTGGACGACCGCCCCGTCTACCCCTCCTATATTCCGGCCCTGCACATCAGTGTGTAGCAACTATTTCTATGCAAAACTAAGTCACTTTAGTTCTTACTTCAGCACAGTTTAGCAAACCCAGTATGTGCTGTGTAACATATATAAATCGCAGGCTCTATAACTCTGATAAAGAGTCTAGAAGGAGGAAATACGTTCTGGCGAGTGCACCACCGAGCTCCATCATACTGAACTGATTTATCTCACTTTATGGGGACCCAAGGTTAAAGTTATTATATTAACTGCCTTATTCTATGTAAAATATTGTTGACACTGTGATCTGTTATTGAGTAATGCTTTAAATTGGTTGTAAGTATAAGAAGTTTGTTTTGCTATAGAAGTGTTTTATTATAGGGATAATACAACCACATAAGTGTAATATTACAAAGCAAAACAAGTCTACCCAGTCAAGTTTACAGTTAAATAAATTGTGTAAAACATTATTGTGGTGAAGGTTATTAGATATTGTAATATTTTCTGTGTGCAACGATCCTGCTTACTTGAGTATCACACATGCACTCCAGCCTTTGCTCTGCCCCCTTTATGTACATTGGTTACGCTACGGTCTCCTTGCTGAAGATCCATCCCTAGAGACTGGACTCCAAGGTGTCTCCTATATTTACGCCCCTGCAATGCACACCGGCCCCCGGGTCTGGGGGACCCCAGACCCGGTGGCCCCAGAGCATTTGCGGCAAATAACACACTCGATATCCTCTGCTAATGAACTTCATTTGTTGAGCAATAACAGAAAATATATCTTTTAACTAGGATACACAATCGTTTGTCAGCAACAAGTCATCAAAACGCTCAAACTTGGTCAATTACATTTTAGAATGTCCCTGGGTCATGTCCCTTTGTTTTCCATTGTTTAAGTGTCAGACTCATGACAGTTATTGTAAAATGTTTTCCAATTTGATCATACCGTAAGTTAAGTTGTTGTCTGTGGCCATCTTATCCAGCAAAGCAGCACCATGCCAGATCTATCAGCCGGGGAACCATAACGGTTAACTGGGTTCTCAGCTTCTACCCTGAAATATCGCACTTCTATTTTTAATTACCATGGGATGTCTGCATTCATTTTTCTGCAGAGGTCTCTTGTGTTAACTCTTTTATCGCCAGAATGTTCGCAGCAACTGCCTGCGTGAGTTCCCAAAGCCAGACCTAACACGGTGCAGCGTGGGACGGGTGAGATCACTCGAAATCGTCCACCAGAGGTGCATGAAGTGCGTGTGTGGAAATAGCGCAGGCTTTAAACGCAGCCAGATTTCAGCCTCCTGTCGCATTGGCAGGTCCGGCCAAGCCTGTTTGATCACAACGGGACAGAGGAGTTTCTAAGCGAACCAGCTCCAAGTGGCTGACATTAATCCCCGGATATCTGGTGGGAATGAGTGGGACGTGAGAGGATCCATGCCATGTTTTGCAATGTGTCCTGGCAACGTGCTAAGCCTTCCCTTTAAATCCCCACCGTCCAACCATAGCAAGGGAAGCAAGTGCTTGCAAATGTAATATTCACACATCACTAGCCCTGCTCCATGGACAGAGCCCCCCCATTGACCTTTGACAGGCTGTAAATGACAAATCAAAACTCAGCATTCCCCAAACCAGCTGGAGAAAGAACCCCTTGTATCCTCTGCATAGAAAATGAAAGAATCTGCATATCAAGGTAAGGGGTGGGGGGGGCCTCAGCAATGCACGAGCGTATATATATAATATATATATATTTATATATGTATCCCTGTACGCATTAGGAGCAGATGTCTGCTGTTGATCTCATTTCAAGGAGGTTGATGCAGGTGACGGATCAGCCAGCACCTCACCAGGCTGGACCGATGCATCCTTTTAGTGGAAATGAATTAGTCTGCATTCAGTGTGATTATCCTGACATAGTCCTGTCTGCGATGTCTTCCACAATCAAGGGACTTAGCGTCGCTTAAAATATGGGGCCGAAGGGGGGGGACGGGGAGAGGAAAAATTTGGGATGAAAAGCAGAAATGTTAAAATGATCCATAAAGCAGCTAAATGATCAGTACACGTGCAGGACACTTGCAGAGCGGCATTTCCGGCTTCCCAGGTTCTCTCCAGCAGTGAAAGCGTTAATACATAAACATGTCCCCTTGCTCCTCAGACATCTCAGCATCTGAGAAATGGACTCCATCTTTTTTTTTTTTTTTTTGCTGCTTAAAGTGAGGTGATGTTATCTTCTAGATCTAACCCAAAGGATTTATAGAGCTTTATCATATTTTTTTTTTCATGTCAGCTGTGCACCATGTGGAGGAGGCTGAATGTTGCCCTTGAGCAATTGCGTCGGATGGGTTATATAGCCCTGCACACGTATCTGCTGATTGCAGCGAGCTGGGCTGCTTACATGCTGGTCCGTCTTCAAGTGTTGGGAGATTAATCCAGCTAAAATATGAGTTAATCCCCATACTGCGCCTGTCATTTATCTGTGCAGGATTGTAATAGTTATTCTCTTGTCTACAGACCGTGGCAAGTGCCCAGTGACCAGATCCATATGCTATTTATAATTAAATCAATGGTAAAGAGTATTCTTAGAAGCATTATTTACTGTGTCACTGTATAGTTGCTGGAAGGACTTTACATGGGATTCTGGCATATTCTGAATGCAAGGTGAAGCCATTATTTGAGACAGGCACGCAGAAATGCGCTGGTATACCATGAAAGTATAGCTTGTGCTAGTTTCATATACAAGGACAGGTTCAGTGACATCACAGCAGCTCAAATGACTGCTATCTCAGATTTGTTTACCTTTATAGGATCCCATTAGCACACTAATGGGGATGTCATGTTACCAGTGAACAATGTTATCTTAAAATGTCTATTTTGGGGTTTACTAGTCATTAAGTATAAACATGTCAGTGGTTGAAGCCATACCAGTATTCTACAATTTCTATGGGAATTTAATAGCTGAGGGAATTACTACATAGATGTCTATAGAGAATATATTCATTTAACAATGTATTTTCTGCAGTGATATTAGGGCCTGATTCAGCAAGGATCGCAAACGGCGATTACGCACGCAATCAGGCGATTGTTGTGTTATGCGTATGCATCACAGTGTCCGTGCGCAAACACTCCACTGCGATCGGGAAATTCACTACGCAGACCCATCGCAGAGTGGTTGACAGGAAGTGCCTTTTGAGGGTGGAGATGGGGGGTGGTGGTCGGTGAAAACACAAGCGTTTCAATGCCGTTGCAGGGGCATGCATAAATGAGTCACTGTGATGCCGTACGCAGTCTGAGGCCTGATAGCGTGCGTGGAATTAGCAATTTCTGAGGTAAGGTCAGGGCTTGTGTAAAGCTGGCCACACATCTAAAGATTATCTGTCCAACCAGCCAACTAGTAGATTGGTTGGAATGAAAATCTGGTAAGGAATACAATCAGCAACTTGCTCCCAGACGCTGAAAAATGGACCAAAACTGTTGTATAAACAAATAGTTTAAATCAAACATTTAACAAACTTGTCTGACGACCATTTTCATCTGTTTTCTGGCGTTTAGGAGTAAATTTCTGATCATCATTTACTCCCATTCCTTACCAGATTTTCATTCCAACCAATCAACAAGTTGGCTGGTTGGATGTAAGTTGTTCTAGTGTGTGGCCAGCTTAAGTGTACGTGAGGCTGCGATGGTATTCGATGGTACCAATGTTTTCGCAGTCCAGCTAAACATTACGGATGTATGTAAGGCAGGGTTGCCTACCTTTAACATTCTCTTCCCGGGAGAAGCCCGGGTAAGAGATGCAGCAGGGGGCCGACGGGGGCGGGGCTTGACGATTTGCGTCATTAAGCCCCGCCCCCTCGCTGTAAAATGGCCGCGATTGGGCATAATTTACATAGGGGGCGGGGCCAAATGCTGTGATTCATGCAGAATCACAGCTTAAGCCCCGCCCCCTTCACGGAGACCCGCGATTGCCGCGGGTATTCTCCTAATTCTGCCCACTTCACTAGGAAGTGGGCAGAATGCGGGAGAAATGCCTACCCTTCCGGGGGTGCGGGGGGTTACCCGAAAAATCGGGAGCCTCCCGCGAAAACCGGGAGGGTAGGCATGTATGGTGTAAGGCAAAGTGAGCGTCCTTATGTAGTGCTGTGGCAGCATAGCGATCGCAATGGATTGGCATATTATTGCAGTTGTACTGAGTGCATAATCACTATTGCATTCCTCGCTGCATCAGGCCCTATGTCAGCGCTTCTGTAAATAAGGGATAGTAGTAATAAGCTATTATCACTATAATAAACATGGTCAATTAGTTTTATTTATGAATAAAAATATATATTTATTTAGTATGAAGACTATTTTAGCCTTTATGTCAGAAATGTGCCCAATATATTTTGCAAATATCCAAGAGCGTTTTTCTATTAGGACGAATAATGTTTATCTGAAAGTCTATTATTTATCCTCCTGGCACCAGGGACATTGCTGTGACAGTGCATTAGATTTGCCACATGTGCAGCCATTTTGTGGGCAGAGCCAATCATTGCATCTCATTAACTCTCTCGTGCCTTCGGCTGGATACTCATGAATATTAATTCTGCCAACACAATGTCTGCCTCCGCTATGTGTAGGTGGTGATAGTAAATCTTGAAGAGATTTTTTTTTTCCCTGCTAGTATTTGTTGTATTTGTGCTTTCTGTATATTTGCCTGCTCTGCCGGAAATGTTTGTAGACGAGGGGGGTTAATTTACTAAAGTGAGAGTTTTTAGAAGTGTAGATGTTGCCCATAGCAACCAATCAGATTCTAGCTATTATCTTCTAGAAGGTGCTAGATAAATGATAAGTAGAGTCTGATTGGTTGCTATGGGCAACATCTAAAAACTCTCACTTTAGTAAATATACCCCTAGGAGGGGACTTGATGATGCAATCCATGATCCCATCCCTTCGCGCATTGATGCAAATGGCAGAATTGCCCAACATACAATCAGCAATTAGTATTTATATGTCTCGTAAAAGTTATAAAAAAAACTATTTGTTAATTGGATATTTCAATGCAAGTTATGCACCTAAACAATACTAGCAAAAACTTTCCATTACCATCATTATAATAAATGATATTATAGATAGAAGCAATAGTGCCCCATAGTGGCCAATTGTGATACTGACACGATGATGCTCATTCAAAAATAAACCACCAAGTTTCATTTATCGCACCCATTTACTTCACCCAATGACATGGTAGTACTGTCTGCCACAATACGTGAATATTACGGTCCCTCGTGAAAAAGAACAACCTTTTGACGCTTTTGTCATTAAGAGCATAAATTATCTAGAGACTGCAGTGAGATTCAAGTTCATTCGCGCTTAGGGCCTGATTCAGACCCGCTCGCTAGGATGCGTTCGCATGTAGCCTGCCGATGTTTTCAATCTGTGCATCTGTATAAGACGCAGTGCGCGCGTGCGAACCAGTCCATCCGATCGGCAGTCAATCACTCCCTGTACACAGACGCACTGTAAGCATGAGTGACAGGACGAGCCGTTTGTGGGTGGTGACAGGGGGTGGTCGATGGAAACGGGGGTGTGGTGGTGCGAACGCAGGTGTCTGAACACCATTTCAGGGGCGTTCATAATTAAGACGCAGCATCAGCGTACACGTCACATCATACCTGCCGACTTTCTGGCTGCTCCTTCCGGGAGGGAGCAGCCAGATCGGCAGGACAGGGGGGGCGTGGCCGGTACAAGGGGGAGTTGCCGGGTGGGTGACATCACTTGCTGGCATGGTGGGGGCGGGGTCACACGATCGCGTCAGTTTGGCCCCGCCCCCGCTATGCAATGCCGATAAAATAGGCATTGTGTAGCAGGGGGCGGGGCCAAAATGACGCGAATTGCGTCACCGGCCCCCTCCGCTGCGGGGGTTGCAGGGGTCATTGCTGGGGGCCAGGCGGGTTGGGCGGCAGCCGGGAGAATTGCCTGCCTTCCCGGGAGGTCGGGAGCAGCACCCGATTTTCGGGAGGCTCCCGACCAAATTGGGAGGGTAGGCAAATATGCGTCACATGGCTGAATTACACACAGCAGCACTCGCAGTGCTTGCGGTAGGGTATGGTCAGCCACAAGTGCTGCGTATGGGACCGATGTCAGCCAATGTTACCGATTGTTTCATGCACTTCCGGGAGATGATGTATGTTACTAAGGGAAAGTGGGCGTCTTGTATCAGGCTGGTGGGCGTCTAAATACATACCGCGATCGCACGGCAAGACATAGTGGGCGTCCTAATGTCTTGCTAGCTATTGCGGGATTTGCATACTTTTGCTGCTGACGGCTGCGTGCGAACGCAACCTAGCGAACGGGTCTGAATCAGGCCCTTAAATCCCACTGTTTCTGAATGTGTTTGCCATGTTGATTCAGGCTACGACAATCCACTGTACAGAAGCAAATACATCATCCTACAGTAGTGGGAAAAGGTGAGGAATGGGGTCAAAATATTTAGCATTTTTGTGCGTGCTGCATTATCATTTGTGCAAACAGCTAATTGAATTGACCCCATACATACGTGTCCATACCTGTTGCCTGCAAACACTAAAGACAGATATTTCAGTATCAGTTAAGAGCCTGTAATATTACTGAGGCATGAGGCACATGGGCCTGATTCAGACCCGCTCGCAAGCGGGTTGATGGTGGGGCATTGCGCACGCGCGGCATGCACAAGCCCCGGAGCGAGAGAGAAATTCTCTCACTCCGGGGCTCACTACAAACGGGGTGGCTGTCGATGTTGATCAACAGCTTGCCCCGTTTTGTAGGCGGGGCGGGGGGGTGGTTTCACAAACGGCATGTGTGGGTGGCCCAACTGACATCACGAGTGATGTCAGTAGTGAGCTTCCTGCTCTATTAGAGCCGGAAGCTCACTGAGGCTTGCGGCAGATGAGACCCTACCACAAGGGTCTTGTCGCAAGCCCGATGGTCGCGACCATCACCAGGCCGCTTGCTAAAGCTGTGGCTGGTCACCCACGGCTTAGCGAGCGGCCAGGAGGCCGGGTTATTTAAAACAAAGAGGCCGCCCTGATTCAGAGCGAGCGCTCGCTTTTTGCGAGCGGCTCTGAATCAGGCCCCATGATCCATGTCTCCCATGCACCTCATTATTATGGATCAAGTCATGACATCCCCATGTTACGGCGACAGCTGTGATTTGAGAGCACAAGTTTATCTTACCAATCAGGGGCCTGGGAACCAAAACATTCAGGGCCTGATTCAGAGCGGGACGCTATTTGCGCTCGCTCGTTCAGAAAAAGGGGCCGGCTATTTAAATTGAGCGCTCGCTCTTTGCGGTCTGTTGACGCCTCTATGTCTGAGCGAGCGAATGAAACATGCGCTCGCTATTTTGTAAAGACGCCCCCTGGCCGCTCGCATCATACGTCATCTCCGTTATTTATTAGATTAATCGAGTACATCGAAAGGCGTCTGAACTGCTCGCAGTGCTTGTGGTTGGATTTTCCTACCGCAATCATGCGAACAGTTCAGGCTAAGAAACAACCAAGTGACGTGGTCGATGACGCTGCTTAGTTAATTATGCACACCCTTAAAACGCCCGTTTTGACCTTTTGGTACGCCTGCGTTCTGATCTCCACTCCCCGTTTTCAAGCACCTTCCCCTGTTACCACCCACAAACGCCTCATCCTGTCACTCAAATTAGCAGGCCCTCGCTATTTTGCGAGCGCTCGATTTCCCACCGCAATGACTGGTTGGCGCATGCGCATGACGATCCATACGCATACGCAGATGTGCGAACATCGCTCGGAGCGAACGAGCGGCCGCTTACGAGCGGCTCTGAATCAGGCCCTAAGTTCCCCAACACAGGGCTGGAGTAACATGAAGTCACTTAAGACGTGGTTCCCAGTTGTTGGGTCTTTACCTCTTGTGGTGCTTCACTGAAGGCTAAGAGAGACCTGTATGAGAGAGTTTGCGTTCTCAGAGCCATAACTAGGGATTGTGTTGGCACACTTGGCACATGTGTCAGAGTTCTGGGAAGCCTGGAAGTGAACTCCGTTGCTTGAAAAGGGGCTGGATTAACTCCAGAAGAGACACATGTGTAGCGGTCCCCTGCCTCTGAGCAGCGGGCTCCACATCCTACATCTCTGGCAAGTAGGTCCCCCCTCCTACTAGGAGCATCTTCCCACTGATATTTGGGAAGATGGCGCAGGCACACAAAATAACAAAGGCTCTGGGGTCTATTTACTAAGCAGTGTTAGGAGACAGAGTGAAAAGTGATAAGAAAGTGATAAGGTACCAGCCAATCAGCTCCCAACTGTCATTTTTCAAACACAGCCTGTGAGATGACAGTTGGGAGCTGATTGGCTGGCACCTTATCACTTTTCACTCTGTCTCCTAACACTGCTTAGTAACTAGACCCCTCTGTGTGGCACCATCTTTTCAAAGATGTCATTGGGATGAAAGCGCCATGTAGGATGGGGAAGCACATTGTCGGCACCAGGTAGGTAAGCTCTGGGAGCAGGGCATGCAGGTCAGGGGCCACCTCTAGACTAAGGGGCCGGTATGCACTACACACCCTGAACCCTTTATAAATATGCCTACGTGAAGAGGCTCCCAGCGCGTCCTTAAGATGTTCCCGGCTTCATTCTCCTGGCTCCTGTCTTCCGTGACTTCACAATATTACATGAGGCCGTAATGAGGAAGTGCATGTGCAAGGGAGGGGGGACCTGCTTGTCTCCTTTTAGGTTCTGGAGCAGCAATTGCAGAAACAAGGTGCAGATGTGCATGTGGATAAACCATGTTATGATGCAAGAATTGCAAATGCAATTTTTGCATGTACAGAATATATTACCTGCCTTTGCATATACACCACAAATGCTTGGCAATTCAGGCCAGAGCTAGAATGCCCTCCCCGCTACCAAATCCAAATCTGTTTGTACATTTTATATTTACCCCTCTCCTTTCCACATGCTATGCAGTGCCAACAGCATAGCATGAGTGGCACATGTGAGGCAGGAGAAATGCTACGTGAGCTGGCGCTGTCTATGGCCACAGTCGGAATTGCTTATGTGAGCAGTGTAGACAGGGCCATTAAGAGCCGGCCCGGGCCTCATTACCGATGAGTGGGCGTGGCCTCATTGCTGGAGGCGTGGCCCTGCCCACTTAAGGTTTATTTATTTATTTATTTTTAAAACGCTGCGTTCTAGTGAGGGGGGCGCTATGAGCCCCTCAGCTTGGCGAAAATCCAGCGGGAGGATCAGTGTGATCGCTCAACCCCACAAACAGAGAAGAGGAGACTGCTGCTGCTCAGCGGAAGCAGCAGTCTCCCACTGCAGCACAGCACAGAGCAGCATGTGCTGGGCTGCTGACAGGTAAGAGGGTGGGCGGCCTCGGACCCCCGCTGGGCCCCTCCAACAAATTAGTACCCGCTCCCCCCCTCTCAGTGCCCCTGAGTGTAGAAGAAGCAACGGTTTCTAGCCGCTGGTCCTTCCTGTTGGACCAGACACAGCTGATAGTTGTTACGCCATCTAGGTAAAGACTATTCATTTCCTCAGAGACACGTCTGTAGAATAATGTTACAGTATTTTCCTGGAAAATAAAAGCGGCGGGAAAAACTTGTTGGCTGCGTTTTACCAGCCGGTAAAACAACGGAACTGAAGGTGGTCACAGGCAGGGTTGGACTTGCCCACAGGGGTACAGGGGAATCCCCCGGTGGGCCCCACTGCCAGAGGGCCCACCCCCTCCTTTAGGTATCAGGTTCAAGACTGTGAACTTGAACTATGCATTATACATACAGTATGTTGCATTATACCGCACAGTACTATGGTGTATTTTCTACAATGCATTACTACTATTAATCTGGTACATTATCATGCATGCACCAGCTGTATTTACTATATGTACATTTTTAAGGGGCCCAGTCCATGCGCTCTCTAATGGTTAGCCACGCCTCATTGGAGGCTGGCCACACCCCTAAGTATGGGCCCCTATCGCTGCATTCCCCCGATGGGCCCTTCATACCCCAGTCTGACACTGGTCACAGGTGCAGCTGCGACTTTCAGCGATGGCCCGTCTGCGACTGTGTGCAAATACCACTACAAAGCCCTTTCCTGCAGTACACCTGTGCGTATGAGTGTGCAAGAACTGAGATGCTCACTCAAAGTGTCTGTAGACGCTGTGATACTGCCTGCTGCATCCTTAGATGCCGCAACTTGCACCAGCTCGATGGTAGGCACAGATTTTCCATCAGACTATGGCCTCCAAATTGAACGTTGGAGGGTCTAAGTCCATAAACACTTCAGTGACGCCAGGCTCCCATAACACGTCCATAAGGTGGACCATCTCCAGCCGCCTCCCAATCACCACCCAGGAACGCCCAGCATGTTCCCAAGACATTTCTGATACAGTGGGTCTCAATCGCATCGGCGCCTTTGTGCGTCCGCCCTGAGTAATAAATGTGCCGTAGGGGTTTTCATGGATTTTAGCCCACGCGTAGTATAATGAAAAAAACGCTCACCTCCGTTAGCATCTGCATGGCGTGCGGCTCTGCATGGCGTGCGGCTCTGCATGGCGTGCGACTCTGCATGGCGTGCGGCTCTGCATGGCGTGCGACTCTGCATGGCGTGCGACTGCATGGCGTGCGACTCTGCATGGCGTGTGGCTCTGCATGGCGTGCGGTTCTGCATGGCATACGGCTCTGCATGGCATGCGCCTATACATAGTGTGCGGTTCTGCATGGCGTGCGACTCTGCATGGCGTGCGACTCTGCATGGCGTGTGGCTCTGCATGGCGTGCGGTTCTGCATGGCATACGGCTCTGCATGGCATACGCCTATACATAGTGTGCAGCTCTGGATCAGGCCCAGAAGTGTTAACAAAGAGCTACATCTTACACTAATATTTGCATCAGAGCCTCCTTATGGCAGTTGAGCGATTATCGTTCGACCGCGCGTGCATCTAAGCGATGAAATGTGACTACGGCTGTAGTGAGGACTTATTCGCAAGTGACTGACAGACAGGAGCCGTTTTGTGACGACAAAATGCCGGGATGCTGCGACTGTTTTCGGGGCGTGTATCTGCCTACATCTGCGATCCCGTGCTCAGAAATGATGGCACCAGCGTCTCAGTTTCGGCGGCCATTCTATGTGACCATAGGTTACTTATCGAAGGATCTTTTGCGAACACTTGCTTGTATCTGTGAAGCCTCCGGTGAGCGTCTCGATACATTTCCAGACGGCTGCATTTTCGCACAGCAGCCGCGTACGGGTTCGCAGCAGCGATTGTATTAATATCCACATTGGAATCAGACCCCCTGCTCTTAGGCTGACCTCACAATCAGTATTTTTTAATTACCGGAATATCCAATGCAGATCCCCATATGCTTATTACAGAGCAGACGCCAACTAATATTATTCCTACATTCCATATTTCCTGTAGGTGTGTCGGATACACAGCATTATAGGGTTATGTTATTTGTCGTAAAGGAAATGACCCGTCAGCAGGAAATAATTATGTTTTATTATATAAGCAATGCTCGCTCATAATGTCATCTTCGCACAGTAGTCTCCTGTTAATACGTACAAATGATTTCCTTGTGAATCGTAACTAACCAGGAATTATGGATCGCTAGTAAATTTCATGTATAAGGAAAGGCCGTATGGTACAGTAAATGAGACGATTTATCTCTGCCAGAAGCAGAAGTGAAGAATTATTACACCCACAACTTACTGAAATGCGCTGCAAACTTTTTTTTGTCTAGGTCTAAGAGCCGTATTCAATTAGGAGCGAAAAGCCGTTTTCGCCGTTTAGTTTTCACCAATGATGTCATTTTCGCCAATTTCATTTATCCCCGTATTCAATGTTAGCGTTTTTTCGCTGGTGCAGAAACGCAATGCAATGTAATAGGCGAAAAAGTTTCACCTATGAATACGGCGGAAAAAAGTACAAAATTGGAGTTTTGGGGTGCAGAGGTGTGGAAACCCCTCTGTACCCTTAGGACACCCCCCTTGGTGCAAACTGTGTAAAAAAATGCAGAAAAAAACGACACCCCCAAAAAAAGCACTTTGAAAAAGTGGGCGAAAAAATTAAAAGTGGGGGTACAAATTCAAAAACTAGTGAAATAGCCTTTGGGGGGTCTGCAAGTATGGAGGAGGTGTATTTTTGATTGCAGGTGCTTGCTGTAGTGCGGTTTTGGCACTTTTTAATGCTTGACATTAGCCATTTTTAAATATGCTTGCACCCATTTTAGTGTACCCCAAATTTGCTGGGAATACTTATTTTCCCCCCCAAAAGTTGCAAAATGCTATTCTTCACCACTTGCTCAAAGACACTAAATAGCGCCTATTGAGACCATTTAAAAACCCCAAATACCTTTAGCAGGGCTATTTGGGGGTACCCATAGTGAACCCCCATATCAGAGCATCTTTAGAGGGGTGTCAGGCTGATTTCCCCCAAAACAACAGGACTTTTCGCTCTGAATTACATTTCACCGGATCCCGTTTTCGCACATTACTGAATATTGAATACGGGGATACGCGGGGACGCGCACGATAAGTTTTCGTCGGCAAAACCTCTGATGACGGCGAAAAGTCCGGACTTTTCGCTCCTAATTGCATACGGCCCTAAAAGTGTGGATCGGTATTTCCTCTATATAAGGCAGAAATTAGCTGTTTTATTTAAGGTTTATTCTTCCTATTCGTCCATTTCATTTAATGTTAACTAACTGCGAAATGCAACTTATTTTGTTCCGTGTTGTTCATTTATTGAGATAATTGCTTCTTCTGTATGTATGAACGCATGATCGGTAATATTTATCTGTTTCCATGATGACTATGATTATCACTTTTGGGAGGAATATCCTAATTACAACACAGGGTATGCAATCGGGAAGCCGACTGCCTAAATACAGGCAGCCGGCTTCCTGACTGTCATATCCCGGCAAGGGTGAAATGGCGGGTGTCTAGATGTAGTCGCCCGCAATTCCCCGATGCCGGGAGACCGGCGCCCGGCATCCCGATCGTAGGGATGCCGGGCGCCGCGAGCGGACAGCCGCGGGGGGGGAGGGTTAGGTTTAGGGCTCCCGGGGGGACTTAGGGTTAGGCACCCCCCCGGGAGGGTTAGGGTTAGGCTAGGGGGAGGGAGGGTTAGGGTTAGGCACCCCCAGGGGGAACTTAGGGTTAGGCACCCCCCCGGGGGGACTTAGGTTTAGGCAGCGGGGAAAGGGGTGGTTAGGGTTAGGCACTTAGAGGGGGGATTAGGGTTAGGCACTTGGGGGGGAAGTTAGGGTTAGGCACCCCTAAGGAGGGTTAGGGCTAGGGGGGTTAGGTTAGTAGATACTCACCTATCTACGATCGGGATTTCCAGCGCTGTCGGGCTTCCACTGCTCCGAACTCTGCTCATGTCGGGCTGCCGCTGACGGGAATCGAACCGATTCCCAACACAGTCCCAAAAGGTTACTGAGGTTCAGCATTTGGGCTATAATGTCTTGGCGTATGCCACTGGGGTTCATTTTGTCCCTGCATGCTCTGCCTGGCAGCAGTGGTAGCAGCCAGGGTGGCATGAGAGTGGAGTCCGGCATCACGGGGACTCTCCTGGCTCCTCCTGTCAGCTTGTTATCTGATGTTGGGTTGGCGTTTTGAAATGAGGAAAGCCAAAAATGAATGTGCTGCTGTGTGTTAGGCCATGGATGGGTGACTTGTGAGTAACTAGTTCACCCTCCAATGACATAACTACCACTCCAGTGTACCATTATATAACTGGTAAGTAGTATAGTTTACAACTGTTGTGACTAGCGTAAGCAGCAGTCTCCAGTCCTGTTGGCCAGTGTAGGCAGCAGTCTCCAGTCCTAGTGGCTAGAGTAGGCAGCAGTTTCCAGGCTTGGTGGCAAGCATAGGCAGCAGTCTCCAGTCTTGGTGGCTAGTGTAGGCAGCAGTCTCCAGTCCTGGTGGCTAGCGTAGGCAGCAGTTTCCAGGCTTGGTGGCTAGCATAGGCAGCAGTCTCCAGTCTTGGTGGCTAGTGTAGGCAGCAGTCTCCAGTCCTGGTGGCTAGCGTAGGCAGCAGTCTCCAATCCTGGTGTCTAGAGTAGGCAGCAGTCTCCTGTCCTGGTGGCTAGCGTAGGCAGCAGTCTCCAGTCCTTGTAGCTAGCGTAGGCAGCAGTCTCCAGTCCTGTTGGCCAGTGTAGGCAGCAGTCTCCAGTCCTGTTAGCCAGCGTATATAGCAGTCTCCAGTCCTAATGGATAGAGTAGGCAGCAGTCTCCAGTCTTGGTGGCTAGCATAGGCAGCAGTCTCCAGTCCTGTTGGCCAGTGTAAGCAGCAGTTTCCAGTCTTGGTGGCTAGCGTAGGCAGAAGTCTCCAATCCTGGTGTCTAGAGTAGGCAGCAGTCTCCAGTCTTGGTGGCTAGTGTAGGCAGCAGTCTACAGTCTTTGTAGCTAGCGTAGGCAGCAGTCTCCAGTCCTGGTGGCTAGCGTAGGCAGCAGTCTCCAATCCTGGTGTCTAGAGTAGGCAGCAGTCTCCTGTCCTGGTGGCTAGCGTAGGCAGCAGTCTCCAGTCCTTGTAGCTAGCGTAGGCAGCAGTCTCCAGTCCTGCTGGCCAGTGTAGGCAGCAGTCTCCAGTCCTGTTAGCCAGCGTATATAGCAGTCTCCAGTCCTAATGGATAGAGTAGGCAGCAGTCTCCAGTCTTGGTGGCTAGCATAGGCAGCAGTCTCCAGTCCTGTTGGCCAGTGTAAGCAGCAGTTTCCAGTCTTGGTGGCTAGCGTAGGCAGAAGTCTCCAATCCTGGTGTCTAGAGTAGGCAGCAGTCTCCAGTCTTGGTGGCTAGTGTAGGCAGCAGTCTACAGTCTTTGTAGCTAGCGTAGGCAGCAGTCTCCAGTCCTGGTGGCTAGCGTAGGCAGCAGTCTCCAATCCTGGTGTCTAGAGTAGGCAGCAGTCTCCTGTCCTGGTGGCTAGCGTAGGCAGCAGTCTCCAGTCCTTGTAGCTAGCGTAGGCAGCAATCTCCAGTCCTGTTGGCCAGTGTAGGCAGAAGTCTCCAGTCCTAGTGGCTAGCATAGGCAGCAGTCTCCAGTCCTGTTGGCCAGTGTAAGCAGCAGTTTCCAGTCTTGGTGGCTAGCATAGGCAGCAGTCTCCAGTCTTGGTGGCTAGCATAGGCAGCAGTCTCCAATCCTGGTGTCTAGAGTAGGCAGCAGTCTCCTGTCCTGGTGGCTAGCGTAGGCAGCAGTCTCCAATCCTGGTGTCTAGAGTAGGCAGCAGTTTCCAGTCTTGGTGGCTAGCATAGGCAGCAGTCTCCAGTCTTGGTGGCTAGTGTAGGCAGCAGTCTACAGTCTTTGTAGCTAGCGTAGGCAGCAGTCTCCAGTCCTGGTGGCTAGCGTAGGCAGCAGTCTCCAATCCTGGTGTCTAGAGTAGGCAGCAGTCTCCTGTCCTGGTGGCTAGCGTAGGCAGCAGTCTCCAGTCCTTGTAGCTAGCGTAGGCAGCAGTCTCCAGTCCTGTTGGCCAGTGTAGGCAGCAGTCTCCAGTCCTAGTGGCTAGCATAGGCAGCAGTCTCCAGTCCTGTTGGCCAGTGTAAGCAGCAGTTTCCAGTCTTGGTGGCTAGCATAGGCAGCAGTCTCCAGTCTTGGTGGCTAGCATAGGCAGCAGTCTCCAGTCTTGGTGGCTAGTGTAGGCAGCAGTCTACAGTCTTTGTAGCTAGCGTAGGCAGCAGTCTCCAGTCCTGGTGGCTAGCGTAGGCAGCAGTCTCCAATCCTGGTGTCTAGAGTAGGCAGCAGTCTCTTGTCCTGGTGGCTAGCGTAGGCAGCAGTCTCCAGTCCTTGTAGCTAGCGTAGGCAGCAGTCTCCAGTCCTGTTGGCCAGTGTAGGCAGCAGTCTCCAGTCCTGTTAGCCAGCGTATATAGCAGTCTCCAGTCCTAATGGATAGAGTAGGCAGCAGTCTCCAGTCTTGGTGGCTAGCATAGGCAGCAGTCTCCAGTCCTGTTGGCCAGTGTAAGCAGCAGTTTCCAGTCTTGGTGGCTAGCGTAGGCAGAAGTCTCCAATCCTGGTGTCTAGAGTAGGCAGCAGTCTCCAGTCTTGGTGGCTAGCATAGGCAGCAGTCTCCAGTCTTGGTGGCTAGTGTAGGCAGCAGTCTACAGTCTTTGTAGCTAGCGTAGGCAGCAGTCTCCAGTCCTGGTGGCTAGCGTAGGCAGCAGTCTCCAATCCTGGTGTCTAGAGTAGGCAGCAGTCTCCTGTCCTGGTGGCTAGCGTAGGCAGCAGTCTCCAGTCCTTGTAGCTAGCGTAGGCAGCAGTCTCCAGTCCTGTTGGCCAGTGTAGGCAGCAGTCTCCAGTCATGTTAGCCAGCGTATATAGCAGTCTCCAGTCCTAATGGATAGTGTAGGCAGCAGTCTCCTGTCCTGGTGGCTAGCGTAGGCAGCAGTCTCCAGTCCTTGTAGCTAGCGTAGGCAGCAGTCTCCAGTCCTGTTGGCCAGTGTAGGCAGCAGTCTCCAGTCCTGTTAGCCAGCGTATATAGCAGTCTCCAGTCCTAATGGATAGTGTAGGCAGCAGTCTCCTGTCCTGGTGGCTAGCGTAGGCAGCAGTCTCCAGTCCTTGTAGCTAGCGTAGACAGCAGTCTCCAGTCCTGTTGGCCAGTGTAGGCAGCAGTCTCCAGTCCTGTTAGCCAGCGTAGGCAGCAGTCTCCAGTCCTGGTGACTAGTGTAGGCAGCCGGTTCCAGTCCTGGTGGCTAGCGTAGGCAGCAGTCTCCGATCCTGGTGTCTACAGTAGGCAGCAGTCTCCAGTCCTGGTGGCTAGCAATGCATAGACAGCAGTCTTCAGTCCTGGTCGCTAGCATAGGCAGCAGTCTCCAGTCCTGGTCGCTAAGTGGACAACAGACACCTGTCCTTCTCTGGTGGCTACTGTACAGCAGAACCAGTCCTTGTGGCTAAAGTAAAAAGCTACCCAGTCCTTCTGACTACTATATATACAGACAAACCCAGTCCTGTGTAGACAGCAGATATTATTCCTGGTGGCTAGTTTACAGCAGACCACAGACTCCATTGCCTACCTACTGCATTGTTACTTTGTTCTCCTTCGAAACTCGTTTGCTGCAAAGTGCAGGAACTTTATAACAGGAGCTATCATAAGTAACATAGAAACCTGTTGCTTCTCCTGTAGTGGGCTCCCATTGGCTGCAGGAGTTTACTGGTAGAGGAGCGACACACACTATCAGCAGTAGGGAGGCAGGTGTTCCTGCAGAGGCAGCACTAATCCTGGATCCAAGGCGACTGTGAGTTTATGAGGTCTGACCACAAATCTAGCCCTGACTGCCAGTAACAACACAGTTCCTGACATTCTCAAGATTGTATGGGAACTTTAATTTAGTGCAACTACAGTTACAGTGATTGTAACACATTCACACAGTACTATAATATACTATGACGATATCGTCAGGTTGACCAGCATGTTTGAGCGATGATAGATGTCTAAAAGACCAAATTTTCAAATGATTTTCAAACGATTATCGAACGATTATCGAACTATTTTATCGTTATCGTTCAACTTTATCGTGTAGTGGATACCCCCCTTAAGACAAGATCATATGCATAATGTAAACACTAGAGGGGGCTAGTACATTAACAATGGACTGTGAAGAAAAGTTTATACAGTACTGCACTCTCAGTAGTAATGTCAGACATGAATATAGGCCCTCATTCAGAGCCACTCGCTAGCGGCAGTACGCTCGTTCCGAGCGATGTTCGCACATCTGCGCATGCGTACGGATCGTTATACGCATGCGCGAACCAGTCAGTGCGGCCGAAATTCATGTGCTCGCAATATAGCGAATGCCTGCTATTTTGAGTGACAGAATGAGGCGTATGTGGGTGGTAACAGGGGAAGGTGCTTGAAAATGGGGAGTGGAGATCCGAACGCAGGCGTGCTTAAAGGTCAAAACGGCCGTTTTATGGGTGTGCATAATTAATACAGCAGCGTCATTGACCACGTCACTGGGTTATTTTATAGCCAGAACTGCTCGCAAGATTGTGGTAGCAAAAACCAACCACAAGAATAGCGAGCAGTTCATACGCTGGTCGATGTACTCGATTAATCCAATAAATAGCGGACATGACGTATGGTGCGAGCGGCCAGGGGGCGTTTTTAACAAATAAACGAGCGTATGTTTTGCTCGCTCGTTCAGACTTAGAGGTGTGAACAGACTGCAATTTGCGAACGGATCATTTGAATAGCCACCCCTTGTTTTTGAACGAACGACCGCAAATAGCGAACGGCTCTGAATCAGGCCCATAGATCTTACAGTGATAGCACCACCTACACTTATATTCAACGCTTTAAAACTATATCAGTTTTTAAAGAGGTGAAGCAGTATCTGGGCCTGATTCAGCAAGGATCCCATCTGCGATTACACACGCTGTCTGCCGATTGTTGTGTTCTGCTCATTGGGACTGTGGGCCTGATTCAGAGCCGCTCGTAAGCGGCCGCTCGTTCGCTCCGAGCGATGTTCTGCGCATGCGTATGGGTCGTAATGCGCATGCGCCAACCAGTCAGTGCGGTCGGAAATCGTGTGTTCGCAAAATTGCGAGTGCCTGCTAATTTGAGTGACAGATTGAGGCGTTTGTGGGTGGTAACAGGGGAAGGTGCTTGAAAACGGGGAGTGGAGATCTGAACGCAGGCGTGCCAAACGGTCAAAACGGGCGTTTTAAGGGTGTGCATAATTAACAAAGCAGCGTCATCAGCCACGTCACTTGGTTGTTTCTTAGCCTGAACTGTTCGCATGATTGCAGTAGGAAAATCCAACCACAAGCACTGCGAGCAGTTCAGACGCCTTTCGATGTACTCGATTAATCTAATAAATAGCGGAGATGACGTAGGATGCGAGCGGCCAGGGGGCGTCTTTACAAAATAGCGAGCGCATGTTTCGTTCGCTCGCTCAGACATAGAGGCATCAACAGACCGCAAAGAGCGAGCGTTCAATTTAAATAGCCGGCCCCTTTTTCTGAACGAGCGAGCGCAAATAGCGTCCGGCTCTGAATCAGGCCCTGTGATCGCAGAGACTACGCAGACCCATCGCAGAGTGATTGACAGGAAGTACCTTTTGGGGGTGGTGACGGGGGGGTGGTCGGTGATATGCAGGCGTGCCAGTGCGTTTGTACGCCATGCATGGGCGTGCATAAATTATACACTGCGATGCCATACGTAGCTTGTGTACTCACTGCGTGCGATGTGGTTAGCAATTCCTGAGTAAGGTCAGAGCTTGTGCAAGTCTGTGAGGCTGCGATGGTACTCACTGTTACCGATGGTTTTGCAGTCTTGATAAGGATTCCGGATGTGTGTAAGCGGGCATCCTCATGTTGTGCTGCGACGGCATAGCAATTGCAGAGGATTAGCATTCTATCGTAGTGAGACTGCATGCATAATCGCTACTGCATTCGCAGTGCGATCCGTATTGAATCAGGCCCTCTGTGATTAACAAATTCAAAATGAAATATCTTCTTCTCAAGCTCATGCACACCTGGAAATGGAGCGTACAGTAGAATTCGTTGAAATTAAATTCTGAAGCTGAATATAAGACTCTGGACCTCATTCAAAGCCGCTCGCAAAAAGCGAGCGCTCGCTCTGAATGAGGGCGGACACTTTTTTTTTTAAAAGCCGGCCTCCTGGCCGCTCGCTAAGCTGTGGGTGACCGCCCACAGCTTTTGCGAGCGGCCAGGTGATTGTCGCGACCATCGGGCTTGCGATGAGACCCTTGTTTGCTCTCGTCTACCGCAAGCCCCAGTGAGCTTTTGGCTCTAATAGAGCCGGAAGCTCACTACTGACATCACTGGTGATGCCAGTAGGGCCGCCCACAAATGGCAGGCGTTCCTTCAGGAACGCCTCCGTTTGTCCAGCCACCCCCCCATCCCGCCTACAAAACGGAGCGAGCTGTCGATCAACATCGACAGCCACCCCGTTTGTAGCGAGCCCCGGAGCAAGTGAATTTTTCACTCGCTATGGGGCATGCGCAATGCATAAACATCGACCCGCTTGCGAGCGCATAGCGCTCTGAATGAGACCTTCAGTTTGAATCGATATTTATGCAAACTGCTGATGTTTTATCCTCTGCCCATGTGTCTGTATGTGCGCTCATATGTGCCCCGATTTTGTTTGTACAAAGGGACTGATTCAGAGATGTACACTAACCCGATGATTAACGTAAATCTCCAATGTTTCCGGGTCTGCGCATGTGCAGAACGGGTTATGCGATCACGCTCACAGACCCCCCCCCAAGCATGACTGACAGGGGGCGTGGCTGTTCACCATTCCTGTAAACGGGGGCATTTTCCGGGAGGTGCAAGGCCAGGGTCTGCGTCGGCAAGTGACCAGCATCAGGCCAGGCTGCGGGAAGCTTCAGCTACTGCAGTCTGACCAAAGGAGCAACGGTCGCGATGGTTGCAATGGTGAAATAGGCTGCGGCCTCGTTTGCAACACCGGGAGCGCGAATGCAACGAGGAGGTGTCTGTTTCATGCTGCATTTGCATTTTAGGGGGACGGATTTGCGCAGCTCTTGTGTGCGGCTCTGCTATTCCGCCCATCTCTGATTCAGGCGCAGATAAAATTTAGCGCACAACAGTAAAATGTGAGGGGCGTTCCCGGACAATGACTGAGAGGGGGGCAGCAAAAGTAATGCACGGAAAAATGTTGTCTTATGGGAGTGTCGCGTTTGTGTCTCGTGTCGCGTTTGTGTCTCTGGAAACAGTTTCGTATAAATACTTTTGCCGCCAGTCCCCGTAACCGCCCCCAACCCGTCCCTGAATGTCAACCACTTTGCAAATAAATCCTCTCTGCAAGCGGCATCGCTAAGGTATCTTGGCTCGTGTGCCTTGCGACCGTGACATCGGAATCAGGCCCAGTGCCCCTAATGGTCAGTGCTGGCCATTACCATAAATAAAACAGCAATTGGCGATTACAGCTAAGGGCCTTGATTCAGAGAAGGTTGGTGATGAAGCCGCGGTCACAGGCCCCCTCGCAATAGCGTGTGCGGGATTATGCAAATGCTGATCTCAGCCTTCCCTTTGTGCGGGACAGTGCGATGGGGTGTACGAGCGGTGGATCGCTCACTTTCAGGCTGCGTGGTCTGCGCATTTGCGATGGAGAATGTAAACGCTCCAACATCGATACATCGGTCTCACCATCGACATTTGTGGCAACCTAGGGTTTACTCTAGCTACTCTCCTTAAATCTAACTAGACATGGCCTCTGAGGGCAATGGATTTGTGACTGGGAACTCAGCAGAGCTTCCAGACACGCCCACGGCACTCCCCTAACACGCCCATAACCCCGCCCCTTTCTACCATCACTTTACCAGTCTCCACCCTGATACGCCCAGGGATCGCAAAGCCCTTCTCAAGTGTTAGCGATTCTCTATGCATTTACTAACGGCATAGGACACTTGGGTTCGCACGTGCGCAGTAAGGAAATCCTGGACTTTTCGCGCATACGCACTAGCAAAACGTCACTCGATTGCGGGAACAGCAGCCATCTCTGAATTAGGCCCACAGTACCTCATGCCTCAGTGCTTTTTGCTGTATCCTACTGAATTTAGCTGCATTCTCATCAATGTTAGTTCAGTTCACAATTTGGCCACATCTACGTGCAGAGGACAGGGCAGAAAGGTCATTTATAACTCACCAAACACTGCACAAATGCATAGGCTGGCCCGTTTACAGGACAGTGCATGAGTTTGTGGAATGAGGTAGCCGTATACAGTATGTAGTGGTGTGAAAGTTTTGCAGACGTCTGTGGGAGGAGGTAGCCAATCCTTTGCCTTATACGAGTTCACCTACTTTTACAGCAACATGCAAAATTGAGATTTTGTTTAAATAACATAAAATGATTTAGAGGGCACATTTATAGGGGTGTCCGCATTGTGCGGGGAGGTGCAAAGTCTTTTTCTCTCTCCTGAGACCAGGACTTGTCCTAAACTTGGAGAAGCAAAAAGTAAATGATCTGATAGAAAACAGTTGTGGAGTTTAGAGGTCTGAATTTATGGCCCTTTATTTGTGCTACGTTTATGTGATGATTCATGATTTGGGTGATGTTTGGAAATCACATTGTATTTTGCACAAGTATGTCTACTGTAAATGCTTCATCTTTACTCCTACCCCTTATTTAGTGTAGGTAATAGACCCCAGTACTGGTGACTAATGTAGACCATAAACCCGACTCCTGATGGCTAGTATTTTCAGCAGGTTCTAGTTCTGGTGGCTAGTGTTGACTGTAGACCCCAGTACTGTTAATTAGCATAGACAGCAGACCCCAGAACTTGTGGCTAGTGTAGACAGCAGACGCAAGTGTATGTAGAAGGCAGACCCCAGTCCTCATGGCTAGTGTAGACAGCAGACCCCTGTCCTGGTGGCTAGAATAGACAGAAGAAAACCGTCTTGATGGCTAGTGTAGACAGCAGACCCCCACCCTGGTGGATAGTGTAGAGAGCAGACCCCCATCCTGGTGGATAGTGTAGAGAGCAGACCCCCATCCTGGTGGATAGTGTAGAGAGCAGACCCCCATCCTGGTGGATAGTGTAGAGAGAAGACCCCCATCCTGGTGGATAGTGTAGAGAGCAGACCCCCATCCTGGTGGAAAGTGTATAGAGCAGAGCCCCGTACTAGTGGTTTGTGTAAACAGCAAACCCCCATCCTGGTGGCTAGTGTAGACAGCAGACCACTGTCCTGGTAGTTAGTGTAGAGAGCAGACCCTCATCCTGGTGGCTAGTGTAGACAGCGGACCCCCATCCTACTGGCTAGTGTGAACAGCAGACCCCCATCCTACTGGCTAGTGTGGACAGCAGACCCTCGTACTGGTGGCTAGTGTGGACAGCTGACCCACATTCTGGTGGCTAGTGTAGACAGCAGACCACTGTCCTGGCAGTTAGTGTAGAGAGCAGACCCTCATCCTGGTGGCTAGTGTAGACAGCAGACCCACATCCTAGTGGCTTGTGTGGACAGCAGACCCTCGTGCTGGTGGCTTGTATGAACAGCAGAACCCCATCCAGATGTCTAATGTAGACAGCAGACCACCGTCCTAGTGGCTAGTGTGGACAGCTGACCCTCATCCTGGTGGCTTGTGTAGACAAAGGACCCCAGTCTTGGTATATAATGCAGAAAGCAGGCCCCAGTCCCAGTAAAAGTTTGGTGGATACAACCACAAAGAGCTTTACGCATCAGAGATGTTACTGGTTCCTAGAAAATTGAAAGACTACAGTCTCATAAATGTTATTTGAATCCAAAACTGGGCTGTTCCACAAAGATTAGGATTAGGCTCAACAAATGAGACTGCTGTACTGTGGGTGGTCATTACGGGATTAAAGTGCATTTTCTATGGTGTCCTTACAAATCTCCCTTACATTCAGTGTTGAGGAGATTACGTAATTACATTTAGGATAAGGAACCTGCCAAATTCTTTAGGTAGCACGATGATAGGACAAATAAACACTGTTTTTTTTTTTTTACCTAGAGCTCAGTTACTCTATATTTATACTACTTAGTTACACTATAATTATAACAGTTGGTTGGTTTCCCATAAAAGAGCCTATAAAGTGACACATGATACAGTAAATGTGCTAAACAGCTTAGTCTGACAATAATAAACCGAGCGTCTAATGAGTTGCCTGTACTGAATAAAAATATTATTCCAGCAGCCAAACCAGTAACAACACGTGGAGAATGGCGATCTCCACACCCATAAAATATAACAATAATATTGATGTGCTGTAGCGCTCAGAAATAATAAAACAACATGATAAATTAGATCAATTATACATTTTTAATAAAACATGTCACGTTTATGTTTAATATGTTTTATTAAAAATTATAATTTATCTATTTTATCATGTTTTTTCTATTATTTCTGAGCTACAGCACATCACTATTTTTGCTATAAACAGCTTAGTCTGCCTGTCCCCAGTCGCTGCGGCTTTGAACTGCCGTGGATTCTAATATGTTCACAATCAACAATTAACTAAATGGTCCGACCCTTCAGCAGCGTCTTACGTCAGCAGACGGCTCCTGGTGTAATGGCTAGCCCAAGGCCACGGATTGTAAATACAGAGTCAAATACTTATTATTATAATGCAAGAGTTGTAGGACTATTTATATCAACAGCTGTAAACTATGTAATTTTGGTGACTAATGATGTCAGAGAGTAAAGCTGGCCACACATCTAAAGATTATCTGTTCAACCATCCAACTAGTTGATTGGTTGGAATGAAAACCTGGTCAGGGATGAAAGCAAATGACAATCAGCAATTTGCTCCCAAACGCTGGAAAATGGACAAAAACTGTTGTTTGAACAAATTGTTTAGATCAAACATTTAACAAACTTGTCTGACCGACCATTTTCATCTGTTTTCTGGCATTTAGGAGCAAATTGCTGATCACCAGTTACTCCCATACATTACCAGATTTTCATTCCAACCAATCAACTAGTTGGCTGGTTGGACAGATAATCTTTAGATGTGTGGCCAGGTTAAGCAAGATAACAATATGGAGAGCGTTACCAGCCGTCCGGGAGATTACTCCGGACAGTCCGGTATTTAGAAAATATGTCCAGTGTAACTAATCCCGGACGTCAAATTTCCAGGAATTTGCTGCACAATCTTTAGCCCAAGGTGAAGAGGGGTGGATACAGACTACCCGAGCCTCTTTGAGGGGCACAGGTCAGCCAGGGAAGCAGAGCAATGCCCACAAACCTGTCCCAATTCTTGGATTTCATTTTTTAGGAGGTATGTCCTGCATGACATCACTGCTCGGGAAATATTAGGACATATCACAGGTGTTACATCACTACTCTCCAAACACAAGTGATGGCATTAATATTCACTTACGCTCCCTCAATGACATCATAAAATAGAAAACCCAAAAGACTGAATTAGATGATAACTTAGATGATAACTTTCTTTAGAAAATTTTAAATTTTTCTCCTGGAAAAAAAAATTACACTTTTATGACGTTTTCAAATATATATAGATATATATATATATATATATATATATATATATATATAAAATCTTATATCCAATGAGGAAGTTTGCTTTTCTTCTAATTACATATAAAAATTATGTCAAAATTTATCATTACTAATGTAAACAATGTCAGATCAATACTAATGTTAACAATGACATCCTTTTAGGAATAAACACACTTTTTAATTCTAATTAGCAATGATTACCTCAGGCCCCTGGTGCGCTGCCCCATGCCGAGGACACAAGTGCTGCCTTTCTGAATATTATATCAGGTTGTCATCGATGTATCCCCCCCCCCTTCCCCACCCTTGTCGTTATTACTCACAGGGAGAATGAGCAATTCTGTTATTACACATATGAGATCTGAGGGGGCAAGTTGTAATTAACTTAGACACTAGCCCCTCGCAATGACCAGATATACACAGGGACTGATGTGGACTTTGTAGCAAAATTGGTGTAAATTACAATAAAAAAAAAATTGCACATTTCAGCCGATCTACTGTCAATGACTGGATGTGTTCCGGTCGGCAACAGTAACAAACGCATCTAGTTTACGTGGAGTACACATCAGACACATACGTGTAATCTGAGGCCATGTTGTAAAACATTTAACAAAAAAACTTTCTGATAGAGCAGGAAAAATGCTGTCTTGTGTATGCCAAAAAAATTAAATATATACGTTTCCTGTACACAGCTTTCATGAGGACGCCCCTTCCCGCCCCATTACAGTTCTCCAATCACTAAGATTTCTGCATGCCAGAAGTGTGGGGGATGGCAAGCGCACATTTGTATTCATATGCTTTCTGGGCATGCCCAGTGAAAATTCATGCAATACAAACGCTATGCCAACTAGTGTAGTACCAGCCATGCATCAGCCTCACACAGTGTCGTAGCTAGGGGTCTGGGCACTCCTGACAAAGTGAAGGACTTGCTCATATGTAGCATAACAGTATGAAGTAGAGCGAGCTGCATTTTTGGGCTACAACATCATGGAGGCTCCATGACGGAGGTCAGAGCCAGTAGCTCGGACCATAAGGCAAGGCAGGGGTAATTTGTGCCATCCTCTGTTAGGTGGCCGTGGGCTTCCCAGGGTGTAATAGTTGTGGGTGGCTGAGCTTGGCATTGTCCTTACTTGACAGATGCCCCTGGCCTGTGCCATCCTGGCCAATCGGCATTTGAGTTCCTGGACCCACACAGTATAGCACTTGGTTTGATACAGGTCACCTATCTCCGAGGAGGCTGTTTGTATCCTCTTTATTTTTACAGCAGTGGTAATTTTGACAAGGATTTTAAATTTAGCTCTAGTCTTAGGCCCGTACTCAATTTGAAGCAAAAAGTCCGGATCCGAGAAACTTTTTCGCCGATTACGTAATTTTCGCCTGTTTTGCTTTTACCCCGTATTCAACTTGAAAGACTTTCCGCCTAGGCGGAAAGTCAATGCAATGTACTAGGCGAAAAAGTTTTGCCTATGAATAGCAGGCAGAAAAAAGTGCAGAATTGGGGTTTTGGGGTGCAACGTTGCGGGAACCCCCATGCAGCCTTCAGACAGTCCCCCAAAGGTAAACTGTGTCAAAAAAATTAAAACAATTAAGGACATCCCAAAAAATTACTTTGAAAAAGCTCCCGGATGCTCCGGGCATTGCTGTAATGACCGCCGGTTGTGGCCCCGCCCCGTTTGACATCACACAGATGGGGTGTGGCCTGTACCGGGCCCGCAAATAATGTTATATCCATCAAAATGGCCTTCGGCAGAAAAAATGTTCCCCATCCCTGACCTACAGTATGTGTTTAGATATCTAGGCTCTGGGGACTGACTCGTAGATTGGAACACTGTTCCAATCCGGATCAAACCTGGAACTTCCCCGGTGCCGACCCAGACTATTCCCGAGTCATCGCCGTTCACACCGGAGCCGGGTCTGCAGTGACCCAGCTCTTCCAGCGTTGAAGTGGACGCTTGGAGATGACATCATCTCCAAGCGCCACTGAAGCTGGCCAGTCGTCCGGAATGTGGCGCGATCCGGGTCATCATGACCCGGATCGCGCTGTTTACAACAAAAATCCCGGGTTGATGCGCATCAACTCTGGATTTTTAGCTCGGTCTAAAAGGGGTATAAGTGAGAATGTGTTATATACTAACTTATTGTAGTATATAAAAAGTTAATGCCTTGAGTTTGTTAGAACAAGTACAATACACAATCATATTTCCTTCACACAGGTCATATTTATTTTCTGCAAATATCTAGAACACATAGCTGTTCTTTAAAACTTTTAAATAACCTTACTTCAAAAATAGGAAGTAGTGTTAATTAAATATCAGTGTTAATGTCGACAAGTATTTTAAATGTAGTTTTAGTCTAGGCCCGTGTTCAATTAGAGGCGAAAAATATGTCATTTTTTGGGGCGATAATGTAAAAGTGTTGGAAAATGGGTCTAAAGTACTGGGACAGGTACAGGGACGTTTCTAGAGAGGAGGGGGTGCGTGTGCAGTCTCCGACACGGGCCCCCTCCTCTCCACCCGGCGGCCGGCAGTGCACTGAGCTGTGCGCGGCCAGCACAAGAGTTATAGCCTCTGGGCACTAGAGTGTGCACAGAGTCTATAGTGTATGCTCAGGTCGTTTTACAGTGCCGGACCCCCGCGCCGGCATGGGACCCCAGAGAGGTAAGTAATATTATGGGTGCAGGGTGTGCGGTGCAGGCCCCCCCCTGGACCCAGGGGCCCATGTTCCCTGCACCCATTATAGATACGCCCCTGGACAGGTATTTTGGGGTGCTGTATGAATGGGACAGGTGTTTTTAAGATTACAGGAGGTTGCAGCAGATTTTTTTCCTAACTTTTAAAAAAATGCACTTTATTAAATCCAAAATATAGTAGTACCCATTTAAATGTACCCCCAAATTAACTACAGCTATTATGTTCACTCCAAAAAATAGCTTTATATAATTTTTTCACACTAATGCAAAAATGCATATAACAGCCATTTGGCTCAATTTAAGAACCCAAAATACTTTTATTACAGCTATTAATACACTTCGATATTGATTACCAGGGTCACTTATGCTTTTTTTGGGGTACAGACTAATTTCCCCCAAAAAAGTATTTTTCGCTAGTTTCGCCATTCGCACGTCCACGTTTTCGCCTATTTTGCAATTGAATAGGGAGAAAAGCGAGAGCGCGCAATGTGAAAGTACTCGATAACTACGCCTCAAAACAGGTGAATGAGGCAAAAAAATACCGCTATTGGACGATCTCTGCTTTTCGCGGCTAATTGAATCCGGCCCTTAGTCGCTTATTTAAAATTTATCACAGATTTAGTCATAATTTTAGTTATTAAAACGTTTATATTATCGTTACAATTTAGTCCTCAAAAAGAAATGTATTTGATGACCACTTTTAGCAAAATTAATTAACACTGTTTTACAGTGAGGGGGTTCATAATTACTTACCGTAATACTCCAGCTTCAGATGTTGCATAAGGTGATTCCTAAATCCAGGTGTGTTTATCTTAATTGATTGTGATTTCATCACGATTCTCACTAATATCAGTGGTGACATCAATAATCTCCAATTATAAAGATATATATTTATTCATGACATTTGTTCTACAATTCATAATTTATTTACTTTTTTAGAATATTTACCTTCATCAGCCGTTAACTTTGCTGGAGAACCCATTGCGTTTCCGGGGAAAATGATAAAGCTGCACAATATGGAGAAAAAAAAAATTAAATACGTGACCATAATCTTCCAATGAAATATATATATATATATATATATATATATATATATAATTAGGGGTGAGCAAGGTTCGGATTTCTGAAATCCGAACCCCCCCAATCCGAGGCCGATCCGAGTCAGGCTCAACTTTTCCCGCCTGACTCGGATCTGAAATCGAGGCAAAACGTCATCATCCCGCCTTCCGGGTCTCGCAGGTTTTGGATTCTATATAAGGTACCCGCGTCGGCGCCATTTTCTCACTCGGCTGTGGACAGTGAAGAGGGAGGGTGGGAGTTAGGGCTGACTGAGCTGTGTAGTGTAGTGTAGTGTTGTGTTGTGCTGCTGTTGTCCATAGGGGCTGTGTCCACTCCTCCAAAGTCCATAGGGGCTGGCTGTGTTGTGCTGTGCTGCTGTTGTCCATAGGGGCTGTGGCCACTCCTCCAAAGTCCATAGGGGCTGGCTGTGTTGTGCTGTGCTGCTGTTGTCCATAGGGGCTGTGTCCACTCCTTCAAAGTCCATAGGGGCTGGCTGTGTTGTGCTGCTGTTGTCCATAGGGGCTGTGTCCACTCCTCCAAAGTCCATAGGGGCTGGCTGGACTGTGTTGTGCAGTCAGTTGTCCATAGGGGCTGTGTCCACTCCAAAGTCCTGTGCAGTGTCCCAGTCCTAAAGGGGTGCTGTAGTGTTGTCCAGGGGGTGCTCTGTCCATCAGGGGTGCTGCCCCCAAGAGCAAAACAAATAAATATGTTTTCTGTGTTTGTGAATTGTGTGCGCAGTAGCCGCATGTGCATCAACAAAGTAGCGCCAAGCGTGCGCCTGTGTCATAAGTAAAGGACCAGCTGGCTTGACCGTTAAAGGGTGCTGTAACCCCCAAAGTGCACTCCAAACAAAATAAAAAAATATTTTCTGTGTTTGTGAATTGTGTGCACTGTGGCTGCACGTGCATCAACAAAGGAGCAGCGCCAAGCGCGCGCCTGTGTCCCATAAGTAAAGGGCCGGCTGGCTTGTCCGTTAAAGGGTGCTATAACCCCCAAAGTGCACTCCAAAAAAATAAAAAAATATTTTTTTTGTGTTTGTGAATTGTGTGCGCAGTAGCCGCACGTGCATCAACAAAGTAGCGCCAAGCGTGCGCCTGTGTCATAAGTAAAGGGCCGGCTGGCTTGACCGTTAAAGGGTGCTGTAACCCCCAAAGTGCACTCCAAACAAAATAAAAAAATATTTTCTGTCTTTGTGAATTGTGTGCACTGTAGCTGCACGTGCATCAACAAAGGAGCAGCGCCAAGCGTGCGCCGGTGTCCCATAAGTAAAGAGCCGGCTGGTTCATTTCTTAAAGGGTGGTGTAACCCACAAAGTGCACTAGTCTCCAACAAAAATAAAAAATTATTTTCTGTTTGTGTGCGCCTTAGCCGCACGTATATATCAATATAACATAAATGGAGGACCAAACTTTCTCCGATAAAAATAAAATAGGGAAAGATCAAGAAACACTTCCTCCTAGTGCTGAAGCTGCTGCCACTAGTCATGACATAGACGATAACATGCCATCAACGTCGTCCGCCAAGGCCGATGCCCAATGTCACAGTAGAGGGCACATACAATCCCAAATGACAAAGTTCAGGAAAATGACCTTGTTAAAAACATTTAAATCATCTGAGGAGAAACGTAAACTTGCCAATATGCCATTTACGACACAGAGTGGCAAGGAACGGCTAAAGTCTTTCCCTATGTTCATGACTAGTGGTTCAGCTTCACATGACGATGGAAGCCCTCCTCCCGCTAAAAAAATCAAACGAGTTAAGCTGGCAAAAGCACAGCGAAGAACTGTGCGTTCTAAGAAGATATCACAAATCCCCAAGGAGAGTCCAAGTGTGGTGGCGGTTGTGATGCCTGACCTTCCCAGCACTGGACGGGAAGAGGTGGCTCTTTCCACCATTTGCACGCCCCCTGCAAGTGCTGAAAGGAGCACCCACAGTCCACTTGCTGATATGCAAATTGAAGATGTCACTGTTGAAATACAACAGGATGAGGATACTGGTGTAGCTGGCGCTGAGGAGGAAGTTGGCGAGGAGGATTCTGATGGTGATGTGGTTTGTTTAAATCATACTCCGGGGGAAACAGTTGTTGTCCATGGGATGAAAAAGCCCATCACGGTCATGCCTGAGCAGAAGACCAAACATTCCACCTCTTTGGTCTGGCAATATTTCTATCCAAATCCTATCCAACTGTCTTGCCATATGTACCATATGTAAAGGTGAAATAAGTAGGGGTAGGGACGTTAACCACCTAGGAACATCCTCCCTTAAACGGCACCTGCAGCGCATTCATAAAAAGTTACTGTCAAGTTCAGAAACTTTGGCTAAGACCGTAAGCAGTCCAGGGACACCTAAATCCCGTTGTCCTGTTGTATCCAAGCGCCTGCAAACCACACCGTCAACTCCCTCCTCGTCAATTTTCTACTTAGTCAGGATCAGAAGTAGTCCTGCAGGCCATGTCCATGTCACTGGCATGACTGACTCTCCTATCCGGGATTCCTCCGGAGGATCCTGCATTGCTACGCCTCCTGCTGCCGCTGCTGCTGGGATTCGTTCATCATCCCAGAGAGGAAGTAGGAACACCACTACTTTTACTAAACAATTGACCCTCCAACAGTCCTTAGCGAGGAGGATGAAGTACAACAGCAATCATCCTGAAGCAAAACGTATAACTGAGGTCTAGACTGCTATGTTGGTGTTAGACGTGCGTCCAGTATCCGCCATTAGTGCAGTGGGATTTAGACAATTGATGGAGGTAGTGTGTCCCCGGTTCCAAATCCCGTCTAGATTCCACTTCACTAGGCAGACAATACCGAGACTGTACAGAAAAGTCAGAAAAAGTGTCCTCAGTGTCCTGAAAAATGCAGTTGTACCCAATGTCCACTTAACCACGGACATGTGGACAAGTGGAACAGGGCAGACTAAGGACTATATGACTGTGACAGCCCACTGGGTAGGTGTATCACCTTACGTAGCAACAACAGCAGCGTCACCAGTAGCAGCATCTCAGAAACGCCAGCTAGTTCCAAGGCAGGCTACGCTGTGTATCACTGGTTTCAGTAAGAGGCACACCGCCGACAACCTCTTAGAGAAACTGAGGGAAATCATCGCCCAGTGGCTTACCCCACTTAGACTCTCCTGGGGATTTGTGATATCTCACAATGCCACCTATATTGTGCGGGCATTACATCTGGGCAAATTCCAGCACGTCCCATGTTTTGCTCACACAATAAACTTGGTGGTGCAGAATTTTCAGAAAAGCGACAGGGGCGTGCAGGAGACGCTTTGGGTGGCCCGAAAAATTTCTGGCCACTTTCGCCATTCAGCGACTGTGTGCCGAAGACTGGAGCGCCAGCAAACACTCTTGAACCTGCCCCGCCATCACCTGAAGCAAGAGGTTGTGACGCGGTGGAACTCAACCCTCTATATGCTTCAGACGATGGAGGAGCAGCAAAAGGCCATTCAAGCCTATACATCCACCTATGACATAGGCAAAGGAGGAGGTATGCACCTGACTCAAGAACAGTGGAGAATGATTTCCGTGTTGTGCAAGGTTCTCCAGCCCTTCGAACTTGCCACACGTGAAGTCAGTTCAGACACTGCCAGCTTGAGTCAGGTCATTCCCCTCATCAGGCTTTTGCAGAAGCAGCTGGAGAAAGTGAAGGAGGAGCTAAGACGGAGCGATTCCGCTCGGCATTTGGGACTTGTGGATGAAGCCCTTCATTCGCTTTGCCAGGATTCCAGGGTGGTCAATCTGTTGAAATCAGACCACTAGATTTTGGCCACCGTGCTCGATCCTAGGTTTAAAGCCTATGTGGTGTCTCTCTTTCCGGCCGCCACAAGCCTGCAGAGGTGCAAAGACCTGCTGGTGAGAACACTGTCAGCTGAAGCAGAACGTGACACGTCAACAGCTCCTTCTTCATTTTCTCCCGCAACTGGGGCTGCCAGGAAAAAACTTAGGTATCCTAAGCAACCCGCTGGCGGTTATGCAGGGCAGGCAGGACCAAGGGCCTGATTCAGAGCCGGACGCAAGTGGCTGCTCGTTCGCTCCGAGCGATGTTTGCCCAACTGCGCATGCGTACGGATCATAATACGCATGCGCGAACCAGTCAGTGCGGCCGAAAATCGTTTGTTCGCTAAATTGCGAATGCCTGCTATTTTGAGTGACAGAATGAGGCGTTTGTGGGTGGTAACAGGGGAAGGTGCTTGAAAATGGGGAGTGGAGATCCGAACGCAGGCGTGCTTAAAGGTCAAAACGGGCGTTTTATGGGTGTGCATAATTAATACAGCAGCGTCATTGACCACGTCACTGGGTTATTTTATAGCCAGAACTGCTCGCAAAATTGTGGTAGCAAAAACCAACCCCAAGAATAGCGAGCAGTTCATACCCTGGTCGATGTACTCGATTAATCTAATAAATAGCGGACATGACGTAGGATGCGAGCAGCCAGGGGGCGTAGTTTCCCAAAAAACGACCGCAAGTTTTGTACGCTCGTTCAGACCTAGAGGCGTGAACAGACCGCAAACAGCGAACGGTTCATTTGAATAGCCACCCCTATTTTCTTGACGAGCGAGCGCAAATAGCGTCCGGCTCTGAATCAGGCCTCAAGTTTGGACATCTGGTCCAGACTGAAGGACCTGGCAACAATTTCTGACATGTCTACTGTCACTGCATATGATACTGTCACCATTGACAGAATGGTGAAGGATTACATCGGTGACAGCATCCAAGTAGGCATGTCAGACAGTCCGTATCTGTACTGGCAGGAAAAAGAGGCAATTTGGAGGCCCCTGTACAAACTGGCTCTATTTTACCTGAGTTGCCCCCCCTCCAGTGTGTACCCCGAAAGAGTGTTTAGTGCAGTCGGGAACCTTGTCAGCGAAAGGCGTAGGAGGTTGCTTCCGCAAAATGTGGAGAAGATGATGTTCATAAAAATAAATTATCAACTCTTCCAGGGAGACCAGCCTCCAGAACGTACAGAGGGACCTGTGGTGGTGGATTCCAGCGGTGACAAATTAATACTCTGTGAGGATGAGGATGTACACAACACTGAAGAGGGTGAGGAATCGGTGGATGAGGATGACATCTTGCCTCCGTAGAGCCAGTTTGTGCAGGGACAGATTAATTGCCAGCTTGTTTTGTGGGGGCCCAAACGAACCAATCATTTCAGCCACAGTCGTGTGGCAGACCCTGGCGCTGAAATGTTTGGTTTGTTAAAGTGTGCATGTCCTGTTTATACAACATAAGGGTGGGTGGGAGGGCCCAAGGACAATTCCATCTTGCACCTCTTTTTTTCTTTGCATTATGTACAGTTTGGGGCCTAGTTTTTCAAACTGCCATCCTGTCTGCCACTGCAGTGTCACGCCTAGATGGGCCACGTGTTTGTGCCGCCCACTCGTGTCGCTTAGCATAGTCATCCAGCTACCTCGGTGCAACCTTTTGGACATAAAAACACTATTGTGAGGTGTGAGGTGTTCAGAATAGACTGGAAATGAGTGGAAATTAAGGTTATTGAGGTTAATAATAGCATAGGAGCAGAAAAACCCACAAATTCTGTGATTTTAGCTGTTTCTATGCTTTTTTTTAAAAAAAAATACAGATCCAAAACCCAGAACCCAAAACACGGAAGGGTGGTTTTGGCAAAACCAATCCAGATCCAAAACACGAAGAAAGATCCAGATCCAAAACCAAAACACGAAAAGTGGCCGGGGCACACCCCTTATATATATATATATATATATATATATATATATATATATAAATATATATTAGTTGTTCATGGTGTAATTTGTTACACCAATGTTCATACTACTACCTATCAATTCACTAGGGAACGGTGAAGACACTGGGGTATAATGCTGCACTGGTTGTTAGTGAATTGATAGGCTGGGGTGGTATATGGCAATGAATAAATCTATATATCAATAAAGTACATGGCTAAAAGAATTAGACCCTCATTTTTTGATGTTATGAACTAAACGAGGTGCAACCAGCTTGGCCATAAATGTTTAGGACAGGGCATTTGAGAAGTGCATTGTTTGGAATAATTAGAAATTAATATTACAAGTCTCTATGGAGTTCACTGTTGTATCAAGATAAATGCTACGCTATTTTGCAGCCATTACAATGTATTGTACAGGAGAATATTATACACTATTACCTGTACACTAATAAGATTGCTCAATCACAAAGGGATTAATTCAATGTATAATGAAGATTTGTGGTTTGCTCAGGGACGCTGTTGTAGACTTATAAAACATAAGTACAGACAACTATGCAATAATCTCATTTAGATTTATATTAACAAGTGCAACAATTCTGCCTCGTTAATCTGCTGTAAATTCTTCCTAGGATATCATTCTCTCCAGCGGAAAGTATAATAATAACTGTACAAATCAGAAATGTTACATGGCAATGTGATTTCTATTCTTATAATCTACAGTAGATATGTTATTTAATATAATACATGTCGTGTTACTGCATAGTAATGTGGTGACATCACTAAATGATGACCTCACTAAGTACAACTGATGTCAATACTATTTCAGGAGTTTATGCTAATATACATCACTTAAAATAAGAATAATGAAGAGAATATGGAGAATAAGGCTAGATGCAGCCTCGGTATGCCATTACTAATAAAATGTATTTTCAGGATGCAGATTAAGGGGCTAATTTTAAAGTTGGCGCAAGGTGGCTTCAGCCGAGTAAGCCCCATTTACTACTTTATGCTAATGCGAGATTACATTCAACTAATTCGGGGGTTCATGCGTCTGCAAGCGAAAAGCCGCACCCACCCATTGATTTTACATTAGTCTCCCCAACGTCATATTTAGAGGGGTATTCAATATGGGAGCGAAAAGTCCGTGCTGGACTTTTCGCTCCACATCGGAGATTTTCCTGGGATAAAGTATCGGGCGTGCGCCCGCTTTATCCCCGTATTCAATATAAAAGCTAAGAAAATGGGAAACTGCGAAGTGGGATCTGCGTAAAAAAACAAATTTTTCCTTGAATAAATTGTAAGACCCCCTTAAGTTGTAAAAACATGGGGGATCACTATGGGTACCCCCGTTTTAGCCTGCAAATGAAAGTCGGGGATTTAAATAGCCGCCCGCAGCAGGTATTTTTTCCCGACATTGAAGAAGTGACGCAGAAGAGCACTTAGGTTATTTTTTTCATTTTTTTTTTAAGTGGTCCCATCAAATTTGGGGTACATGAAAATGGGTACTAGCATATTTTTATGTCCCTAAAGTAAGTTTTAAAAAATTCTGCAACTATGCACCTGCCGCTAATAGCCTATTCTAGAAAACACGTGCCGCATACTTGCAGAATAGCCCTGAACCTATTTCCCTAGTTTTAAACACTTTTTTCCCAATTTTTTTTTTTCACCCCAATTTTTTTATTAATTTTTTGGGGTGTCCCTATTTTTTTTTAAACTTGACACAGTTATTTTTAAAATGTCATTCCCCGGGGTGCAGGCTATTTTTTTTAAGCCTGCACCCCTAAACCCCAATTCTGCACTTTTTTTCGCCACCTATTCAGTGGTGAAAAGTTATCCCCGTTTTTTTTCAAAGACTTTTCGAACCTGTGAAAAGTCTTTGAAATTGAATACGGTGTAAAACCAAAACCAGCGAAAATGATGCAAATTTTATTATCGCAAAAAAAGACTTTTCGCTCCATATTGAATACCCCTATTAATATCTGCAATTGCACCTGCCCCATGCTAAGAGATCGGTCAGAAACAGGCCTCTTTTCGCCATACGTTTCGGTCCCCTTGCGGTCAGTTTTCTAGACCATGCCAGCATGGTAACATAGCATAATGACTGGACTACATTCAAATGTTGTATTCAGATGCTGGCTGCCAACTGGGTGGAAAATACGAGTAATGCTTCCCATCCACTTAACGATGCTGGGGTCGATTGCACGATTACGATGCCGTCGTCTCCCACGGGGTGAACTGCATACACTGAACGTTAAGTGTATGCAGATCAATCATCCCCGAACATGGCAACCTGATGGCGGTCGTCAGGTTGACCGTCATGTTCGGGCGATGATTGATGTTAAAATCGACCAGCGGGCGCGCACATCGCTGGTAGTTTTCAACCTTTTACTGCCCGATTTGTGGGTGATTACCAAGCGATGGAGCGATAACGACCGTCATTATCGCTCCATCGCTAGGTATAATCGCCTAGTGGATGGGCAGCATAAATCTATGTTTGATTTCGTATACAATGGTGAGGGACCTGTTTTTTTGGAACTTCTATCAGACAAAAGCTCCCTTCCAGTTAATACTTGAGCACCCTGAATGTTACTTGTAAATTGTGATATGATTAGAACTTTTGTTTTAATTGTTTGTGCACATATAAATATATATATATATATTTTATCAAAAAAAATGTTGTCTTGGAGAGTGCCCTCTGTAATACTATATATTTTAGCAAGATATGTGATTTCAGTCATCGTAAATGTCCCGAGATGTTTTTTGTATTTAAAATTTACATTCTCGTATGCTGCACTATAAATAGCGGACCCCATTTATCAACTAAATTTATTACCAGCGGCATATCGTGTTTAGTATCACAGTGATACTAACGAATATGTCACTTAAATTTAACATTACCCGGTAAGGTCCAGCGATGGCCACGTCCTTGGCGGCATCCTCAGCTCTGTTGCTGGCAACCTATTGCTGTCAGCAACGGGTCGCTGTGTCATGCGTGGCGGCCAGTCTGCAGCTGACACTATCACCCGGCAGGGACTTGGCAAGGCTTGGCTGAAGCCGGAACGGCTGTTGCTAGGTCCCCATTGCTGGCAATGGGGACAGTATCACTCTCACCATTTATAGAAGGCATAAGAGACAAACAGCGGTCATGTTTTGGTCTACTGCTATTTGTTAAATACTAAAAGGAGGACATAACCGCTTTAGCGAGTGCTACAGGGGTTATGTCTCGTTGATAAATGGGGACCATTGTAAGAATGAAGCTGTTGAGTAATTAATATTTTCCTCATACAGGTTTTTAATGTGTTCTGTATTAATATTTACCTCATATCTGCTCTTATTTCATTCATAAGATTCATCTGACTGTCTCCATAGGGTAATAGATATGGTGTATGACAGGATATAGAGGGGTAATAAAGGGTGAAATTAGGTGTATGACAGGATATAGAGGGGAAATAATGGGTGACATTAGGTGTATGACAGGATATAGAGGGGCAATAATGGGTGACATTAGGTGTATGACAGGATATAGAGGGGAAATAATGGGTGACATTAGGTGTATGACAGGATATAGAGGGGCAATAATGGGTGACATTAGGTGTATGACAGGATATAGAGGGGCAATAATGGGTGACATTAGGTGTATGACAGGATATAGAGGGGCAGTAATGGGTGACATTAGGTGTATGACAGAATATAGAGGGGCAACAATGGGTGATATTAGGTGTATGACAGGATACAGAGGGGCAATAATCGGTGATATTAGGTGTATGACAGGATATAGAGGGGCAACAATGGGTGACATTAGGTGTATGACAGGATATAGAGGGGCAATAATGGGTGACATTAGGTGTATGACAGGATATAGAGGGGCAGTAATGGGAGACATTAGGTGTATGACAGGGATACAGGGGGCGATAATGGGAGATATTAGGTGTATGACAGAATATAGAGGGGCAATAATGGGAGACATTAGGTGTATGACAGGATATAGAGGGGCAATAATGGGTGATATTAGGTGTATGACAGGATATAGAGGGGCAATAATGGGTGATATTAGGTGTATGACAGGATATAGAGGGGCAATAATGGGTGATATTACGTGTATGACAGGATATACAGGGGCAATAATGGGTGATATTAGGTGTATGACAGGATATAGAGGGGCAATAATGGGTGACATTAGGTGTATGACAGGATATAGAGGGGCAATAATGGGTGACATTAGGTGTATGACAGGATATAGAGGGGCAATAATGGGAGACATTAGGTGTATGACAGGATACAGGGGGCAATAATGGGAGATATTAGGTGTATGACAGAATATAGAGGGGCAATAATGGGAGACATTAGGTGTATGACAGGATATAGAGGGGCAATAATGGGTGATATTAGGTGTATGACAGGATATAGAGGGGCAATAATGGGTGACATTAGGTGTATGACAGGATATAGAGGGGCAGTAATGGGAGACATTAGGTGTATGACAGGATACAGGGGGCAATAATGGGAGATATTAGGTGTATGACAGAATATAGAGGGGCAATAATGGGAGACATTAGGTGTATGACAGGATATAGAGGGGCAATAATGGGTGATATTAGGTGTATGACAGGATATAGAGGGGCAATAATGGGTGAGATTAGGTGTATGACAGGATATAGAGGGGCAATAATGGGTGACATTAGGTGTATGACAGGATATAGAGGGGCAATAATGGGTGACATTAGGTGTATGACAGGATATAGAGGGGCAATAATAGGTGACATTAGGTGTATGACAGGATATAGAGGGGCAATAATGGGTGACATTAGGTGTATGACAGGATAAAGAGGGGCAATAATGGGTGACATTAGGTGTATGACAGGATACAGAGGGGCAATAATGGGTGACATTAGGTGTATGACAGGATATAGAGGGGCAATAATGGGTGACATTAGGTGTATGACAGGATATAGAGGGGCAATAATGGGTGACATTAGGTGTATGACAGGATATAGAGGGGCAATAATGGGTGACATTAGGTATATGACAGGATATAGAGGGGCAATAATGGGTGACATTAGGTGTATGACAGGATATAGAGGGGCAATAATGGGAGACATTAGGTGTATGAAAGGATATAGAGGGGCAATAATGGGTGATATTAGGTGTATGACAGGATATAGAGGGGCAATAATGGGTGATATTACGTGTATGACAGGATATAGAGGGGCAATAATGGGTGATATTAGGTGTATGACAGGATATAGAGGGGCAATAATGGGTGACATTAGGTGTATGACAGGATATAGAGGGGCAATAATGGGTGACATTAGGTGTATGACAGGATATAGAGGGGCAATAATGGGAGACATTAGGTGTATGACAGGATACAGGGGGCAATAATGGGAGATATTAGGTGTATGACAGAATATAGAGGGGCAATAATGGGAGACATTAGGTGTATGACAGGATATAGAGGGGCAATAATGGGTGATATTAGGTGTATGACAGGATATAGAGGGGCAATAATGGGTGACATTAGGTGTATGACAGGATATAGAGGGGCAGTAATGGGAGACATTAGGTGTATGACAGGATACAGGGGGCAATAATGGGAGATATTAGGTGTATGACAGAATATAGAGGGGCAATAATGGGAGACATTAGGTGTATGACAGGATATAGAGGGGCAATAATGGGTGATATTAGGTGTATGACAGGATATAGAGGGGCAATAATGGGTGAGATTAGGTGTATGACAGGATATAGAGGGGCAATAATGGGTGACATTAGGTGTATGACAGGATATAGAGGGGCAATAATGGGTGACATTAGGTGTATGACAGGATATAGAGGGGCAATAATAGGTGACATTAGGTGTATGACAGGATATAGAGGGGCAATAATGGGTGACATTAGGTGTATGACAGGATAAAGAGGGGCAATAATGGGTGACATTAGGTGTATGACAGGATACAGAGGGGCAATAATGGGTGACATTAGGTGTATGACAGGATATAGAGGGGCAATAATGGGTGACATTAGGTGTATGACAGGATATAGAGGGGCAATAATGGGTGACATTAGGTGTATGACAGGATATAGAGGGGCAATAATGGGTGACATTAGGTATATGACAGGATATAGAGGGGCAATAATGGGTGACATTAGGTGTATGACAGGATATAGAGGGGCAATAATAGGTGACATTAGGAGTATGACAGGATATAGAGGGGCAATAATAGGTGACATTAGGTGTATGACAGGATATAGAGGGGCAATAATGGGAGATATTAGGTGTATGACAGGATATAGAGGGGCAATAATGGGTGACATTAGGTGTATGACAGGATATAGAGGGGCAATAATGGGTGACATTAGGTGTATGACAGGATATAGAGGGGCAATAATGGGAGACATTAGGTGTATGAAAGGATAAAGAGGGGCGATAATGGGTGATATTAGGTGTATGACAGGATATAGAGGGGCGATAATGGGTGACATTAGGTGTATGACAGGATATAGAGGGGCAATAATAGGTGACATTAGGTGTATGACAGGATATAGAGGGGCAATAATGGGTGACATTAGGTGTATGACAGGATAAAGAGGGGCAATAATGGGTGACATTAGGTGTATGACAGGATATAGAGGGGCAATAATGGGTGACATTAGTTGTATGACAGGATAAAGAGGGGCAATAATGGGTGAAATTAGGTGTATGACAGGATATAGAGGGGCAATAATGGGTGACATTAGGTGTATGACAGGATACAGAGGGGCAATAATGGGTGACATTAGGTGTATGACAGGATACAGAGGGGCAATAAAGGGTGACATTAGGTGTATGACAGGATATAGAGGGGCAGTAATGGGTGACATTAGGTGTATGACAGGATATAGAGGGGCAGTAATGGGTGACATTAGGTGTATGACAGGATATAGAGGGGCAGTAATGGGTGACATTAGGTGTATGACAGGAAATAGAGGGGCAGTAATGGGTGACATTAGGTGTATGACAGGAGGGGCAATAATGGGTGACATTAGGTGTATGACAGGATATAGAGGGACAATAATGGGTGACATTAGGTGTATGACAGGATATAGAGGGGCAATAATGGGTGACATTATGTGTATGACAGGATATAGAGGGGCAATAATGGGTGACATTAGGTGTATGACAGGATACAGAGGGGCAATAATGGGTGACATTAGGTGTATGACAGGATACAGAGGAGCAATAATGGGTGACATTAGGTGTATGACAGGATACAGAGGGGCAATAATGGGTGACATTAGCTGTATGACAGGATACAGAGGGGCAATAATGGGTGACATTAGCTGTATGACAGGATACAGAGGGGCAATAATGGGTGACATTAGGTGTATGACAGGATATAGAGGGGCAATAACGGGTGACATTAGGAGTATGACAGGATATAGAAGGGCAATAACGGGTGACATTAGGAGTATGACAGGATATAGAAGGGCAATAATGGGTGACATTAGGTGTATGACAGGATATAGAGGGGCAATAATGGGTGATATTAGGTGTATGACAGGATACAGGGGGCAATAATGGGAGATATGCGGTGTATGACAGGATACTGGGGTCAATAATGGGAGATATGCGATGTATGACAGGATACAGGGGCCAATAATGGGTGATATTCTGTGTATGACAGGATACAGGGGGCAATAATGGGAGATATTCGGTGTATGACAGGATACAGGGGGCAATAATGGGAGATATTCGGTGTATGACAGGATATAGAGGGGCAATAACGGGAGATATTAGGTGTATGACAGGATATAGAGGGGCAATAATGGGTGACATTCGGTGTATGACAGGATATAGAGGGGAAATAATGGGTGACATTAGGTGTATGACAGGATATAGAGGGGCAATAATGGGTGACATTAGGTGTATGACAGGATATAGAGGGGCAATAATGGGTGACATTAGGTGTATGACAGGATGCAGAGGGGCAATAATGGGTGACATTAGGTGTATGACAGGATACAGAGGGGCAATAATGGGTGACATTAGGTGTATGACAGGATATAGAGGGGCAGTAATGGGTGACATTAGGTATATGACAGGATATAGAGGGGCAGTAATGGGTGACATTAGGTGTATGACAGGAAATAGAGGGTCAGTAATGGGTGACATTAGGTGTATGACAGGATATAGAGGGGCAATAATGGGTGACATTAGGTGTATGACAGGATATAGAGGGACAATAATGGGTGACATTAGGTGTATGACAGGATATAGAGGGGCAATAATGGGTGACATTAGGTGTATGACAGGATACAGAGGGGCAATAATGGGTGACATTAGGTGTATGACAGGATACAAAGGAGCAATAATGGGTGACATTAGGTGTATGACAGGATACAGAGGGGCAATAATGGGTGACATTAGCTGTATGACAGGATACAGAGGGGCAATAATGGGTGACATGATATAGAAGGGCAATAATGGGTGACATTAGGTGTATGACAGGATATAGAGGGGCAATAATGGGTGACATTAGGTGTATGACAGGATACAGAGGGGCAATAATGGGTGACATTAGGTGTATGACAGGATACAGAGGGGCAATAATGGGTGACATTAGGTGTATGACAGGATACAGAGGGGCAATAATGGGTGACATTAGGTGTATGACAGGATACAAAGGAGCAATAATGGGTGACATTAGGTGTATGACAGGATACAGAGGGGCAATAATGGGTGACATTAGCTGTATGACAGGATACAGAGGGGCAATAATGGGTAACATTAGCTGTATGACAGGATATAGAGGGGCAATAATGGGTGACATTAGGTGTATGACAGGATATAGAGGGGCAATAACGGGTGACATTAGGAGTATGACAGGATATAGAAGGGCAATAATGGGTGACATTAGGTGTATGACAGGATATAGAGGGGCAATAATGGGAGACATTAGGTGTATGACAGGATATTGAGGGGCAATAAAGGGAGACATTAGGTGTATGAAAGGATATAGAGGGGCAATAATGGGTGACATTAGGTGTATGACAGGATATAGAGGGGCAATAATGGGTGACATTAGGTGTATGACAGGATACAGAGGGGCAATAATGGGTGACATTAGGTGTATGACAGGATACAGAGGGGCAATAATGGCTGACATTCGGTGCATGACAGGATACAGAGGGGCAATAATGGGTGACATTAGGTGTATGACAGGATACAGAGGAGCAATAATGGGTGACATTAGGTGTATGACAGGATACAGAGGGGCAATAATGGGTGACATTAGCTGTATGACAGGATACAGAGGGGCAATAATGGGTGACATTAGCTGTATGACAGGATACAGAGGGGCAATAATGGGTGACATTAGGTGTATGACAGGATATAGAGGGGCAATAACGGGTGACTTTAGGAGTATGACAGGATATAGAAGGGCAATAACGGGTGACATTAGGAGTATGACAGGATATAGAAGGGCAATAATGGGTGACATTAGGTGTATGACAGGATATAGAGGGGCAATAATGGGTGATATTAGGTGTATGACAGGATATAGAGCGGCAATAATGGGAGATATTAGGTGTATGACAGGATATAGAGGGGCAATAATGGGTGACATTAGGTGTATGACAGGATACAGGGGGCAATAATGGGAGATATGCGGTGTATGACAGGATACTGGGGTCAATAATGGGAGATATGCGATGTATGACAGGATACAGGGGCCAATAATGGGTGATATTCTGTGTATGACAGGATACAGGGGGCAATAATGGGAGATATTCGGTGTATGACAGGATACAGGGGGCAATAATGGGAGATATTCGGTGTATGACAGGATATAGAGGGGCAATAACGGGAGATATTAGGTGTATGACAGGATATAGAGGGGCAATAATGGGTGACATTCGGTGTATGACAGGATATAGAGGGGAAATAATGGGTGACATTAGGTGTATGACAGGATATAGAGGGGCAATAATGGGTGACATTAGGTGTATGACAGGATATAGAGGGGCAATAATGGGTGACATTAGGTGTATGACAGGATGCAGAGGGGCAATAATGGGTGACATTAGGTGTATGACAGGATACAGAGGGGCAATAATGGGTGACATTAGGTGTATGACAGGATATAGAGGGGCAGTAATGGGTGACATTAGGTATATGACAGGATATAGAGGGGCAGTAATGGGTGACATTAGGTGTATGACAGGAAATAGAGGGTCAGTAATGGGTGACATTAGGTGTATGACAGGATATAGAGGGGCAATAATGGGTGACATTAGGTGTATGACAGGATATAGAGGGACAATAATGGGTGACATTAGGTGTATGACAGGATATAGAGGGGCAATAATGGGTGACATTAGGTGTATGACAGGATACAGAGGGGCAATAATGGGTGACATTAGGTGTATGACAGGATACAAAGGAGCAATAATGGGTGACATTAGGTGTATGACAGGATACAGAGGGGCAATAATGGGTGACATTAGCTGTATGACAGGATACAGAGGGGCAATAATGGGTGACATTAGCTGTATGACAGGATATAGAGGGGCAATAATGGGTGACATTAGGTGTATGACAGGATATAGAGGGGCAATAACGGGTGACATTAGGAGTATGACAGGATATAGAAGGGCAATAATGGGTGACATTAGGTGTATGACAGGATATAGAGGGGCAAAAACGGGTGACATTAGGAGTATGACAGGATATAGAAGGGCAATAACGGGTGACATTAGGAGTATGACAGGATATAGAAGGGCAATAATGGGTGACATTAGGTGTATGACAGGATATAGAGGGGCAATAATGGGTGATATTAGGTGTATGACAGGATATAGAGGGGCAATAATGGGAGATATTAGGTGTATGACAGGATATAGAGGGGCAATAATGGGTGACATTAGGTGTATGACAGGATACAGGGGGCAATAATGGGAGATATGCGGTGTATGACAGGATACTGGGGTCAATAATGGGAGATATGCGATGTATGACAGGATACAGGGGCCAATAATGGGTGATATTCTGTGTATGACAGGATACAGGGGGCAATAATGGGAGATATTCGGTGTATGACAGGATACAGGGGGCAATAATGGGAGATATTCGGTGTATGACAGGATATAGAGGGGCAATAACGGGAGATATTAGGTGTATGACAGGATATAGAGGGGCAATAATGGGTGACATTCGGTGTATGACAGGATATAGAGGGGAAATAATGGGTGACATTAGGTGTATGACAGGATATAGAGGGGCAATAATGGGTGACATTAGGTGTATGACAGGATACAGAGGGGCAATAATGGGTGACATTAGGTGTATGACAGGATACAGAGGGGCAATAATGGGTGACATTAGGTGTATGACAGGATACAGAGGGGCAATAATGGGTGACATTAGGTGTATGACAGGATATAGAGGGGCAGTAATGGGTGACATTAGGTATATGACAGGATATAGAGGGGCAGTAATGGGTGACATTAGGTGTATGACAGGATATAGAGGGGCAGTAATGGGTGACATTAGGTGTATGACAGGAAATAGAGGGGCAGTAATGGGTGACATTAGGTGTATGACAGGATATAGAGGGGCAATAAAGGGTGACATTAGGTGTATGACAGGATATAGAGGGACAATAATGGGTGACATTAGGTGTATGACAGGATATAGAGGGGCAATAATGGGTGACATTATGTGTATGACAGGATATAGAGGGGCAATAATGGGTGACATTAGGTGTATGACAGGATACAGAGGGGCAATAATGGGTGACATTAGGTGTATGACAGGATACAGAGGGGCAATAATGGGTGACATTAGGTGTATGACAGGATACAGAGGGGCAATAATGGGTGACATTAGGTGTATGACAGGATACAGAGGGGCAATAATGGGTGACATTAGGTGTATGACAGGATACAAAGGAGCAATAATGGGTGACATTAGGTGTATGACAGGATACAGAGGGGCAATAATGGGTGACATTAGCTGTATGACAGGATACAGAGGGGCAATAATGGGTGACATTAGCTGTATGACAGGATATAGAGGGGCAATAATGGGTGACATTAGGTGTATGACAGGATATAGAGGGGCAATAACGGGTGACATTAGGAGTATGACAGGATATAGAAGGGCAATAATGGGTGACATTAGGTGTATGACAGGATATAGAGGGGCAATAATGGGAGACATTAGGTGTATGACAGGATATTGAGGGGCAATAATGGGAGACATTAGGTGTATGAAAGGATATAGAGGGGCAATAATGGGTGAAATTAGCTGTATGACAGGATATAGAGGGGCAATAATGGGTGACATTAGGTGTATGACAGGATATAGAGGGGCAATAACGGGTGACATTAGGAGTATGACAGGATATAGAAGGGCAATAATGGGTGACATTAGGTGTATGACAGGATATAGAGGGGCAATAACGGGTGACATTAGGAGTACGACAGGATATAGAAGGGCAATAACGGGTGACATTAGGAGTATGACAGGATATAGAAGGGCAATAATGGGTGACATTAGGTGTATGACAGGATATAGAGGGGCAATAATGGGTGATATTAGGTGTATGACAGGATATAAAGGGGCAATAATGGGAGATATTAGGTGTATGACAGGATATAGAGGGGCAATAATGGGTGACATTAGGTGTATGACAGGATACAGGGGGCAATAATGGGAGATATGCGGTGTATGACAGGATACTGGGGTCAATAATGGGATATATGCGATGTATGACAGGATACAGGGGCCAATAATGGGTGATATTCTGTGTATGACAGGATACAGGGGGCTATAATGGGAGATATTTGGTGTATGACAGGATACAGGGGGCAATAATGGGAGATATTCGGTGTATGACAGGATATAGAGGGGCAATAACGGGAGATATTAGGTGTATGACAGGATATAGAGGGGCAATAATGGGTGACATTCGGTGTATGACAGGATATAGAGGGGAAATAATGGGTGACATTAGGTGTATGACAGGATATAGAGGGGCAATAATGGGTGACATTAGGTGTATGACAGGATATAGAGGGGCAATAATGGGTGACATTAGGTGTATGACAGGATACAGAGGGGCAATAATGGGTGACATTAGGTGTATGACAGGATACAGAGGGGCAATAATGGGTGACATTAGGTGTATGACAGGATATAGAGGGGCAGTAATGGGTGACATTAGGTATATGACAGGATATAGAGGGGCAGTAATGGGTGACATTAGGTGTATGACAGGATATAGAGGGGCAGTAATGGGTGACATTAGGTGTATGACAGGAAATAGAGGGGCAGTAATGGGTGACATTAGGTGTATGACAGGATATAGAGGGGCAATAATGGGTGACATTAGGTGTATGACAGGATATAGAGGGACAATAATGGGTGACATTAGGTGTATGACAGGATATAGAGGGGCAATAATGGGTGACATTATGTGTATGACAGGATATAGAGGGGCAATAATGGGTGACATTAGGTGTATGACAGGATATAGAGGGGCAATAACGGGTGACATTAGCTGTATGACAGGATATAGAGGGGCAATAACGGGTGACATTAGGTGTATGACAGGATATAGAGGGGCAATAACGGGTGACATTAGGAGTATGACAGGATATAGAAGGGCAATAATGGGTGACATTAGGTGTATGACAGGATATAGAGGGGCAATAATGGGAGACATTAGGTGTATGACAGGATATTGAGGGGCAATAATGGGAGACATTAGGTGTATGAAAGGATATAGAGGGGCAATAATGGGTGATATTAGGTGTATGACAGGATATAGAGGGGCAATAATGGGTGACATTAGGTGTATGACAGGATATAGAGGGGCAATAATGGGTGACATTAGGTGTATGACAGGATACAGAGGGGCAATAATGGGTGACATTAGGTGTATGACAGGATACAGAGGGGCAATAATGGGTGACATTAGGTGTATGACAGGATACAGAGGGGCAATAATGGGTGACATTAGGTGTATGACAGGATACAGAGGAGCAATAATGGGTGACATTAGGTGTATGACAGGATACAGAGGGGCAATAATGGGTGACATTAGCTGTATGACAGGATACAGAGGGGCAATAGTGGGTGACATTAGCTGTATGACAGGATACAGAGGGGCAATAATGGGTGACATTAGGTGTATGACAGGATATAGAGGGGCAATAACGGGTGACATTAGGAGTATGACAGGATATAGAAGGGCAATAACGGGTGACATTAGGAGTATGACAGGATATAGAGGGGCACTAATGGGAGATATTAGGTGTATGACAGGATATAGAGGGGCAATAACGGGAGATATTAGGTGTATGACAGGATATAGAGGGGCAATAATGGGTGACATTAGGAGTATGACAGGATATAGAGGGGCAATAATGGGTGACATTAGGTGTATGACAGGATATAGAGGGGCAATAATGGGAGACATTAGGTGTATGACAGGATATAGAGGGGCAATAACGGGAGATATTAGGTGTATGACAGGATATAGAGGGGCAATAATGGGTGACATTAGGAGTATGACAGGATATAGAGCGGCAATAATGGGTGACATTAGGTGTATGACAGGATATAGAGGGGCAATAATGGGAGACATTAGGTGTATGACAGGATATAGAGGGGCAATAATGGGAGACATTAGGTGTATGAAAGGATATAGAGGGGCAATAATGGGTGATATTAGGTGTATGACAGGATATAGAGGGGCAATAATGGGTGACATTAGGTGTATGACAGGATATAGAGGGGCAATAATGGGTGACATTAGGTGTATGACAGGATATAGAGGGGCAATAATGGGTGACATTAGGTGCATGACAGGATATAGAGGGGAAATAATGGGTGACATTAGGTGCATGACAGGATATAGAGGGGCAATAATGGGAGATATTAGGTGTATGACAGGATATAGAGGGGCAATAACGGGAGATATTAGGTGTATGACAGGATATAGAGGGGCAATAATGGGTGACATTCGGTGTATGACAGGATATAGAGGGCAATAATGAGAGACATTAGGTGTATGACAGGATATAGAGGGGCAATAATGGGTGACATTAGGTGTATGACAGGATATAGAGGGGCAATAATGGGTGACATTATGTGTATGACAGGATATAGAGGGGCAATAATGGGTGACATTAGGTGTATGACAGAATGCAGAGGGGCAATAATGGGTGACATTAGGTGTATGACAGGATACAGAGGGGCAGTAATGGGTGACATTAGGTGTATGACATGATATAGAGGGGCAGTAATGGGTGACATTAGGTGTATGACAGGATATAGAGGGGCAGTAATGGGTGACATTAGGTGTATGACAGGAAATAGAGGGGCAGTAATGGGTGACATTAGGTGTATGACTGGATATAGAGGGGCAATAATGGGTGACATTAGGTGTATGACAGGATATAGAGGGACAATAATGGGTGACATTAGGTGTATGACAGGATATAGAGGGGCAATAATGGGTGACATTATGTGTATGACAGGATATAGAGGGGCAATAATGGGTGACATTAGGTGTATGATAGGAAATAGAGGGGCAATAATGGGTGACATTAGGTGTATGACAGGATACAGAGGGGCAATAATGGGTGACATAAGGTGTATGACAGGATACAGAGGGGCAATAATGGGTGACATTAGGTGTATGACAGGATACTAAGGAGCAATAATGGGTGACATTAGGTGTATGACAGGATACAGAGGGGCAATAATGGGTGACATTAGCTGTATGATAGGATACCGAGGGGCAATAATGGGTGACATTAGCTGTATGACAGGATATAGAGGGGCAATAATGGGTGACATTAGGTGTATGACAGGATATAGAGGGCCAATAATGGGTGACATTAGGAGTATGACAGGATATAGAAGGGCAATAATGGGTGACATTAGGTGTATGACAGGATATAGAGGGGCAATAATGGGAGATATTCGGTGTATGACAGGATATAGAGGGGCAATAATGGGAGATATTCGGTGTAAGACAGGATATAGAGGGGCAATAATGGGTGATATTCGGTGTATGACAGGATATAGAGGGGCAATAATGGGAGATATTCGGTGTATGACAGGATATAGAGGGGCAATAATGGGAGTTATTCGGTGTATGACAGGATACAGGGGGCAATAATGGGAGATATTCTGTGTATGACAGGATATAGAGGGGCAATAATGGGAGATATTCTGTGTATGACAGGATACAAGGGGCAATAATGGGAGATATTCTGTGTATGACAGGATAGAGGGGGCAATAATGGGAGATATTCGGTGTATGACAGTAAACAGGGGGCAATAATGGGTGACATTAGGTGTATGACAGGATATAGAGGGGCAATAATGGGTGACATTAGGAGTATGACAGGATATAGAGTGGCAATAATGGGTGACATTAGGTGTATGACAGGATATAGAGGGGCAATAATGGGTGACTATAGGTGTATGACAGGATATAGAGGGGCAATAATGGGTGATATTAGGTGTATGACAGGATATAGAGGGGCAATAATGGGAGATATTAGGTGTATGACAGGATATAGAGGGGCAATAATGGGTGACATTAGGTGTATGACAGGATACAGGGGGCAATAAAGGGAGATATGCGGTGTATGACAGGATACTGGGGTCAATAATGGGAGATATGCGATGTATGACAGGATACAGGGGCCAATAATGGGTGATATTCTGTGTATGACAGGATACAGGGGGCAATAATGGGAGATATTCGGTGTATGACAGGATACAGGGGGAAAAATTGGGAGATATTCGGTGAATAACAGGATATAGAGGGGCAATAATGGGTGATATTAGGCGTATGACAGGATATAGAGGGGCAATAATGGGTGACATTAGGTGTATAACAGGATATAGAGGGGAAATAATGGGTGACATTAGGTGCATGACAGGATATAGAGGGGCACTAATGGGAGATATTAGGTGTATGACAGGATATAGAGGGGCAATAACGGGAGATATTAGGTGTATGACAGGATATAGAGGGGCAATAATGGGTAACATTCGGAGTATGACAGGATATAGAGGGGCAATAATGGGTGACATTATGTGTATGACAGGATATAGAGGGGCAGTAATGGGTGACATTAGGTGTATGAGGATATAGAGGGGCAATAATGGGTGACATTAGGTGTATGACAGGATACAGAGGGGCAATAATGGGTGACATTAGGTGTATGACAGGATACAGAGGGGCAATAATGGGTGACATTAGGTGTATGACAGGATACAAAGGAGCAATAATGGGTGACATTAGGTGTATGACAGGATACAGAGGGGCAATAATGGGTGACATTAGCTGTATGACAGGATACAGAGGAGCAATAATGGGTGACATTAGCTGTATGACAGGATATAGAGGGGCAATAATGGGTGACATTAGGTGTATGACAGGATATAGAGGGGCAATAATGGGTGACATTAGGAGTATGAAAGGATATAGAAGGGCAATAATGGGTGACATTAGGTTTATGACAGGATATAGAGGGGCAATAATGGGAGATATTCGGTGTATGACAGGATACAAGGGGCAATAATGGGAGATATTCTGTGTATGACAGGATAGAGGGGGCAATAATGGGAGATATTCGGTGTATGACAGTAAACAGGGGGCAATAATGGGTGACATTAGGTGTATGACAGGATATAGAGGGGCAATAATGGGTGACATTAGGAGTATGACAGGATATAGAGTGGCAATAATGGGTGACATTAGGTGTATGACAGGATATAGAGGGGCAATAATGGGTGACTATAGGTGTATGACAGGATATAGAGGGGCAATAATGGGTGATATTAGGTGTATGACAGGATATAGAGGGGCAATAATGGGAGATATTAGGTGTATGACAGGATATAGAGGGGCAATAATGGGTGACATTAGGTGTATGACAGGATACAGGGGGCAATAAAGGGAGATATGCGGTGTATGACAGGATACTGGGGTCAATAATGGGAGATATGCGATGTATGACAGGATACAGGGGCCAATAATGGGTGATATTCTGTGTATGACAGGATACAGGGGGCAATAATGGGAGATATTCGGTGTATGACAGGATACAGGGGGAAAAATTGGGAGATATTCGGTGAATAACAGGATATAGAGGGGCAATAATGGGTGATATTAGGCGTATGACAGGATATAGAGGGGCAATAATGGGTGACATTAGGTGTATGACAGGATATAGAGGGGAAATAATGGGTGACATTAGGTGCATGACAGGATATAGAGGGGCACTAATGGGAGATATTAGGTGTATGACAGGATATAGAGGGGCAATAACGGGAGATATTAGGTGTATGACAGGATATAGAGGGGCAATAATGGGTAACATTCGGAGTATGACAGGATATAGAGGGGCAATAATGGGTGACATTATGTGTATGACAGGATATAGAGGGGCAGTAATGGGTGACATTAGGTGTATGAGGATATAGAGGGGCAATAATGGGTGACAATAGGTGTATGACAGGATACAGAGGGGCAATAATGGGTGACATTAGGTGTATGACAGGATACAGAGGGGCAATAATGGGTGACATTAGGTGTATGACAGGATACAAAGGAGCAATAATGGGTGACATTAGGTGTATGACAGGATACAGAGGGGCAATAATGGGTGACATTAGCTGTATGACAGGATACAGAGGAGCAATAATGGGTGACATTAGCTGTATGACAGGATATAGAGGGGCAATAATGGGTGACATTAGGTGTATGACAGGATATAGAGGGGCAATAATGGGTGACATTAGGAGTATGAAAGGATATAGAAGGGCAATAATGGGTGACATTAGGTTTATGACAGGATATAGAGGGGCAATAATGGGAGATATTCGGTGTATGACAGGATATAGAGGGGCAATAATGGGAGATATTCGGTGTAAGACAGGATATAGAGGGGCAATAATGGGTGATATTCGGTGTATGACAGGATATAGAGGGGCAATAATGGGAGATATTCGGTGTATGACAGGATATAGAGGGGCAATAATGGGAGATATTCTGTGTATGACAGGATAGAGGGGGCAATAATGGGAGATATTCGGTGTATGACAGGAAACAGGGGGCAATAATGGGTGACATTAGGTGTATGACAGGATATAGAGGGGCAATAATGGGTGACATTAGGAGTATGACAGGATATAGAGGGGCAATAATGGGTGACATTAGGTGTATGACAGGATATAGAGGGGCAATAATGGGTAACATTAGGTGTATGACAGGATATAGAGGGGCAATAATGGGTGATATTAGGTGTATGACATGATACAGAGGGGCAATAATGGGAGATATTAGGTGTATGACAGGATATAGAGGGGCAATAATGGGTGACATTAGGTGTATGACAGGATACAGGGGGCAATAATGGGTGACATTAGGTGTATGATAGGATACTGGGGTCAATAATGGGAGATATGCGATGTATGACAGGATACTGGGGGTAATAAAGGGAGATATTCGGTGTATGACAGGATACAGGGGGCAATAATGGGAGATTTTAGGTGTATGACTGGATACAGGGGGCAATAATGGGAGATATTCGGTGTATGACAGGATACAGGGGGCAATAATGGGATATATTAGGTGCATGACAGGATACAGGGGGCAATAATGGGAGATATGCGGTGTATGACAGGATACTGGGGTCAATAATGGGAGATATGCGATGTATGACAGGATACAGGGGCCAATAATGGGTGATATTCTGTGTATGACAGGATACAGGGGGCAATAATGGGAGATATTCTGTGTATGACAGGATACAGGGGGCAATAATGGGAGATATTCTGTGTATGACAGGATACAGGGGGAATAATGGGAGATATTCGGTGTATGACAGGTTACGGAGGGCAATAATGGGAGATATTCGGTGTATGACAGGATACAGAGGGCAATAATGGGAGATATTCTGTGTATGACAGGATACTGGGGGTAATAATGGGAGATATTCGGTGTATGACAGGATACAGGGGGCAATAATGGGAGATTTTAGGTGTATGACTGGATACAGGGGGCAATAATGGGAGATATTCGGTGTATGACAGGATACAGGGGGCAATAATGGGATATATTAGGTGTATGACAGGATACAGGGGGCAATAATGGGAGATTTTAGGTGTATGACAGGCTACAGGGGGCAATAATGGGAGATATGCGGTGTATGACAGGATACTGGGGTCAATAATGGGAGATATGCGGTGTATGACAGGATACTGGGGTCAATAATGGGAGATATGCGATGTATGACAGGATATAGAGGGGCAATAATGGGAGATATTCTGTGTATGACAGGATACAAGGGGCAATAATGGGAGATATTCTGTGTATGACAGGATAGAGGGGGCAATAATGGGAGATATTCGGTGTATGACAGTAAACAGGGGGCAATAATGGGTGACATTAGGTGTATGACAGGATATAGAGGGGCAATAATGGGTGACATTAGGAGTATGACAGGATATAGAGTGGCAATAATGGGTGACATTAGGTGTATGACAGGATATAGAGGGGCAATAATGGGTGACTATAGGTGTATGACAGGATATAGAGGGGCAATAATGGGTGATATTAGGTGTATGACAGGATATAGAGGGGCAATAATGGGAGATATTAGGTGTATGACAGGATATAGAGGGGCAATAATGGGTGACATTAGGTGTATGACAGGACACAGGGGGCAATAAAGGGAGATATGCGGTGTATGACAGGATACTGGGGTCAATAATGGGAGATATGCGATGTATGACAGGATACAGGGGCCAATAATGGGTGATATTCTGTGTATGACAGGATACAGGGGGCAATAATGGGAGATATTCGGTGTATGACAGGATACAGGGGGAAAAATTGGGAGATATTCGGTGAATAACAGGATATAGAGGGGCAATAATGGGTGATATTAGGCGTATGACAGGATATAGAGGGGCAATAATGGGTGACATTAGGTGTATGACAGGATATAGAGGGGAAATAATGGGTGACATTAGGTGCATGACAGGATATAGAGGGGCACTAATGGGAGATATTAGGTGTATGACAGGATATAGAGGGGCAATAACGGGAGATATTAGGTGTATGACAGGATATAGAGGGGCAATAATGGGTAACATTCGGAGTATGACAGGATATAGAGGGGCAATTATGGGTGACATTATGTGTATGACAGGATATAGAGGGGCAGTAATGGGTGACATTAGGTGTATGAGGATATAGAGGGCCAATAATGGGTGACATTAGGTGTATGACAGGATACAGAGGGGCAATAATGGGTGACATTAGGTGTATGACAGGATACAGAGGGGCAATAATGGGTGACATTAGGTGTATGACAGGATACAAAGGAGCAATAATGGGTGACATTAGGTGTATGACAGGATACAGAGGGGCAATAATGGGTGACATTAGCTGTATGACAGGATACAGAGGAGCAATAATGGGTGACATTAGCTGTATGACAGGATATAGAGGGGCAATAATGGGTGACATTAGGTGTATGACAGGATATAGAGGGGCAATAATGGGTGACATTAGGAGTATGAAAGGATATAGAAGGGCAATAATGGGTGACATTAGGTTTATGACAGGATATAGAGGGGCAATAATGGGAGATATTCGGTGTATGACAGGATATAGAGGGGCAATAATGGGAGATATTCGGTGTAAGACAGGATATAGAGGGGCAATAATGGGTGATATTCGGTGTATGACAGGATATAGAGGGGCAATAATGGGAGATATTCGGTGTATGACAGGATATAGAGGGGCAATAATGGGAGATATTCTGTGTATGACAGGATAGAGGGGGCAATAATGGGAGATATTCGGTGTATGACAGGAAACAGGGGGCAATAATGGGTGACATTAGGTGTATGACAGGATATAGAGGGGCAATAATGGGTGACATTAGGAGTATGACAGGATATAGAGGGGCAATAATGGGTGACATTAGGTGTATGACAGGATATAGAGGGGCAATAATGGGTAACATTAGGTGTATGACAGGATATAGAGGGGCAATAATGGGTGATATTAGGTGTATGACAGGATACAGAGGGGCAATAATGGGAGATATTAGGTGTATGACAGGATATAGAGGGGCAATAATGGGTGACATTAGGTGTATGACAGGATACAGGGGGCAATAATGGGTGACATTAGGTGTATGATAGGATACTGGGGTCAATAATGGGAGATATGCGATGTATGACAGGATACAGGGGCCAATAATGGGTGATATTCTGTGTATGACAGGATACAGGGGGCAATAATGGGAGATATGCGGTGTATGACAGGATACTGGGGTCAATAATGGGAGATATGCGATGTATGACAGGATACGGGGGCCAATAATGGGTGATATTCTGTGTATGACAGGATACAGGGGGCAATAATGGGAGATATTCGGTGAATAACAGGATATAGAGGGGCAATAATGGGTGACATTGGGTGTATGACAGGATATAGAGGGTCAATAATGGGAGATATTCTGTGTATGACAGGATACAGGGGGCAATAATGGGAGATATTCTGTGTATGACAGGATACAGGGGGCAATAATGGGAGATATTCTGTGTATGACAGGATACAGGGGGCAATAATGGGAGATATTCTGTGTATGACAGGATACAGGGGGCAATAATGGGAGATATTCAGTGTATGACAGGATACAGGGGGCAATAATGGGAGATATTCGTATGAGAGGATACAGGGGGCAATAATGGGAAATATTCGGTGTATGACAGGATACAGAGGGCAATAATGGGAGATATTCGGTGTATGACAGGATACAGGGGGCAATAATAGGAGAAATTCGTATGACAGGATACTGGGGGCAACAATGGGATATATTCGTATAACAGGATACAGGGGGCAATACTGGGTGATATTCTATGTATTACAGGATATAGAGGGGCAATAATGGGAGATATTCTGTGTATGACAGGATATAGAGGTGCAATAATGGGAGATATTCGATGTATGACAGGATACAGGGGGCAATAATGGGAGATATTCTGTGTATGACAGGATATAGAGGGGCAATAATGGGTGACATTAGGTGTATGATAGGATATAGAGGGGCAATAATGGGTGACATTAGGTGTATGACAGGATACAGAGGGTAATAATGGGTGATATTCGGTGTATGACAGTATACAGGGGGAATAATGGGAGATATTCGGTGTATGACAGGTTACGGAGGGCAATAATGGGAGATATTCGGTGTATGACAGGATACAGAGGGCAATAATGGGAGATATTCTGTGTATGACAGGATACTGGGGGTAATAAAGGGAGATATTCGGTGTATGACAGGATACAGGGGGCAATAATGGGAGATTTTAGGTGTATGACTGGATACAGGGGGCAATAATGGGAGATATTCGGTGTATGACAGGATACAGGGGGCAATAATGGGATATATTAGGTGCATGACAGGATACAGGGGGCAATAATGGGAGATATGCGGTGTATGACAGGATACTGGGGTCAATAATGGGAGATATGCGATGTATGACAGGATACAGGGGCCAATAATGGGTGATATTCTGTGTATGACAGGATACAGGGGGCAATAATGGGAGATATTCTGTGTATGACAGGATACAGGGGGCAATAATGGGAGATATTCTGTGTATGACAGGATACAGGGGGAATAATGGGAGATATTCGGTGTATGACAGGTTACGGAGGGCAATAATGGGAGATATTCGGTGTATGACAGGTTACGGAGGGCAATAATGGGAGATATTCGGTGTATGACAGGATACAGAGGGCAATAATGGGAGATATTCTGTGTATGACAGGATACTGGGGGTAATAATGGGAGATATTCGGTGTATGACAGGATACAGGGGGCAATAATGGGAGATTTTAGGTGTATGACTGGATACAGGGGGCAATAATGGGAGATATTCGGTGTATGACAGGATACAGGGGGCAATAATGGGATATATTAGGTGTATGACAGGATACAGGGGGCAATAATGGGAGATTTTAGGTGTATGACAGGCTACAGGGGGCAATAATGGGAGATATGCGGTGTATGACAGGATACTGGGGTCAATAATGGGAGATATGCGGTGTATGACAGGATACTGGGGTCAATAATGGGAGATATGCGATGTATGACAGGATACAGGGGCCAATAATGGGTGATATTCTGTGTATGACAGGATACAGGGGGCAATAATGGGAGATATTCTGTGTATGACAGGATACAGGGGGCAATAATGGGAGATATTATGTGTATGACAGGATACAGGGGGCAATAATGGGAGATATTCTGTGTATGACAGGATACAGGGGGCAATAATGGGAGATATTCTGTGTATGACAGGATACAGGGGGAAATAATGGGAGATATTCTGTGTATGACAGGATACAGGGGGCAATAATTGGAGATATTCTGTGTACGACAGGATACAGGGGGCAATAATGGGAGATATTCAGTGTATGACAGGATACAGGGGGCAATAATGGGAGATATTCGTATGACAGGATACAGGGGGTAATAATGGGAGATATTCGGTGTATGACAGGATATAGAGGGGCAATAATGGGAGATATTCTGTGTATGACAGGATACAGGGGGCAATAATGGGTGACATTAGGTGTATGACAGGATGCAGGGGGCAATAAAGGGAGATATGCGGTGTATGACAGGATACTGGGGTCAATAATGGGAGATATGCGATGTATGACAGGATACAGGGGCCAATAATGGGTGATATTCTGTGTATGACAGGATACAGGGGGCAATAATGGGAGATATTCGGTGTATGACAGGATACAGGGGGAAAAATTGGGAGATATTCGGTGAATAACAGGATATAGAGGGGCAATAATGGGTGATATTAGGCGTATGACAGGATATAGAGGGGCAATAATGGGTGACATTAGGTGTATGACAGGATATAGAGGGGAAATAATGGGTGACATTAGGTGCATGACAGGATATAGAGGGGCACTAATGGGAGATATTAGGTGTATGACAGGATATAGAGGGGCAATAACGGGAGATATTAGGTGTATGACAGGATATAGAGGGGCAATAATGGGTAACATTCGGAGTATGACAGGATATAGAGGGGCAATAATGGGTGACATTATGTGTATGACAGGATATAGAGGGGCAGTAATGGGTGACATTAGGTGTATGAGGATATAGAGGGGCAATAATGGGTGACATTAGGTGTATGACAGGATACAGAGGGGCAATAATGGGTGACATTAGGTGTATGACAGGATACAGAGGGGCAATAATGGGTGACATTAGGTGTATGACAGGATACAAAGGAGCAATAATGGGTGACATTAGGTGTATGACAGGATACAGAGGGGCAATAATGGGTGACATTAGCTGTATGACAGGATACAGAGGAGCAATAATGGGTGACATTAGCTGTATGACAGGATATAGAGGGGCAATAATGGGTGACATTAGGTGTATGACAGGATATAGAAGGGCAATAATGGGTGACATTAGGAGTATGAAAGGATATAGAAGGGCAATAATGGGTGACATTAGGTTTATGACAGGATATAGAGGGGCAATAATGGGAGATATTCGGTGTATGACAGGATATAGAGGGGCAATAATGGGAGATATTCGGTGTAAGACAGGATATAGAGGGGCAATAATGGGTGATATTCGGTGTATGACAGGATATAGAGGGGCAATAATGGGAGATATTCGGTGTATGACAGGATATAGAGGGGCAATAATGGGAGATATTCTGTGTATGACAGGATACAAGGGGCAATAATGGGAGATATTCTGTGTATGACAGGATAGAGGGGGCAATAATGGGAGATATTCGGTGTATGACAGGAAACAGGGGGCAATAATGGGTGACATTAGGTGTATGACAGGATATAGAGGGGCAATAATGGGTGACATTAGGAGTATGACAGGATATAGAGGGGCAATAATGGGTGACATTAGGTGTATGACAGGATATAGAGGGGCAATAATGGGTAACATTAGGTGTATGACAGGATATAGAGGGGCAATAATGGGTGATATTAGGTGTATGACAGGATACAGAGGGGCAATAATGGGAGATATTAGGTGTATGACAGGATATAGAGGGGCAATAATGGGTGACATTAGGTGTATGACAGGATACAGGGGGCAATAATGGGTGACATTAGGTGTATGACAGAATACTGGGGTGAATAATGGGAGATATGCGATGTATGACAGGATACAGGGGCCAATAATGGGTGATATTCTGTGTATGACAGGATACAGGGGGCAATAATGGGAGATATGCGGTGTATGACAGGATACTGGGGTCAATAATGGGAGATATGCGATGCATGACAGGATACGGGGGCCAATAATGGGTGATATTCTGTGTATGACAGGATACAGGGGGCAATAATGGGAGATATTCGGTGTATGACAGGATACAGGGGGCAATAATGGGAGATATTCGGTGAATAACAGGATATAGAGGGGCAATAATGGGTGACATTGGGTGTATGACAGGATATAGAGGGTCAATAATGGGAGATATTCTGTGTATGACAGGATACAGGGGGCAATAATGGGAGATATTCTGTGTATGACAGGATACAGGGGGCAATAATGGGAGATATTCTGTGTATGACAGGATACAGGGGGCAATAATGGGAGATATTCTGTGTATGACAGGATACAGGGGGCAATAATGGGAGATATTCAGTGTATGACAGGATACAGGGGGCAATAATGGGAGATATTCGTATGAGAGGATACAGGGGGCAATAATGGGAAATATTCGGTGTATGACAGGATACAGAGGGCAATAATGGGAGATATTCGGTGTATGACAGGATACAGGGGGCAATAATAGGAGAAATTCGTATGACAGGATACAGGGGGCAACAATGGGATATATTCGTATAACAGGATACAGGGGGCAATACTGGGTGATATTCTATGTATTACAGGATATAGAGGGGCAATAATGGGAGATATTCTGTGTATGACAGGATATAGAGGTGCAATAATGGGAGATATTCGATGTATGACAGGATACAGGGGGCAATAATGGGAGATATTCTGTGTATGACAGGATATAGAGGGGCAATAATGGGTGACATTAGGTGTATGATAGGATATAGAGGGGCAATAATGGGTGACATTAGGTGTATGACAGGATACAGAGGGTAATAATGGGTGATATTCGGTGTATGACAGTATACAGGGGGAATAATGGGAGATATTCGGTGTATGACAGGTTACGGAGGGCAATAATGGGAGATATTCGGTGTATGACAGGATACAGAGGGCAATAATGGGAGATATTCTGTGTATGACAGGATACTGTGGGTAATAATGGGAGATATTCGGTGTATGACAGGATACAGGGGGCAATAATGGGAGATTTTAGATGTATGACTGGATACAGGGGGCAATAATGGGAGATATTCGGTGTATGACAGGATACAGGGGGCAATAATGGGATATATTAGGTGCATGACAGGATACAGGGGGCAATAATGGGAGATATGCGGTGTATGACAGGATACTGGGGTCAATAATGGGAGATATGCGATGTATGACAGGATACAGGGGCCAATAATGGGTGATATTCTGTGTATGACAGGATACAGGGGGCAATAATGGGAGATATTCTGTGTATGACAGGATACAGGGGGCAATAATGGGAGATATTCTGTGTATGACAGGATACAGGGGGAATAATGGGAGATATTCGGTGTATGACAGGTTACGGAGGGCAATAATGGGAGATATTCGGTGTATGACAGGATACAGAGGGCAATAATGGGAGATATTCTGTGTATGACAGGATACTGGGGGTAATAATGGGAGATATTCGGTGTATGACAGGATACAGGGGGCAATAATGGGAGATTTTAGGTGTATGACTGGATACAGGGGGCAATAATGGGAGATATTCGGTGTATGACAGGATACAGGGGGCAATAATGGGATATATTAGGTGTATGACAGGATACAGGGGGCAATAATGGGAGATTTTAGGTGTATGACAGGCTACAGGGGGCAATAATGGGAGATATGCGGTGTATGACAGGATACTGGGGTCAATAATGGGAGATATGCGGTGTATGACAGGATACTGGGGTCAATAATGGGAGATATGCGATGTATGACAGGATACAGGGGCCAATAATGGGTGATATTCTGTGTATGACAGGATACAGGGGGCAATAATGGGAGATATTCTGTGTATGACAGGATACAGGGGGCAATAATGGGAGATATTATGTGTATGACAGGATACAGGGGGCAATAATGGGAGATATTCTGTGTATGACAGGATACAGGGGGCAATAATGGGAGATATTCTGTGTATGACAGGATACAGGGGGAAATAATGGGAGATATTCTGTGTATGACAGGATACAGGGGGCAATAATTGGAGATATTCTGTGTACGACAGGATACAGGGGGCAATAATGGGAGATATTCAGTGTATGACAGTATACAGGGGGCAATAATGGGAGATATTCGTATGACAGGATACAGGGGGTAATAATGGGAGATATTCGGTGTATGACAGGATATAGAGGGGCAATAATGGGAGATATTCGGTGTATGACAGGATACAGGGGGCAATAATGGGAGATATTCTCTGTATGACAGGATACTGGGGGTAATAATGGGAGATATTCGGTGTATGACAGGATACAGGGGGAAAAAATGGGAGATTTTAGCTGTATGACTGGATACAGGGGGCAATAATGGGAGATATTCGGTGTATGACAGGATACAGGGGGCAATAATGGGAGATATTAGGTGTATGACAGGATACAGGGGGCAATAATGGGAGATTTTAGGTGTATGAGAGGATACAGGGGGCAATAATGGGAGATATGCGGTGTATGACAGGATACTGGGGTCAATAATGGGAGATATGCGGTGTATGACAGGATACTGGGGTCAATAATGGGAGATATGCGATGTATGACAGGATACAGGGGCCAATAATGGGTGATATTCTGTGTATGACAGGATACAGGGGGCAATAATGGGAGATATTCTGTGTATGACAGGATACAGGGGGCAATAATGGGAGATATTCTGTGTATGACAGGATACAGGGGGCAATAATGGGAGATATTCTGTGTATGACAGCATACAGGGGGCAATAATGGGAGATATTCAGTGTATGACAGGATACAGGGGGCAATAATTGGAGATATTCTGTGTATGACAGGATACAGGGGGCAATAATGGGAGATATTCGGTGTATGACAGGATACAGAGGGCAATAATGGGAGATTTTAGGTGTATGACAGGATACAGGGGTCAATAATGGGAGATATGCGGTGTATGACAGGATACTGGGGTCAATAATGGGAGATATGCGATGTATGACAGGATACAGGGGCCAATAATGGGTGATATTCTGTGTATGACAGGATACAGGGGGCAATAATGGGAGATATTCTGTGTATGACAGGATACAGGGGGCAATAATGGGAGATATTCTGTGTATGACAGGATACAGGGGGCAATAATGGGAGATATTCAGTGTATGACAGGATACAGGGGGCAATAATGGTGGATATTCGTATGACAGGATACAGGGGGCAAAAATGGGAGATATTCGGTGTATGACAGGATACAGAGGGTAATAATGGGTGATATTCGGTGTATGACAGTATACAGGGGGAATAATGGGAGATATTCGGTGTATGACAGGTTACGGAGGGCAATAATGGGAGATATTCGGTGTATGACAGGATACAGAGGGCAATAATGGGAGATATTCTGTGTATGACAGGATACTGGGGGTAATAAAGGGAGATATTCGGTGTATGACAGGATACAGGGGGCAATAATGGGAGATTTTAGGTGTATGACTGGATACAGGGGGCAATAATGGGAGATATTCGGTGTATGACAGGATACAGGGGGCAATAATGGGATATATTAGGTGCATGACAGGATACAGGGGGCAATAATGGGAGATATGCGGTGTATGACAGGATACTGGGGTCAATAATGGGAGATATGCGATGTATGACAGGATACAGGGGCCAATAATGGGTGATATTCTGTGTATGACAGGATACAGGGGGCAATAATGGGAGATATTCTGTGTATGACAGGATACAGGGGGCAATAATGGGAGATATTCTGTGTATGACAGGATACAGGGGGAATAATGGGAGATATTCGGTGTATGACAGGTTACGGAGGGCAATAATGGGAGATATTCGGTGTATGACAGGTTACGGAGGGCAATAATGGGAGATATTCGGTGTATGACAGGATACAGAGGGCAATAATGGGAGATATTCTGTGTATGACAGGATACTGGGGGTAATAATGGGAGATATTCGGTGTATGACAGGATACAGGGGGCAATAATGGGAGATTTTAGGTGTATGACTGGATACAGGGGGCAATAATGGGAGATATTCGGTGTATGACAGGATACAGGGGGCAATAATGGGATATATTAGGTGTATGACAGGATACAGGGGGCAATAATGGGAGATTTTAGGTGTATGACAGGCTACAGGGGGCAATAATGGGAGATATGCGGTGTATGACAGGATACTGGGGTCAATAATGGGAGATATGCGGTGTATGACAGGATACTGGGGTCAATAATGGGAGATATGCGATGTATGACAGGATACAGGGGCCAATAATGGGTGATATTCTGTGTATGACAGGATACAGGGGGCAATAATGGGAGATATTCTGTGTATGACAGGATACAGGGGGCAATAATGGGAGATATTATGTGTATGACAGGATACAGGGGGCAATAATGGGAGATATTCTGTGTATGACAGGATACAGGGGGCAATAATGGGAGATATTCTGTGTATGACAGGATACAGGGGGAAATAATGGGAGATATTCTGTGTATGACAGGATACAGGGGGCAATAATTGGAGATATTCTGTGTACGACAGGATACAGGGGGCAATAATGGGAGATATTCAGTGTATGACAGGATACAGGGGGCAATAATGGGAGATATTCGTATGACAGGATACAGGGGGTAATAATGGGAGATATTCGGTGTATGACAGGATATAGAGGGGCAATAATGGGAGATATTCTGTGTATGACAGGATACAGGGGGCAATAATGGGTGACATTAGGTGTATGACAGGATGCAGGGGGCAATAAAGGGAGATATGCGGTGTATGACAGGATACTGGGGTCAATAATGGGAGATATGCGATGTATGACAGGATACAGGGGCCAATAATGGGTGATATTCTGTGTATGACAGGATACAGGGGGCAATAATGGGAGATATTCGGTGTATGACAGGATACAGGGGGAAAAATTGGGAGATATTCGGTGAATAACAGGATATAGAGGGGCAATAATGGGTGATATTAGGCGTATGACAGGATATAGAGGGGCAATAATGGGTGACATTAGGTGTATGACAGGATATAGAGGGGAAATAATGGGTGACATTAGGTGCATGACAGGATATAGAGGGGCACTAATGGGAGATATTAGGTGTATGACAGGATATAGAGGGGCAATAACGGGAGATATTAGGTGTATGACAGGATATAGAGGGGCAATAATGGGTAACATTCGGAGTATGACAGGATATAGAGGGGCAATAATGGGTGACATTATGTGTATGACAGGATATAGAGGGGCAGTAATGGGTGACATTAGGTGTATGAGGATATAGAGGGGCAATAATGGGTGACATTAGGTGTATGACAGGATACAGAGGGGCAATAATGGGTGACATTAGGTGTATGACAGGATACAGAGGGGCAATAATGGGTGACATTAGGTGTATGACAGGATACAAAGGAGCAATAATGGGTGACATTAGGTGTATGACAGGATACAGAGGGGCAATAATGGGTGACATTAGCTGTATGACAGGATACAGAGGAGCAATAATGGGTGACATTAGCTGTATGACAGGATATAGAGGGGCAATAATGGGTGACATTAGGTGTATGACAGGATATAGAAGGGCAATAATGGGTGACATTAGGAGTATGAAAGGATATAGAAGGGCAATAATGGGTGACATTAGGTTTATGACAGGATATAGAGGGGCAATAATGGGAGATATTCGGTGTATGACAGGATATAGAGGGGCAATAATGGGAGATATTCGGTGTAAGACAGGATATAGAGGGGCAATAATGGGTGATATTCGGTGTATGACAGGATATAGAGGGGCAATAATGGGAGATATTCGGTGTATGACAGGATATAGAGGGGCAATAATGGGAGATATTCTGTGTATGACAGGATACAAGGGGCAATAATGGGAGATATTCTGTGTATGACAGGATAGAGGGGGCAATAATGGGAGATATTCGGTGTATGACAGGAAACAGGGGGCAATAATGGGTGACATTAGGTGTATGACAGGATATAGAGGGGCAATAATGGGTGACATTAGGAGTATGACAGGATATAGAGGGGCAATAATGGGTGACATTAGGTGTATGACAGGATATAGAGGGGCAATAATGGGTAACATTAGGTGTATGACAGGATATAGAGGGGCAATAATGGGTGATATTAGGTGTATGACAGGATACAGAGGGGCAATAATGGGAGATATTAGGTGTATGACAGGATATAGAGGGGCAATAATGGGTGACATTAGGTGTATGACAGGATACAGGGGGCAATAATGGGTGACATTAGGTGTATGACAGAATACTGGGGTGAATAATGGGAGATATGCGATGTATGACAGGATACAGGGGCCAATAATGGGTGATATTCTGTGTATGACAGGATACAGGGGGCAATAATGGGAGATATGCGGTGTATGACAGGATACTGGGGTCAATAATGGGAGATATGCGATGCATGACAGGATACGGGGGCCAATAATGGGTGATATTCTGTGTATGACAGGATACAGGGGGCAATAATGGGAGATATTCGGTGTATGACAGGATACAGGGGGCAATAATGGGAGATATTCGGTGAATAACAGGATATAGAGGGGCAATAATGGGTGACATTGGGTGTATGACAGGATATAGAGGGTCAATAATGGGAGATATTCTGTGTATGACAGGATACAGGGGGCAATAATGGGAGATATTCTGTGTATGACAGGATACAGGGGGCAATAATGGGAGATATTCTGTGTATGACAGGATACAGGGGGCAATAATGGGAGATATTCTGTGTATGACAGGATACAGGGGGCAATAATGGGAGATATTCAGTGTATGACAGGATACAGGGGGCAATAATGGGAGATATTCGTATGAGAGGATACAGGGGGCAATAATGGGAAATATTCGGTGTATGACAGGATACAGAGGGCAATAATGGGAGATATTCGGTGTATGACAGGATACAGGGGGCAATAATAGGAGAAATTCGTATGACAGGATACAGGGGGCAACAATGGGATATATTCGTATAACAGGATACAGGGGGCAATACTGGGTGATATTCTATGTATTACAGGATATAGAGGGGCAATAATGGGAGATATTCTGTGTATGACAGGATATAGAGGTGCAATAATGGGAGATATTCGATGTATGACAGGATACAGGGGGCAATAATGGGAGATATTCTGTGTATGACAGGATATAGAGGGGCAATAATGGGTGACATTAGGTGTATGATAGGATATAGAGGGGCAATAATGGGTGACATTAGGTGTATGACAGGATACAGAGGGTAATAATGGGTGATATTCGGTGTATGACAGTATACAGGGGGAATAATGGGAGATATTCGGTGTATGACAGGTTACGGAGGGCAATAATGGGAGATATTCGGTGTATGACAGGATACAGAGGGCAATAATGGGAGATATTCTGTGTATGACAGGATACTGTGGGTAATAATGGGAGATATTCGGTGTATGACAGGATACAGGGGGCAATAATGGGATATATTAGGTGCATGACAGGATACAGGGGGCAATAATGGGAGATATGCGGTGTATGACAGGATACTGGGGTCAATAATGGGAGATATGCGATGTATGACAGGATACAGGGGCCAATAATGGGTGATATTCTGTGTATGACAGGATACAGGGGGCAATAATGGGAGATATTCTGTGTATGACAGGATACAGGGGGCAATAATGGGAGATATTCTGTGTATGACAGGATACAGGGGGAATAATGGGAGATATTCGGTGTATGACAGGTTACGGAGGGCAATAATGGGAGATATTCGGTGTATGACAGGATACAGAGGGCAATAATGGGAGATATTCTGTGTATGACAGGATACTGGGGGTAATAATGGGAGATATTCGGTGTATGACAGGATACAGGGGGCAATAATGGGAGATTTTAGGTGTATGACTGGATACAGGGGGCAATAATGGGAGATATTCGGTGTATGACAGGATACAGGGGGCAATAATGGGATATATTAGGTGTATGACAGGATACAGGGGGCAATAATGGGAGATTTTAGGTGTATGACAGGCTACAGGGGGCAATAATGGGAGATATGCGGTGTATGACAGGATACTGGGGTCAATAATGGGAGATATGCGGTGTATGACAGGATACTGGGGTCAATAATGGGAGATATGCGATGTATGACAGGATACAGGGGCCAATAATGGGTGATATTCTGTGTATGACAGGATACAGGGGGCAATAATGGGAGATATTCTGTGTATGACAGGATACAGGGGGCAATAATGGGAGATATTATGTGTATGACAGGATACAGGGGGCAATAATGGGAGATATTCTGTGTATGACAGGATACAGGGGGCAATAATGGGAGATATTCTGTGTATGACAGGATACAGGGGGAAATAATGGGAGATATTCTGTGTATGACAGGATACAGGGGGCAATAATTGGAGATATTCTGTGTACGACAGGATACAGGGGGCAATAATGGGAGATATTCAGTGTATGACAGTATACAGGGGGCAATAATGGGAGATATTCGGTGTATGACAGGATATAGAGGGGCAATAATGGGAGATATTCTGTGTATGACAGGATACAGGGGGCAATAATGGGAGATATTCTCTGTATGACAGGATACTGGGGGTAATAATGGGAGATATTCGGTGTATGACAGGATACAGGGGGAAAAAATGGGAGATTTTAGCTGTATGACTGGATACAGGGGGCAATAATGGGAGATATTCGGTGTATGACAGGATACAGGGGGCAATAATGGGAGATATTAGGTGTATGACAGGATACAGGGGGCAATAATGGGAGATTTTAGGTGTATGAGAGGATACAGGGGGCAATAATGGGAGATATGCGGTGTATGACAGGATACTGGGGTCAATAATGGGAGATATGCGGTGTATGACAGGATACTGGGGTCAATAATGGGAGATATGCGATGTATGACAGGATACAGGGGCCAATAATGGGTGATATTCTGTGTATGACAGGATACAGGGGGCAATAATGGGAGATATTCTGTGTATGACAGGATACAGGGGGCAATAATGGGAGATATTCTGTGTATGACAGGATACAGGGGGCAATAATGGGAGATATTCTGTGTATGACAGCATACAGGGGGCAATAATGGGAGATATTCAGTGTATGACAGGATACAGGGGGCAATAATTGGAGATATTCTGTGTATGACAGGATACAGGGGGCAATAATGGGAGATATTCGGTGTATGACAGGATACAGAGGGCAATAATGGGAGATTTTAGGTGTATGACAGGATACAGGGGTCAATAATGGGAGATATGCGGTGTATGACAGGATACTGGGGTCAATAATGGGAGATATGCGATGTATGACAGGATACAGGGGCCAATAATGGGTGATATTCTGTGTATGACAGGATACAGGGGGCAATAATGGGAGATATTCTGTGTATGACAGGATACAGGGGGCAATAATGGGAGATATTCTGTGTATGACAGGATACAGGGGGCAATAATGGGAGATATTCAGTGTATGACAGGATACAGGGGGCAATAATGGTGGATATTCGTATGACAGGATACAGGGGGCAAAAATGGGAGATATTCGGTGTATGACAGGATACAGGGGGCAATAATGGGTGATATTCTATGTATGACAGGATATAGAGGGGCAATAATGGGAGATATTCTGTGTATGACAGGATATAGAGGTGCAATAATGGGAGATATTTTGTGTATGACAGGATACAGGGGGCAATAGTGGGAGATATTCGATGTATGACAGGATACAGGGGGCAATAATGGGAGATATTTGGTGTATGACAGGATACAGGGGGCAATAGTGGGAGACATTCGATGTATGACAGGATACAGGGGGCAATAATGGAAGATATTTGGTGTATGACAGGTTACAGGGGGCAATAATGGGAGATATTCTGTGTATGACAGGATCGAGGGGCAATAATGGGAGATATATGGTGTATGACAGAATACAGGGGGCAATAATGGGAGATATTCTGTGTATGACAGGATATAGGGCGGCAATAATGGGAGATATTCGGTGTATGACAGGATACAGGGGGCAATAATGGGAGATATTCGGTGTATGACAGGATACAGGGGGCAATAATGGGAGATAGTAGGTGTATGACAGGATACAGGGGGCAATAATGGGAGATATTCTGTGTATGACAGGATACAGGGGGCAATAATGGGAGATATTCGGCGTATGACAGGATACAGGGGACAATAATGGGAGATATTTGGTGTATGACAGGACATAGAGGGGCAATAATGGCAGATATTAGGTGTATGACAGGATACAGGGGGCAATAATGAGAGATATTCTGTGTATGACAGGATATAGAGGGGCAATAATGGGAGATATTAGGTGTATGACAGGATACAGGGGGCAATAATGAGAGATATTCTGTGTATGACAGGATACAGGGGGCAATAATGGGAGATATTCTGTGTATGACAGGATATAGAGGGGCAATAATGGGAGATATTCGGTGTATGACAGGATACAGGGGGCAATAGTGGGAAATATTCGATGTATGACAGGATACAGGGGGCAATAATGGGAGATATTCGGTGTGTGACAGGTTACAGGGGGCAATAATGGGAGATATGCTGTGTATGACAGGATAGAGGGTCAATAATGGGAGATATTCGGTGTATGACAGGATACAGGAGGCAATAATGGGAGATATTCTGTGTATGACAGGATACAGGGGGCAATAATGGGAGATATTCAGTGTATGACAGGATACAGGGGGCAATAATGGGAGATATTCATATGACAGGATACAGGGGGCAATAATGGGAGATATTCGGTGTATGACAGGATACAGAAGGCAATAATGGAAGACATTCGGTGTATGACAGGATACAGGGGGCAATAATGGGAGATATTCGTATGACAGGATATAGAGGGGCAACAATGGGATATATTCGTATAACAGGATTACAGGGGGCTATAATGGGTGATATTCTATGTATGACAGGATATAGAGGGGCAATAATGGGAGATATTCTGTGTATGACAGGATATAGAGGGGCAATAATGGGAGATTTTAGGTGTATGAGAGGATACAGGGGGCAATAATGGGAGATATGCGGTGTATGACAGGATACTGGGGTCAATAATGGGAGATATGCGGTGTATGACAGGATACTGGGGTCAATAATGGGAGATATGCGATGTATGACAGGATACAGGGGCCAATAATGGGTGATATTCTGTGTATGACAGGATACAGGGGGCAATAATGGGAGATATTCTGTGTATGACAGGATACAGGGGGCAATAATGGGAGATATTCTGTGTATGACAGGATACAGGGGGCAATAATGGGAGATATTCGGTGTATGACAGGATACAGAGGGCAATAATGGGAGATTTTAGGTGTATGACAGGATACAGGGGTCAATAATGGGAGATATGCTGTGTATGACAGGATACTGGGGTCAGTAATGGGAGATATGCGGTGTATGACAGGATACTGGGGTCAATAATGGGAGATATGCGATGTATGACAGGATACAGGGGCCAATAATGGGTGATATTCTGTGTATGACAGGATACAGGGGGCAATAATGGGAGATATTCTGTGTATGACAGGATACAGGGGGCAATAATGGGAGATATTCTGTGTATGACAGGACACAGGGGGCAATAATGGGAGATATTCAGTGTATGACAGGATACAGGGGGCAATAATGGTAGATATTCGTATGACAGGATACAGGGGGCAAAAATGGGAGATATTCGGTGTATGACAGGATACAGGGGGCAATAATGGGTGATATTCTATGTATGACAGGATATAGAGGGGCAATAATGGGAGATATTCTGTGTATGACAGGATATAGAGGTGCAATAATGGGAGATATTCTGTGTATGACAGGATACAGGGGGCAATAGTGGGAGATATTCGATGTATGACAGGATACAGGGGGCAATAATGGGAGATATTTGGTGTATGACAGGATACAGGGGGCAATAGTGGGAGACATTCGATGTATGACAGGATACAGGGGGCAATAATGGAAGATATTCGGTGTATGACAGGTTACAGGGGGCAATAATGGGAGATATTCTGTGTATGACAGGATCGAGGGGCAATAATGGGAGATATATGGTGTATGACAGAATACAGGGGGCAATAATGGGAGATATTCTGTGTATGACAGGATATAGGGCGGCAATAATGGGAGATATTCGGTGTATGACAGGATACAGGGGGCAATAATGGGAGATATTCGGTGTATGACAGGATACAGGGGGCAATAATGGGAGATAGTAGGTGTATGACAGGATACAGTGGGCAATAATGGGAGATATTCTGTGTATGACAGGATACAGGGGGCAATAATGGGAGATATTCGGCGTATGACAGGATACAGGGGACAATAATGGGAGATATTTGGTGTATGACAGGACATAGAGGGGCAATAATGGCAGATATTAGGTGTATGACAGGATACAGGGGGCAATAATGAGAGATATTCTGTGTATGACAGGATATAGAGGGGCAATAATGGGAGATATTAGGTGTATGACAGGATACAGGGGGCAATAATGAGAGATATTCTGTGTATGACAGGATACAGGGGGCAATAATGGGAGATATTCTGTGTATGACAGGATATAGAGGGGCAATAATGGGAGATATTCGGTGTATGACAGGATACAGGGGGCAATAGTGGGAAATATTCGATGTATGACAGGATACAGGGGGCAATAATGGGAGATATTCGGTGTGTGACAGGTTACAGGGGGCAATAATTGGAGATATTCTGTGTATGACAGGATAGAGGGTCAATAATGGGAGATATTCGGTGTATGACAGGATACAGAGGGCAATAATGGGAGATTTTAGGTGTATGACAGGATACAGGGGTCAATAATGGGAGATATGCTGTGTATGACAGGATACTGGGGTCAGTAATGGGAGATATGCGGTGTATGACAGGATACTGGGGTCAATAATGGGAGATATGCGATGTATGACAGGATACAGGGGCCAATAATGGGTGATATTCTGTGTATGACAGGATACAGGGGGCAATAATGGGAGATATTCTGTGTATGACAGGATACAGGGGGCAATAATGGGAGATATTCTGTGTATGACAGGACACAGGGGGCAATAATGGGAGATATTCAGTGTATGACAGGATACAGGGGGCAATAATGGTAGATATTCGTATGACAGGATACAGGGGGCAAAAATGGGAGATATTCGGTGTATGACAGGATACAGGGGGCAATAATGGGTGATATTCTATGTATGACAGGATATAGAGGGGCAATAATGGGAGATATTCTGTGTATGACAGGATATAGAGGTGCAATAATGGGAGATATTCTGTGTATGACAGGATACAGGGGGCAATAGTGGGAGATATTCGATGTATGACAGGATACAGGGGGCAATAATGGGAGATATTTGGTGTATGACAGGATACAGGGGGCAATAGTGGGAGACATTCGATGTATGACAGGATACAGGGGGCAATAATGGAAGATATTCGGTGTATGACAGGTTACAGGGGGCAATAATGGGAGATATTCTGTGTATGACAGGATCGAGGGGCAATAATGGGAGATATATGGTGTATGACAGAATACAGGGGGCAATAATGGGAGATATTCTGTGTATGACAGGATATAGGGCGGCAATAATGGGAGATATTCGGTGTATGACAGGATACAGGGGGCAATAATGGGAGATATTCGGTGTATGACAGGATACAGGGGGCAATAATGGGAGATAGTAGGTGTATGACAGGATACAGTGGGCAATAATGGGAGATATTCTGTGTATGACAGGATACAGGGGGCAATAATGGGAGATATTCGGCGTATGACAGGATACAGGGGACAATAATGGGAGATATTTGGTGTATGACAGGACATAGAGGGGCAATAATGGCAGATATTAGGTGTATGACAGGATACAGGGGGCAATAATGAGAGATATTCTGTGTATGACAGGATATAGAGGGGCAATAATGGGAGATATTAGGTGTATGACAGGATACAGGGGGCAATAATGAGAGATATTCTGTGTATGACAGGATACAGGGGGCAATAATGGGAGATATTCTGTGTATGACAGGATATAGAGGGGCAATAATGGGAGATATTCGGTGTATGACAGGATACAGGGGGCAATAGTGGGAAATATTCGATGTATGACAGGATACAGGGGGCAATAATGGGAGATATTCGGTGTGTGACAGGTTACAGGGGGCAATAATTGGAGATATTCTGTGTATGACAGGATAGAGGGTCAATAATGGGAGATATTCGGTGTATGACAGGATACAGGGGGCAATAATGGGAGATATTCTGTGTATGACAGGATACAGGGGGCAATAATGGGAGATATTCAGTGTATGACAGGATACAGGGGGCAATAATGGGAGATATTCATATGACAGGATACAGGGGGCAATAATGGGAGATATTCATATGACAGGATACAGGGGGCAATAATGGGAGATATTCGGTGTATGACAGGATACAGAAGGCAATAATGGGAGACATTCGGTGTATGACAGGATACAGGGGGCAATAATGGGAGATATTCGTATGACAGGATATAGAGGGGCAACAATGGGATATATTCGTATAACAGGATTACAGGGGGCTATAATGGGTGATATTCTATGTATGACAGGATATAGAGGGGCAATAATGGGAGATATTCTGTGTATGACAGGATACAGGGGGCAATAATGGGAGATATTCGGTGTATGACAGGATACAGGGGGCAATAATGGGAGATAGTAGGTGTATGACAGGATACAGTGGGCAATAATGGGAGATATTCTGTGTATGACAGGATACAGGGGCCAATAATGGGAGATATTCGGCGTATGACAGGATACAGGGGACAATAATGGGAGATATTTGGTGTATGACAGGACATAGAGGGGCAATAATGGCAGATATTAGGTGTATGACAGGATACAGGGGGCAATAATGAGAGATATTCTGTGTATGACAGGATATAGAGGGGCAATAATGGGAGATATTAGGTGTATGACAGGATACAGGGGGCAATAATGAGAGATATTCTGTGTATGACAGGATACAGGGGGCAATAATGGGAGATATTCTGTGTATGACAGGATATAGAGGGGCAATAATGGGAGATATTCGGTGTATGACAGGATACAGGGGGCAATAGTGGGAAATATTCGATGTATGACAGGATACAGGGGGCAATAATGGGAGATATTCGGTGTGTGACAGGTTACAGGGGGCAATAATTGGAGATATTCTGTGTATGACAGGATAGAGGGTCAATAATGGGAGATATTCGGTGTATGACAGGATACAGGGGGCAATAATGGGAGATATTCTGTGTATGACAGGATACAGGGGGCAATAATGGGAGATATTCAGTGTATGACAGGATACAGGGGGCAATAATGGGAGATATTCATATGACAGGAAACAGGGGGCAATAATGGGAGATATTCGGTGTATGACAGGATACAGAAGGCAATAATGGGAGACATTCGGTGTATGACAGGATACAGGGGGCAATAATGGGAGATATTCGTATGACAGGATATAGAGGGGCAACAATGGGATATATTCGTATAACAGGATTACAGGGGGCTATAATGGGTGATATTCTATGTATGACAGGATATAGAGGGGCAATAATGGGAGATATTCTGTGTATGACAGGATACAGGGGGCAAAAATGGGAGATATTCGGTGTATGACAGGATACAGGGGGCAATAATGGGAGATAGTAGGTGTATGACAGGATACAGTGGGCAATAATGGGAGATATTCTGTGTATGACAGGATACAGGGGGCAATAATGGGAGATATTCGGCGTATGACAGGATACAGGGGACAATAATGGGAGATATTTGGTGTATGACAGGACATAGAGGGGCAATAATGGCAGATATTAGGTGTATGACAGGATACAGGGGGCAATAATGAGAGATATTCTGTGTATGACAGGATATAGAGGGGCAATAATGGGAGATATTAGGTGTATGACAGGATACAGGGGGCAATAATGAGAGATATTCTGTGTATGACAGGATACAGGGGGCAATAATGGGAGATATTCTGTGTATGACAGGATATAGAGGGGCAATAATGGGAGATATTCGGTGTATGACAGGATACAGGGGGCAATAGTGGGAAATATTCGATGTATGACAGGATACAGGGGGCAATAATGGGAGATATTCGGTGTGTGACAGGTTACAGGGGGCAATAATTTGAGATGTTCTGTGTATGACAGGATAGAGGGTCAATAATGGGAGATATTCGGTGTATGACAGGATACAGGGGGCAATAATGGGAGATATTCTGTGTATGACAGGATACAGGGGGCAATAATGGGAGATATTCAGTGTATGACAGGATACAGGGGGCAATAATGGGAGATATTCATATGACAGGATACAGGGGGCAATAATGGAAGATATTCGGTGTATGACAGGATACAGAAGGCAATAATGGGAGATATTCGGTGTATGACAGGATACAGGGGGCAATAATGGGAGATATTCGTATGACAGGATATAGAGGGGCAACAATGGGATATATTCGTATAACAGGATACAGGGGGCAATAATGAGAGATATTCTGTGTATGACAGGATATAGAGGGGCAATAATGCGAGATATTAGGTGTATGACTGACAGGATACAGGGGGCAATAATGGGAGATATTCTGTGTATGACAGGATATAGAGGGGCAATAATGGAAGATATTCGGTGTATGACAGGATAGAGGGGGCAATAGTGGGAAATATTCGATGTATGACAGGATACAGGGAGCAATAATGGGAGATATTCGGTGTATGACAGGTTACAGGGGGCAATAATTGGAGATATTCTGTGTATGACAGGATAGAGGGTCAATAATGGGAGATATTCGGTGTATGACAGGATACAGGGGGCAATAATGGGAGATATTAGGTGTATGACAGGATACAGGGGGCAATAATGGGAGATATTCTGTGTATGACAGGCTATAGAGGGGCAATAATGGGAGATATTCGGTGTATGACAGGATACAGGGGGCAATAATGGGAGATATTCGGTGTATGATAGGATACAGGGGGCAATAATGGGAGATATTCTGTGTATGACAGGATAGAGGGGCAATAATGGGAAATATTCGGTGTATGACAGGATACAGGGGGCAATAATGGGAGATATTCGGTGTATGACAGGTTACAGGGGGCAATAATGGGAGATATCCTGTGTATGACAGGATAGAGGGGCAATAATGGGAGATATTCGGTGTATGACAGGATACAGGGGGCAATAATGGGAGATATTCTGTGTATGACAGGATATAGGGGGGCAATAATGGGAGATATTAGGTGTATGACAGGATACAAGGGGCAATAATGGGAGATATTCTGTGTATGACAGGATACAGGGGGCAATAATGGGAGATATTCGGTGTATGACAGGATACAGGGGGCAATAATGGGAGATATTCGCGTATGACAGGATACAGGGGACAATAATGGGAGATATTTGGTGTATGACAGGATATAGAGGGGCAATAATGGCAGATATTAGGTGTATGACAGGATACAGGGGGCAATAATGGGAGATATTCTGTGTATGACAGGATATAGAAGGGCAATAATGGGAGATATTCGGTGTATTACAGGATACAGGGGGCAATAATGGGAGATATTCTGTGTATGACAGGATAATGGGGGTAATAATGGGAGATATTCGATGTATGACAGGATACAGGGGGCAATAATGGGAGATTTTAGCTGTATGACTGGATACAGGGGGCAATAATGGGAGATATTCGGTGTATGACAGGATACAGGGGGCAATAATGGGAGATATTAGGTGTATGACAGGATACAGGGGGCAATAATGGGAGATTTTAGGTGTATGACAGGATACAGGGAGCAATAATGGGAGATATGCGGTGTATGACAGGATACTGGGGTCAATAATGGGAGATATGCGGTGTATGACAGGATACTGGGGTCAATAATGGGAGATATGCGATGTATGACAGGATACAGGGGCCAATAATGGGTGATATTCTGTGTATGACAGGATACAGGGGGCAATAATGGGAGATATTCTGTGTATGACAGGATACAGGGGGCAATAATGAGAGATATTAGGTGTATGACAGGATACAGTGGGCAATAATGGGAGATATTCTGTGTATGACAGGATACAGGGGGCAATAATGGGAGATATTCGGCGTATGACAGGATACAGGGGACAATAATGGGAGATATTTGGTGTATGACAGGACATAGAGGGGCAATAATGGCAGATATTAGGTGTATGACAGGATACAGGGGGCAATAATGAGAGATATTCTGTGTATGACAGGATATAGAGGGGCAATAATGGGAGATATTAGGTGTATGACAGGATACAGGGGGCAATAATGAGAGATATTCTGTGTATGACAGGATACAGGGGGCAATAATGGGAGATATTCTGTGTATCACAGGATATAGAGGGGCAATAATGGGAGATATTCGGTGTATGACAGGATACAGGGGGCAATAGTGGGAAATATTCGATGTATGACAGGATACAGGGGGCAATAATGGGAGATATTCGGTGTATGACAGGTTACAGGGGGCAATAATTGGAGATATTCTGTGTATGACAGGATAGAGGGTCAATAATGGGAGATATTCGGTGTATGACAGGATACAGGGGGCAATAATGGGAGATATTCTGTGTATGACAGGATACAGGGGGCAATAATGGGAGATATTCATATGACAGGATACAGGGGGCAATAATGGAAGATATTCGGTGTATGACAGGATACAGAAGGCAATAATGGGAGATATTCGGTGTATGACAGGATACAGGGGGCAATAATGGGAGATATTCGTATGACAGGATATAGAGGGGCAACAATGGGATATATTCGTATAACAGGACACAGGGGGCTATAATGGGTGATATTCTATGTATGACAGGATATAGAGGGGAAATAATGGGAGATATTCTGTGTATGACAGGATATAGAGGGGCAATAATGGGAGATATTTTGTGTATGACAGGATACAGGGGGCAATAGTGGGAGATATTCGATGTATGACAGGATACAGGGGGCAATAATGGGAGATATTTGGTGTATGACAGGATAGAGGGGGCAATAGTGGGAGACATTCGATGTATGACAGGATACAGGGGGCAATAATGGGAGATATTCGGTGTATGACAGGTTACAGGGGGCAATAATGGGAGATATTCTGTGTATGACAGGATCGAGGGGCAATAATGGGAGATATTCGGTGTATGACAGGATACAGGGGGCAATAATGGGAGATATTCTGTGTATGACAGGATATAGGGCGGCAATAATTGGAGATATTAGGTGTATGACAGGATGCAAGGGGTAATAATGGGAGATATTCTGTGTATGACAGGATACAGGGGGCAATAATGGGAGATATTCGGTGTATGACAGGATACAGGGGGCAATAATGGGAGATAGTAGGTGTATGACAGGATACAGTGGGCAATAATGGGAGATATTCTGTGTATGACAGGATACAGGGGGCAATAATGGGAGATATTCGGCGTATGACAGGATACAGGGGACAATAATGGGAGATATTTGGTGTATGACAGGACATAGAAGGGCAATAATGGCAGATATTAGGTGTATGACAGGATACAGGGGGCAATAATGAGAGATATTCTGTGTATGACAGGATATAGAGGGGCAATAATGGGAGATATTAGGTGTATGACTGACAGGATACAGGGGGCAATAATGGGAAATATTCTGTGTATGACAGGATACAGGGGGCAATAATGGGAGATATTCTGTGTATGACAGGATATAGAGGGGCAATAATGGGAGATATTCGGTGTATGACAGGATAGAGGGGGCAATAGTGGGAAATATTCGATGTATGACAGGATACAGGGGGCAATAATGGGAGATATTCGGTGTATGACAGGTTACAGGGGGCAATAATTGGAGATATTCTGTGTATGACAGGATAGAGGGTCAATAATGGGAGATATTCGGTGTATGACAGGATACAGGGGGCAATAATGGGAGATATTAGGTGTATGACAGGATACAGTGGGCAATAATGGGAGATCTTCTGTGTATGACAGGATACAGGGGGCAATAATGGGAGATATTTGGTGTATGACAGGATATAGAGGGGCAATAATGGGAGATATTAGGTGTATGACAGGATACAGGGGGCAATAATGGGAGATATTCTGTGTATGACAGGCTATAGAGGGGCAATAATGGGAGATATTCAGTGTATGACAGGATATAGGGGGCAATAATGGGAGATATTCGGTGTATGATAGGATACAGGGGGCAATAATGGGAGATATTCTGTGTATGACAGGATAGAGGGGCAATAATGGGAAATATTCGGTGTATGACAGGATACAGGGGGCAATAATGGGAGATATTCGGTGTATGACAGGATACAGGGGGCAATAATGGGAGATATTCAGTGTATGACAGGATACAGGGGGCAATAATGGGAGATATTCATATGACAGGATACAGGGGGCAATAATGGGAGATATTCGGTGTATGACAGGATACAGAAGGCAATAATGGGAGACATTCGGTGTATGACATGATACAGGGGGCAATAATGGGAGATATTCGTATGACAGGATATAGAGGGGCAACAATGGGATATATTCGTATAACAGGATTACAGGGGGCTATAATGGGTGATATTCTATGTATGACAGGATATAGAGGGGCAATAATGGGAGATATTCTGTGTATGACAGGATACAGGGGGCAATAATGGGAGATATTCGGTGTATGACAGGATACAGGGGGCAATAATGGGAGATAGTAGGTGTATGACAGGATACAGTGGGCAATAATGGGAGATATTCTGTGTATGACAGGATACAGGGGGCAATAATGGGAGATATTCGGCGTATGACAGGATACAGGGGACAATAATGGGAGATATTTGGTGTATGACAGGACATAGAGGGGCAATAATGGCAGATATTAGGTGTATGACAGGATACAGGGGGCAATAATGAGAGATATTCTGTGTATGACAGGATATAGAGGGGCAATAATGGGAGATATTAGGTGTATGACAGGATACAGGGGGCAATAATGAGAGATATTCTGTGTATGACAGGATACAGGGGGCAATAATGGGAGATATTCTGTGTATGACAGGATATAGAGGGGCAATAATGGGAGATATTCGGTGTATGACAGGATACAGGGGGCAATAGTGGGAAATATTCGATGTATGACAGGATACAGGGGGCAATAATGGGAGATATTCGGTGTGTGACAGGTTACAGGGGGCAAAAATTTGAGATATTCTGTGTATAACAGGATAGAGGGTCAATAATGGGAGATATTCGGTGTATGACAGGATACAGGGGGCAATAATGGGAGATATTCTGTGTATGACAGGATACAGGGGGCAATAATGGGAGATATTCAGTGTATGACAGGATACAGGGGGCAATAATGGGAGATATTCATATGACAGGATACAGGGGGCAATAATGGGAGATATTCGGTGTATGACAGGATACAGAAGGCAATAATGGGAGATATTCGGTGTATGACAGGATACAGGGGGCAATAATGGGAGATATTCGTATGACAGGATATAGAGGGGCAACAATGGGATATATTCGTATAACAGGATACAGGGGGCTATAATGGGTGATATTCTATGTATGACAGGATATAGAGGGGCAATAATGGGAGATATTCTGTGTATGACAGGATATAGAGGGGCAATAATGGGAGATATTTTGTGTATGACAGGATACAGGGGGCAATATTTGGAGATATTCGATGTATGACAGGATACAGGGGGCAATAATGGGAGATATTTGGTGTATGACAGGATACAGGGGGCAATAGTGGGAGACATTCGATGTATGACAGGATACTGGGGGCAATAATGGGAGATATTCGGTGTATGACAGGTTACAGGGGGCAATAATGGGAGATATTCTGTGTATGACAGGATCGAGGGGCAATAATGGGAGATATTCAGTGTATGACAGGATACAGGGGGCAATAATGGGAGATATTCTGTGTATGACAGGATATAGGGCGGCAATAATTGGAGATATTAGGTGTATGACAGGATGCAAGGGGTAATAATGGGAGATATTCTGTGTATGACAGGATACAGGGGGCAATAATGAGAGATATTCGGTGTATGACAGGATACAGGGGGCAATAATGGGAGATAGTAGGTGTATGACAGGATACAGTGGGCAATAATGGGAGATATTCTGTGAATGACAGGATACAGGGGGCAATAATGGGAGATATTCAGCGTATGACAGGATACAGGGGACAATAATGGGAGATATTTGGTGTATGACAGGACATAGAGGGGCAATAATGGCAGATATTAGGTGTATGACAGGATACAGGGGGCAATAATGAGAGATATTCTGTGTATGACAGGATATAGAGGGGCAATAATGCGAGATATTAGGTGTATGACTGACAGGATACAGGGGGCAATAATGGGAGATATTCTGTGTATGACAGGATATAGAGGGGCAATAATGGAAGATATTCGGTGTATGACAGGATAGAGGGGGCAATAGTGGGAAATATTCGATGTATGACAGGATACAGGGGGCAATAATGGGAGATATTCGGTGTATGAAAGGTTACAGGGGGCAATAATTGGAGATATTCTGTGTATGACAGGATAGAGGGTCAATAATGGGAGATATTCGGTGTATGACAGGATACAGGGGACAATAATGGGAGATATTAGGTGTATGACAGGATACAGTGAGCAATAATGGGAGATCTTCTGTGTATGACAGGATACAGGGGGCAATAATGGGAGATATTTGGTGGATGACAGGATATAGAGGGGCAATAATGGGAGATATTAGGTGTATAACAGGATACAGGGGGCAATAATGGGAGATATTCTGTGTATGACAGGCTATAGAGGGGCAATAATGGGAGATATTCGGTGTATGACAGGATACAGGGGGCAATAATGGGAGATATTCGGTGTATGATAGGATACAGGGGGCAATAATGGGAGATATTCTGTGTATGACAGGATAGAGGGGCAATAATGGGAAATATTCGGTGTATGACAGGATACAGGGGGCAATAATGGGAGATATTCGGTGTATGACAGGTTACAGGGGGCAATAATGGGAGATATTCTGTGTATGACAGGATAGAGGGGCAATAATGGGAGATATTCGGTGTATGACAGGATACAGGGGGCAATAATGGGAGATATTCTGTGTATGACAGGATATAGGGGGGCAATAATGGGAGATATTAGGTGTATGACAGGATACAAGGGGCAATAATGGGAGATATTCTGTGTATGACAGGATACAGGGGCAATAATGGGAGATTTTAGCTGTATGACTGGATACAGGGGGCAATAATGGGAGATATTCGGTGTATGACAGGATACAGGGGGCAATAATGGGAGATATTAGGTGTATGACAGGATACAGGGGGCAATAATGGGAGATTTTAGGTGTATGACAGGATACAGGGGGCAATAAGGGGAGATATGCGGTGTATGACAGGATACTGGGGTCAATAATGGGAGATATGCGGTGTATGACAGGATACTGGGGTCAATAATGGGAGATATGCGATGTATGACAGGATACAGGGCCAATAATGGGTGATATTCTGTGTATGACAGGATACAGGGGGCAATAATGGGAGATATTCTGTGTATGACAGGATACAGGGGGCAATAATGAGAGATATTAGGTGTATGACAGGATACAGTGGGCAATAATGGGAGATATTCTGTGTATGACAGGATACAGGGGGCAATAATGGGAGATATTCGGCGTATGACAGGATACAGGGGACAATAATGGGAGATATTTGGTGTATGACAGGACATAGAGGGGCAATAATGGCAGATATTAGGTGTATGACAGGATACAGGGGGCAATAATGAGAGATATTCTGTGTATGACAGGATATAGAGGGGCAATAATGGGAGATATTAGGTGTATGACAGGATACAGGGGGCAATAATGAGAGATATTCTGTGTATGACAGGATACAGGGGGCAATAATGGGAGATATTCTGTGTATCACAGGATATAGAGGGGCAATAATGGGAGATATTCGGTGTATGACAGGATACAGGGGGCAATAGTGGGAAATATTCGATGTATGACAGGATACAGGGGGCAATAATGGGAGATATTCGGTGTATGACAGGATACAGGGGGCAATAGTGGGAAATATTCGATGTATGACAGGATACAGGGGGTAATAATGTGAGATATTAGTTGTTTGACAGGATACAGTGGCCAATAATGGGAGATATTCTGTGTATGACAGGATACAGGGGGCAATAATAGGAGATATTCGGCGTATGACAGGATACAGGGGACAATAATGGGAGATATTTGGTGTATGACAGGATATAGAGGGGCAAATAATGGGAGATATTCAGTGTGTGACAGGATACAGGGGGCAATAATGGGAGATATTCGATGTATGACAGGATACAGGGGGCAATAATGGGAGATATTCGGTGTATTACAGGATACAGGGGGCAATAATGGGAGATATTCTGTGTATGACAGGATACAGGGGGCAATAATGGGAGATATTCTGTGTATCACAGGATATAGAGGGGCAATAATGGGAGATATTCGGTGTATGACAGGATACAGGGTGCAATAGTGGGAAATATTCGATGTATGACAGGATACAGGGGGCAATAATGGGAGATATTCGGTGTGTGACAGGTTACAGGGGGCAATAATTGGAGATATTCTGTGTATGACAGGATAGAGGGTCAATAATGGGAGATATTCGGTGTATGACAGGATACAGGGGGCAATAATGGGAGATATTCTGTGTATGACAGGATACAGGGGGCAATAATGGGAGATATTCAGTGTATGACAGGATACAGGGGGCAATAATGGGAGATATTCATATGACAGGATACAGGGGGCAATAATGGAAGATATTCGGTGTATGACAGGATACAGAAGGCAATAATGGGAGATATTCGGTGTATGACAGGATACAGGGGGCAATAATGGGAGATATTCGTATGACAGGATATAGAGGGGCAACAATGGGATATATTCGTATAACAGGATACAGGGGGCTATAATGGGTGATATTCTATGTATGACAGGATATAGAGGGGCAATAATGGGAGATATTCTGTGTATGACAGGATATAGAGGGGCAATAATGGGAGATATTTTGTGTATGACAGGATACAGGGGGCAATAGAGGGAGATATTCGATGTATGACAGGATACAGGGGGCAATAATGGGAGATATTTGGTGTATGACAGGATAGAGGGGGCAATAGTGGGAGACATTCGATGTATGACAGGATACAGGGGGCAATAATGGGAGATATTCGGTGTATGACAGGTTACAGGGGGCAATAATGGGAGATATTCTGTGTATGACAGGATCGAGGGGCAATAATGGGAGATATTCGGTGTATGACAGGATACAGGGGGCAATAATGGGAGATATTCTGTGTATGACAGGATATAGGGCGGCAATAATTGGAGATATTAGGTGTATGACAGGATGCAAGGGGTAATAATCGGAGATATTCTGTGTATGACAGGATACAGGGGGCAATAATGGGAGATATTCGGTGTATGACAGGATACAGGGGGCAATAATGGGAGATAGTAGGTGTATGACAGGATACAGTGGGCAATAATGGGAGATATTCTGTGTATGACAGGATACAGGGGGCAATAATGGGAGATATTCGGCGTATGACAGGATACAGGGGACAATAATGGGAGATATTTGGTGTATGACAGGACATAGAGGGGCAATAATGGCAGATATTAGGTGTATGACAGGATACAGGGGGCAATAATGAGAGATATTCTGTGTATGACAGGATATAGAGGGGCAATAATGGGAGATATTAGGTGTATGACTGACAGGATACAGGGGGCAATAATGGGAGATATTCTGTGTATGACAGGATACAGGGGGCAATAATGGGAGATATTCTGTGTATGACAGGATATAGAGGGGCAATAATGGGAGATATTCGGTGTATGACAGGATAGAGGGGGCAATAGTGGGAAATATTCGATGTATGACAGGATACAGGGGGCAATAATGGGAGATATTCGGTGTATGACAGGTTACAGGGGGCAATAATTGGAGATATTCTGTGTATGACAGGATAGAGGGTCAATAATGGGAGATATTCGGTGTATGACAGGATACAGGGGGCAATAATGGGAGATATTAGGTGTATGACAGGATACAGTGGGCAATAATGTGAGATCTTCTGTGTATGACAGGATACAGGGGGCAATAATGGGAGATATTTGGTGTATGACAGGATATAGAGGGGCAATAATGGGAGATATTAGGTGTATGACAGGATACAGGGGGCAATAATGGGAGATATTCTGTGTATGACAGGCTATAGAGGGGCAATAATGGGAGATATTCGGTGTATGACAGGATATAGGGGGCAATAATGGGAGATATTCGGTGTATGATAGGATACAGGGGGCAATAATGGGAGATATTCTGTGTATGACAGGATAGAGGGGCAATAATGGGAAATATTCGGTGTATGACAGGATACAGGGGGCAATAATGGGAGATATTCGGTGTATGACAGGTTACAGGGGGCAATAATGGGAGATATTCTGTGTATGACAAGATAGAGGGGCAATAATGGGAGATATTCGGTGTATGACAGGATACAGGGGGCAATAATGGGAGATATTCTGTGTATGACAGGATATAGGGGGGCAATAATGGGAGATATTAGGTGTATGACAGGATACAAGGGGCAATAATGGGAGATATTCTGTGTATGACAGGATACAGGGGGCAATAATGGGAGATATTCGGTGTATGACAGGATACAGGGGGCAATAATGGGAGATATTCGCGTATGACAGGATACAGGGGACAATAATGGGAGATATTTGGTGTATGACAGGATATAGAGGGGCAATAATGGCAGATATTAGGTGTATGACAGGTTACAGGGGGCAAGAATGGGAGATATTCTGTGTATGACAGGATAGAGGGGCAAAAATGGGAGATATTCGGTGTATGACAGGATACAGGGGGCAATAATGGGAGATATTCTGTGTATGACAGGATACAGGGGGCAATAATGGGAGATATTAGGTGTATGACAGGATACAGGGGGCAATAATGGGAGATATTCGGTGTATGACAGGATACAGGGGGCAATAATGGGAGATATTAGGTGTTTGACAGGATACAGTGGGCAATAATGGGAGATATTCTGTGTATGACAGGATACAGGGGGCAATAATAGGAGATATTCGGCGTATGACAGGATACAGGGGACAATAATGGGAGATATTTGGTGTATGACAGGATATAGAGGGCAAATAATGGGAGATATTCAGTGTGTGACAGGATACAGGGGGCAATAATGGGAGATATTCGATGTATGACAGGATACAGGGGGCAATAATTTGAGATATTCGGTGTATTACAGGATACAGGGGGCAATAATGGGAGATATTCTGTGTATGACAGGATACAGGGGGCAATAATGGGAGATAATCTGTGTATCACAGGATATAGAGGGGCAATAATGGGAGATATTCGGTGTATGACAGGATACAGGGGGGCAATAGTGGGAAATATTCGATGTATGACAGGATACAGGGGGCAATAATGGGAGATATTCGGTGTGTGACAGGTTACAGGGGGCAATAATTGGAGATATTCTGTGTATGACAGGATAGAGGGTCAATAATGGGAGATATTCGGTGTATGACAGGATACAGGGGGCAATAATAGGAGATATTCGGCGTATGACAGGATACAGGGGACAATAATGGGAGATATTTGGTGTATGACAGGATATAGAGGGGCAAATAATGGGAGATATTCAGTGTGTGACAGGATACAGGGGGCAATAATGGGAGATATTCGATGTATGACAGGATACAGGGGGCAATAATGGGAGATATTCGGTGTATTACAGGATACAGGGGGCATTAATGGGAGATATTCTGTGTATGACAGGATACAGGGGGCAATAATGGGAGATATTCTGTGTATCACAGGATATAGAGGGGCAATAATGGGAGATATTCGGTGTATGACAGGATAGAGGGGGCAATAGTGGGAAATATTCGATGTATGACAGGATACAGGGGGCAATAATGGGAGATATTCGGTGTTTGACAGGTTACAGGGGGCAATAATTGGAGATATTCTGTGTATGACAGGATAGAGGGTCAATAATGGGAGATATTCGGTGTATGACAGGATACAGGGGGCAATAATGGGAGATATTCTGTGTATGACAGGATACAGGGGGCAATAGTGGGAGATATTCAGTGTATGACAGGATACAGGGGGCAATAATGGGAGATATTCATATGACAGGATACAGGGGGCAATAATGGAAGATATTCGGTGTATGACAGGATACAGAAGGCAATAATGGGAGATATTCGGTGTATGACAGGATACAGGGGGCAATAATGGGAGATATTCGTATGACAGGATATAGAGGGGCAACAATGGGATATATTCGTATAACAGGATACAGGGGGCTATAATGGGTGATATTCTATGTATGACAGGATATAGAGGGGCAATAATGGGAGATATTCTGTGAATGACAGGATATAGAGGGGCAATAATGGGAGATATTTTGTGTATGACAGGATACAGGGGGCAATAGTGGGAGATATTCGATGTATGACAGGATACAGGGGGCAATAATGGGAGATATTTGGTGTATGACAGGATAGAGGGGGCAATAGTGGGAGACATTCGATGTATGACAGGATACAGGGGGCAATAATGGGAGATATTCGGTGTATGACAGGTTACAGGGGGCAATAATGGGAGATATTCTGTGTATGACAGGATCGAGGGGCAATAATGGGAGATATTCGGTGTATGACAGGATACAGGGGGCAATAATGGGAGATATTCTGTGTATGACAGGATATAGGGCGGCAATAATTGGAGATATTAGGTGTATGACAGGATGCAAGGGGTAATAATGGGAGATATTCTGTGTATGACAGGATACAGGGGGCAATAATGGGAGATATTCGGAGTATGACAGGATACAGGGGGCAATAATGGGAGATAGTAGGTGTATGACAGGATACAGTGGGCAATAATGGGAGATATTCTGTGTATGACAGGATACAGGGGGCAATAATGGGAGATATTCGGCGTATGACAGGATACAGGGGACAATAATGGGAGATATTTGGTGTATGACAGGACATAGAGGGGCAATAATGGCAGATATTAGGTGTATGACAGGATACAGGGGGCAATAATGAGAGATATTCTGTGTATGACAGGATATAGAGGGGCAATAATGGGAGATATTAGGTGTATGACTGACAGGATACAGGGGGCAATAATGGGAGATATTCTGTGTAAGACAGGATACAGGGGGCAATAATGGGAGATATTCTGTGTATGACAGGATATAGAGGGGCAATAATGGGAGATATTCGGTGTATGACAGGATAGAGGGGGCAATAGTGGGAAATATTCGATGTATGACAGGATACAGGGGGCAATAATGGGAGATATTCGGTGTATGACAGGTTACAGGGGGCAATAATTGGAGATATTCTGTGTATGACAGGATAGAGGGTCAATAATGGGAGATATTCTGTGTATGACAGGATACAGGGGGCAATAATGGGAGATATTAGGTGTATGACAGGATACAGTGGGCAATAATGGGAGATCTTCTGTGTATGACAGGATACAGGGGGCAATAATGGGAGATATTTGGTGTATGACAGGATATAGAGGGGCAATAATGGGAGATATTAGGTGTATGACAGGATACAGGGGGCAATAATGGGAGATATTCTGTGTATGACAGGCTATAGAGGGGCAATAATGGGAGATATTCGGTGTATGACAGGATATAGGGGGCAATAATGGGAGATATTCGGTGTATGATAGGATACAGGGGGCAATAATGGGAGATATTCTGTGTATGACAGGATAGAGGGGCAATAATGGGAAATATTCGGTGTATGACAGGATACAGGGGGCAATAATGGGAGATATTCGGTGTATGACAGGTTACAGGGGGCAATAATGGGAGATATTCTGTGTATGACAGGATAGAGGGGCAATAATGGGAGATATTCGGTGTATGACAGGATACAGGGGGCAATAATGGGAGATATTCTGTGTATGACAGGATATAGGGGGGCAATAATGGGAGATATTAGGTGTATGACAGGATACAAGGGGCAATAATGGGAGATATTCTGTGTATGACAGGATACAGGGGGCAATAATGGGAGATATTCGGTGTATGACAGGATACAAGGGGCAATAATGGGAGATATTCGGTGTATGACAGGATACAGGGGGCAATAATGGGAGATATTCGCGTATGACAGGATACAGGGGACAATAATGGGAGATATTTGGTGTATGACAGGATATAGAGGGGCAATAATGGCAGATATTAGGTGTATGACAGGTTACAGGGGGCAAGAATGGGAGATATTCTGTGTATGACAGGATAGAGGGGCAAAAATGGGAGATATTCGGTGTATGACAGGATACAGGGGGCAATAATGGGAGATATTCTGTGTATGACAGGATACAGGGGGCAATAATGGGAGATATTAGGTGTATGACAGGATACAGGGGGCAATAATGGGAGATATTCGGTGTATGACAGGATACAGGGGGCAATAATGTGAGATATTAGATGTTTGACAGGATACAGTGGGCAATAATGGGAGATATTCTGTGTATGACAGGATACAGGGGGCAATAATAGGAGATATTCGGCGTATGACAGGATACAGGGGACAATAATGGGAGATATTTGGTGTATGACAGGATATAGAGGGGCAAATAATGGGAGATATTCAGTGTGTGACAGGATACAGGGGGCAATAATGGGAGATATTCGATGTATGACAGGATACAGGGGGCAATAATGGGAGATATTCGGTGTATTACAGGATACAGGGGGCAATAATGGGAGATATTCTGTGTATGACAGGATACAGGGGGCAATAATGGGAGATATTCTGTGTATCACAGGATATAGAGGGGCAATAATGGGAGATATTCGGTGTATGACAGGATACAGGGGGCAATAGTGGGAAATATTCGATGTATGACAGGATACAGGGGGCAATAATGGGAGATATTCGGTGTGTGACAGGTTACAGGGGGCAATAATTGGAGATATTCTGTGTATGACAGGATAGAGGGTCAATAATGGGAGATATTCGGTGTATGACAGGATACAGGGGGCAATAATGGGAGATATTCTGTGTATGACAGGATACAGGGGGCAATAATGGGAGATATTCAGTGTATGACAGGATACAGGGGGCAATAATGGGAGATATTCATATGACAGGATACAGGGGGCAATAATGGAAGATATTCGGTGTATGACAGGATACAGAAGGCAATAATGGGAGATATTCGGTGTATGACAGGATACAGGGGGCAATAATGGGAGATATTCGTATGACAGGATATAGAGGGGCAACAATGGGATATATTCGTATAACAGGATACAGGGGGCTATAATGGGTGATATTCTATGTATGACAGGATATAGAGGGGCAATAATGGGAGATATTCTGTGTATGACAGGATATAGAGGGGCAATAATGGGAGATATTTTGTGTATGACAGGATACAGGGGGCAATAGTGGGAGATATTCGATGTATGACAGGATACAGGGGGCAATAATGGGAGATAGTAGGTGTATGACAGGATACAGTGGGCAATAATGGGAGATATTCTGTGTATGACAGGATACAGGGGGCAATAATGGGAGATATTCGGCGTATGACAGGATACAGGGGACAATAATGGGAGATATTTGGTGTATGACAGGATATAGAGGGGCAATAATGGCAGATATTAGGTGTATGACAGGATACAGGGGGCAATAATGAGAGATATTCTGTGTATGACAGGATATAGAGGGGCAATAATGGGAGATATTAGGTGTATGACTGACAGGATACAGGGGGCAATAATGGGAGATATTCTGTGTATGACAGGATACAGGGGGCAATAATGGGAGATATTCTGTGTATGACAGGATATAGAGGGGCAATAATGGGAGATATTCGGTGTATGACAGGATAGAGGGGGCAATAGTGGGAAATATTCGATGTATGACAGGATACAGGGGGCAATAATGGGAGATATTCGGTGTATGACAGGTTACAGGGGGCAATAATTGGAGATATTCTGTGTATGACAGGATAGAGGGTCAATAATGGGAGATATTCGGTGTATGACAGGATACAGGGGGCAATAATGGGAGATATTAGGTGTATGACAGGATACAGTGGGCAATAATGGGAGATCTTCTGTGTATGACAGGATACAGGGGGCAATAATGGGAGATATTTGGTGTATGACAGGATATAGAGGGGCAATAATGGGAGATATTAGGTGTATGACAGGATACAGGGGGCAATAATGGGAGATATTCTGTGTATGACAGGCTATAGAGGGGCAATAATGGGAGATATTCGGTGTATGACAGGATATAGGGGGCAATAATGGGAGATATTCGGTGTATGATAGGATACAGGGGGCAATAATGGGAGATATTCTGTGTATGACAGGATAGAGGGGCAATAATGGGAAATATTCGGTGTATGACAGGATACAGGGGGCAATAATGGGAGATATTCGGTGTATGACAGGTTACAGGGGGCAATAATGGGAGATATTCTGTGTATGACAGGATAGAGGGGCAATAATGGGAGATATTCGGTGTATGACAGGATAGAGGGGGCAATAATGGGAGATATTCTGTGTATGACAGGATATAGGGGGGCAATAATGGGAGATATTAGGTGTATGACAGGATACAAGGGGCAATAATGGGAGATATTCTGTGTATGACAGGATACAGGGGGCAATAATGGGAGATATTCGGTGTATGACAGGATACAGGGGGCAATAATGGGAGATATTCGCGTATGACAGGATACAGGGGACAATAATGGGAGATATTTGGTGTATGACAGGATATAGAGGGGCAATAATGGCAGATATTAGGTGTATGACAGGTTACAGGGGGCAAGAATGGGAGATATTCTGTGTATGACAGGATAGAGGGGCAAAAATGGGAGATATTCGGTGTATGACAGGATACAGGGGGCAATAATGGGAGATATTCTGTGTATGACAGGATACAGGGGGCAATAATGGGAGATATTAGGTGTATGACAGGATACAGGGGGCAATAATGGGAGATATTCGGTGTATGACAGGATACAGGGGGCAATAATGTGAGATATTAGGTGTTTGACAGGATACAGTGGGCAATAATGGGAGATATTCTGTGTATGACAGGATACAGGGGGCAATAATAGGAGATATTCGGCGTATGACAGGATACAGGGGACAATAATGGGAGATATTTGGTGTATGACAGGATATAGAGGGGCAAATAATGGGAGATATTCAGTGTGTGACAGGATACAGGGGGCAATAATGGGAGATATTCGATGTATGACAGGATACAGGGGGCAATAATGGGAGATATTCGGTGTATTACAGGATACAGGGGGCAATAATGGGAGATAGTAGGTGTATGACAGGATACAGGGGGCAATAATGGGAGATATTCTGTGTATCACAGGATATAGAGGGGCAATAATGGGAGATATTCGGTGTATGACAGGATACAGGGGGCAATAGTGGGAAATATTCGATGTATGACAGGATACAGGGGGCAATAATGGGAGATATTCTGTGTATGACAGGATAGAGGGGCAATAATGGGAGATATTCGGTGTATGACAGGATATAGGGGGCAATAATGGGAGATATTCGGTGTATGATAGGATACAGGGGGCAATAATGGGAGATATTCTGTGTATGACAGGATAGAGGGGCAATAATGGGAAATATTCGGTGTATGACAGGATACAGGGGGCAATAATGGGAGATATTCGGTGTATGACAGGTTACAGGGGGCAATAATGGGAGATATTCTGTGTATGACAGGATAGAGGGGCAATAATGGGAGATATTCGGTGTATGACAGGATAGAGGGGGCAATAATGGGAGATATTCTGTGTATGACAGGATATAGGGGGGCAATAATGGGAGATATTAGGTGTATGACAGGATACAAGGGGCAATAATGGGAGATATTCTGTGTATGACAGGATACAGGGGGCAATAATGGGAGATATTCGGTGTATGACAGGATACAGGGGGCAATAATGGGAGATATTCGCGTATGACAGGATACAGGGGACAATAATGGGAGATATTTGGTGTATGACAGGATATAGAGGGGCAATAATGGCAGATATTAGGTGTATGACAGGTTACAGGGGGCAAGAATGGGAGATATTCTGTGTATGACAGGATAGAGGGGCAAAAATGGGAGATATTCGGTGTATGACAGGATACAGGGGGCAATAATGGGAGATATTCTGTGTATGACAGGATACAGGGGGCAATAATGGGAGATATTAGGTGTATGACAGGATACAGGGGGCAATAATGGGAGATATTCGGTGTATGACAGGATACAGGGGGCAATAATGTGAGATATTAGGTGTTTGACAGGATACAGTGGGCAATAATGGGAGATATTCTGTGTATGACAGGATACAGGGGGCAATAATAGGAGATATTCGGCGTATGACAGGATACAGGGGACAATAATGGGAGATATTTGGTGTATGACAGGATATAGAGGGGCAAATAATGGGAGATATTCAGTGTGTGACAGGATACAGGGGGCAATAATGGGAGATATTCGATGTATGACAGGATACAGGGGGCAATAATGGGAGATATTCGGTGTATTACAGGATACAGGGGGCAATAATGGGAGATAGTAGGTGTATGACAGGATACAGGGGGCAATAATGGGAGATATTCTGTGTATCACAGGATATAGAGGGGCAATAATGGGAGATATTCGGTGTATGACAGGATACAGGGGGCAATAGTGGGAAATATTCGATGTATGACAGGATACAGGGGGCAATAATGGGAGATATTCGGTGTGTGACAGGTTACAGGGGGCAATAATTGGAGATATTCTGTGTATGACAGGATAGAGGGTCAATAATGGGAGATATTCGGTGTATGACAGGATACAGGGGGCAATAACAGGAGATATTCGGCGTATGACAGGATACAGGGGACAATAATGGGAGATATTTGGTGTATGACAGGATATAGAGGGGCAAATAATGGGAGATATTCAGTGTGTGACAGGATACAGGGGGCAATAATGGGAGATATTCGATGTATGACAGGATACAGGGGGCAATAATGGGAGATATACGGTGTATTACAGGATACAGGGGGCAATAATGGGAGATATTCTGTGTATGACAGGATACAGGGGGCAATAATGGGAGATATTCTGTGTATCACAGGATATAGAGGGGCAATAATGGGAGATATTCGGTGTATGACAGGATACAGGGGGCAATAGTGGGAAATATTCGATGTATGACAGGATACAGGGGGCAATAATGGGAGATATTCGGTGTGTGACAGGTTACAGGGGGCAATAATTGGAGATATTCTGTGTATGACAGGATAGAGGGTCAATAATGGGAGATATTCGGTGTATGACAGGATACAGGGGGCAATAATGGGAGATATTCTGTGTATGACAGGATACAGGGGGCAATAATGGGAGATATTCAGTGTATGACAGGATACAGGGGGCAATAATGGGAGATATTCATATGACAGGATACAGGGGGCAATAATGGGAGATATTCGTATGACAGGATATAGAGGGGCAACAATGGGATATATTCGTATAACAGGATACAGGGGGCTATAATGGGTGATATTCTATGTATGACAGGATATAGAGGGGCAATAATGGGAGATATTCTGTGTATGACAGGATATAGAGGGGCAATAATGGGAGATATTTTGTGTATGACAGGATACAGGGGGCAATAGTGGGAGATATTCGATGTATGACAGGATACAGGGGGCAATAATGGGAGATATTTGGTGTATGACAGGATAGAGGGGGCAATAGTGGGAGACATTCGATGTATGACAGGATACAGGGGGCAATAATGGGAGATATTCGGTGTATGACAGGTTACAGGGGGCAATAATGGGAGATATTCTGTGTATGACAGGATCGAGGGGCAATAATGGGAGATATTCGGTGTATGACAGGATACAGGGGGCAATAATGGGAGATATTCTGTGTATGACAGGATATAGGGCGGCAATAATTGGAGATATTAGGTGTATGACAGGATGCAAGGGGTAATAATGGGAGATATTCTGTGTATGACAGGATACAGGGGGCAATAATGGGAGATATTCGGTGTATGACAGGATACAGGGGGCAATAATGGGAGATAGTAGGTGTATGACAGGATACAGTGGGCAATAATGGGAGATATTCTGTGTATGACAGGATACAGGGGGCAATAATGGGAGATATTCGGCGTATGACAGGATACAGGGGACAATAATGGGAGATATTTGGTGTATGACAGGACATAGAGGGGCAATAATGGCAGATATTAGGTGTATGACAGGATACAGGGGGCAATAATGAGAGATATTCTGTGTATGACAGAATATAGAGGGGCAATAATGGGAGATATTAGGTGTATGACTGACAGGATACAGGGGGCAATAATGGGAGATATTCTGTGTATGACAGGATATAGAGGGGCAATAATGGGAGATATTCGGTGTATGACAGGATAGAGGGGGCAATAGTGGGAAATATTCGATGTATGACAGGATACAGGGGGCAATAATGGGAGATATTCGGTGTATGACAGGTTACAGGGGGCAATAATTGGAGATATTCTGTGTATGACAGGATAGAGGGTCAATAATGGGAGATATTCGGTGTATGACAGGATACAGGGGGCAATAATGGGAGATATTAGGTGTATGACAGGATACAGTGAGCAATAATGGGAGATCTTCTGTGTATGACAGGATACAGGGGGCAATAATGGGAGATATTTGGTGTATGACAGGATATAGAGGGGCAATAATGGGAGATATTAGGTGTATGACAGGATACAGGGGGCAATAATGGGAGATATTCTGTGTATGACAGGCTATAGAGGGCAATAATGGGAGATATTCTGTGTATTACAGGATACAGGGGGCAATAATGGGAGATATTCTGTGTATGACAGGATAGAGGGGCAATAATGGGAGATATTCGGTGTATGACAGGATACAGAGGGCAATAATGGGAGATATTCGGTGTATGACAGGATACAGGGGGCAATAATGGGAGATATTCGGTGTATGACAGGATACAGGGGGCAATAATGGGAGATATTCTGTGTATGACAGGATACTGGGTGCAATAATGGGAGATATTCGGTGTATGACAAGATACAGGGGGCAATAATGGGAGATATTCGGTGTATGACAAGATACAGGGGGCAATAATGGGAGATATTCTTTGTATGACAGGATAGAGGGGGCAATAATGGGAGATATTCGGTGTATGACAGGAGGGGAGGGATGGGGGAGGGTCTCGGCCAGGACAATAGACACCTATAGATGTGACACCAGGAGGAGGATCCTCTCCCCGTGTAATCCCCTCAGCTCCGGGAAGAGGGAGGGAGGAGAGGCCGCCGGCTCCCGGGATTCCTCCTCCTGTCACTGACCCATGAGCCTGCTCGGGAGTTATCGGAAAAAGACCAACAATGACGGCTATGAGTCTTTGCAGCTGGTGGAGAGCAACGGTGACCCGAGTAGCGGCGGTGGCGGCAGGGAGCGGCCGGCGAGCAGGCAAGGAGTGAGCGGGGCGGCGGCGGCTGCAGCATCCGGAGCGTCCCCAGCAGCAGCCCGGAGCCCGGCCCGGCAGCCAGACTGCAGCACCATGGACAGCTCAGGTACAGGGACGCGGCCTGCGGGCAGGAGCATGCTGAGGGGGGAGGGTGGGGCCTTATCCACCTGTGTGTGTCAGTGCATCCTTCATGTGCGGCCCCTGATCTCTGTGGGTCAGTGCATCCTTCATGCGGGGCCCCTGGTCTCTATGTGTCAGTGCATGCGGGGCCCCTGGTCTCTATGTGTCAGTGCATGCGGGACCCCTGATCTCTATGTGTGTCAGTGCATCCTTCATGTGGGGCCCCTGATCTCTGTGTCAATGAATTCTGCATGTGGGGGGGGGGGGGGCTGATCTCTATGTGTGTCAGTGCATGTTGCATGTGGGGGTCCCAGATCTCCATGTTTGTCAGTGCATGCTCCATGTGGGGGCCCTGGTCTCCATGTCTGTCAGTGCATCTTTCATGTGGGGGCCCTGGTGGGGTCATGCAGCAGCTGACCGCACTGTTTGCCAGTGTATGTGTCATTTAGGGGTTCCTGCACCTGATCTCCCCACTCTGTCCTAATCACACTGTCAGTGCATGTGACATTTAGGAGTTCCTGCACCAGTTCTCCCCACTCTGTCCTAATCACACTGTCAGTGCATGTGTCATTTAGGGGTTCCTGCACCAGTTCTCCCCACTCTGTCCTAATCACACTGTCAGTGCATGTGTCATTTAGGGGTTCCTGCACCAGTTCTCCCCACTCTGTCCTAATCACACTGTCAGTGCATGTGTCATTTAGGGGTTCCTGCACCAGTTCTCCCCACTCTGTCCTAATCACACTGTCAGTGCATGTGTCATTTAGGGGTTCCTGCACCAGTTCTCCCCACTCTGTCCTAATCACACTGTCAGTGCATGTGTCATTTAGGGGTTCCTGCACCAGTTCTCCCTACTCTGTCCTAATCACACTGTCAGTGCATGTGTCATTTAGGGGTTCCTGCACCAGTTCTCCCCACTCTGTCCTAATCACACTGTCAGTGCATGTGTCATTTAGGGGTTCCTGCACCTGATCTCCCCACTCTGTCCTAATCACACTGTCAGTGCATGTGTCATTTAGGGGTTCCTGCACCTGATCTCCCCACTCTGTCCTAATCACACTGTCAGTGCATGTGTCATTTAGGGGTTCCTGCACCTGATCTCCCCACTCTGTCCTAATCACACTGTCAGTGCATGTGTCATTTAGGGGTTCCTGCACCTGATCTCCCCACTCTGTCCTAATCACACTGTCAGTGCATGTGTCATTTAGGGGTTCCTGCACCTGATCTCCCCACTCTGTCCTAATCACACTGTCAGTGTATGTGTCATTTAGGGGTTCCTGCACCTGATCTCCCCACTCTGTCCTAATCACACTGTCAGTGTATGTGTCATTTAGGGGTTCCTGCACCTGATCTCCCCACTCTGTCCTAATCACACTGTCAGTGCATGTGTCATTTAGGGGTTCCTGCACCTGATCTCCCCACTCTGTCCTAATCACACTGTCAGTGTATGTGTCATTTAGGGGTTCCTGCACCTGATCTCCCCACTCTGTCCTAATCACACTGTCAGTGCATGTGTCATTTAGGGGTTCCTGCACCTGATCTCCCCACTCTGTCCTAATCACACTGTCAGTGCATGTGTCATTTAGGGGTTCCTGCACCTGATCTCCCCACTCTGTCCTAATCACACTGTCAGTTCATGTGTCATTTAGGGGTTCCTGCACCTGAACTCTCCACTCTGTCCTAATCACACTGTCAGTGCATGTGTCATTTAGGGGTTCCTGCACCAGTTCTCCCCACTCTGTCCTAATCACACTGTCAGTGCATGTGTCATTTAGGGGTTCCTGCACCAGTTCTCCCCACTCTGTCCTAATCACACTGTCAGTGCATGTGTCATTTAGGGGTTCCTGCACCTGAACTCTCCACTCTGTCCTAATCACACTGTCAGTGCATGTTTCATTTAGGGGTTCCTGCACCTGATATCTCCACTCTGTCCTAATCACACTGTCAGTGCATGTGTCATTTAGGGGTTCCTGCACCCGATCTCCCCACTCTATCCTAAAAACACTGTCAGTGCATGTGACATTTAGGGGTTCCTGCACCTGATCTCCCCACTCTGTCCTAATCACACTGTCAGTGCATGTGTCATTTAGGGGTTCCTGCACCTGATCTCCCCACTCTGTCCTAATCACACTGTCAGTGCATGTGTCATTTAGGGGTTCCTGCACCTGATCTCCCCACTCTGTCCTAATCACACTGTCAGTGCATGTGTCATTTAGGGGTTCCTGCACCAGTTCTCCCCACTCTGTCCTAATCACACTGTCAGTGCATGTGTCATTTAGGGGTTCCTGCACCAGTTCTCCCCACTCTGTCCTAATCACACTGTCAGTGCATGTGTCATTTAGGGGTTCCTGCACCTGAACTCTCCACTCTGTCCTAATCACACTGTCAGTGCATGTGTCATTTAGGGGTTCCTGCACCTGACCTCTCCACTCTGTCCTAATCACACTGTCAGTGCATGTGTCATTTAGGGGTTCCTGCACCTGATCTCCCCACTCTGTCCTAATCAAACTGTCAGTACATGTGTCATTTAGGGGTTCCTGCACCTCATCTCTCCACTCTGTCCTAATCACACTGTCAGTGCATGTGTCATTTAGGGGTTCCTGCACCAGTTCTCCCCACTCTGTCCTAATCACACTGTCAGTGCATGTGTCATTTAGGGGTTCCTGCACCTGAACTCTCCACTCTGTCCTAATCACACTGTCAGTGCATGTTTCATTTAGCGGTTCCTGCACCTGATATCTCCACTCTGTCCTAATCACACTGTCAGTGCATGTGTCATTTAGGGGTTCCTGCACCCGATCTCCCCACTCTATCCTAAAAACACTGTCAGTGCATGTGACATTTAGGGGTTCCTGCACCTGATCTCCCCACTCTGTCCTAATCACACTGTCAGTGCATGTGTCATTTAGGGGTTCCTGCACCTGATCTCCCCACTCTGTCCTAATCACACTGTCAGTGCATGTGTCATTTAGGGGTTCCTGCACCTGATCTCCCCACTCTGTCCTAATCACACTGTCAGTGCATGTGTCATTTAGGGGTTCCTGCACCAGTTCTCCCCACTCTGTCCTAATCACACTGTCAGTGCATGTGTCATTTAGGGGTTCCTGCACCAGTTCTCCCCACTCTGTCCTAATCACACTGTCAGTGCATGTGTCATTTAGGGGTTCCTGCACCTGAACTCTCCACTCTGTCCTAATCACACTGTCAGTGCATGTGTCATTTAGGGGTTCCTGCACCTGACCTCTCCACTCTGTCCTAATCACACTGTCAGTGCATGTGTCATTTAGGGGTTCCTGCACCTGATCTCCCCACTCTGTCCTAATCAAACTGTCAGTACATGTGTCATTTAGGGGTTCCTGCACCTCATCTCTCCACTCTGTCCTAATCACACTGTCAGTGCATGTGTCATTTAGGGGTTCCTGCACCAGTTCTCCCCACTCTGTCCTAATCACACTGTCAGTGCATGTGTCATTTAGGGGTTCCTGCACCAGTTCTCCCTACTCTGTCCTAATCACACTGTCAGTGCATGTGTCATTTAGGGGTTCCTGCACCAGTTCTCCCCACTCTGTCCTAATCACACTGTCAGTGCATGTGTCATTTAGGGGTTCCTGCACCTGATCTCCCCACTCTGTCCTAATCACACTGTCAGTGCATGTGTCATTTAGGGGTTCCTGCACCTGATCTCCCCACTCTGTCCTAATCACACTGTCAGTGCATGTGTCATTTAGGGGTTCCTGCACCTGATCTCCCCACTCTGTCCTAATCACACTGTCAGTGCATGTGTCATTTAGGGGTTCCTGCACCTGAACTCTCCACTCTGTCCTAATCACACTGTCAGTGCATGTGTCATATAGGGGTTCCTGCACCAGTTCTCCCCACTCTGTCCTAATCACACTGTCAGTGCATGTGTCATTTAGGGGTTCCTGCACCAGTTCTCCCCACTCTGTCCTAATCACACTGTCAGTGCATGTGTCATTTAGGGGTTCCTGCACCTGAACTCTCCACTCTGTCCTAATCACACTGTCAGTGCATGTTTCATTTAGGGGTTCCTGCACCTGATATCTCCACTCTGTCCTAATCACACTGTCAGTGCATGTGTCATTTAGGGGTTCCTGCACCCGATCTCCCCACTCTATCCTAAAAACACTGTCAGTGCATGTGACATTTAGGGGTTCCTGCACCTGATCTCCCCACTCTGTCCTAATCACACTGTCAGTGCATGTGTCATTTAGGGGTTCCTGCACCTGATCTCCCCACTCTGTCCTAATCACACTGTCAGTGCATGTGTCATTTAGGGGTTCCTGCACCTGATCTCCCCACTCTGTCCTAATCACACTGTCAGTGCATGTGTCATTTAGGGGTTCCTGCACCAGTTCTCCCCACTCTGTCCTAATCACACTGTCAGTGCATGTGTCATTTAGGGGTTCCTGCACCAGTTCTCCCCACTCTGTCCTAATCACACTGTCAGTGCATGTGTCATTTAGGGGTTCCTGCACCTGAACTCTCCACTCTGTCCTAATCACACTGTCAGTGCATGTGTCATTTAGGGGTTCCTGCACCTGACCTCTCCACTCTGTCCTAATCACACTGTCAGTGCATGTGTCATTTAGGGGTTCCTGCACCTGATCTCCCCACTCTGTCCTAATCAAACTGTCAGTGCATGTGTCATTTAGGGGTTCCTGCACCTCATCTCTCCACTCTGTCCTAATCACACTGTCAGTGCATGTGTCATTTAGGGGTTTCTGCACCTGATCTCCCCACTCTATCCTAATCACACTGTCAGTGCATGTGTCATTTAGGGGTTCCTGCACCTGATCTCCCCACTCTGTCCTAATCACACTGTCAGTGCATGTGTCATTTAGGGGTTCCTGCACCTGATCTCCCCACTCTGTCCTAATCACACTGTCAGTGCATGTGTCATTTATTGGTTCCTGCACCTGATATCTCCACTCTGTCCTAATCACACTGTCAGTGCATGTGTCATTTAGGGGTTCCTGCACCCGATCTCCCCACTCTATCCTAAAAACACTGTCAGTGCATGTGTCATTTAGGGGTTCCTGCACCTGATCTCCCCACTCTATCCTAATCACACTGTCAGTGCATGTGTCATTTAGGGGTTCCTGCACCTGATCTCCCCACTCTATCCTAATCACACTGTCAGTGCATGTGTCATTTAGGGGTTCCTGCACCTGATATCTCCACTCTGTCCTAATCACACTGTCAGTGCATGTGTCATTTAGGGGTTCCTGCACCTGATCTCCCCACTCTATCCTAATCACACTGTCGGCTGCCTGTGGGAAGCTTTCACCACACAAACACCTAGTACTATAGAATTAGTACTGCATTCATGGCATGTTTCTTGTACCCCAATATATTATTCCCTAGTATTATTGATGTCTGTACATGCTTCATGCACCCTGATACATTACATTATAGAAGAGGTTACAAAACGCAGTCCTCAAGGCTCCCCAACAGTTCAGGTTTTAGAGATATCTATGGTTGAGCACAGGTGGTTAAATCAAATTGACTGAGGTACTAATTAAGTCACTCTTACTCAACAATGGATATCTCTAAAACATGTACTGTTGGGGAGCCTTGAGGGCTGCATTTGGGAACCTCTGCACTATAGTATTATATGTGTGCTATGTCTGTACATGCTTCATATTCATGTATGCCAACACCTTGTTCCATAGTATTGCAGTCATGTTCCCAAACATTTTGCGCACTATCTAGTATTATATACATGCTCTGTCTGTGTATACTTCATGTACCCCAACATTTCTCACCCTATCTAGTATTGTATGAATGCCCTGTCTGTGTATACTTAATGTACCCCAACTTTTGGCACCCTATCTAGTATTATATACATGTTCTGTCTGTGTATACTTCATGTACCCCAACATTACACACCCTATCTAGTATTGTATGCATGCTCTGTCTGTGTATACTTCATGTACCTCAACATTTCACACCCTATATAGTATTACATACATGCTCTGTCTGAGTATACTTCATGTACCTCAACATTTCACACCGTATCTAGTATTACATACATGCTCTGTCTGTGTATACTTCATGTACCTCAACATTTCACATCGTATCTAGTATTACATACATGCTCTGTCTGTGTATACTTCATGTACCTCAACATTTCACACCGTATCTAGTATTATATACATGCTCTGTCTGAGTATACTTCATGTACCCCAACATTACACACCCTATCTAGTATTGTATACATGCTCTGTCTGTGTATACTTCATGTACCTCAACATTTCACACCCTATCTAGTATTACATACATGCTCTGTTTGTGTATACTTCATGTACCTCAACATTTCACACCGTATCTAGTATTATATACATGCTCTGTCTGTGTATACTTCATGTACCTCAACATTTCACACCCTATCTAGTATTACATACATGCTCTGTCTGTGTATACTTCATGTACCTCAACATTTCACACCGTATCTAGTATTACTTACATGCTCTGTCTGTGTATACTTCATGTACCTCAACATTTCACACCGTATCTAGTATTATATACATGCTCTGTCTGAGTATACTTCATGTACCCCAACATTACACACCCTATCTAGTATTGTATACATGCTCTGTCTGTGTATACTTCATGTACCTCAACATTTCACACCCTATATAGTATTGTATGAATGCCCTGTCTGTGTATACTTAATGTACCCCAAACATTACACACCATATCTAGTATTGTATGCATGCTCTGTCTGTGTATACTTCATGTACCCCAACATTTCACACCCTATACAGTATTGTATATGTGCTCTGTCTGTGTATACTTCATGTACCCCAACATTTCACACCCTATCTAGTATTATATACATGCTCTGTCTGTGTATACTTCATGTACCCCAACATTTCACACCCTATCTAGTATTGTATACATGCTCTGTCTGTGTATACTTCATGTACCCCAACATTTCACACCCTATCTAGGATTGTATGCATTCTCTGTCTGTGTATACTTCATGTACCCCAACATTTCACACCCTATATAGTATTGTATGAATGCCCTGTCTGTGTATACTTAATGTACCCCAACTTTTGGCACCCTATCTAGTATTATATACATGCTCTGTCTGTGGATACTTCATGTACCCCAACATTTCACACCCTATCTAGTATTGTATACATGCTCTGTCTGTGTATACTTCATGTACCCCAACATTTCACACCCTATCTAGTATTATATACATGCTCTGTCTGTGTATACTTCATGTACCCCAACATTTCACACCTTATCTAGTATTGTATACATGCTCTGTCTGTGTATACTTCATGTACCCCAACATTTCACACCCTATCTAGTATTGTATGCATTCTCTGTCTGTGTATACTTCATGTACCCCAACATTTCACACCCTATATAGTATTGTATGCATGCTCTGTCTGTGTATACTCATGTACACTGACGCCTTTCACCATCACTTGTGTAGGTGCTAACGCACATTCTGTGTATGATTCATTCACCCCATCACTGTGCACCCTGGCAGGGCCGTAACTAGGGTTGTGTGACCAGTGCCGTCGCACAGGGCACCACAGGGCAGGAGGTGCTGTTTTGGCCTGTCAATTTACCTGTTTATTATCATTCTCACTTGTAGCTTCCTCTTCTTTTATCCCCAGCATCTCCTTGCCTCCCCTATCTCTTCCCTGGCCCTTCCCCATGAGGCCATGGCCCTCTCTCAGATGCACTATATTATGTCCCTATTTATCCCCAGCATCTCCTGGACTCCCCTATCTCTTCCCTGCCTCTTCCCCATGAGGCCATGGCCCTCTCTCAGGTGCACTATATTATATCCCTATTTATCCCCAGCATCTCCTGGCCTCCCCTATCTCTTCCCTGGCCCTTCCCCATGAGGCCATGGCCCTCTCTCAGGTGCACTATATTATGTCCCTATTTATCCCCAGCATCTCCTGGCCTCCCCTATCTCTTCCCTGGCCCTTCCCCATGAGGCCATGGCCCTCTCTCAGCTGCACTATATTATGTCCCTATTTATCCCCAGCATCTCCTGGCCTCCCCTATCTCTTCCCTGGCCCTTCCCTATGAGGCCATGGTCCTCTCTCAGGTGCACTATATTATGCCCCTATCTATCCCCAGCATCTCCTGCCCTCCCCTATCTCTTCCCTGGCCCTTCCCCATGAGGCCATGGCCCTCTCTCAGGTGCACTATATTATGTCCCTATTAATCCCCAGCATCTCCTGGCCTCCCCTATCTCTTCCCTGGCCCTTCCCCCATGAGACCATGGCCCTCTCTCAGCTGCACTATATTATGCCCCTATTTATCCCCAGCATCTCCTGGCCTCCCCTATCTCTTCCCTGGCCCTTCCCTATGAGACCATGGCCCTCTCTCAGGTGCACTATATTATGCCCCTATTTATCCCCAGCATCTCCTGGCCTCCCCTATCTCTTCCCTGGCCCTTCCCCATGAGGCCATGGCCCTCTCTCAGGTGCACTATATTATGTCCCTATTTATCCCCAGCATCTCCTGGCCTCTCCTATCTCTTCCCTGGCCCTTCCCCATGAGGCCATGGCCCTCTCTCAGGTGCACTATATTATGTCCCTATTTATCCCCAGCATCTCCTGGCCTCCCCTATCTCTTCCCTGGCCCTTCCCCATGAGGCCATGGCCCTCTCTCAGGTGCACTATATTATGTCCCTATTTATCCCCAGCATCTCCTGGCCTCCCCTATCTCTTCCCTGACCCTTCCCCATGAGGCTATGGCCCTCTCTCAGGTGCATTATATTATGTCCCTATTTATCCCCAGCATCTCCTGGCCTCCCCTATCTCTTCCCTGCCCCTTCCCCATGAGGCTATGGCCCTCTCTCAGGTGCACTATATTATGTCCCTATTTATCCCCAGCATCTCCTGGCCTCCCCTATCTCTTCCCTGCCCCTTCCCCATGAGGCCATGGCCCTCTCTCAGGTGCACTATATTATGTCCCTATTTATAAAATGGTGGGTGGGGGGGGGGGGCGCCATTGCTCTCTCTGGCACAGGGCACCTAAAAGTCTAGTTACGGCTCTGCCCTGGAGTACAATTTCTTTTTCCTTCTTGTATTTCCTATTATGTGCAGGGACAATGTATTCTGGTATAATTATTATTATTCTCTGATATCACCTCTGATGTCATGTTTAACCTGTCTGTTACCTGTGAGTACTCGTTGCACTTTCATTGACCAGTAAATGTAGAACTAAGGGAGGCAGAAACCACAGGGGGATACTGGTATTGATGAGGCTTATAGGGGGTGTATAGTGCCTGGAAATGGTTGTAGATTATCGCACCTCTACTAATCAGATTCTAGCTATTATCTTCTAGAAGGTGCTAGTTAAATGTTAAGAAGAATCTGATTGGTTGCTAAGGGCAACATCTCCACTTCTAAAAACTCTCACTTGCGCCTGATTCAGGGATGTCGATGTTGGATGCAGTCAGTACCATAGCAAGGCTATTCGGCACCCTGTGCCGCCCTCGCCCCTGTGATGTCATGCTAGGGGGCAGGGCTGGTGAAAGTAGAAAGTCTAGAGTTGCTCGGAACTGTCCCTTGGGTACTCTGGGCCTGATTCAGCACAGAATGCAACTGCAACTGCGTACGCAGATTGAGCGATTGTTAGCCATTGTGCATGTGTATAAGCCACACTGCACATGCGTGGTGATCGCACTGCAGATAGGAATCCATCGCAGAGTGAGTGACAGGCTGTGAGCGGTTGGAGGTGGTGACGGGGGATTGGTCAGAGAAACACCGGCGTGCCTAAACTTTCAAACGCCATTACATGGACGCAGTGGCGGATCTAGACATTACTTTTAGGGGGGGGGTTAATAATACTGACCCACATGTGCACCAGACCCCCCACAATAATAATATGCTCCACGAGCAGACTCCCTCCAGCCCACATGTGCAGCAGACCCCCCATGGACTCCCCCCCCCACATTAATAATAATATCCACATGCAGGCTCCCCCAGTCCCACATGTACACCGGGACCCTCCCCCTTATTAACAATATGATCCACAAGCAGTCTACACCCGGCCCCACGTGTACCTGACCCGCCCCCACCCCTAATGATATGGTCCACATTACACAATCACAGCAACAACAACAATGACAGGCAGGGAAAGAACCTGTATTTATCTGACCAACGGTCCGTCACGGTATGCAGTCGGGAAGCTGGCAGACGTAAGCCCGACAGCCGGCTTCCCAACTGCTTTATCCCGACGAGGGTTAAATAACAGGCGTCTAAATCTAGACGCCTGTCATTTTACCGATGATCGGTACAGCTGCTACAGACAGCCGGGGGGGGGGGGGGTTAGGGTTAGGGTTCCCGGGGGGACTTAGGGTTAGGCACCCCCACGGGAGGTTAGGGTTAGGTTAGGGGAAGGGGGGGTTAGGTTTAGGCACAGAGGGGGATTAGGGTTAGGCACTGGGGGGAAGGTTAGGGTTAGGCACAAATAAGGAGGGTTAGGGTTAGGGGGGTTAGGTTAGGTTAGTTGATACTTACCTGCGGACGATCGGGATTTTCAGCCATGTCGGGATTTGACTGTAATTCATACCGATTCCGTCTGTCACAGCCCGGTCTGCTGCACTGCACAAGGGGGTGCCCGCCTTGACGAATACTGTGCTTATTGTGCTCGTCAGAATTCTCTGACCAGGACAGGGGGTAACACAGCGGGCCCGCCAGCCAGCACCAGCGCCATGTGCATGTGACAGACTCTCTCTGCCAGAGTTTCTGGCTGCAGAGAGTCTGACACATGCACATCGCGCAGGTGCTGCGCCGCGGCCGCCTGCACTGCTGATGACGGGCAGTAGCCGCGCTGCCCGGCTGAGTCCATGAGTCTCTTATAATAAGTGGGCGGAGCTTTCGGGAATCGGGGATGTGTGTACAGGGGGCGATCGCCCCCTCCCCTGGATCCGCCACTGCATGGGCGCGCATAAATTAGCCACTGCGATGGCATACGCAGCTCGAGTACTCTCTGCGTGCGACGAGACTTGCAATTTCTGTGATGGGTCAGACCTGCTGTAATTGTGCGTGATGGGCCGATGTGCTTCGATGTTACCGATGTATACGCAGGACTGCGATGTATTACAGATGTGAGAAAACAGCAGTGGGCGTCTCTATGCTGGCTGAGCCGCGGCAGACATTAGCATATATTCGCAGCTTTGTTGCGTGCGATTACGCAGTTGTGTTCGCAGTTGTGATCCGTGCGGAGTCAGGCCCTCTGAGCAGCAGTGCTACCGGCACCTTGCTGTCCAGATGCAGGAGCTGTGTCGATGCCGAGATGCCGCCCCCTGGGCTCTGCGTCCTGGGTTGCGGCACCGCTCGCACACCCCTCCCTATGGCCCTGTATGCAGTGGAGCAGTTTTTTTGGCACTATGTATGCGTCAAAGGCGCACTGTGCACAGGATTAGTGACAACGGTCGCAGTGAGGATTTATACGCAAACTGAGCGACAGGTAGTCAGCGTTTGTGGGAGTTAACGGAGTGTGGTTAGAAAAAATAGGCTGTTTAATCGTAATTATTTTTAATAAATAAACACTTAACAGTGTAAGTGAATAAAACAGATGAACATTCAGAATAGACTAAGTAAACAGCTGAACATTAATGACAACTGTCACTTTGTGGTTCATTTTGGAAAGAAAACATGTTGTGCAGCGACTTGTACTGGCAGGAAGTGATTAGTGCTTCTCCAGGGCCAGGGCTGGCATGTCTGCTCCCTGTTTGCTGTCCTGTTTTCTGAAGTGGCTGCTCAGGTTCTTTGAATAGATCATAATGGTCTTATGTGAGGACTTTGAATTAGAAATGCGTATGTAGGTGAGGCAGTGATGTGCTGATTTTCGGTGAGCAGTGTGTCTGTGAGAGATGTTAGTGTTTACAGCAAAGCATCGTATTGGATGTTCTGTTATAGTTGCTTGATAAATTGCTCAAAGTAACATCCCTTATCATTCTTGTTGAAAAGCGTTGTTATTTAATAGGACAAAATCACCAATAAATGATAAATATGCCCCCTATGTAGCTTGGAAGTTAACTAAATCATGTATTTGATGTTTACTGGTGCCATGACGAAACTCCCTGCTATTTTCGCATGTTTAAGTGCAGAATGAAGTATGCAGTATACGTATGTACCAAACAGGAAAGCTGTAGATATTGTAGATATCTCCTGCTATTCGTCTGCCAGATCCCGCAGCAGCTGCCCCCATAGTTTTCTAAGCCTTGCTTTACAGGTCTTGCTTGCATGGGCCAGTGCCATGTTCAGATGGCGTTAGCCCATTTCCTGCAATGAGGCTGCCCCTGCCTGAGCCGGATCTTGCGATCCCTCTCCAGTGGGCTGCAGGAGGTCTCGCAGACCATCACGAGGGTTAACGCACTGAGCATGCGCAGCTGGAAAGCGACACATGCGCAAAATCTCTCTCTCTTTCTCTCTTATCTTTTCTCACTCCTTATTTTTCTTCTTGTCTTTTTTTCCTAATTTAAATCTTCCTTCCTTCCTTCCTTCCTTCCTTCCTTCCTTCCTTCCTTCCTTCCTTCCTTCCTTCCTTCCTTCCTTTTTCTTCCTTTTCCTTCCTTCCTTCCTTCCTTCCTTTTTCTTCCCTCCTTTTTCTTCCTTCCTTCCTGTCTATCTTCCTTCCTCCCTCCCTTCCTTCCTTCCTTCCTTCCTTCCTTCCTTCCTTCCTCCCCTCTTTTCTTCCTTCCTTACTCCCTCACTCCATTCTTCCTTCCCTCCTTCCTTCCTCCCTCCCTCCCTTCCTTCCTTCCTTCCTTCCTTCCTTCCTTCCTTCCTTCCTTCCTTCCTTCCCTCTTTCCTTCCTTTCTTCCCTCCCTCCCTCCTTCCTTCCTTCCTTCGTCCCCTCCTTCCCTTCCTCCCTCCTTCCTTCCTTCCTTCCTTCCTTCCTTCCTTCCTTCCTTCCCTCCCTCCTTACTCCCTTCCTTCCTTCCTTCCCTCCCTCCCTCCTTACTCCCTCCTTCCTTCCTCCGTCCCTCCTTACTCCCTTCCTTCCTTTCTCCCTCCCTCCCTCCCTTCCTTCCTTCCTTTCTCCCTCCCTCCCTTCCTTCCTTTCTCCCTCCCTCCCTTCCTTCCTTCCTTCCTTCCTTCCTTCCTTCCTTCCTTCCTTCCTTCCTTCCTTCCTTCCTTCCTTCCCTCTTTCCTTCCTTCCTTCCCTCCCTCCATCCCTTCCCTCCCTCCTTCCTTCCTTCCTTCCTTCCTTCCTTCATTCCTCCTTTCTTTCTTTCTTTCTTTCTTTCTTTCTTTCTTTCTTTCTTTCTTTCTTTCTTTCTTTCCTTCCTTCCTTCCCTCTTTCCTTCCTCCCTCCCTCCATCCCTTCATTCCCTCCCTCCATCCCTTCATTCCGTCCTTTCTTCCGTCCTTCCTTCCTTTTCCTTCCTTCCGTCCTTCCGTCCTTTTAAAATATGATAGGAGCTGATTGGTTGGTACTTTATCTCTCTCCACTTTATCTCTCTCCAAGGCTTAGTACATAGGGCCTGATTCATTATGGATTTCAACTGTGATTACAATAGCGATTACGCACGCAGTCTCACTGCAATAGTATGCTAATCCACTGCGATCGCTATGCTGTCACAGCACAACATAAGGACGCCCGCTTTACCTTACACACATCCGTAATGTTTAGCAAGACTGCGAAACCATCGGTAACAGTGAGTACCATCCCAGCCTCACGCACACCAGCACAAGCCCTGACCTTACTCAGGAATTGCTAACTTCATCGCACGCTATGAGGCCTCAGGCTGCGTATGGCAACGCAGTGGATAATTTATGCACGCCCATGCAATGGCGTTCAAACACACTGGCACGCCTGCGTTTAGCCGACCACCCTCCCCCGTCTCCTCTCAAAAACAGCACTTCCTGTCAATCACTCTGCGATGGGTCTGCGTGGTCAGTGCGATCGCAGTCCCGATCACGGTGGGCGGATTGCACATGTGCATACGAATGCGCAAAATGCAACAATCGGCCGATTGCGCGCTTAATCGCAGTTGCTGTCGGTAGTGAATCAGGCCCATAGACCCCGTACTTACTTTCTTTCTCTCTTCCTCCTTCTCTTTTGTTCTCTTTTTTCCTCTAGTTTTTCTTTCTCTCTCATTTTTTCTTTCATTTTTTTCTTTCTCTCATTTTCTCTCTTTCTTTTTCTCACTCAATTTTTCTTTGTTGTCTTTCTTTTTTTTATCTCGTTTTTTTTTTGTCTCATTTTTTCTCTCTCGTTTTTTTCTTTCTGTCTCTCATCTTTTCTCTCGTTTATTCTATCTTTCTCACTTTTTATTTTCTTACGTAAATCCGATGTAGATTTTCTCGTCATTGCCAGGACACAAAGCTTCCTCTGAGCGCATCTATCGCTGGAACATGCCTGATGTACCAGCGTCTTCCTGCTGACCTTGACAACTGGTCTTTGTGCCGCTGTACATTAGCATTTTTGTACAAGAAAGCTGTTTTTGTCTCTGCTCCTAAACACTGACCGATACCTAATGCTGGTTCGGGGAGCCCGGCAGACGCTCCTGCCATGCAAGTAACGCTCTGCGGAGATTTTCTTGGCTTTCACACATTTGCACGGCTCATCAATTGTGAAAACTATGTGAGGAAATGTTTATTTTTGATTAAAACTCCCCATAATTAGGCCGATGGCTGCGATATTTCTGTCTGCTTGAAAAGCATTTTAGCCATTCTGAGTCCATATGTGACGTCTGTGAATCAGGATGATATGTACAGACATGTAATAACAACATAAAGACCAATTTTATTGTCATCTCAGACTTCTGGCTTATTAGCGATGACCCCAGAATTAGAATGCCGGTTTAATTAATAAATTCTTGTTGGGTTCATTCTATATTTTGCTGTAGTGCGTCATCATTGGAAGTTAATGACTTAATTGGTAACGGAGGCAATTTCTAGTGGAATGTAAAATGGAAAGAGAATGTTATAATTTGTAGAAATGCTTTTTTTATTTCATCATTTTGATATACACGTATGTTCGCACTGACAGTATAAAATGTTGAGCAACTAAAACACTGGAACGGTTTTGTTTTATGGTTTGAAATTGGCAAGTTCCACAAAGTAAATGATAGTAACACACTAAACGTCAGCTCATGACGTAATGAGTAAGATGGGGGCGCAACTTACAATATGGCAGAAATACTGGAAGTGAATAACAAAATCATGATGACTAATAGTCCAGCGATACAGAAGTGGAGGAAATAATAATCAAGTGCATAACTGCCCGGTGTGTATTGAAAATCATGCGCACAGAGGGCCTCATTTAGAGTAGGACGCAATTCTGCAGCCTGAATGTAATTGCAAACCTTAAAGACGCACAGTGCCAGCATACTGTAATAATGTGGCTGCACCCAGATGCACGCTAAGCAATGATAAGGCAGTCCTCATCTTCAACTCGATGATAATGACTCCAATATATAAATATGTATTCATTCTCTCTAGAAGAGCGTCGGTACCTTATTGTCTACTCTCTTCAGGTTGAGGTTCTTCTCTCTTCCAGGTTCCTTCTACTGCCTCTGAATATCCCCTTGGCCACTAAACACTAGAATAAGCTACCTAAATTCATAGTCTCACCCTCGCCATTGGCCAGCCACACCTTTTCTTTTCTTTCTCTTTTTCTCATTCTTCCACCCTCGCCATTGGCCAGCCACACCTTTTCTTTTCTTTCTCTTTTTCTCATTCTTCCACCCTCGCTAGTGGCCAGCCACACCTCTTCTTTTCTTTCTCTTTTTCTCATTCTTCCACCCTCGCCATTGGCCAGCCACACCTCTTCTTTTCTTTTTCTCATTCTCTCCATTGGCCAGCCACACCTCTTCTTTTCTTTCTCTATTTCTCCTTCTTCCACCCTCGCCATTGGCCAGCCACACCACTTCTTTTCTTTCTCTTTTTCTCATTCTTCCACCCTCGCTAGAGGCCAGCCACACCTCTTCTTTTCTATCTCTTTTTCTCATTCTTCCACCCTCGCTAGTGGCCAGCCACACCTCTTCTTTTCTTTCTCTTTTCCTCTTTCTTCCACCCTCGCTAGTGGCCAGCCACACCTCTTCTTTTCCTACTCTTTTCTTCTTTCTTCCACCTTCGCCATTGACCAGCCACACCTCTTCTTTTCCTACTCTATTCCTCTTTCTTCCACCCTCACCATTGGCCAGCCACACCTCTTCTTTTCCTACTCTTTTCCTCTTTCTTTCACCCTCGCTAGCGGATAGCCACACCACTTCTTTTCTTTCTTTTCCTTTCTTCCATCCTTGTTAGCAGACAGCTACACCACTACTCTTCTTTCTCTTTTCCTCTATCTTCCACCCCCGCTAGTGGCCAGTAACACCTCTTCTTTTCTTTCTGTTTTCCTCTGTCACCCATCGCTAGTGGCCAGACACACCTCTTCAGTTCTTTCTCTTTTCCTCTATCTTCCACCCTCACTATTGACAAGCCAAACTTCTTCCTTCACTTTCTCTTTTCATCTATTTTCCACCCTCACTAGTGGCTAGCCAAACTTCTTCCTTCTCTTTCTCTTTTCATCTATTTTCCACCCTCTCTAGTGGCCAGCCAAACTTCTTCCTTCTCTTTCTCTTTTCCTCTATCTTCCACCCTCACTAGTGGCCAGCCAAACTTCTTCCTTCTCTTTTCCTCTATCTTCCACCCTCACTAGTGGCCAGCCAAACTTCTTCCTTCTCTTTCTCTTTTCCCCTTTCTTACATTCCCAGTAGCAGATAGCCACACTTCTTCCTTCTCTTTCTCTGTTCCTCTATCTTCCACCCTTACTAGTGGCCAGCCACACTTCTTCCTTCTCTTTCTTTGTTCCTCTATCTTCCACCCTCACTAGTGGCCAGCCAAACTTCTTCCTTCTCTTTCTCTGTTCCTCTATCTTCCACCCTCACTAGTGGCCAGCCACACTTCTTCCTTCTCTTTCTCTGTTCCTCTATCTTCCACCCTCACTAGTTGCCAGCCACACTTCTTCCTTCTCTTTTCCTCTATCTTCCACCCACACTAGTGGCCAGCCAAACTTCTTCCTTCTCTTTTCCTCTATCTTCTACCCTCACTAGTGGCCAGCCAAACTTCTTCCTTCTCTTTTCCTCTATCTTCTACCCTCATTAGTGGCCAGCCAAACTTCTTCCTTCTCTTTTCCTCTATCTTCTACCCTCACTAGTGGCCAGCCAAACTTCTTCCTTCTCTTTCTCTGTTCCTCTTTCTTCCACCTTCGCCAGTGCCCAGCCACACTTCTTCCTTCTCTTTTCCTCTTTCTTCCACCTTCGCCAGTGCCCAGCCACACTTCTTCCTTCTCTTTTCCTCTATCTTCCACCCACACTAGTGGCCAGCCACACTTCTTCCTTCTCTTACTCTGTTCCTCTATCTTCCACCCTCACTAGTGGCCAGCCACACTTCTTCCTTCTCTTTCTCAAATCCTCTATCTTCCACCCTCACTAGTGGCCAGCCACACTTCCTTCTCTTTTCCTCTATCTTCTACCCTCACTAGTGGCCAGCCAAACTTCTTCCTTCTCTTTCTCTGTTCCTCTATCTTCTACCCTCACTAGTGGCCAGCCACACTTCTTCCTTCTCTTTCTCTGTTCCTCTATCTTATACCCTCACTAGTGGCCAGCCAAACTTCTTCCTTCTCTTTTCCTCTATCTTCTACCCTCACTAGTGGCCAGCCACACTTCTTCCTTCTCTTTCTCTGTTCCTCTATCTTCCACCCTCACTAGTGGCCAGCCACACTTCTTCCTTCTCTTTCTCAAATCCTGTATCTTCCACCCTCACTAGTGGCCAGCCACACTTCTTCCTTCTCTTTTCCTCTATCTTCTACCCTCACTAGTGGCCAGCCAAACTTCTTCCTTCTCTTTCTCTGTTCCTCTATCTTCTACCCTCACTAGTGGCCAGCCACACTTCTTCCTTCTCTTTCTCTGTTCCTCTATCTTCTACCCTCACTAGTGGCCAGCCAAACTTCTTCCTTCTCTTTTCCTCTATCTTCCACCCTCACTAGTAGCCAGCCACACTTCTTCCTTCTCTTTCTCTGTTCCTCTTTCTTCCACCTTCGCCAGTGGCCAGACACAGCAGTTATTTTCTTTCTATTTTGCCCTTTCTTCCACCCTCACCAGTGGCCAGTAACACTTCCTCTTTTCCTCTTTCTTTCATCCTCACTAGCGGACAGCCACACCGCGTCCTTTCTTTCTCTTTTCCTATGTCTGTCACCTTCTCCAGCAGACAGTCACACCGCTTTTATTTCTTTCTCTCTTACCCTGTCTTCCACCCTCGCTAGTGCCCAGCCACACCTTTTCTTTTACTTCTCTTTTGCTCTCTCTTCCACCCTTGCTAGTAGCCAGCCACAACAATTATTTCCTTTGTCATCATCAAAATTATAAAATGTGTCCCCCCCCCTCCTAAAAAGGAAATGACCAGTCAGCACCAGTGGTATATCCTGTTCAGGTTGCTGCTAAAGCAGGGGATAATGAACACAGAGACCCCTGACAGAAGAAGTGACCAGCAGCAGGCTGGTTACACTATAACATGAATGGGGTCCCTCCGTCATAATGTGATGCCAGCAACATCTTATGCAGCGTGTGCGGAATTCTGTTATACCCCCCCCCTTTCCATAGGGCAAACCGGAATAGTTTTATTTCATGAATGGGGTGATTAGAACGTTGTGGCAGATTCTGGTGGGACATGTAAATCCCTCCGGCTGAGGTGTTTCTCTGATCTGCAGGAAAAGACAAGCCACCCATATGTTCTCCCTGGCAAAGATGACACCCTTTTGTTTCTTGATAAGAGGAGCAGACCGGGATACGGAGAATACTAATTATAACGTGCATTGTGTGGAGGACAGGCATGCAGAGGTCACGTCGTCTATCACAAGAACAATTTCTAACCTTGCTTATGTTATTGTGTTCCTGCAAATTACTGTTTTCTACTTCAGGGTCCATAGGGGGTCCACAGGGTTGACCTTGGGGTATAGCTGGATCTGGATCCATGGGCACCACGCAGTTAAAGCTTTAGCTGCTCCCAGGATGCACTTGAGTCCGTCCTCCTCTATACCCCGCCCCCGGCCACAGCACCTCAGTTTGAGTTGGTGCCCGGCCGGAGTCGGGTCACCTGCGCAGGGGGGCTGCAGGAGCAGCCCCCAAAAGCTTTCTATTTTTATTTAAAAAAAAAAAAAGAGCCTGTTAGATTTTTATTTTAAAACAGAGGCTCTAGTGTGGCAGCGACGGGCTGTCTATGCAGACGCCCACGCTGCCGCTCTCCTTCCCCGCTGGCGCCGCGACGCCAGTACTGCACTGGGGATCTCGGCGGGAGGCCAGAGTCCGTACTAGCCGGACTCTGGGTCCCTCCCTGGAGTGCTGCCGGAGTCGCCGGGGACAAGGTAAGCCGCGAGTCGCCGATTAGCGGCGGCTCGCGGGTTTTGCCTGCAGATGCAGTCCTTTGCCCCCGGTCCTAGGGGACAGACCGGGGGCCGCTAGCGGTGGCGGCGGGCTCCCCCTCTGAGGAGGAATAACCCGTGGGACCACTAGACCACCAGGGATATATGGCAAGCGGGATGCCGGCAAGCCCTGGGGTTAATATGCTAGCCAGGGGAGGAAGCCTTCCCTGTCAGCGGCTCCTCCCCTCAGCTCAGCGCGCCTTTCAGCACGGAGTCTGGCGTCGCTGAGCTGCAGCTACTCGGCCACTCCTCCTCTGAGGTCTCCAGCAGCCATTTTCTCACAGTGGCAGCGCAGATCTTCAGGGAGCACGCGGACCGGTCCCCCTGTGTACCTCTCCCCTGATTAAGGACAGCGTACACAGCACTATAGCCCTCCCAGACACTGAATCTGGGCAGGTTGATTGTAGTGGAAAGGTGCAGTGAGTATATCTTCCTGCATGGTATGTGACTTTTGCTAGTGCTGCCTGTCTGTGCTTATTTTCTACTTACTGTCAGCTTATACCTATCCCTTTACTTCTCCTACAAGCCCTACAGGTGTGTGGGGGAGGGGCGTTTCTACTGACCTCACTTATATAGATCACGTATTTGTGAGGTCCGTCACATACAGTTGTGTGCTACTCAGTGCCATATTGTGGGCTGTTGTTCAGCACACCGGTGAGTGCGTTTTACTTCTACCCTGGTGCCAGATATATAATATATTCTGTCATGTCAGACGAGGAGGTTGAGCGCTCAGTGGCTCCGGTGTTGGCCTCCTGCGGACGCTGTACTGCAGGAGTAGATAGGGAGGATTTGTCACAGGATGGCCTGTGTAGTCGATGCCAGGTGGCTCCTGGCCCATCCAGACCTTCTCTGGCGCAGGAACCACCGTGGGCGATGTTTTCTCAAGTGCTGGTGTCTATTGCGGACCGTCTGTCGGTCCCGACTGCTCTCCCTACTAGGTCGTTGTCCCAGCCGACCATCCCCCATTCCCCGGGTGTCCCGCAGTTATTGCGGAGTCCTCCTGGCTCTCAGTCGGTGGGTCCCTATGCGGGGTTGCCTATGTATATACAGGCTTCCCCTGTGCCGCAGCAGCCTGTGGTACCTTTTCAGGCCCCTATGGTGACTCCTCCACCCTGGGTGGATGTGCTCTCCAACTCCGTGCAAAATTTGGCGGCCGCTTCCTCGGCTTTTCAGTCAATGTTGCAGACTGACATGCCTTCTAGGATTTCAAAACGCCCACTCATGACACGGGCTGCTCAGGTATCGGACTCAGAGGGTTCCTCAGATGATGGGGAGGTCCCTGATGACACTGACTCGGACGCCTCGGTCCAGGAAATGGATACCAAGTCGTCCATTAATGTGCGAGCACTAGTTAGGGCGGTGCGAGCTATTCTTCTTATAGAGGATGAGGCACCGGTTCCTAAGTCGAAGTTTCCTAGTTTCAAAAAAACTAAGGTGGCTTCTGCGGTGTTTCCCCTGTCGGATCAGTTGACGGATCATATGGCGGTAGCTTGGCAGGCGCCCAGTAAGAGATTCCTTCCTCAGAAGCGGTTGGCTTCTAATTACCCCTTCCCTGAGGCACATTGTAAAAAATGGGAAACTCCACCGGCGGTGGATTCCCATGTCACCCGTTTAACTCGGGGCGCCACCTTACCATTACCGTCGATATCCTCGCTGAAGGATCCCACGGACAGGAAAGTTGAGACTTGCTTAAAGTCTATTTACTCCCTCTCCGGGGCGGTGGCCCGACCGTCCATGGCCATCTCCTGGGTGGCCAAGGCCATTGAGGGGTGGGCCAATGCATTGGAAGATACCTTCCCGGACGACGCTCCGGATGTCCAGCGGGCGTTGTTGGGACAAATGAGGGACGCTGCTTCTTACATTGGAGAAGCTTCTTTAGATGCTAGTCTGCTGACCTCGCGGGTATCGGCTGCAGCGGTGTCTGCCCGCCGATCCTTATGGTTGCGGTCCTGGAGAGCGGACTCTGATTCAAAGAAAGGTCTGGAGGCCTTACCTTTCAATGGGGAATTACTATTTGGTCCGGACTTGGACAAAATAGTGGACACCCTGGCTAAATCCAAGTCGGCCTTCCTCCCTTCGGCGGCACTGCCTGCTAAGGTTCGGAGTTCGGCTTTTCGTTCCTTTCGGGTTCAGGGTAAGGCGAAAGGTCAGTCCTTCCCGAGACAGTCTGCGAGTAAGACGGCCTCTAAACCCAAGAAGCAAGCCTGGAGTGCTCGGCGCCCTTCTTCCAAGCAGGAAGATAAACCTGCGGCCTGATGGGACGGGCCTCCCTCTGGGGGACCTCAGAGTGGGAGGCCGACTTCTTCTATTTGCCCAGTGCTGGCACAATACCACTACGGATGCCTGGGTTCGAGAAGTGGTCTCCCAGGGGTACGCCCTGTCTTTTCGGCACAGACCACCCCACCAGTTTTTCTGCACAAGTCCTTCTCAGGACAAGACCAAGGCGTTACAGGTTCAGGAGGCTATAGAGTCCTTGCTGAAAGCAGGGGTCATTGTTCCCGTTCCTCTATCACAACGAGGGACGGGGTATTATTCGTCTCTGTTTCTGGTGCAGAAACCCAATGGTTCTCATCGCCCTATCCTCAACTTGAAGTCTCTGAACAAATTCCTCAGGGTTCCCAAGTTCAGGATGGAAACGTTACGTTCCATCATTCTGGCGATGGAACCGGGGGATAACATGGTGTCCCTGGACATCCAGGACGCCTACCTCCATGTTCCGATAGCATCTTCACACCAGCGGTATCTGAGGTTCGCTATCCTTCAACACCACTATCAGTTCCGGGCGCTACCCTTTGGTCTCTCCACGGCACCGAGGGTGTTCACGAAGATTATGGCGGTCATGGCCGCACATCTTCGGAACCAGAATGTACGGCTGCTGCCGTACCTGGACGACCTCCTGTTGCTGGCGAGCTCCCCGGAGGTACTGCTTCAACATCTCCACCTGACGATCGCTTGCCTGCAAGCACACGGGTGGTTGATAAATTGGAAAAAGTCCTCCCTGATTCCATCACAGCGGATGGTTCATTTGGGAGCCCTGCTGGATTCGCGTCAGCAAAGGATCTTCCTGACTCCGGAGAAGGTCGCCTCCCTACAGCTGCGGATACGCAGTTGCCTGAGCCGTTGCCGCCTGTCGGTCCATTCGGCTATGAGAGTTCTGGGGTCCATGGTGTCGACATTCGACATGGTGGAATTTGCCCAGTTCCATTCCCGGCCCCTGCAGGGGCTGATTCTATCAGAATGGAACGGGTTACCTCACCGGATCCGCTCTCAGGTGCTGGTGTTGTCTCCGGACGTTCGGCTATCTTTGGCTTGGTGGCTTCAGACAGCTCATCTGGTCGAGGGGCGCCCATTTTGGATCCCGGACTGGGTCCTGCTCACGACGGATGCCAGTCTCCGGGGTTGGGGGGCAGTGACCGGCTCTTTGTCGCTTCAGGGTCGTTGGTCAGCGGAAGAAGCACTTCTCCCCATCAACATCCTGGAACTGCGGGCAGTATACAGGGCCCTGCAGTCGTCCGGCCCCGCTCTTCATGGAAGGGCGGTACAGGTGCAGTCCGACAACGCCACCACGGTGGCGTATATCAATCACCAAGGCGGAACTCGCAGTCAGGCAGCGATGTCGGAGGTGTCTCGTATCCTGACTTGGGCGGAGGGTCACATTCCAGCGATCTCGGCGGTCTTCATCCCCGGAGTCCTCAATTGGGAGGCGGACTTCCTCAGCCGTCACGACGTGCATCCCGGGGAATGGTCGCTTCACCCAGAGGTGTTTCAGCTACTCGTGGACAGGTGGGGACTGCCGGAGCTGGACTTGATGGCCTACCGTCACAATCACAAGTTGCCCGTTTACGGGTCAAGGACAAGAGACGCAGGTGCAAGTCTGGTGGACGCGCTGTCGGTGAAATGGACGTTTCACCTGGCGTATCTGTTTCCTCCGATATCCCTGCTTCCTCGGGTTCTGCGGAAATTCAAGCAGGACGGCGGCATGCTCGTGCTGGTAGCTCCGGCGTGGCCCAGACGTCCTTGGTACTCCGATCTCAGGAGCCTCTCCATCGACGCTCCGTACCTTCTTCCTCAGCGTCGGGACCTGTTGTCTCAGGGGCCCTGCCTTTACCCGGATCTGGTTCGGCTGTCTTTGACGGCGTGGCTCTTGAGACAGCCGTCTTGAGGTCTCGGGGCTTCTCCAGTTCGGTTATTGGTACCATGCTCAGGGCACGCAAGCCTGCTTCAGCACGGATTTATCACAGAGTGTGGCACACTTACTTTCAGTGGTGTGAGTCCAGACATTATGATCCTCAGGTGTTCTGAGTTTCTAGGATCTTGGAATTTCTTCAGTCAGGATTGGATCTCGGCTTACGCCTTGCATCTCTGAAGGTTCATGTGTCCGCCTTGTCCGTGTGGTTTCAACGGCGGATTGCAATACTACCAGACGTTCACACCTTTTTCCAAGGTGTTCTCAGGATCCAGCCTCCCTTTGTGCCTCCTGTGGCTCCTTGGGACTTGGCGGTGGTGCTACGGGTCCTGCAGGGTCCTCCGTTTGAGCCTCTTGAGGCGGTGGAGCTCAAGTGGCTGACATTTAAGACGGTTTTTCTCCTGGCAATTGCTTCGGCCAGGAGGGTGTCTGAATTGGGGGCGCTTTCCTGTTGCCCTCCTTTCCTGATTTTTCACCAGGACAGAGCGGTGCTCCGCACTCGTCCTGAGTTTTTGCCCAAAGTGGTCTCGAAGTTCCATATTAATCAGGAACTTGTTGTGCCAGCTTTTCAGTCCCCTGATCTTTCAGCTGGTGAGACTTCCTTAGATGTGGTCCGGGCGCTTAGAATTTATGTAGACCGGACGGCTTCGGTTAGGAAGTCTGATTCCTTGTTTATCCTCTTTGGTTTTCACAAGAGGGGTTGGCCTGCCAACAAACAAACGTTAGCCCGTTGGCTTCGTTCCGTTATTTGTGAGGCTTATGCACAGGAGGGCTTACCTGTGCCAGCCTCTGTTAAGGCTCATTCCACTCGTTCTGTGGGTCCCTCTTGGGCTGCTAGACGTGGCGCTTCTGCTGTTCAGCTGTGTAAGGCGGCCACTTGGTCTTCAATTCAAACGTTTTTGAGGTTCTATGCGTTTGACACCTTTGCCTCTCAGGATGCATCCTTTGGGCGCCGGGTACTCCTTTCAGCACAGGAGCGTCCCCGCCCTTAGTTGTACTGCTTTGGGACATCCCCAAGGTCAACCCTGTGGACCCCCTATGGACCCTGAAGTAGAAAACAAGAGATATGGTAAGAACTTACCTTTGTTATCTCTGTTTCTACGAAGTCCATAGGGTCCACAGGGCGCCCGCCCTGACGCACCTGGCTTCAAATGGGCTGTGTGGCTGGTCACCGGTTTTCCGTCTCCCATTTCTATTTCTGTGAGTATGGTTTCTTGTGTGTTCCAGTCTTCCTTCTCTCTGTTTAGTCTCCTCCTCCGGCCTTGGCTGCTTACCAACTGAGGTGCTGTGGCCGGGGGCGGGGTATAGAGGAGGACGGACCCAAGTGCATCCTGGGAGCAGCTAAAGCTTTAACTGCGTGGTGCCCATGGATCCAGATCCAGCTATACCCCAAGGTCAACCCTGTGAACCCTATGGACTTCGTAGAAACAGAGATAACAAAGGTAAGTTCTTACCATATCTCTTGTTTTCTCACACATTACACTACTGGGAAGATTCATTCCTGATTTTCATCATATTTATGTGAGATCTACCTTAATGCACTAGTGCCGAGCTGGAGGCGCAGCCCATTAGACTGGAGGGTACCGTAGTGATGTCACAGGTGCTTTGGTAAACTTTCTGGAACCAAATGTGGATTTTAAAGCCAAATTGTGATAAAAGTAATGATAGCGCAGGATGGTGGGGGATCTTTGCTGTTGTACAGGATAAGGCGGGTATATGGTCAGTGAGGGGAAGAGGTTGGGTATATTAAAGGGGATTATTCATGTGACAGATATTTTAGCTGCAGAAAATTTCCTGAAATCAATGGTCACATCTTTGACAGTGACTTCATCGGCAGCGCAATCCTGACAAAATTGTTACGTAGAGCATTTTTACCGCGCAGGTTATATCTTTACAAATGCAGTTTTCAATGCATGTTTAAAGTTACAGTGCCCGCATGGTAAAAAAGTTGTAAATACCATTTTTACCGTGATCGGCTTAGTGCTGCCAGCATTCTGCTGCCGATGTATTGACTGTCGACAGAGTAACCATCGACCTCTTAACTTTGTCCCAATGAAACAGGCTGAGGCAAGTCAAATTCTCTGCGGTGATATTCTCAAAGGTGCAAATGACTGATCCATGGTCTAAGGCAGTGGTTCCCAAACTTTTTTGAATCGCGGCGCCCTAGTGCATCAGTATTGTTTTCACGGCACCCCTAAGCCAACAGTGTGTTATTGAGAAATTCAGAAAAAAAATGTAGTGAAGTAGTAAAGTGAAGTAAATTGTGCTTATCTGTCATCCTTAGGCTCAGTTATGTGGTGGGGGACAGGTTTGTGCTTCTGTTTGTCCACATATTTACATTACATTGACCATAAATAATTTGATTTGGTGCTGGACCACCAACCTGAGGCACCCCTGCAAGTGTCCTGGGGCACCCCAGGGTGCCGCAGCGCACAGTTTGGGAACCACTGGTCTAAGGGGTATAGTTACTAAAGTGAGTGTTTTTAGAAGTGGAGATGTTGCCCATAGCAACCAATCAGATTCTACTTAACATTCAACTGGCACCTTCTAGAAGATAATAGCTAGAATCTGATTGGTTGCTATGGGCAACATCTCCACTTCTAAAATCTCTCACTTTAGTAAATATACCCCTAATTGTCAGTGCTGCAATAATCATTGACATTAGATATACACTTGGCTGTACCTCACAGTAGCCCCAATTTGGGTAGGAAATTAGCAATTTGTGGGCATAATAAGGGGTAGCGTTTACAGGAAAGTGAGCAGAGGCGTGCCAAAAAAATGGGGGTTATTGGCTGGATGATGCTGGTGTTTATTTTGTCCTGATTACGCTTGTATAAAATGTTGGAAGGTATTATTTAGCCCATTTTGCTCATTAATGTGGGTGTAAGCCTTTGTATATGGAGACTGAAATGTAGGTAGCTGTACATATATAGACTCTGTGCAGGGTGTAAGAAATTCTGGTAAATCATTTCAGCGAGATCGCGCATTTTACACTGTGGTATCGTGCATTGCACAATGGGCATATCTAGCACCTATCAATCTCACCGTCTTCATCCCTCTTTCTATCTCCCCCTTACTAACAGAGCCCGCCCTTCCTCTCCCCCCCCTATTTTTCTCCCTCCACACCATACTTGCTTACACTCCCGATTTGGTCGGGAGCCTCCCGAAAATCGGGTGCTGCTCCCGACCTCCCGGGAAGGCAGGCAATCCTCCCAGCCCCCGGCGATGTGTCCGCACCCCACCGCGCTTGTAAGGAGAAACCCCGGTAGCAGGGGGGGCGGTGATGCGTTTTGCGCTGAATCGCGTCATCATGCCTCCGCCCCCGGCTGCACAATGCCATTAATCTCGGTTTTGTGAAGAGGGGGCGGAGCCATGATGACGTGATCGCGTTACCACGCCCCCATGCTCCGCCCCCAACGCCGCGTCAGCTGCCGGGTCCGCCCCTTTTGACCGCGTCACGTCCACAGCCATGCAAGCCCGACAGCTCCCTCCCGTAAGGAGGGAGCTAAATGTCGGCAAGCCTGCTCTAAACCTGGGTTCACACTGGAGCAACCGCCAATCGTTCCAACTCTACGGACAATTTCCCTTGAGCCCACAACTAACCGCATTGAGCACACACACACACTGCAATCTTGTGAATGACCGAACAATATACCGTATTGGTTCTTCGTATACGATTTATCGTTGCTCGTGTACACACAAGAACAATCATCTTTAAGATCACTTGCTGGGAGTGGAAGGATGTGACGTCTTCAGGGACCAAATCGGAATAACATATCGCCTGGTTGTCTGGTTGGCCGTACAAAGTAGGCGATGTGCATCATATCGCTAGCAAGGTCATCAGGATTGATGTGCAGCACATCAAACCTGACAACGCTGCATGTATCCGCGGGAGCACGCATATTGAGTGTACGCACTGAGTGATGTAAGATGTTATGAAATGGCAAATCGTCCGGACATTGCTCCAGTGTGTACCCAGCTTGACCCCTATCTTCCTTGCCACCTTATCGCCTTACCTCCCTTCACCACTACCATCCCTGTCTCTCCCTTCCCCACTGTCTCTTTATAACTCAACTACTATTTCCCACTTGTGTGTCTCTCTCTTACACTGGGGAGAAGAATATGTAATGACATCTGTGTGCTGTAGAGTGGCGGCCATTTTCTTGTAGCACACCTCTTCCTGGTAAATAAGCCTCTGCTCTCCAGTACACAGATGTAGTCCTTCATAAGTGCACTTTCCAGTGTTTTCTTCATGGTGGCTCTGCTGCCGTGTCTCATGCCCGGCTTCAGGGAGATTGCCAGACTCTTGTAGGAGTCCAAGAGGTTACCCCCTTTTCTGCTAACATCAATTTGAATTATCGCAATGGAAATTAAGGAGATTCCTTGTTTGTAAGCTGCGACCCTGGGAGTTTTTGCTCTTTGTAAATAACTTTTATTGACAGAGGCTCAAAGAACGCTGCGCAGTTTATGAAGGAAATGTTTATGAAGTGAAATGTTGTTGCCGATGTATAGAGTAGATTGACCAAGGACTTCTCGCTTATAGGGCTCAATTCAGACCCGCTCGCTAGGATGCGTTCGCAGACAGCCTGCCGATGTTTGCAGTCTGCGCATGCGTACACATCACTGTGGACGTGCGCAAACTAGTCCATGCGATCTGGAAGCGTTCGCTCGCTGCGCATAGCCACCTCGCTAGAATGACTGACAGGACGAGCCGTTTGTGGGTGGTGACAGGAGATGGTCGATGGAAACGGGGGAGTGGTGGTGCGAACGCAGGCGTGCCTGATCGTCTAAAGGCCGTTTCAGAAGCGTGCATTATTAAGACGCAGCATCACAGTACACGTCACATGGTTGAATTACACACTGAAGCACTCGCAGTGCTTACGGTAGGGTATGGTCAGCCACAAGTGCTGCGAACGCTTCCGATGGTACTCGATGTTACCGATTGTTGCATACACATCCTGGAGATGACGTGTATAAATGGGCTTCTTAAGACAGGCTGCTGGGCGTCTACATACACACCGCGAACGCATGAGCGCATCTGAATCGGGCCCATAGTTCTAAATAATCCTGAGGATGAGCCGATAGGATCTAATGAGTACCCTAATAAATGGTAAATTGCTGGGGCGCAGGGTGGGGTCTATGCTGGCAGTTGGAGAGACGTATCATATGCTTAGTAACTATGGAGTGTCTGCGCGGTGTATTGCTTAGTAGGTTTCTGTTCAATTATTGCTTGCAATGTGCCTATTATCCTGCCATGGGGGTAATTCCCCTACAATTTGAATCTGCCAATATCTGGTTACTGTATCTGTGTGTGAATTAGGATAAATCCATATGGAAGTTCAGTGTTGCACCATGGTGACTGCCTGGGAAGCATATTCTAAAAGCTGTAGCGTTCAGAGAGCCATAAACTAGCTCAGATGTAAATTGCACTATACAAATAAAGCTGCCTGGTAGTTGTGGGCTTCCTTATAAAGCAGTCAGAACTGTCCCTGCATTTGCACCCACTTGTATCACAGCAACACAATATACAGTCAGGTGCATAAATATTGGGACATTGACAGAATTTTCATATTTTGGCCTCTATTCACCATCACAATGGCTTTGAAATGAAACAAACAAGATGTGCTTTACCTGCAGACTTTCAGATTTAATTTGAGGGTAATTACATCCAAATCAGGTGAACGGTGTAGGAATTACAACGGTTTCTATATGTGCCTCCCACTTTTTAAGGGGCCAAAAGTAATGGGACAAACTAAACAATCCTAAATCTAACTTTCATTTTTTAATACTTTGTTGCAAATCTTTTGCAGGCAATTACAGCCTGAAGTCTGGAACGCATAGACATCACCAGACGCTGGGTTTCATCCCTGGTGATGCTCTGCCAGGCCTCTACTGCAAATGTCTTCAGTTCCTGCTTGTTCTTGGGGCATTTTCCCTTCAGTTTTGTCTTCATCAAGTGAAATGCATGCTCAATCAGATTCAGGTCAGGGGATTGACTTGGCCATTGCATAACATTACACTTTTTAGCCTTAAAAAACTCATTGGTTGCTTTTGCAGTATGCTTCGGGTCATTGTCCGTTTGCACTTGTGAAGTCCCGTCCATTGAGTTCTGAAGCATTTGACTGAATATGAGCATATAATATTGCCCGAAACATTTCAGAATTCATTCTGCTGCTTTTGTCAGCAGTCACATCATCAATAAATACAAGGGAACCAGTTCCATTGGCAGCCATACATGCCCACACCATGACACTACCACCACCATGCTTCACTGATGAGGTGGTATGTTTTGGATCATGAGCAGTTCCTTTACTTCTCTTCTCTTCCCATCACTCTGGTACAAGTTGATCTTTGTTTCATCTGTCCATAGGATGTTGTTCCAGAACTGTAATGGCTTTTTTAGATGTTGCTTGGCAAACTCTAATCTGGTCTTCCTGTTTTTGAGGCTCACCAATGGTTTATATCTTGTGGTGAACCCTCTATATTCACTCTTGTGAAGTCTTCTCTTGATTGTTGACTTTGACACATATACACCTACCTCCTAGAGATTGTTCTTGATTTGGCCAACTGTTGTTAAGGGGTTTTTCTTCACCATGGAAATAATTCTTCTGTCATCCACCACAGTTGTTTTCCGTGGTCTTCCGGGTCTTTTGGTGTTGCTGAGCTCTCCGACGCGTTCTTTCTTTTTAAGAATGTTCCAAACAGTTGATTTGGCCACACCTAATGTTTTTGCTATCTCTCTGATGGGTTGTTTAGATTTTTCAGCCTAATGGTGGCTTGCTTCACTGATAGTGACAGCTCTTTGGATCTCATATTGAGAGTCGACAGCAACTGATTCCAAATGCAAATGTCACACCTAGAATCAACTCCAGACCTTTTACCTGCTTAATTGATAATGAAATAACGAGGGAATAGCCCACACCTGTCCATGAAATAGCTTTTGAGTTGATAGTCCCATTACTTTTGGCCCCTTAAAAAGTGGGAGGCACATATAGAAACCGTTGTAATTCTTACACCGTTCACCCGATTTGGATGTAATTACCCTCAAATTAAATATGAAAGTCTGCAGGTAAAGCACATCTTGTTTGTTTCATTTCAAAGCCATTGTGGTGGTGAATAGAGGCCAAAATATGAAAATTCTGTCAATGTCCCAATATTTATGCACCTGACTGTATGTATAATAGGAGGAAGGAGTCTGTATACAATATGCATCTGCTAGAGGTGGAAATTCACTGCAGTATGGTAATAGTATATGACTGGCAATGGGGAATTTGTCTGTGAAATGTGGGAGGTAATTGAGTAGTGAGGGGTGCCATTGCTACCGGGTCTAGAGGCTTAGGGGGTCAGTTCTTCTGCATCCAAGTCATATAGTTGTCTACCAAGTTGTCAAACAATATTAACTAGAGCACTACAGTGTGGTATAATGTGAACTGTAGGCACTGTGTGGCATAATGTGAGCTGGAGGCACTGCGTGGCGTACTGTGAGCTGGAGGCACTGTGTGGTGTACTGTGAGCTGGAGGCACTGTGTGGTATACTGTGAACTGGAGGCACTGTGTGGTATACTGTGAGCTGGAGGCACTGTGTGGTATACTGTGAACTGGAGGCACTGTGTGGTATACTGTGAACTGGGGCACTTCTATGGGTGCATAAAATAAACTAGGGAACTACCATTGGGCATAATGTGAACTAGGGCAATACTGTGTGGCATAATATGTACTGGGGGCACTGTGTGGCATAATGTGAGCTGGAGGCACTGTGTGGTATACTGTGAACTGGAGGTACTGTGAACTGGAGGCACTGTGTGGTATACTGTGAGCTGGAGGCACTGTGTGGTATACTGTGAGCTGGAGGCACTGTGTGGTATATTGTGAGCTGGATGCACTGTGTGGTATACTGTGAACTGGAGGCACTGTGGCATTCTGTGAACTGGAGGCACTGTGTGGTATACTGTGAGCTGGAGGCACTGTGTGGTATACTGTAAACTGGAGGCACTCTGTGGCATAATATGAATTGTGGCCATGTATGGCATAGTGATAACTAGGGCACTACTATGGGGCATAAAATGAACAGCTGCTGCAGGGAGGGGTGTCTCTCTAAAAGCATTGAGGCGGGGGCCCCTTCAAAATATTGCTCTGGGGCCCACAAAGTTCTGGCTACAGCCTTGATGTTGACCATTTCCTATGAGAACAGTGGTCATCACCAGTGCAGAAGAATAGATCGTTGGACCTGATTCAGAGATGCATGGACACCCGATGTTCACGTACATCTCCGATGGTTAGACATTTGGGCATGTGCAGAAGCCGCACTGAACATGTGCAGATCTCATTCTGCGCCATCGCTCGCAGTGCCCTGGATGCCGCAGCCTGAATGACAGGCTACAGGTGTTTCACGGCGGAGCAGGGACCCGTTTCCCAAAATAGAGATGCATCGCCTCCATTTTGTGGGAGTGCTGAGGACAGTGACCGCGTCTTCTGTCGCAGATTTACTCTCCTTAGCAGCGGAGATGAGGCAGCCAGTCTGAGTAGGCTTAGGCTCACTCAGATGGCCGATGCTGCGTCCGATGGTCCTGATATAGATCCGATGCTGTGTCTTCGGACGCAGCCCTCGGATCTGCGATGCTGGCAGGAGATGTGTTTTTACTGTAGACACCTCCTACAGCATTACCATAATTTCACACAGCCGCTGCGAGCAGAGGAGCTGATTCCACAGAGGCGGAATCGCAGAGCCGCACACAAGCCACTTTGCAATTCCGTCCTTTCTAAAAATGCAAATGTTGGATGGCGCTGGCCATCTGAGTAAGCCTCAGTATACGCAGGCTGGCCGACGTGCGAGGCCAGGAGTCTGCGTCTATGGACGCGCAGATACACGATAATCGGGGATCTGCGATCAGCAATGCACGCTGGATCTGGGCCAAAGACACAGCGGCTGTTGCAAAGGGCCCATCCCAGGCCCATTGTTAGATATAATGTGCTTTGTTACAGTGTCTCCTACATACAGTATACTCTCTTAAGCTGGGTACACACTATACGATCCGTTGTACGATATATATCGTTCCGTCGCGTATCGGATTGCTATAACCTATGGATTGTGCAGTGTGCATGCCTGATTCGCTCGCAGATGGGGCGATGCAATGAATGACGCCACGCTGCTACGTGCAGCATGTAACGATATATCATACAGCGTATCGTGCAGTGTGTGCGGTGCACACAATTTATCAATACATCGCGTCGTTTCATTGCTGACTACACACATCGTATAGTGTGTTCCCAACTTTACTCTCCTGGAATTTCTCATGGGAGGGTAGGTCACAGGGGAAGGTGCTTGAAAACAGGGAGTGGAGATCCGAACGCAGGCGTGCCAAACGGTCAAAACGGGCGTTTTAAGGGTGTGCATAATTAACAAAGCAGCGTCATCGACCACGTCACTTGGTTGTCTCTTAGCCTGAACTGTTCGCATGATTGCGGTAGGAAAATCCAACCACAAGCACTGCGAGCAGTTCAGATGCCTTTCGATGTACTCGATTAATCAAATAAATAGCGGAGATGACGTAGGATGCGAGCGGCCAGGGGGCGTCTTTACAAAATAGCGAGCGCATGTTTCGTTCGCTCGCTCAGACATAGAGGCGTCAACAGACCGCAAAGAGTGAGCGCTCAATTTAAATAGCCGGCCCCTTTTCCTGACCGAGCGAGCGCAAATAGCATGCGGCTCTGAATCAGGCCCACGGGCCCTAAATAAACCTCCTCCCACTATTTTGCATAAACAAAACAAAACTTTTTTGCACCTATGTATCGGGCGTATGAGCAGGGATTAGACACCACTTTACTTTGTGTGAAACTCCCCTTAGGGAAGAGGTAACGCAGGAGAATAAACTTGGCGAGGAGGAAAACAATTGAGATTACGCCGTATGTCATGTTGTGCATAGATACTGGGGCTGGTTCTGAGAGGGGAGAAAAGCAGGAATAGAGCAAGTGATTTGCCCCTGGAACAAACCATGCTGCAATGCAAGGGGGGCTAATACATTTATTATTTTTTGCATGCAGGGTAAATACTGGCTGCTTCTGCATGTAGCCCACAATTCTCATTATCTGTTTCTGTTCTGTACTCCAACAAATGCACAGTACCACTTCCTCTCATTGCATGCTGAATTATTCACTCACTGTTTGTTTTCGCACCCTGTATCCGGACATACGTAGATAGAGTATGATATTCACGTATCTCTCCTATGTGCTCTATGTACTGTGGGCCTGATTCAGACCCGCTCGCTAGGCTGCGTTCGCACATAGCCTGCCGATGTTTGCAATCTGCGCACGCGTATAAGACGCAGTGCGTGTGCACAAACCAGTCCATGCGCTCGCGAAGCGCTCGCACCCTGTACACAGACGCAACCGCTAGAATGAGTGACAGGACGAGCCGTTTGTGGGTGGTGACAGGGGGTGGTCGATGGTAATGTAGGTGTGGTGGTGTGAACGCAGGCGTGTCTGTGCGTCTGAACGCCGTTTCAGAGGCGTGTATAATTAAGACGCAGCGTCAGCATACACGTCACATGGCTGAATTACACACAGCAGCTCTCGCAGTGCTTGCGGTAGGGTATGGTCAGCCACAAGTGCTGTGTATGGGACCGATGTTACTCGATGTTACCGATTGTTGTGTGCACTTCCTGGAGATGACGTATGTTACTAAGGGAAAGTGGGCGTCTTGTGTCAGGCTGGTGGGCGTCTAAATACATACCGCGATCGCATGGCAAGACATAGTGGGCGTGCTAATGTCTTGCTAGCGATCGCCGGATTTGCATACTTTGGCAGTTGACGGCTGCGTGCGAACGCATCCTAGCGAACTGGTCTGAGGGCCTGATTCAGAGCTGAACGCTCTGAATCAGGGCCCTCCTACCTTTTTTAGGAGCGTCCTCATGGACGCTCGCATAGCTGTGGGTTACCACCCACAGCTATAGCGAGCGTCCATGATAATGGTCGCGATGGTCTTGACCATCGCGACCATTGGGCTTGCGACGGAGACCCTGCGGTAGGGTCTCGCTGCCGCAAGCCCTGGAGTGATTTTGGCTCTATCAGAGCCAAAATCACTGCCACTGACATCACTAGTGATGTCAGTGGGGCCGGCTTGAGACGATAGGCGTTCCCATGGGAACGCCTCCGTCTGGCAGGCACGCCCCCGGCTCGCCCACCATAGGGGGCGTGCTGTCAATCAACATCGACAGCACGCCCCCTTTGGTGCGAGACCCGTAGCGATGGAGAGCCCGTCGCTCGCTGGGTCACGCGCATTCGCACGACGGAGCTCCCTCCGTCATGCGCATGCGCAGTGGGTGAACATCGACCCGCTTGCGAGCGTACTGCCGCTCACGAGCGGGTCTGAATGACCCCCTGAATCAGGCCCTGTGTTCCTCACTATCTGCTTTGTATTGTATGTACATATGTGTGGACATTACAAAGTAATATTCCTCTTATTCTATGTGTTGGGTGTATAATTTGTCAGCTGCAACTTTTTATTGTTACAGCTGTTATAATGTAGAATCGGCTCTTATGCTGTATGAATTAAGATTTATCATTATGTTTAAATAACTGTAATGGAGGGAAGGGAAATTGTTTTGGCATTTATTAAAATTGGATTTGAGATTTGTGAGGCTCTTGGCATCTTTTTGGCTTGCTTCATTGTATTTTGACTTCCTTTTTAAGCAATAATATTATTTTATTAGCATTTAGACCTGTTGAAAATGATGGAATAATCATTATGATGAAATGTGTGCTAAAGACTGACCATTAATACACGGTGTCCTTCCAGGGGCCTCGTCGCCAGACATGGAATCCAATTACGGGGGTGGACTGCTAGACATCGTGAAAGGGGGAGCAGGTCGCCTCTTCAGCAATTTGAAGGACAACCTGAAGGACACGTTGAAGGACACGTCTACTAAAGTAATGCAGTCAGTGGCCAGGTGAGAGGGACCCTCATACATGGCCATCTGTAGGAGAGACTGGACAGTACATTCTGTTACAGTCCGGTGCCAAGGTGGAGGTGAAAGACAGTCTGGGGCTGACTCTGTATTTGGAGACAGCCGCCGGAAGCAGGATTTAGTTGTCTGTGTACTAAGGGCCTGATTCAGACCAGGTCGCAAGCGCTGTGCGCTCGCAACCGGGTCAATGGCGGCCCAGAGAGCATGCGCACGACGGAGTCGGCACCGTTGCTCCGGGTCTCGCACCAAAGGGGGTGTGCTGTTGATGTTGAGTGACAGCACGCCCCTATTGGTGGGCGGGCCGGGGGGGTGGCTGCCCAGACGGAGGCGCTCCCATGAGAACGCCTACCGTCTGAGCCCGGCCCCACTGACATCACTTGGAGAGCTTTCGGATCTGTTTAAGCCGAAAGCTCCCTGGGGCTTGCGGCAACGAGACCCTACCACAAGGGTCTCGTCGCAAGCCCGATGGACCATCTTCCTGGCCGCTCACTATAGCTGTGGGTGGTCACCAACAGCTATGCGAGCGGCCAGGAGGCCGTTCTGAACAAAAAAACAGACCGGCCCTGATTCAGAGCGAGCGCTATGTCAGACCGACTGGCTCTGAATCAGGGCCTAAGGCAGGCCTGGAAAACCTGTGGCTCTCCAGCTATTGTGAAACTACAAGTTCCAGCATGCCCAGGGTCAAGTTTATTTGTTACGGAATGCTAAAACTGTGGCAGGGCATGCTGGGAAGTGTAGTTTCACATCAGCTGGAGAGCCAAAGGATGGCTAGGCCTGTACTAAGGACCTGATTCAGAGCCGCTCGCTAGATGCGATCGCTCGCCCCCAGCGTATGCAAATTCGGCTAAGTGACGCCATGGCAGGTGCTCGCTCGGAAAGGCATAAGCACGCCCACTTTGTATTTGCGAGTGATCACTTTGTTTATGCAGACGGCCATTAGCGTATGTAGAGACGCCCACTAGCGCACGTCATCTCCAGGAAGTGAATTAAAACATTGGTACATCGAGGACCATCGGAAGGGCTTGCAGCGCTTGTGGTTGCCTTACCTTACCGCAAGCACTGCGAGGATTTCAGTGTAAAAAAAAGGCTGGTGACGTACTATGTACTATGACGCTGTTTGTTAATTATGCACGCCTTAGAAATGGTGTTGCAACACACAGGCACGCCTGCGTTCGCACCTCCACTCCCCCGTTATTAGTGTCCTGCCCCTGTTACCACCCACAAACGGCCTCTCCTGTCACTCATTATATTGGGCTGTCTTGGCTTAGCTGGCGAGCAGATTTCGATCGCTCCGAGTAGTTCGCGCACGCGCAGAAGGAAGAGTACTCATGCGCGGTCGCTTACCATCGGCCGCGTTCGAGCGAGCGCCCACTTGCGAGCGGCTCTGAATGAGCTCCTAAGCCTTGGAGAGAAATAAAGTGGACGGAAATAAAGTACCAACCTATCAGCTCCTGACTGTCATTTTTCAAACACAGCCTGTGAAGTGACAGTTAGGAGAAAAAATGAGATGAGATAAGGTGCCAGCCAATCTGCTCCTAACTGCCAGTGTTTGAAAAATGACAGTTGGGAGCTGATTGGCTGGTACCTTATCTACTTTCACTTTGTCTCCTAACACTGCTTAGTAAATAGATCCCATAATACATAGACCCCTTACTAACTTATGCTAATTCGAGATTCCGTTCAGCTAATGTGGGGGTCTGTGCTTCTGCAAGCAGGAAACCCGCGCTGCCCATTGATTTTATATCCGCACCAGCATTTGCACTGTATGCAAAAACATAGTGGACCTCATTCAGAGCCGCTCGCAAAATGCGAGCGCTCGCTCTGAGTGAGGGCGGCCACATCTTAAAAATTATCCGGTCTCCTGGCCGCTCGCTTGGCTGTGGGTTACCACCCACAGCTTTAACGAGCGGCCAGGATGATGGTCGTGATGGTCAAGACCATCGCGACCATAGGGGCTTGCGACGAGACCCTTGTGGTAGGGTCTCGTCTGCCGCATGCCCAAGATAGCTTCCGGCTCTAATAGAGCCGGAAGCTCTCCCACTGACATCACTGGTGATGTCAGTGGGGCCGCCCACAAACGGCAGGCGTTCGCTTGGGAACGCCTCCGTTTGTGAAGCCTCCCCCCCGCGACACCTACAAAACGGGTCAAGCTGTCAATCAACATCGACAGCCGCCTCTTTTGTAGTGAGCCCCGGAGCAAGAGAATTTCTGTCACTCAGGGGCTTGCGCACGCGCAGTGCGGCTGCACAGCCAAACATTGACCCGCTTGCGAGTGGGTCTGAATGAGGTCCAGTGTTTGCACCTGTGAGATCTGCCCGGCTCAGAATGAACCCCTATGGCAGGAGGTGATAGGGGAACATCATATTGGTAATTGTTATTGTATGGAGACATCTGGGTGGGCGGTGCTGGGCTAAGCGTGCTGTAATGCGAAGCGCTGTTCCGATGCAGAGGCGCTGAGAATGAAATGCAGCTGGACGCACTCATGCCCTCGCACTATATAAATGGGGTTAATGTGCGTTTACAGGAGCCGTAATTATTTTGCGGTGTCTGCAGAGAATATTAGTACTCGGAGACCTCATCTTTTTTTCCGTGAATGGGGCGCCTTTCCACCTTCCAGGCGCACGTTAATCTGAAAGTCCTATGTCTTCGAGCAGTTCTCAAGTAGTGCCAGATATAATAAGGACATTACCAATGCCCCATCACCCTCATAATAAATATAAGACACGGTCGCGGCTACACTGTGAAGTGTTTTAGGAGAAAATGTTGTATCCATGGGGAGATTGGCGTAAAGCAGACATTAAAGTGAAGTTATTACTCTTCTCACCACGCGTCTCTTCAGCTGGAGCCACATTACCGCTAAAGAGCAGCTTCTCAGAGGCGGCCATAGAATGTGGGCGTATGTCTCGTAATGCGCATGACGGACAATGCAGTGCGTTTGTTCTGTATCACCCCCGTTGGCCGCACTGATGGCAGCCATGTTATCCTTTCTATAAGATGAGTAACGTTAGCAAGTTCTAGTTTCATGAAACGGCGCTGGATGCGTGAAGAACGTTTGCGTCAGAGGTAGCAGATACAGATAGGTGAAATAAATAATAACTGGTGCAAGGGAAAACCCTGCGCCATTAGCCCAGATACGTAATTGAACAGATGAGGAAGATGTGTCAGTCTTTATATGCTGTCACGGGTGTGATATAAAATATAGTCAGTACAAAGGTTGACAGTCAATAGGACGACACAAGATGGTCAACATACAATAGGTCGACATGTACAAAAGGTTGACAGTGCAAAAGCTTGACAGTGTTAAAAAGTCGACATGTTCAAATGGTCGACATATTTTCTTTTTTTTCTTATTTCTTTTTTTAATCCTAACCCTAACTCCCCTCTAGTGCCTGACCCTAACCCTCCTCCTGGTGCCTAACCTTTACCCTCTCCCTGGTGCCTAACCCTGACCTCTAATCCTAATCCTAACTCCCCTCTAGATCCTGACCCTAACCCTCCTCCTGGTGCCTAACCTTTACCCTCTCCCTGGTGCCTAACCCTGACCTCTAATCCTAATCCTAACTCCCCTCTAGTGCCTGACCCTAACCCTCCTCCTGGTGCCTAACCTTTACCCTCTCCCTGGTGCCTAACCCTGACCTTTAATCCTAACTCCCCTCTAGTGCCTGACCCTAACCCTCCTCCTGGTGCCTAACCTTTACCCTCTCCCTGGTGCCTAACCCTGACCTCTAATCCTAATCCTAACTCCCCTCTAGTGCCTGACCCTAACCCTCCTCCTGGTGCCTAACCTTTACCCTCTCCCTGGTGCCTAACCCTGACCTCTAATCCTAATCCTAACTCCCCTCTAGTGCCTGACCCTAACCCTCCTCCTGGTGCCTAACCTTTACCCTCTCCCTGGTGCCTAACCCTGACCTCTAATCCTAACTCCCCTCTAGTGCCTGACCCTAACCCTCCTCCTGGTGCCTAACCTTTACCCTCTCCCTGGTGCCTAACCCTGACCTCTAATCCTAACTCCCCTCTAGTGCCTGACCCTAACCCTCCTCCTGGTGCCTAACCTTTACCCTCTCCCTGGTGCCTAACCCTGACCTCTAACCCATACCTTAAAAATGTTGAAAAAAACATAAAAAACATGGGTCGACCATTTGTGTATCAACTATTTGAACCTGTCCACTTTTGAACCCTATGAACGTTTTGTGAGTAGGCATTTTGTACTTGTCAACCGTTTGTCCCCGTCAGCCTATTGCATGTTGATCAATTGGTGTCGACCTATTCATTGTCGATCTTTCATCCGGATATGTTGTCACTGTTTCAGCCAAAATATTTCTAAATATTATTTTGCTGTTTGCAGATTGCAGAAGTGACTTTGATTTCTCTATTTATTTTAGTTATGCAAAAGGAGAGCTGGATATCTCATATATTACCTCAAGGATTATCGGTAAGTAACGTTACACTTATGTGTATGCTGTGGTGCAGTAATAGGCCAGAACACCTGCTCAGGAGCCACCCGCAGCCGGGCCTGTTGAAATACTTGTGCACCTGCCACCATGGAATGTTAGTGCATTACCAAAGGGGTATAGTCAGTCTGCAAGGGATGTGCATAGGAGGTCATTCAGACCAGCTCGCGAGCGCAGGACGCTCGTAAGCGGGTCAATGTTCCCCCACTGCGCATGCGCACGACGGAGGGAGCTCCGTCGTGCACATGCGCGAGACCCGGCGAGCGACGGGCTCTCCATCGCTCCGCGTCTCGCACCAAAGGGGGCGTGCTGTCGATGTTGATTGACAGCACGCCCCCTTTGGTGGGCGTGCCGGGGGCGTGCCTGCCAGACAGAGGTCCCCTATAGTGCACCGGCGGCCGGCTTATAAGAATATCACAAATTTACCAACTGGCCGTGGCTGCAGGGGGCGGATTGGTGGGCCCCTATAAGCTTCGGGGCCCATGGGCAACTGCCCAACAAGCCCAATGGAAGAGATGGCCCTGTTAGGCAAATGAGGTCATATAAGTAGTGCTGGTTTGATATATACAGTCAATGGACACATTATTAGGTACAATTCCTTATTAGTATAAATAACTAATCTGCCAATTGTGGCAGGAACTCATGCATAAAAGCCTGATGACATGGTCAAGAGGTTCAGTTGTTGTTAGGGAAACATAAGACTGGGGAAAAACTGTGCTCTAAGGGCCTGATTCAGAGCCGGACGCTCTGACCAGAGCGCTCGCTCTGAATCAGGGCCCTCCTCCCTCAACTTGGAGCGGCCTCATGGACTCTCGCATAGCTGTGGGTTACCACCCACAGCTATAGCGAGCGTCCATGATGATGGTCGCGATGGTCAAGACCATCGCGACCATCGGGCTTGCGACGAGACCCTGCGGTAGGGTCTTGGTGACCGCAAGTCCTGGAGTGATTTTGGCTCTATCAGAGCCAAAATCACTCCCACTGACATCACTAGTGATGTCAGTGGGGGCCGGACTCAGACGGTAGGCGTTCCCATGAGAACGCCTCCGTCTGGCAGCCACGCCCCCGGCACGCCCACCAAAGGGGGCGTGCTGTCAATCAACATCGACAGCACGCCCCCTTTGGTGCGAGACCCATAACGACGGCTTGGCCGTCGTTTTTCGGGTCTCGCGCATGCACACGACGGAGCTCCCGTCCTGCACTCGCGAGCGGGTCTGAATGATCCCCTAAGTGACCTTGATCAAGAAAGGATTGTTGGTGCTGTTAGGAAGGCGACAGTAACTGAAATAACCCTGTGTTACATTAGTGACAAAAGGGCATTGAACCTTGCATGGGATTGGCTACAGCAGCAGATGACCTCACCAGGCTTCACTCCTGCCAGCTAAGAACAGGAAACTGAGGCTACAGTGGGCACAGGCTGACAGGAAACTGAGGCTACAGTGGGCACAGGTTGACAGGAAACAGAGGCTACAGTGGGCACAGGCTGACCAAATTAGAGCACCTTGGGGATGGGATTAACATGAGACTTGTAGCATGAATGTGCAGCTAACTAATCTGCGGCAACTGCATCATGCTAACATGTCACCATGGACCAGAAAGTCTTCAGCTCTAGTTTAGTGCCTGCAATGGAACTTAGGCCCTCATTCAGAGCCACTCGCTAGCGGCAGTACGCTCGTTCCGAGCGATGTTCGCACATCTGCACATGCGTACGGATCGTTATACGCATGCGCGAACCAGTCAGTGCGGCCGAAATTCATGTGCTCGCAATATAGCGAATGCCTGCTATTTTGAGTGACAGAATGAGGCGTATGTGGGTGGTAACAGGGGAAGGTGCTTGAAAACGGGGAGTGGAGATCAGAACGCAGGCGTGCTTAAAGGTCAAAACGGGCGTTTTATGGGTGTGCATAATTAATACAGCAGCGTCATTGACCACGTCACTGGGTTATTTTATAGCCAGAACTGCTCGCAAGATTGTGGTAGCAAAAACCAACCACAAGAATAGCGAGCAGTTCATACGCTGGTCGATGTACTCGATTAATCTAATAAATAGCGGACATGACGTATGGTGCGAGCGGCCAGGGGGCGTTTTTAACAAATAAACGAGCGTATGTTTTGCTCGCTCGTTCAGACTTAGAGGTGTGAACAGACTGCAATTTGCGAACGGATCATTTGAATAGCCACCCCTTGTTTTTGAACGAACGACCGCAAATAGCGAACGGCTCTGAATCAGGCCCTTACTCAGTTAGGCCACCAGCTGACTGATCACCAATTGTTATCCTTAATACTTTTCTGCTACCAACACTAATAAAGGCATTGTCCCAGCATAAGGAGACTACGGGGTCTATGTACTAAGCCTTGGGGAGGGATAAAGTACCAGCCAACCAGCTCCTAACTGTACTTTTTCAAACACAACCTTTAAAGTGACAGGAACTGATTGTTTGGTACTTTATCTCTCTCCAAGGCTTAGTACATAGAGGCCTATCTTCTCTATGAGATGCTTCCTAGTTACATTTGGGTTGCTGAGGTCTGATCACCTGTTATACGCTGGTCTCTCTAGTGATGTCCTTCCCGGCAGAAGGTGTGGAGTTAGGATTCAGAAACCATATTGAAGATGTGCGCTCGTTCCTGGATTCAAGGCATCTGGACCATTACACAGTGTTCAACTTGTCACCCAAGTCTTACCGCAGTGCCAAGTTCCACAACCGGGTGCGTGTCATTGTCCTCTATAGGTGAACAGAATCTGTTTTATTTTAGAGCTGATGGCTGCTATTCAGATTGTTCTTATCATACTCTGTGTATTCTATTCTCTGTAATTTTACATTCACCACTGCGAATAATACCCTGCCCCCCATCCACCTCCACACTATCTCCCCAACATCTGTAAGTTCTGTGACCAATAGGCGTTCAGGGTACGGTCCTAATACTGAATTCAGATTGGCTTCCAGCGTTGGTTTGCAGAACGGGAGACGGTGCCAGCCGGCAGTTGGCAGAAGTTGCTGTATGTGGGACCCTGGAAGACGTGCTAGAGAGTGAGGGCAGCCTCTAGGAGACAGACCATGGGTCTGTTATAACAATACCTGGTACTAGATATTATTAACCTTGGCACCATGTATGGGGTCTGCATATTAGACTGGGCATCAGATATGAGGTCTGCAAATTAGACTGGGCACCAGATATGTGGTCTGCATATTAGACTGGGCACCAGATAGGAGGTCTGCATATTAGACTGGGTACCAGATAAGAGGTCTGCATATTAGACTGGGCACCAGATATGTGGTCTGCATATTAGACTGGGCACCAGATAGGAGGTCTGCATATTAGACTGGGCACCAGATAAGAGGTCTGCATATTAGACTGGGCACCAGATATGAGGTCTGCATATTAGACTGAGCACCAGATCGGAGGTCTGCATATTAGACTGGGCACCAGATATGAGGTGTGCATATTAGACTGAGCACCAGATAGGAGGTCTGCGTATTAGGCTGGGCACCAGATCGGAGGTCTGCAGATTAGACTGAGCACCAGATAGGAGGTCTGCGTATTAGACTGAGCACCAGATAGGAGGTCTGCGTATTAGGCTGGACACCAGATCGGAGGTCTGCATATTAGACTGGGCACCAGATCGGAGGTCTGCATATTAGACTGAGCACCAGATAGGAGGTCTGCGTATTAGACTGGGCACCAGATAGGAGGTCTGCGTATTAGGCTGGGCACCAGATAGGAGGTCTGCATAATAGACTGGGCACCAGATAGGAGGTCTGTCTATTAGACTGGGGACCAGATAGGAGGTCTGCATATTAGGCTGGGCACCAGATATGAGGTCTGCATATTAGGCTGGGCACCAGATATGAGATCTGCATATTAGAATGGGCACCAGATATGAGGTCTGCATATTAGACTGGGCACCAGATAGGAGGTCTGCATATTAGAATGGGCACCAGATATGAGGTCTGCATATTAGAATGGGCACCAGATATGAGGTCTGCATATTAGACTGGGCACCAGATAGGAGGTCTGCGTATTAGGCAGGGCACCAGATAGGAGGTCTGCGTATTAGGCTGGGCACCAGATAGGAGGTCTGCATATTAGGCTGGGCACCAGAATGGATGTCTGCATATTAGGCTGGGCACCAGATACGAGGTCTGCATATTAGGCTGGGCACCGGATATGAGATCTGCATATTAGACTGGGCACCAGATATGAGATCTGCATATTAGACCTCTGACAGGCCACAGTTCTGCACATGTGATCATGCACTTAGCTGGCGCATAGGAAGTGAAGCCCCCAGAACACTGATAGTAACGTGGTAATGTTGCTGCGTCAGCTCTAATGTACAACTGAAAAAAAGATATTTTAATATACAAAGATGTAATTACAAAAGTCTGTGCACAGTTAGCCCCCCAATGAGTTGCTCCTGCTCTAATCCGGATTGTTTCCCTTTAATAGTGACCCACACATGACTGTGCCGTTATGTCAGTGCATGCTACAGGCGTGATGCATGTTATTTTACTTGCAGGTCTCAGAATGCAGTTGGCCTGTGAGACAAGCTCCCAGTTTGCACAATTTATTTGCAGTTTGCAAGAACATGCACAACTGGTTACAGCAGAACCCCAAAAACGTGTGCGTCATACACTGTATGGTAAGTGGGTGTAACGCGTGGAAACATACATTAGAAATAGTCAACTTATTCCATTGAAAGTTTGTAAAGCAGGAAGTAACAATAAGTCACTGCTTTTATTATTCTGTATTATTGTTTCAGGTCATACACAGTAGCATAGTTAGCAATTGTATAGGGACACTTCAAGGTTTTAATGATTTGTCCTTGGAAATGTCCCTATAGTTCAACTGCACAATAATATTTGTTACATATTTCTGCAAGTTATATAAATTCCAAAAAGTGCAGTTTAGCCAAATTCAGAACACATCCCATAATGGGCTTCTAGTACTCCTGCTCCCACTGAGATAGTATAATAAGTGTTGTGCTTAGATGCACAGACCTAGGACTGAGATAGTATAATAAGTGTTGTGCTTAGATGCACAGACCTAGGACTGAGATAGTATAATACATGTTGTGCTTAGATGCACAGACCTAGGACTGAGATAGTATAATACATGTTGTGCTTAGATGCACAGACCTAGGACTGAGATAGTATAATAAGTGTTGTGCTTAGATGCACTGACCTAGGACTGAGATAGTATAATAAGTGTTGTGCTTAGATGCACAGACCTAGGACTGAGATAGTATAATAAGTGTTGTGCTTAGATGCACTGAACTAGGACTGAGATAGTATAATAGGTGTTGTGCTTAGATGCACTGAACTAGGACTGAGATAATATAATAAGTATTGTGATTAGATGCACTGATCAAGGACTGAGATAGTATAATAATTGTTGTGCTCAGATGCACCAACCTAGGACTGAGATAGTATAATAAGTGTTGTGCTTAGATGCACTGACCTAGGACTGAGATAGTATAATAAGTGTTGTGCTTTGATGCACAGACCATGGACTGAGATAGTATAATAAGTGTTGTGCTTAGATGCACTGACCAAGGACTGAGATAGTATAAGTGTTGTGCGTAGATGCACCAACCTAGGCCTGAGATAGTATAATAAGTGTTGTGCTTAGATGCACAGACCATGGACTGAGATAGTATAATAAGTGTTGTGCTTAGATGCACTGACCTAGGACTGAGATAGTATAATACGTGTTGTGCTTAGATGCACAGACCTAGGACTGAGATAGTATAATACGTGTTGTGCTTAGATGCACTGACCAAGGACTGAGATAGTATAATACGTATCGTGCTTAGATGCACAGACCTAGGACTGAGATAGTATAATAAGTGTTGTGCTTAGATGCACAGACCTAGGACTGAGATAGTATAATAAGTGTTGTGCTTAGATGCACAGACCTAGGACTGAGATAGTATAATATGTGTTGTGCTTAGATGCACTGATCTAGGACTGAGATAGTATAATAAGTGTTGTGCTTAGATGCACCGACCTAGGACTGAGATAGTATAATACGTGTTGTGCTAAGATGCACTGACCTAAGACTGAGATAGTATAATACGTGTTGTGCGTAGATGCACTGACCTAGGACTGAGATAGTATAATAAGTGTTGTGCTTAGATGCACTGACCAAGGACTGAGATAGTATAATAAGTGTTGTGCGTAGATGCACTGACCTAGGACTGAGATAGTATATTAAGTGTTGTGCGTAGATGCACTGACCTAGGACTGAGATAGTATTATAGGTGTTGTGCTTAGATGCACTGACCTAGGACTGAGATAGTATAATAAGTGTTGTGCGTAAATGCACTGACCTAGGACTGAGATAGTATAATAAGTGTTGTGCGTAGATGCACTGACCTAGGACTGAGATAGTATAATAAGTGTTGTGCTTAGATGCACTGACCTAGGACTGAGATAGTATAATACGTGTTGTGCTAAGATGCACTGACCTAGGACTGAGATAGTATAATAAGTGTTGTGCTTAGATGCACTGACCTAGGACTGAGACAGTATAATAAGTGTTGTGCTTAGATGCACTGACCTAGGACTGAGATAGTATAATACGTGTTGTGCTTAGATGCACTGACCTAGGACTGAGATAGTATAATAAGTGTTGTGCTTAGATGCACAGACCTAGGACTGAGATAGTATAATACGTGTTGTGCTTAGATGCACTGACCTAGGACTGAAATAGTATAATACAGTAAGTGTTGTGCGTAGATGCACTGACCTAGGACTGAGATAGTATAATAAGTGTTGTGCTTAGATGCACTGACCTAGGACTGAGATAGTATAATACGTGTTGTGCTTAGATGCACAGACCTAGGACTGAGATAGTATAATACATGTTGTGCTTAGATGCACAGACCTAGGACTGAGATAGTATAATAAGTGTTGTGCTTAGATGCACAGACCTAGGACTGAGATAGTATAATACGTGTTGTGCTTAGATGCACAGACCTAGGACTGAGATAGTATAATACGTGTTGTGCTTAGATGCACAGACCTAGGACTGAGATAGTATAATACGTGTTGTGCTTAGATGCACAGACCTAGGACTGAGATAGTATAATACGTGTTGTGCTTAGATGCACAGACCTAGGACTGAGATAGTATAATAAGTGTTGTGCTAAGATGCACTGACCTAGGACTGAGATAGTATAATACGTGTTGTGCTTAGATGCACAGACCTAGGACTGAGATAGTATAATAAGTGTTGTGCTAAGATGCACTGACCTAGGACTGAGATAGTATAATAAGTGTTGTGCTTAGATGCACTGACCTAGGACTGAGATAGTATAATACAGTAAGTGTTGTGCGTAGATGCACTGACCTAGGACTGAGATAGTATAATAAGTGTTGTGCTTAGATGCACTGACCTAGGACTGAGATAGTATAATACGTGTTGTGCTTAGATGCACAGACCTAGGACTGAGATAGTATAATACGTGTTGTGCTTAGATGCACAGACCTAGGACTGAGATAGTATAATACATGTTGTGCTTAGATGCACAGACCTAGGACTGAGATAGTATAATAAGTGTTGTGCTAAGATGCACTGACCTAGGACTGAGATAGTATAATAAGTGTTGTGCTTAGATGCACCAACCTAGGCCTGAGATAGTATAATTAGTGTTGTGCTAAGATGCACTGACCTAGGTCTGAGATAGTATAATAAGTGTTGTGCTTAGATGCACTGACCTAGGACTGAGATAGTATAATAAGTGTTGTGCTTAGATGCACTGATCTAAGACTGAGATAGTATAATAAGTGTTGTGCTAAGATGCACCGACCAGGGTTGTTTTAAAAGAGATGGTGGTCCGTGTGCAGGGGCCCCCTGATGCCTTTTTGCAGACGCCATCTCTCCGGTGATATACTCTGACAGATGATGCAGACGCAGAACGTAGCAAACTCTCTTTTCAAGCTCCTTCCAGTCGCCATCTTTCCGAAGATAAGGATGGAAAGATGGCGCAGCTGGATGCAGTACATGGGGAGAGCGGGCGTTGCATGGGTAAAGTATCCTATCAGTCCTGGCTGCAGAGCATGCGTGCGGGCGCCCCCTGGATCCATGAACCCGTGTGTGTAACACTCCCTGCACCTACAGTATAATAGATTTGTCTCGGGCACTGACTTTGAAGCATTGTTCTTATTGTAGAATACAGACAGCTATACAGCAGGTGCTCGTCTGTGTGTCAGATGCTTACAGTGCAGCGTTAGCTCTAAGACTGTAAAGGATGATATAGGGATAATTACAGTAGTCAGCAGTCGGGTAACGCTATGTGTTTTTTTTCTCTGTATTGAACAGGACGGCCGCACCGCCTCTGCAGTCCTGGTCAGTGCGATGTTCTGCTTCTGTCACCTTTTCTCCAATCCGGTCCCTGCGATCCAGTTGCTTAATTCAAAACGCCCAGGAATAGGTCTGTGGCCGTCACACAGGAGGTGAGAAAACATCCGATCGTTTATCTTGTATTTCAAATGACCAGTGTTACCGGTGGCAAAACCTAACACGGGTTTATTAAGTAAAATGTGTGTAACATATGATCTATACGGGATGTAGTCACAGTGTCAGAATTCGTAATGTCAACATGCTCAGAATGTCGACAGTCACAATATTGACACTGACATAATTGTCATCAGAGAGAATGTTAAGGTGGGTACACACCTGTGCGACATATCTGCAGACTGTGCGGAACATATGTTCTGCGTACAGTCTGCCCAATTCGTCGTGACGTCACAACTAGGCGGGCATTTACATGTGCCCGCCCAGTTGAGCTGTCAATCAACGCCGGCCTGTGCAGTAGTGTACGGGCGGCCGGCCGACCGGCTGTACACACAGTACGATGCACCAATATATCTGCAGATATATTGGGCAGCACAGCCGATGTGATATGTCTGTGAATGACGTCGTTCACAGACGTATTGCTGGTGCACACTGGCCGATGCACACATGATATATCAGCCGTTCAATTGTACGGCCGACATGTCGGCTAGCGTGTACCCAACCTAAGACTGAAATTTAGGGTTAGGCTCTAAAAGTAGTGAGCATCCTGAATGTCAGTTTATATACCACGCCCGGGCTACGGAATGGAGTAAGACCTGAATGTAGTTACATTTACATTGGATTTAAATATTATAAAATATATAAAAAGGGTCATTATGAAATGTCCTCCCACAGAACACAGGGCCTGATTCAGCTTAGGACGGAATTGCAAAGCTGCACTCAAGCTATAGATATGATGTATGCACGCAGGCTATAGATATGATGTATGCACTCAAGCAATAGATATGATGTATGCACGCAGGCTATAGATATGATGTATGCACTCAGGCTATAGATCTGATGTATACACTCAAGCTATAGATATGATGTATGCACTCAGGCTATAGATATGATGTATACACTCAGACTATAGATATGATGTATGCACTCAGGCTATAGATATGACGTATGCACGCAGGCTATAGATATGATGTATGCACTCAGGCTATAGATATGACGTATGCACGCAGGCTATAGATATGATGTATGCACTCAGGCTATAGATATGATGTATGCACGCAGGCTATAGATATGATGTATGCACTCAGGCTATAGATATGATGTATGCACGCAGGCTATAGATATGATGTATGCACTCAGGCTATAGGTATGATGTATGCACTCAGGCTATAGGTATGATGTATGCACTCAGGCTATAGATATGATGTATACACTCAAGCTATAGATATGATGTATGCACTCAGGCTATAGATATGATGTATACACTCAAGCTATAGATATATGATGTATGCACGCAGGCTATAGATATGATGTATACACTCAAGCTATAGATATGATGTATGCACGCAGGCTATAGATATGATGTATGCACTCAAGCTATAGATATGATGTATGCACTCAGGCTATAGATATGATGTATGCACTCAGGCTATAGATATGATGTATGCACTCAGGCTATAGATATGATGTATGCACTCAGGCTATAGATATGATGTATGCACTCAAGCTATAGATATGACGTATGCACTCAGGCTATAGATATGATGTATGCACACAGGCTATAGATATGATGTATGCACCCAGGCTATAGATATAATGTATGCACGCAGGCTATAGATATGATGTATGCACTCAGGCTATAGATATGATGTATGCACGCAGCTATAGATATGATGTATGCAGGCAGGCTATAGATATGATGTATGCACTCAAGCTATAGATATGATGTATGCACTCAGGCTATAGATATGATGTATGCACGCAGGCTATAGATATGATGTATGCACTCAAGCTATAGATATGATGTATGCACGCAGGCTATAGATATGATGTATGCACGCAGGCTATAGATATATTGTATGCACTCAAGCTATAGATATGATGTATGCACTCAGGCTATAGATATGATATATGCACGCAGGCTATAGATATGATGTATGCACGCAGCTATAGATATGATGTATGCACGCAGCTATAGATATGATGTATGCACGCAGGCTATAGATATGATGTATGCACTCAAGCTATAGATATGATGTATGCACTCAAGCTATAGATATATGATGTATGCATGCAGGCTGTAGATATGATGTTTGCACGCAGGCTATGATATGATGTATGCATGCAGGCTATAGATATGATGTATGCACGCAGGCTATAGATATGATGTATGCACGCAAGCAGCTTTGCAATTCCGTCCTTGCAATTATGGAAATGCAGCACGAGGCGCCATGCCTTCTGCACACATCACTTATCCGAGCAGCGTTGTACAAAGCAGCATCAGATAATCTGCGAGAACATCAGCCGGCTAAGTGACCCATGGGGCCGGCCGCTGTAGATGAGAGAAAGAGGCCAGGAAATCTCTGTCAGCCGACCTGAGATCCTGGCCTCTTCCCTCCCTCCCCCAATGGCAGCAGCGAGCACAGACACGCCCCTGGATCTCCCATAATACGACCACGGTCCGGCCTCTCTTTGCGAACACTTTTGGCCGACTCCACCCAGGAACGCCCGTGGATCGCAGTGGTCTGCTCAAGACCTTGCGATCACGGAGACATTGCGAATGCCGACTCAATCTACAACTCGCACGTGCGCAGTGGGAATTTCCTCAGTGGTTCCCACATGCGCAGTAGCAAAAATTCGCTCAATTTCCCAAAAACATCGTCATGGCGCGCAACTGAACCAGGTGAAAGGACGCAGCGGCTGTGTGAATAGCGTACATCCTGGAGTCAGCCCCAAGTTCTTGCTTGGGTGATGGATGGATAAGAGGGCACCTTCAAGCTACAAAGGAACTGATGCAAAGTGGGTACTGCGCCAGTTTGTGCAGCGCATCTTCTCATGCTCAGAAAGCGAGCATGCAGATATGCACAATAGTTGACCCGCATGCACCTGACACTTACAACTCCCTATGAGTGGAGAGGTATGAGGTAGGAGGTGAGTGGTGTTGTTACTTAGGCCGAGTACAGACGTAATGGCGACTGATACTGCGAGGTGCCTTTTTCGCCTGCTAGAGGACCGCTGCGAGCACACGCTGATGATAACGACTTTTCGTATGATGATGCTGATATGTCGGAAACTCGGGGTCTGATCCAGGGATGTGCGCTAATGCCGCTGCTGTTGCGTGATTGTACGCAGAGGCTGTGTGGAAATATGTCGCAACCGCTGGGATATGCATTGAGATGCCCACTGTTGGCGGCGCAGTTCCAAGCGACGGCGTACAAAGACGCATCATCGGTCACAGATCAGTCGATCATCGGTCTTCTGAGTAATCCTATGGCTGCGCAAAATTGCCCCCCTGAACTGAGACGCTACTGCCATTTTGTTTGCGGATGGGATCGTGACGGCAGTCGGCGGCATGTCCCTGTATCACGCCTGTGTGTCAGCCGCCACTCCCCTGTTATTTCCCCCAATTGGTCCCTGTCTGTCACTCTGAAAGAGCGCTCGCTCTGAATCAGGGCGTTTTTTTTTTTTTTGGAGCGGCCTCCCGGCATAGCGCCCGTCGTTAGCCTGGTTTCGCGCATGTGCACGTCAGAGCCGGCTCCAGCGTGCGCATGCGCAGTGGCCTAACATCGGTCTGAATCAGGCCCTCAGTTTGGAAATAATTCCTACCGGGGACCACCATTGCAAGACCATCGCAGCACATGTGCAGTGTGAGACCTGATGCGTGCGCCAACCACCGATACTCAACTCAACTGCGGAAACGTCAGAATAGCGCCCATCTCTGCATCAGGCCCATTATGACTTTTGCAGAAAAAGAGCTTTGATGTCCCTTTTATTTCAACACTCAGACCCCCCTTAATGATTTGTATGTACCCCTCCTGCGGCCTTTGCTAAGCTCGCTTCTGTGCCTTGCGGCGCGGGTTATAGACTACACTCACTGGAGATGAGAGCCTTGTGCATTCACTGGAGATAAGAGCGTTGTAGTAAATAGTAATAAAGGGATTAATTCATCTTTCCTGTTCCGTTTTCTATGCCGAATAAAGCAGATACATCAGTTTTTTGCAGGTACATAGGATACATTTGCGACCTGGTGTCCGATAAGCCGGTACAGCCGCACTGCAAGCCTATCGTCATTAAGGGCGCCACCATCAGTCCCGTGCCGTGCTTCAACAAGCAGAGGAACGGCTGCCGCCCTTTCTGCGAGCTTCTCATTGGGGAAACGCGCATCTTCAGCACAATGCAGGACTACGAGAGGATGAAGTGAGTGACGTGCTGCACTGAGTCTGCGGATTACTGTACATCAACGATTGAATTATTGGTTCATAGTATATCTGCTTTTACTTACACAGAAAGACCTTTAATTAGCGGCAGAACACCTATTCTATTCATGCTTCAAAACTAGTTACAGCCAGGACCCCCCCCCCCCCCCCCCGTTCTCACCACAAAGTCCTCAGTCTGTTCTTCTACTGTGCACTGATGGGTGAGCCTAGGTATTTGGGTGCGTGGCCACTGAAGGGGGCTCTGCTACACCCTTTTGTGTTGTAGAATCATACACCGCGAGGTCACAGCTAGATGGGGGGGTATAGTTATAGTTCCCCTGCACTTACAGACCCTTACAGAGACCTGGGTCTGGGTATTTTGTACCCGCTCCCACTCTCGACGCCCCTGTTTGGTGATTTTATAATCAAAAGAGCAGTGTGTGGGCATCTTCTGAGCTTCCATAAGTGCGCAGGGAAGCCCTGTGAAGAGCAAAATGGAGGTCTCAGGATAACAGATCGATATTGCTGGGTCATCCTCCAAATTAAACTTCGTAACCTGCAATACCCACCCCTCCTTTACATAAAACAAAGCTCACCCAACTTGTTACTATTGAGACTTTTTGTGGTTTACAGTTATCTTAGTACCCGTCATCTATGCACAGGGGAGGCAGACATGTTTTTGACTGACTCCGTACTCATGACAGGGCAGCCAATCAATTCATTAGAAACCAGTGACATCACTGAACCGGCTGCATTGGCACTCTGCATTCCCATGTACATTGGTTCAGTCACATGAGCAGGATAAGTGGAGTCCAACAGTTTGTCTAAGCAGGATATATACAAACCATATGTGTACAATAATAAAATTGTTTTGTTTCAAGTTTTTTTTAGTGAATTATTTGTTTATTTAAGGGAGTATCGCGTCCAGGAAGGAAAAGTGTGCTTCCCTCTGGGGGTCACTGTCCACGGGGATGTTGTCGTTTCCATTTACCACATGCGATCCACAATTGGTGGAAGGCTACAAGCAAAGGTATGTACTGTATGCACTAATATACACCAAGCAAACGTACACCCTACTCAAAATCAAATACGCGCTTATATCCATATGTTACATTAGGATGCAAAATACAATACAACATTCTGTAGCATGTGCACAGCATAACGGTGGAACAAGGCGGCACCTATCCTTATAGTCCCATAATGTTTATGGGAGCAGGTCACCCAGTTATCTTACAAGTGCCAAGAAAGGGCCCAGATTTGCGTTGAGTGCTATTCATTTGGGGGGTCTTGGAAATCACAATAAAGTTGATACAGCAAGGCACGATATATTGACGACATTCTGGCTAAGCTGGTAGGGAAAGAATACAATTACTTTCATAGTCTAAAAAAATGAGGGAAATGATTGGGAAATTAGATTGTAAACTCTGCTGGGACCAATAGGAATGATTTACCATTCTCTAATTAGATAATACTAATATTATAAAATTTAATTTGTCTTCGATCTACCAGAAAATTTATTGCCAATCATTCAATTGCGGTAGCTTTATAGTAATATCACAGTGAGTAGCAAGAATTTAGCCGCTTTGGAGCATTGTTGTCTGTTTCAATGAAAGAAACATTGTAAGATACTAATACCTATATAACCTGATCCCCAGTAATAAAGTCTCTTTCTGTTATCTGTTTCAATTTCAGATGACAAACACTCAGATATTGCAGATACAGTTTCATACAGGATTTATAGCACTTGGAACAACGGTATTAAAGTTTACAAAGTAAGTACACATGGTTCATATACTTTTTGTGTGTTTTTTTCCCAGATGTTTTGTTTACTTAGCAGAGAGATTTTTAGTTCTGCTAATTTCAGCGCCGGGGGGCGGGGCTTAGCGCGGGCTCTTAGTCGCGGTATTTTCGGAAAAAACACTAGAGTGCGGATGGGATCCGCAGGGACAGAGCTTTATCGCAAGCTCTGTCCCTGCAAGGGATTTATAGTAAATAGATGGGTATGAACAGCGCTAGAAATCTATCACTATATGCAGATGAAAACCAACATGGCATAGATCATAAATCAATATATATTATCATGAACTACTACATGACTCTATACGGCTTGATTGAAATTTGATTTAATATGATGTCCACAATCTGGACAGAGAAATAGCAATCAATAAAACCGATACAATAACAATAATCAAAAAAAAACAAAACATATTAATAATAAAAAATAAATGAATAAAAAACAGTATAAATAAATAATAACAGTACACAAAAAAATGATAATAATAAAAATAAATAATTCGTGTCCAAATCAAAAAGAAAGAAAAATGTCCATAGAATGAATGGTGTAAACCAATCTTAAATAATAACTGAGTATAAAATAAATATATATTTCATTCACATTGTAGTGAGAGATATAGGGGAATGTTGTAACAGTCACTGGCCTACACAGGTGGATCCGGAATAATATCCAGCTGATATATTACCAGACTTGATTAGATGTCTACAGCCTGTAAACAGTATAAAAATCCTCGCACTGGCATGCTGACGTATTGTGAATGGTTGGGGCTGGAAAACGATGATATAATTACCAGACTTGGTAAGATGTCCACAGCCTATAGGTGGTGCAGAATTTCTTGCACTGGCATGCTGACGGTTGTAAAAGGCTGCAGCTGGAAAATGATAAATACCGCTGGTCCAGAGAGTATAATCCACATAGGAATCCAAGTGCTGTACAATAAAGGGGTGCCAAACGCGTTTCGCTGTGGTAGATCCCACAGCTTCCTCAGTAGCATGATCCCCATGATACAATGATAGGGCTTTATATACCCATATCTAAATTAAAATGACAATCAGCTGTAGCTGACAGCTGGAATAAATCAATCAAGCCGTATAGAAAATCTAAACAAATTCCCATTGTCAGTGACATAGTATAAATGAAACCGCTAAGTTCTCTCATAGCTGGCATAAAATAAAACAAATCTACATTTTAAGAACATTAAAAGTTACCCGATCTAGACGGGTATAGAGATCGGCATCTGGTCACATGTTGTCCGTACTGGCACACGTGACTCCGTGCGACCTATAGAAACTTCTATTTTATTCCCACGTCAGATCGGGATGCTTAATCACGTAGTGTAAACATACATCACGTGGTCAGATTACGTCACCATCACTAGCGTCTGTTGCTAGGTATGCAGAGTTTAAACATGGTGATTAGTTACAAAAGGTCTCCATTAACCTCCAGCGTTAAAGTCGTAATAGCAAGTCACGTGATGTAAACAAACACCATGTGACTCATATCCATGACGCTCAAAGAGGATTGTTTATTTAAAAACACACAGTAATCGTATAATAAAAACATATTTTATAACAATATTTATTATCCTGGATTTTATATATAATCCCTTATCATATATTATATTGTAATTCATCTGTTATGTGGAATTCCCGATCCACTTTAATATGTGTAAAGACCATACGTATGAATGGTTATAATTCTAGTTCATCTAAAATAGTAAGTCGAGATACAAATCAATCCTAAGAGAACTGGAATATCTATTATACTAAGGGATACATCCTTCGCGATATTCCGATAAACCGTTTAGTAAAGCTCCCAAATATTATCTTAAAGGCATATCATGAATCATCTAATTTGCTTCAATCACTTGTTCCTAGTGATAAAAGCCCGTAAATATAATTTAAATAGCTCATGGACATGGGGCATGTTCACTCAAAAGGGCAGTATGTATCATCACAATAGATCACATCAATGGGTCTCTATATCTGCCGAGGTTCCTACATAATATAATATTTAGTAGTAAACAAATAGTACAATAATTAGTGGAAAATTATACCACTTATACAGATACCAAGAGACCTACAAATCTAAATGACTAACATTGTATGTAGAGAAGACATGAAGATAAAAACCTGAGGAGGTATAGATATTATCTATTCATCTCTGTTGTGGCAGGGAACAAATGAAGGGGACCCTATCTATCTATTCTCCTCCACCCCAGTTATATGAATGAATTAAGAGCCTGATTCAGACCCACTCGCGAGCGGCTGTCCGCTCGCAAGTGGGTCGATGTTATGCACTGAGCATGCGCACGACGGAGGGAGCTCCGTCGTGCGCATGCGCCAGACGCGACGAGCGAAGGAAAGTCCTTCGCTCGTTGTGTCCGATCAAAGGGGGCGTGCTGTCAATGTTGATTGACAGCACGCCCCCTTTGGTGGGCGTGCCGGGGGCGTGCCTCCCTGACGGGGGCGTTCCCACGGGAACGCCTCCCGTCAGAAGCCGGCCCACTGACATCACTAGTGATGTCAGTGGGAGTGATTTTGGCTCTGATAGAGCCAAAATCACTCCGGAGCTTGCGGTTGAAAACCTCAACCGCAGGCTCCGGCTCGCAATTTCGATGGTCGCGATGGTCTCGACCATCGCGGCCATCAAAAAGCACGCTCGTATAGCCTGTGGGTGGTGACCCACAGCTATATGAGCGTCCAGGAGGACGCTCCATGAAAATGGAGCCCAGCCCTCATTCAGAGCGTGCGCTCTGCTCAGAGCGTACGGCTCTGAATGAGGGCCTAAGTTCTATAGATTCATTGAGGCCCTCTGGATGTAGAGAATTCAATTTGAACATCCAGAAGACCTCCTGACGACAGAGGGTTTTAAACCTGTCTCCGCCTCTTTGGGTTTTCTGAATGTGTTCAAGTCCTATAATTCTAAGTGTCTGTGGATCACTATTATGCTCTCTCACATAATGTGAAGATAAGCTATGTGTGGTGACTTTATTAATAATATTTCGGCGATGCTCCAAGAAGCGTCTTTTTAATGGTCTCGTAGTGCGACCCACATAGAGTAGTCCACAGCCACAGGTAAGCAAGTAAATAACATATGTAGAATCGCAATTCATGAAGTTGGTGATTATATATGGATCTCTCGTGTCTTTGATCATTAAAGTGGTTGTTTTTTTGTTGGTATAAGAACACATGGTACACCTGGTCTTACCACATCGGTGGAAGCCCGGTGGTCTATATGGTAACCACTGTTCTAAAATGGTAGTTGTGTTACCAACACTTGTATGTGGTTTTAAATGACTGGGCGCCAGGATTGATTTTAAAGATTTATTTTTACCTGTAAATAACACATGGTTTGGAGGGTAGAATGTTTCTTAGGATATTGTCCTGTTGAAGAATACGATAGTTCTTATGAATTATATCCCTAATTTGTCTATGACAAGAGTTATATTTGCAAATAAATGCTATATTATCATTTGTAGTCAAATTGGAATCTTGTGCTGATTTTTTAGTTTTAAAAAGAAGTGATCTATCCATATTATGAACTTCTAGAAAAGCTTTTTGGAGAATATATTCAGGATAGCCTCTCCTTCTAAAGGAGGAAAGCATATCATTCGCTTGAGCACTGAAACTATCCAAAGATGAGCAGTTTCTGCGTAGTCTCATCAACTGTCCTTTAGGGATGTTAGCTTTCCAAGGATAGTGATGAGCACTTTTAAAGTGTAGATATGACTGAGTATCCACATTCTTCTTATAATTAGAAGAATGTATGGTGCAGTCCCTAGCCTCCAGAGTCACATCGAGAAAATCAATGCGAGTAGTGTTATATTGATAAGTAAAAGTGAGATTAAAGGAATTCTGATTCAGTGAAGAAACAAAATGTGAAGCAGAGGATAGATCCCCATCCCAAATGAAAAATAGGTCATCTATGTAACGGCCATAGAAGACCAGGTTCGCGCCGAACCCCCCACCCCACACCCGGAGGTCCTCGAACTCTCCCATGTAGAGGTTCGCGTAGCTCGGCGCAAACCTGGTCCCCATGGCCGTCCCCATGATTTGAAGATAAAAAGTGTTCAGAAACAGAAAATAATTATGAGTGAGAATAAAAGTTATACAATCCAAAATAAATCGTCTATGTTCCTGAGTGAGACCCCCATGTCGAATTAATCGGGAAGCGATACACTGCCGAAATATTATTAATAAAGTCACCACACATAGCTTATCTTCACATTATGTGAGAGAGCATAATAGTGATCCACAGACACTTAGAATTATAGGACTTGAACACATTCAGAAAACCCAAAGAGGCGGAGACAGGTTTAAAACCCTCTGTCGTCAGGAGGTCTTCTGGATGTTCAAATTGAATTCTCTACATCCAGAGGGCCTCAATGAATCTATAGAACTTAGGCCCTCATTCAGAGCCGTACGCTCTGAGCAGAGCGCACGCTCTGAATGAGGGCTGGGCTCCATTTTCATGGAGCGTCCTCCTGGACGCTCGTATAGCTGTGGGTCACCACCCACAGGCTATACGAGCGTGCTTTTTGATGGCCGCGATGGTCGAGACCATCGCGACCATCGAAATTGCGAGCCGGAGCCTGCGGTTGAGGTTTTCAACCGCAAGCTCCGGTGTGATTTTGGCTCTATCAGAGCCAAAATCACTCCCACTGACATCACTAGTGATGTCAGTGGGCCGGCTTCTGACGGGAGGCGTTCCCGTGGGAACGCCCCCGTCAGGGAGGCACGCCCCCGGCACGCCCACCAAAGGGGGCGTGCTGTCAATCAACATTGACAGCACGCCCCCTTTGATCGGAGACAACGAGCGAAGGACTTTCCTTCGCTCGTCGCGTCTGGCGCATGCGCACGACGGGGCTCCCTCCGTCGTGCGCATGCTCAGTGCATAACATCGACCCACTTGCGAGCGGACAGCCGCTCGCGAGTGGGTCTGAATCAGGCCCTTAATTCATTCATATAACTGGGGTGGAGGAGAATAGATAGATAGGGTCCCCTTCATCTGTTCCCTGCCACAACAGAGATGAATAGATAATATCTATACCTCCTCAGGTTTTTATCTTCATGTCTTCTCTACATACAATGTTAGTCATTTAGATTTGTAGGTCTCTTGGTATCTGTATAAGTGGTATAATTTTCCACTAATTATTGTACTATTTGTTTACTACTAAATATTATATTATGTAGGAACCTCGGCAGATATAGAGACCCATTGATGTGATCTATTGTGATGATACATACTGCCCTTTTGAGTGAACATGCCCCATGTCCATGAGCTATTTAAATTATATTTACGGGCTTTTATCACTAGGAACAAGTGATTGAAGCAAATTAGATGATTCATGATATGCCTTTAAGATAATATTTGGGAGCTTTACTAAACGGTTTATCGGAATATCGCGAAGGATGTATCCCTTAGTATAATAGATATTCCAGTTCTCTTAGGATTGATTTGTATCTCGACTTACTATTTTAGATGAAGTAGAATTATAACCATTCATACGTATGGTCTTTACACATATTAAAGTGGATCGGGAATTCCACATAACAGATGAATTACAATATAATATATGATAAGGGATTATATATAAAATCCAGGATAATAAATATTGTTATAAAATATGTTTTTATTATACGATTACTGTGTGTTTTTAAATAAACAATCCTCTTTGAGCGTCATGGATACGAGTCACATGGTGTTTGTTTACATCACGTGACTTGCTATTACGACTTTAACGCTGGAGGTTAATGGAGACCTTTTGTAACTAATCACCATGTTTAAACTCTGCATACCTAGCAACAGACGCTAGTGATGGTGACGTAATCTGACCACGTGATGTATGTTTACACCACGTGATTAAGCAGCCCGATCTGACGTGGGAATAAAATAGAAGTTTCTATAGGTCGCACGGAGTCACGTGTGCCAGTACGGACAACATGTGACCAGATGCCGATCTCTATACCCGTCTAGATCGGGTAACTTTTAATGTTCTTAAAATGTAGATTTGTATTATTTTATGCCAGCTATGAGAGAACTTAGCGGTTTCATTTATACTATGTCACTGACAATGGGAATTTGTTTAGATTTTCTATACGGCTTGATTGATTTATTCCAGCTGTCAGCTACAGCTGATTGTCATTTTAATTTAGATATGGGTATATAAAGCCCTATCATTGTATCATGGGGATCATGCTACTGAGGAAGCTGTGGGATCTACCACAGCGAAACGCGTTTGGCACCCCTTTATTGTACAGCACTTGGATTCCTATGTGGATTATACTCTCCGGACCAGCGGTATTTATCATTTTCCAGCTGCAGCCTTTTACAACCGTCAGCATGCCAGTGCAAGAAATTCTGCACCACCTATAGGCTGTGGACATCTTACCAAGTCTGGTAATTATATCATCGTTTTCCAGCCCCAACCATTCACAATACGTCAGCATGCCAGTGCGAGGACTTTTATACTGTTTACAGGCTGTAGACATCTAATCAAGTCTGGTAATATATCAGCTGGATATTATTCCAGATCCACCTGTGTAGGCCAGTGACTGTTACAACATTCCCCTATATCTCTCACTACAATGTGAATGAAATATATATTTATTTTATACTCAGTTACTATTTAAGATTGGTTTACACCATTCATTCTATGGACATTTTTCTTTCTTTTTGATTTGGACACGAATTATTTATTTTTATTATTATCATTTTTTTGTGTACTGTTATTATTTATTTATACTGTTTTTTATTCATTTATTTTTTATTATTAATATTTATTTTTTTTTGATTATTGTTATTGTATCGGTTTTATTGATTGCTATTTCTCTGTCCAGATTGTGGACATCATATTAAATCAATTTTCAATCAAGCAATATAGAGTCATGTAGTAGTTCATGATAATATATATTGATTTATGATCTATGCCATGTTGGTTTTCATCTGCATATAGTGATAGATTTCTAGCGCTGTTCATACCCATCTTTTTCCTGTATTATATTATCAGGAGCTGACACCTCCATCTGAACCAGCTGCTTTTTGATAAGCGCCAACTGATATTCCCTTTTTTTCTTTTTTGTTATTGGATTTATAGTAAATCCCTGTGATATTGCCTGAATTCGCAATGCGAATTCACTCGGTAATATCACACTACAATCCGCATTCAATATGCGGATTGTAGTAAATAGAGCACTAACACATGTAGATTGAGAGACAATGGGCCTGATTCAGAGCCGTTCGCTATTTGTGGTCGTTCGTTCAAAAACAAGGGGTGGCTATTCAAATGATCCGTTCGCAAATTGCAGTCTGTTCCCACCTCTAAGTCTGAACGAGCGAGCAAAACATACGCTAGTTTTTTTGATAAAAACGCCCCCTGGCCGCACGCACCATACGTCATGTCCGCTATTTATTAGTTTAATCGAGTACATTGTACAGCGTATGAACTGCTCGCTATTCTTGTGGTTGGTGTTTTCAACCGCTATTTTGCGAGCAGTTCTGAGTTAAAAAAAACCAAGTGACGTGGTCAATGACGCTGCTGTATTAATTATGCACTCCCTTAAAACGCCCGTTTTGACCTTTAAGCACGCCTGCGTTCGGATCTCCACTCCCCGTTTTCAAGCACCTTCCCCTGTTACCACCCACATACGCCTCATTCTGTCACTCAAAATAGCAGGCCCTCGCTATATTGCGTACCAACGATTTTCGGCCGCACTGACTGGTTCGCGCATGCGTACTAAAAACCGTACGCATGCGCAGATGTGCGAACATCGCTCGGAACGAGCGTACTGCCGCTATCGAGTGGCTCTGAATGAGGGCCAATGTGTTAAACTGCATACACACACAACGATTTTTTGAACGATTATCGTTAAACGATATCGTTTAACGATAATCGTTTGAAAAAATCGTTCACTTTCTGAGTCAAATGATGAACGATTATTGTTCATGCGCGTTCACGTTTGTAGTTTGTAGTTCAGTCAGACTTGTCAACTCAACGATTTTCATTAAGTTAATATGCACAAAACGTTTGTAGTTCATAAAAATCATTCATTACATTTAAATGAACATAGTAAATGAACAACTTTAGTAAACGATTTTAGTTCATTTTTTCAAGGTAGAAAATCGTTTACTAAAATCGTTCATTAACTCAATCGTTGTGTGTGTATGCAGCTTTTGGGTCGATCGCAACTGGGTCGATTGTGGCCCACAGCGCATACGGAGCCAGCTGCTTTGTGCGCATGCGCGAGACCCGGCTAGCTCCGGGCACTCCGTCGCTCCGGGTCTCGCACCAAAGGGGGCGAGCTGTCGATGTTGAGTGACAGCTCGCCCCGTTTGGTGGGCGGGCCAGGGGGTGGCTGCCCAAACTGAAGCGTTCCCATGAGAACGCCTGCCGTTTGGGGGCGGCCCCACTGACATCACAAGTGATGTCAGTGGAGAGCTTCCGGCTGTTAGAGCCAAAAGCTCTCTGGGGCTTGCGATGGCCGAGACCCTACCACAAGGGTCTCGTCGCAAGCCCGATGGTCGCGATGGTTTTGATCATCGCAACCATCATCCTGGCCGCTCGCAATAACTGTGGGTAGTCACCCACAGTTATGCGAGCGGCCAAGGGGCCGCACCAAAAAAAAAAAAAAGCCCGGCCCTGATTCAGAATGAGCGGCTCTGAATCAGGCCCTAAATTACAAGGACACACAGAAGAGAAGAGCTGGAGGGTTGAGGAGGAGGAGGCAGGGACCGAAATCTGGACTCAATGAAATGTGTTTGGTGGGTGGGACAGGTGCTGTATGTGACACCTGATCAGTGGGAGGGAGGGAGCAGTCTGTGCTGCTGCTGCTCTCTCAGTCAGGAGCATCAGCGCTGGGCAACGATGGAGGGGCGATCTGAACCAGGTAGTTAGCAAACAGACACCGTGGTGGCTGTACGGGTAGCGATCACCCCCCACCCCCTTCCCCCCCCCATCCTCCATCGCTGATGCTTCGGACTGAGAGATCAGCAGCAGCGCAGATTTTGACAGATAGTACTCGCCACAGATAGCGCCGCCCCCGGCCGGCCAGTGCTCCTGGAGAGTGCCATCCTGGTCAATAGGAAGTTATGCCCCTGGGCAATAATTTAAAAGGCAAAGCCAGCCTGGTTTCGCCTTTTAAATGATTGCATCTTTAAATCTGCCACTTCATATTTGCCAAATCAATCTTTAGATGGCGATAGCAGAAGCACTGTAGTAGTCTTTGTTAAATACCCTTCCAGGTGCATGGCATGGGGAAGCAATGTTTCTAGTCCCTGCCGATTAAGTGGTGATGCCATGAGAAAGGCCCAGTCTGAATGGGCAGATTGGGATGGGCCAGGGGAGTTCTTTCATAAGCCATGTACATCAATGGCATGGTCACGCAATTGCGTACACGTGCAGCCCTGGAGTGAGGCGGTAATACACCCTGATCAGTTGCCGTAGTACCAGACGGTGATGATGATGGCGGAGGTCGGTCTAATCTAGATAACTGCTTGTGATTGGCTGCTTCTGTACTACCCGCAGACACTGATTGGTGCTTCCTTCATCACCTGGGCACAGAAAATGCTTCGGAGAGCGGTGTAGTACGTCATGATATTGTCGACATGGTTGTAATATTGACATTGGACATGTCGACATTCAGCTATGACTAACGTGTTTAAGAAATTTGTTTTGTGTTTTGTTTTTCCCTTGTGTACAAGACAGGGGGGTGTTTCTGCTTTATGAGAGAGGTTTCAGCAGTTAAAACCATACCGGAGTAGTTGCCCAAAGCAACCAACTAGTGACTAATTGTATTTTTAAAGACTCTGCCAGAGAAATGAGAGTTAAGCCGCATATCCGCTAGACCACTGGTTGGAGAACAAGGGTAAAAATTTAATTCCTGGGGATAATGGACGGACAGCCAGGCATGCATATGAATCATTGCATGCCCGGCTGTCCGTCCATTACCCCCAGGATTGGAGGTCGGGTGCGGCGCCAGTGACCTCTAAGCCGGATGCCCGCTGAAATGTTATTACGAGCGGGCGCCCGGCTCCTTCCCTGCAGCGCCGCGTTGAGTTCTCTTCTGAACTCCAGCTCCCGCCTCTCTCCATGCGCACTATGGGAGAGACATCATGACGTCTCTCCCATAGTTATGTGGAGCAGCCGGGCGGACAGGACGGCGGCGGATGCAGGAGCGGGGATTAAGGTAAGTGTTTTTTTTTGTACAAGTGGCACTACAGGGGCATTATATGGGGGCACTACTACAGGGGCATTATATGGGGGCACTGCTACAGCGGCATTATATGGGGGCACTGCTACAGGGGCATTATATGGGGGCTCTACTACAGGGGCACTATATGGGGGCACTACTACAGCAGCATTATATGGGGGCCCTGCTACAGGGGCATTATATGGGGGCTCTTCTACAGGGGCACTATATGGGGGCACTACTACAGGGGCATTATATGGGGACTCTACTACAGGGGCACTATAAGGGGGCACTACTACAGCGGCATTATATGGGGGCACTGCTACAGGGGCATTATACTGGGGCTCTATTACATGGGCACTATATGGGGGCAACAACTACAGGGGCATTATATGGGGGCACTGCTACAGGGGTATTATATGGGGGCTCTACTACAGGGGCACTATATGGGGGCACTACTGCAGGGGCATTATATGGGGGCACTACTACAGGGGCATAACTATGGGGGCACTACTACAGGGGCATAACTATGGGGGCACTACTACAGAGGCATAACTATGGGGGCACTACTATATGATTTCCTTCCTTTCAAATCAAGGGGTTAATGTCGGCGTATCTAAATATATTTTGGGGTAAAAGCTAAAAAAGTTCCCTGACCCCTGCTCTAGACGATAAAGTGGACGATTTGATCGATAACGATATTGTTATCGTTCATCGTCCGCAATATCGGTCAGTGTGTATGCCGTCAACGACCAGCGATGCACGCTCCCGCTGGTCGTTGACTATATCTTTCATCGCCCGCATTTGCAGGGCAACCTGACGATATCGTCAGGTTCTGCAAGTTCGGGGGTGAGGGTGGGTGCCGGCACTGTACGATATTGTTAACGATTTCGTTCATTGTGGATGCTCAATGTCGTTAACGACATTGAGGCCGGCACTGCAGGGCAAGCACTAGACGATATCGCTCACGGAGCATATCGTCCAGTGGATACGCGCCTTTAGAATCTGATTGTGTACTTTGGACAACTTCTCCATTTTTATCCCTCTTCAATGCTTGAGACATCACCCCCTGTGTCTCGATCGCAGCTGAAAACCCGGCACATGGGTGAAAATATGCCCGTTTTGCCCACACTTTCTCCTAATGTTAACTTACTCCCTTTTCCCGTTTTTCTTTACATTAGATCCAAAGAGCGGGTGAAGTTGAGCCCCTGTGAAAAGCTTATATATTAATAACACATTGTTAGGGAGGTAAAATCATCGTCATGGGAGCAGATGTCACTTTATATTTGCGCTGATTGCAGATTTTCATTTTTGAATTCCAGACCTGAACTTGACGCTTGTGACTCTCCAGACAAATACCCCCAGCTGTTTCACGTCACCTTGGACATTGAGATCGAAGCCGCAGACAGACAGACTGATCTCACCCCTCCCTGGGAGAATTTTGTATCGAAGGACCCTAACCCTAGTATCCTGTTCTCGTCGCAGCAGGAGCAGCAGGATGCTCTGGCCGTGGGGTGTAAGTAGCGGAGGTCATTATATTAGAGGAACAATATCTCACTTTGGACTTGATTCAGACCCGCTTGCTAAGGCGCGATCGCTCGCTGTGAGCGATTTTCGCCCATCTGCGCATGTGTATAATTCGCAGTGCACGTGCGCAAGCCATTCGGTGCGATCTGATTTGGGTAGCTCGTAAGCCACTATCAGGTCGCTGCTTTGAGCGACAGATAGCGCCGTTTGTGGGTGGTAACAGGGGAAGGTGCTTGTGAACGGGGGAGTGGTGTTGCGGACGCAGGCGTGTCAGTCCCCCAAAACGGCGTTTAAAGGGCGTGCATAATTAGCAAAGTAGCGTCATTGTACACGTCACCTGCATGTATTTCAGCCTGCACTGATCGCAGTGCTTGCTGCGGGGAAAGGCAACCCCAAGGGCTGCGAGCCGCTCCGATGGCTCACGATGGTCCCAATTAATCCTTCATTTCCCGGAGATGACGTGTGTTGCGAGAGGCAAGGGGGCGTCTTCAGACACTTGCGAGTGCACTTTGCCGTAGCTCGCTAACACACAGTGGGCGTCCTTACGCGACGCAGTGCGAGCGCTTAATTTAAATATCCGGCCCCTTTTGACCAGCGAGCGATCGCATCTTGCGAGCGGGTCTGAATGAGCTGCTTTGTACTTTCACCCCCTGAATTATACTTACATTATGCTTGCATTACACAGGCAGAGCCCCTGCAGAACAACCCCCCGATAACATCAAGAACGCCGGGCAAGGGGCATTTTTCTCATCCTTGAGTTGGCAAGGTACAATTGCAAATATTGTATTGCTAAATAAAGGAAATAAAAGCATGTATTAGAAAGCTGGACCTGTGACATACTGTATATAAGGCCCAATCCTGGGTTGGACGCATCTAGCTATTTTTAGCCAACCGCCTGCTCCGCGCTATGTATACGCATAGATATGCACTGTGGCGGCAGCTCCGTGTGCGTACGGTTCTATCTGTACTTGAAATGGGCATCACTCTACGAACGTAAGCAAGAGATCCGTTTTTGTGGGCGTGTAGCCAGACTTCCCAGCTGCTACGCGCTATGACAAATGGATCCTTACTTCTGATAGATCTTTATGAATATCACCAGAAATATGCTCTAAAATATATATGGGGGATGCAGGTAAGATCACAAATACAGGAGGGTCATCCGAAAACGCCTAAATAAATAATACAAATGAAGAATATGTATATATGAGACTTCAAGCGCGTCCCTTATTGGAATCGGTATGGTTTCGGTTGGAATCCCGACAACAGCTGCCCGACATGGGTGAAAAGCCCGATCGTCACCATGTAAGTATTCACTAACCAAACCTCCGCCCCCCTAACCCTAACCTTCCCCCCAGTGCCTAACCCTAATCCCCCCTCTAAGTGCCTAAACCTAACCCCCCCTTCCCAGCCGCCTAAACCTAAGTCCCCGAGGGGGGGTGCCTAACCCTAAGTCCCCCCCCGGGGGTGCCTAACCCTAACCCTCCCTTCCCCTAGCCTAACCCTAACCTCCTGGGGGGGTGCCTAACATTAAATCTCCCCGGGGGGCCCTAAGCCTAACCCTCCTCCCCCCGCGACTGTCCGCGGTCGGCGCCCGGCATCAGTTCGATCAGGATGCCAGGCGTCTGTAAAATGACAGGTGTCTAGATTTAGACGCCTGTCATTTAACCCTCGCGGGGATAATGCAGTCGACTGCATACCCCCTCATTAACATGTAGCTCTCTAAGATATCCCAGTAAAAAAAAAATATATACAGTACAGATGCAGTCCACTTTATGGGGTCTCTTTACTAAGCAGTGTGAAAAGTGATAAAGTGATAAGGTGCCAGCCAATCAGCTCCCAACTGTCATCTCACAGACTGTGTTTGAAATATGTCAGTTGGGAGCTGATTGGCTGGCACCTTATCACTTTTCATTCTGTCTCCTAACACTGCTTAGTAAATAGACCCCTCAATATTTGTATGATAATAGATGGTCGACAACCTTATATAATATCCCGTTCACAGCTGATGTATGCAATCAACTTCACACTGCCAACCAGAATGTAGTCCTATGCACTTAAAGCATATTATGCTGATGGGACCCAAACCACAGAAAATAGTGCAGATACCCTTGACAGATAAAAATAATTGAATACATCAAAGCACTCACAAAGTATAAAAACAACATAGCATATAGTTACTCCTCAGTGACACTACTGCTGGGCTAGGTGATCCACTGGACGTCCCTCTTTGGTGTTAATATGGAACAGGTAGACCTCAGTCCCGGGCAGTGAGCTTCTGAGGAAGGACTGAGTAGGTCTGAAACGCGTTAAGCGTGGCTCTATCACTGTGGACTCGTCATTGTAACCTGCTGATAATTCCTGTGGTGGACGTAGTGCCCGGGACACTGAGACATCCTCCCAACATGTATTCATGAACCAGCCCCGATTAAATAGGTATTATTATTAGACTACCTGTTGTGGTTCAAAAAAAATGTAAAACTCTTGTTAGGGAAAGATGTATCAATCCTTCCGAAGAATGGAGAGTGGGCAAGTGGGAGACGTTGTCCATACAGTATCAACCAATCTGAATCTACCTACCATTTTATATTATGTACTTGGTAATTGCTAGCTAGAAGTTGATTGATTGCTATGCAACTTCACTACTTGTCCACTCTCTAGAAGGCTTGAGACATCTCCTTAAGCTGGTTGCTCCAACCATATGACATCATACACCTTTCCGCTGACCTCATAAAGGTCCCATCCTACTCAGTGCATAGACTGGTAAAACTTAAAACTTTCACCATCCTGACTCACTATATATTAGGAGGCGAGGGAGCGTCAGCTTACCTATAAAATAGCTGGCGCTAATAACTTTTATCACTCTAGGAAGCTAAATATGTGTTTTATTGTTTTAAATCCCATTTCGCTGAGAGATCTGATCAGTGAATGTTCTGCCTCCACATGTGCTTTGATTTCTTAGACCAGAAGTTGGAGAAGCCTGGCGCGGAAGACCGCACTGCCCTGGTTCACGAGGAGAGTGAGCCCTCGGACGACGAACTCCTGTCTCTCTCCAGCCAGCACAGTAACACCAGTGGGGAAAAGCACCACGGAACCCCAAAGCACAAAAAGGTCGAGCCCTCGCTTCCAGCACCTCCGGAGGATGCCGATCTGCTGTTTCTAGATGGAAGCTCGGTGAATACCGCTTCACCGTCGCAGCCCAAACCACCCCCCTCAAACTCAGATCTCCTCCAAGACCTATTTGGGGCATCTCAGGCACAAGGAGATGCCCTGTACCAGACAGGAGGGATGGGTTCTGCTCACTCAACGCCGCGGCGATCTGCGGCCTCCCCTTCTCCATCCCAGTCTCCGAAGATAGGAGAAGGTACCTACAAATTATTTGTGTATGTGTGTGTGAATTAGAGCTTTGGTACAAGTATCCACAGCTAGTTTTATTAGAAGCACAAAAATAGACAAATCATAAAATAAAAATCCTGGCTTGTCCCGCTCTAACTAAACAAAATGACTTCCTCCATAAGAGTGGAGGGACCTAACGTATTTCATGCAAAACAGAAGTCTGCAGCACAGCACTTGCATTCAGTAATCAATGTTTCTCAACAGGCCTCTGACCTGTTCCCCGGGCAGTGAGAGACTAACTACAAAGACTGACACACCCTTTATCAGCCTCTCACATGTGGTCTGGCAATCAAGGCTGCTTCTCGGCTTCTGTCTACCAGACAGAAGTTAAAAACTAGGGGTATATATATAACCTTTCCAGTGTTTTGTCACAATATACAGTATATATGTAAAAGATATTACTCCAATAAAAAACACAAGGTAATGTAGTCAGATTCCAGTGATCCTGTATTAGGATCTTAAAGTCTGCCTATATAATAACTGTGATGCATACTCTTGTGAAAAATAATGTGAATTAAATGGTAAGAGGACAGACAAACAGCATGTAACATAAAACAGTCTCACACAGTCACTGGTGCAATATAGGTGAAACCACTGATAATGTGTAAAGCCGTTCCATGTTATAGTATCTCTGATTATTCCAAGTTTCAGGCGTGTCAGGACGTTTGAACGCTGTTTCAGGGGCGTGCATAAATTATCCATTGCGATGCCATACGCAGTTTGGGCTTTCACTGCGTGCGATGAGGTTAGCAATTCCTGAGTAAGGGCAGAGCTTGTGCAAGTGTGCGTGAGGCTGCGATGGTACCGATGGTTTAGCAGTCTTGCTAAGTATTACAGATGTGTGTAAGGTAAGGTGGGCGTCCTTATGTTGTGCTGCGACGGCATGGCGACCGCGGAGGATTAGCATATCATTGCAGTGAGATTGCGTGCGTAATCGCTATTGCAATCGCAGTTGTGATCCGTAATGAATCAGCCCCTAAGTTGGATGTTTTATTTTATGTTTTATTAATTGCTATTGATTGGGTGACGCCATTGTAACCTGCATGAGCATTGGGCCTGATTCAGAGCCGCTCGTAAGCGGCCGCTCGTTCGCTCCGAGCGATGTTCGCACAACTGCGCATGCGTATGGGTCGTAATGTGCATGCGCCAACCAGTCATTGCGGTCGGAAATCGTGCGCTCGTAAAACAACGAGGGGCTGCTAATTTGAGTGACAGAATGAGGCGTTTGTGGGTGGTAACGGGAAGGTGCTTGAAAACGGGGGAGTGGAGATCTGAACGCAGGCGTGCCAAACGGTCAAAACGGCGTTTTACGGGTGTGCATAATTAACAAAGCAGCGTCATCGACCACGTCACTTGGTTGTCTTTTAGCCTGAACTGCTCGCAGTGATAGCGGCAAGTAAATCCTACCACAAGAATAGCGAGCAGTTCAGATGCCTTTCGATGTTCCCGATTAATCTAATAAATAGCGGAGATGACGTATGATGCGAACGGAAAAGGGGCGTCTTTAGAAAATAGCGAGCGCATTTTTCGGACGCTCGCTCAGACATAGAGGCGTCCACAGACCGCAAAGAGCGAGCGTTTAATTTAAATAGCCGGCCCCTTTTTCAGAACGACCGTCCGCAAATAGCGTCCAGCTCTGAATCAGGCTCATTATGTGTACCGAATGTTAACGGTATTGTCTATATTGCGGACTGAGGACCTGGTTCAGACCTGCTCGCTAGGATGCGGCCGCTTGCACTGACCGATAGTCTCCAGTCTGCGCATGTGTATAATTCGCAGTGCGCGTACGCAAGCCAGTCTTTGCAAGGGGAAATCGCCCACTCGTTGTACACAGACCGCCCGCTACGTTGAGGGACAGAATATGGTGTTTGTGGGTGGTAACAGGGGAAGGTGCTTGTGAACGGGGGAGTGGTGCTGTGGACGCAGGCGTGTGTGGGCGTCAAAACGGAGTGTTGTGGGTGTGCATCATTAGCAAAGAAGCGTCAGAGTATACGTCACTTGGTTGGTTTTTACACTGAACTGGTCGCAGTGCTTGCGGGTGGGTAGAGTCTACCACAAGTGCTGCGATCGCTTCCGATGGTCCTCGATGTACCAATGTTTATACACACTTCCTGGAGATGACGTGCGCTAGTGGGTGTCTCTAGACACGCTATTGGGCGTATATATACACAAAGTGATCGCTTGCCAAGACATAGTAGGTGTGCTTATGACTTGTCCTGCGAGCGGATGCCTTGACGTCACTTAGCCGAGTTTGCCGGGAGCGAGCGATCGCATCTAGCAATCGGGTCTGAATGAGCTCCTGAGCCAGTATTAATGAGAATGCAGGTTATCAATATATTATTTTAGTAAATTATCAACAGTTATTTATTTAGCGCACACATATTACACAGCGCTTTACAGAGAATATTTCAGTCATTCTCAGCAGTCCCTGCCCAGTGGAGCTTACACTCTAAGGGCCTGATTCAGAGCCGGACGCTATTTGCGCTCGCTCGTTCAGAAAAAGGGGCTGTGTATTTAAATGAACCGTTCGCTCTTTGCGGTCTGTTCACGCCTCTATGTCTGAACGAGCGAACAAAACATGCGAACGTAATTTTGAAAAAAACGCCCCCTGGCCGCTCGCATCATACATCATCTCCGCTATTTATTAGATTAATCGAGTACTTCGAAAGGCGTCTGAACTGCTCGCTATTCTTGTGGTTGGATTTTCCTACCGCAATCATGTGAGCAGTTCAGGCTAAAAGACAACCAAGTGACGTGGCCGATGACGCTGCTTTGTTAATTATGCACACCCTTAAAACGCCCGTTTTGACCTTTAAGCATGCCTGCGTTCGGATCACCACTCCCCGTTTTCAAGCACCTTCCCCTGTTACCACCCACAAACGCCTCATGCTATCACTCAAAATAGCAGGCATTCGCTATTTAGCGAGCACACGATTTTCGTCCGCACTGACTGGTTCGCGCATGCGTATTAAAATCCGTACGCATGCGCAGTTGTGCGAACATCGGTAGGAACGAACGAGCGGCCGGTTACGAGCGGCTCTGAATCAGGCCCTATATTCCCTACCACATGCTCACACACAGGTTTTTTCTCAGCAGCCAGTTAACCTAACAGTATGTTTTTTGGAGTGCGGGGAGGGGGAATCCCACGCAAACATGGGTGAACATACAAACTCCACACTGATGCTGCTTTTGTGGGAATCGAACCCAAGACCTCAGCGCTGTGAGGCATTAATGCTAATCACTACGCCAAGCATCAATATTGACGAATATGCTGGCTACTGATTCCAACCACAATATGGCTGACTGTGTAGAGGTGATACGTTCGCTTAGGACCAGGCGCAGTTTTTAAGTGACGAATACTCTTTACTGCTTACAGCTTCCACATTTGATCCATTTGGATCAAGTCCGAAACAGCCGGCTCAGGACTTGCTTGGCTCTTTCCTCAGTGCTTCAAATGCCACCACTGGAGAAACATTCCTGCAGGCCACAAGAAGCCCGTCACCGACCCCACCAGTCCACGTGGATCCGTTTAACATTGGTAAGGTGTCGCCATGGTGAGAGATCTTATGTATGGGCGATTATGCATATACAGTGACCATAGCATGGTATAGGGAGGGTGGATTACATAATACAATATGTCAGCCAGTGTGCACCCAGCATAATTTATATTTTAAAGGCTGTGAAAAATGACAGCAGCTGATTGGTTCCTGCCCCATGTGGAGATTACGATCTCTATGAGAGGAATCAATTAAATGCAATGTTGAATAGCGCCAGGAATACGTTCCCTGAGCTGTTGTATTGGCTGTGCTGTTAACCCGTGACTGGAGCATCTCATCCAGGGCTGGGAACTTATTCTATATCATTGTGTCTCCTTCCACCAGCTCCCCCGTCTGTCTCCATCCAGCCCGACTTATCCGGAACCTGGGACTGGGGAAGCTCTGCACAAGGTAAAAACCGCATATCGCAGCTTCACAATGAGCGCCTGATTCCGAGCTGCAGGCGCCTCGCACTCAGTGGCGATGTTCACATAGTTGAGCACTTTTTTGCAAACACGCACGCGCAAACGTTTTTGAAAAACGCCTATGGCGCATGCGTTACTTAGACTGTGCGCACAAAGGGCTTGATTCAGCAAGGATCGCAAGTAAGAATTCGCTTGCAGTTGGCCGATGTTACGTCTCTGCGCATGCATGTGCGTCTCAATGCGCGTGCGCGAGCCAGTCATTGCAATTAAGTAAGGGATCGCGCGGCATACGCAGTTAGCATGGAGAGACCCCCTGTGTTGATTGACAGTAAGTGCCGTTTGTGGGTGGTGTCGGGGGGGACAGGCGGTGGACATAGGCGTGCCTGTGTGTTTGAACGGCGTTACAGTGGCGTGCATAATTAAGCTCATGCGGCGGCGATGTACACAGGAAGTTGCCACAATCCTGCGGCAGGTCAGGGCTACCACAGTTGTGTGTATGGTTTCAATGGTTCTCGATGTTACCGATGTTTTCGCTAGCCTGCGTACTGATCAAGCCTAGAGTAAAGGGAAGTGGGCTGGCTTTATGTAGCGCTGGGCGTCTGCATCTTGTGTTGCGATTGCCGTGCGTATGCATTCATTAGCATATTCTCGCAGCGGCCAGGAACGTGCAATCGCTTACTTGCGATCCTTGCTGAATCACGCCCAAAGTACGATCAGGTCAAATGGTGTCAGAAATGTAGCGAAAAAGTGATGGACGTGACTGGGCGGTGGCTAGTAGTGCATGTAAAAATGGTCCGTTCAGTGGGCGTATCATGGGAGGGCCGTGTGCGCGTCAGTGATAGCGGCCACGTACACAGACGCACAAGCACAGGAGGCCATGGTCAGACGGAGACACTACCTGCCGTAGGGCTGGTGCAAGTTTCGATGGTGCAGCCGGTGGCGGTGTATGAGGACGCACCAATCGGTATTACAGCGTGCACGGGCACTAAGAGCTGGCATCTAAGTCCATTCGGCCGCAAGGCTGTACACGAGGGGAGGAGTTTGTAGCAACATTTGCATAAAGTCGCAGACGGGTGATCGCCAATAGACGATGATGCCTGCGCTTTTTTGTGCAGCGCTGAAGCCGGCCCTGAGTCCTTTCCAGCTCTGTGGGCTCAGATGCTCCATACATGAGGCATCTTCTCCTACATGTGAAAGTGATAAATGACTTATCCCGTACTAAACTAAGGGCCTGATTCAGAGCCGGGCGCTCTGACCAGAGCGCTCGCTCTGAATCAGGGCCGGGCTACCTAAATTTGGAGCGGCCTCTTGGACGCTCGCATAGCTGTGATTTTCCTCACACCGAGTACCGTTGTGCTTCAGCTGCGACTTTGTACGTGTGTAAAACCAATTCCTGTGCTGATAAAGGCGCAGCCCGGCGTCTCCGGTACACTGTGAGCGGATTTCCGCTGCGTCAGCGATGCGAATAAGACGAGAAATGTAAAGAGAAAGGGTCTCAGTCGCACCGAACGTCAGTAGGTAAGGCTACATCTGTATAGACTTCCATAGAGTGGCTTTGCAGAAGTATTCAACACCCCAAAAAGTAACAGATTTGTCTGTATTACAAATTTCGCCCAGATTGACACAGATCATATATTTATTGCAAACAAGTCGGATCTTAGAGTCAATTTTCAAATTAATTATTTTTCTGCAGATTGTATTCTCTTTTCTTAATCTAAAAACTGAAAAATGGTGCTTGCAAAAGTATTCAACCCCATGGCTGTGGAAGCTCTTTACATATGCGTGTGTTTTTTAATTTAGTAGCATTTTAAGAACCTAATTCAGAGATGGGCGTAGTGCTAAAAAAACCCTACGGCACATGCGTTCCCGAGTGTACGAGAAATGCACTGGCATTAGAACCGGCCAGGCAAAACCATGAGTGTTCCTGGCCGGTGTCTGGAAAGGAGCCTGAAGTGTGCGGGGAAAAAAAGGGCGCCTCATCGTGGTGTTATGGAAGTGTCACAGGTGTATCAGTTAACGCTGCTTTATTCGCAAACGCAGAGCCGCAGCCATAGAGGCCATGTTTAGCCAGAGTTCAGAAAGAAGTACTGCAAGTGTCGGTGGTGCACTGATGGTGCACTGATGGTGGAGTGTTCAGTACCACCTGGCGGAGTTGAATACTGTACATAAGGAATCATGACGCACCCCTACAGCCGGACTTCCAATCACAGTACAAAAGATTGGGTGGTCAGCAGCTTCTGGTGCCCGCGCAGCATGGTGCTGCCGTCCATGAGCATAACTGGCATGGGCTCAGTGAGTAGTTTAATGCAGACTCTTCCCTATATCCCTGCTCAATAAGCTCATGCTACAAACAGCCATAATATCCACTCTGCATAGGCATGGCCGGTGCTTACAGTAGCAGATGGGTGGAGGGCGGAGAGAGAACTTCTCCAGCCAGACCTCGGCGCCCCAAGAAACGTGCCTGGAGCCGGCCCTGTGAATATGCCTCCGTTACCTGTGCCATGACATACTAGGATGTGTCTGAAAATCAGATTGTGCGTAATGTGATCTCTCTATCAATGTGATTCTACCGTTCACAGGTGGTCTAAGGGTGGGAAGCAAATCAGCCGCTACCAGTCCCACCGGCTCACCACATGGTACCCCGCTGCACCAGTCCAAGCCACAGAGCCTGCATCCGTTTGCCGACCTCGGAACTCTGGGTACAAACCTTACTGGTAACCTTAGTTCCTCTTTTTATGCCAAATGCCTACACATAGCACAATAACAGTGACCCTGCACATTATACTGGAAGTGATCCCTACACATAGCACAATAATAGTCACCCTGCACATTATACTGGAAGTGATCCCTACACATAACACTATAACAGTGACCCTGCACATTATACTGGAAGTGATCCCTACACATAGCACAATAATAGTGACCCTGCACATTATACTGGAAGTGATCCCTACACATAGCACAATAATAGTGACCCTGCACATTATACTGGAAGTGATCCCTACACATAACACAATAACAGTAGTCCTGCACGTTATACTGGAAGTGATCCCTACACATAGCACAATAATAGTGACCCTGCACATTATACTGGAAGTGATCCCTACACATAGCACAATAATAGTGACCCTGCACATTATACTGGAAGTGATCCCTACACATAACACAATAACAGTGACCCTCTACATTATACTGGAAGTGATCCCTACACATAGCACAATAACAGTGACCCTGCACATTATACTGGAAGTGATCCCTACACATAACACAATAACAGTGACCCTGCACATTATACTGGAAGTGATCCCTACACATAACACATTAACAGTGGCCCTGCATGTTATACTGGAAGTGATCCCTACACATAGTACAATAGTAGTGACCCTGCACATTATACTGGAAGTGATCACTACACATAACACAATAACAGATAACCCTGCACATTATACTGGAAGTGATCACTACACATAACACAATAACAGATAACCCTGCACATTATACTGGAAGTGATCCCAACACATAACACAATAACAGTAGCCCTGCACGTTATACTGGAAGTGATCCCTACACATAACACAATAACAGTGACCCTGCACATTATACTGGAAGTGATCCCTACACATAACACAATAACAGTGATCCTGCACATTATACTGGAAGTGATCCCTACACATAGCACAATAATAGTGACCCTGCACATTATACTGGAAGTGATCCCTACACATAACACAATAACAGTGACCCTCTACATTATACTGGAAGTGATCCCTACACATAGCACAATAACAGTGACCCTGCACATTATACTGGAAGTGATCCCTACACATAACACAATAACAGTGACCCTGCACATTATACTGGAAGTGATCCCTACACATAACACAATAACAGTGGCCCTGCATGTTATACTGGAAGTGATCCCTACACATAGTACAATAGTAGTGACCCTGCACATTATACTGGAAGTGATCACTACACATAACACAATAACAGTGACCCTGCACGTTATACTGGAAGTGATCCCTACACATAACACAATAACAGTGGCCCTGTACATTATACTGGAAGTGATCCCTGCACATAACACAATAACAGTGACCCTGCACGTTATACTGGAAGTGATCCCTACACATAACACAATAACAGTGGCCCTGCACGTTATACTGGAAGTGATCCCTACACATAACACAATAACAGTGGCCCTGCACGTTATACTGGAAGTGATCCCTACACATAACACAATAACAGTGACCCTGCACGTTATACTGGAAGTGATCACTACACATAACACAATAACAGTGACCCTGCACGTTATACTGGAAGTGATCACTACACATAACACAATAACAGTGATCCTGCACGTTATACTGGAAGTGATCCCTACACATAACACAATAACAGTGATCCTGCACGTTATACTGGAAGTGATCCCTACACATAACACAATAACAGTGACCCTGCACATTATACTGGAAGTGATCCCTACACATAACACAATAACAGTGACCCTGCACATTATACTGTCCTAATTAATGGGGTTGAGCTAATGCAGAATGCTGTTTATGGTCTGTAAATGTCTCTGTTCTAGGTGGTTCCTCATTTGCAAGTAAGCCGACAACTCCTACAGGTAGTAGCGGGGGATTCCCTCCTGTGGGGTCACCACAGAAGCCATCCCCGCAGCACGTGGGAGGGGCCAATTGGCAGCCGAACGCAGGTTACGCCTGGCAGCCGCATTCCAAACCGCAGCAAAACGTCCCACACTCGTCACCACAAAACAGGCCCAACTACAACATCAGCTTCTCTCCTGCCAACAGCGGACAGAACGAGAAAGGGAAAAACGCGGCCGCTCCTGGTGAGTGATACCGTTTTCCCGAATAGTAAAGGCTACTGGCGCCTTCATGTGATCGGTGCCGAATGTGTCATTTTCCTGGGATGTGTTTCAAACAGTTCAAAGAGGTTTTAAAGGTTCCGAAATGGAAACGATTTTACACTGACCCGACTGATTGGATTGGTCCTATGCGAAGACGCCCATCACTGTATAAAGCCGCCCACTTCCCATGACATGCATCCGCAAGTCAGCTAAAACATCGGTAACATCGTGTAACATCGGAACCATTCGCACAGTTGTGGTTGACCTGACTGCCGCACAAACTGCTAAATTTCTTGTCACCATCTAGATCTCTGCCAGCGTATACAATCGCAGGGGCTTATTTATGCACGCCCCTGTAACAGCGTTCAAACGCACGGGCACCACCCCTCCACTCCACCCCCAAACAGTCACTTCCTGTCAATCACTATGAGATGGGACTGCGTGCTTGCTGCGATCACTTCCTGATCGTAGCGGCCTGTTCGCGCACGTGCATGTGCAGTACGCAAACATCGATCAGCTGCGTGCGAATGCAGCCTTGCGAACCAACCTGAATAAGGCCCTATGTTTGTCAGTCTTGTCTAATTGGAAGTTATAGTAGCCAATAGATACAGTTAACACACTCACCGCCTCGGGGCAATCAGTACAAGTGTACCTATTGGAGGCAGTGGGGCTGATTCAACGCAGATTCCCGATTATCGTTAATCAGCGCATGTGTAGGAACCGTCTTGCAGAACGGTTCCTGTGTGATCGCACGCAGTCCCTGCTATGCCTGTGCTTGATTGACAGGCAGAGGTATTTTCGGGGCAGTGCGGTGATGGCCGGCGTTCCTGGAAACGGGGGCGTGTTTTGCCCGTTTTCCGGGAGCGTCAAAGCCAGAGTCTGCGTACTCGGACGCAGTTTCCTGGCCTCGCAAGCCGGCCAGCCTGAGTTACCTGAGGCTTACCGATGGTCGCGATGGTTATGCCAGCCTGTAACCGTGGTCGCAGTGCTGGGATCGCAGATGCAGCAGGGGAGTGTCATACAGGGGGTGTCATACAGGGGGTGTCATACAGGGGGTATCATACACCTTTTGCCGCATTTGCATATTTGCACGGATGGAATTGCAGAGCTGCCTGTGGGCACTACTGAATTGCCCCCAATATATGAAATGAAAACCTTTAGCGGGGTGATATAAGATAAAGGGTTGGAGAGAACACATTTTAGGGGCAATCCTGGCTGTCAGGAGGGGCCCGCGCACATTTTACTACCGCAATCGGCCTTGAATTTTGCTCCAGCTTAGAGCTAGCAGTCTTCACGCTCATCCTGCACTTTTAATGGAACACAATTTTCCTTCATGTTGCACGTCGCAGGAAACGAACATTAGACACACAGATGCAGAGATGGTAGAGATATTATTGTACATACAGTGCAGTAAATTGCTCTACAATAATAACATGGAAAAAAGTTTGTTCTGGTCAGCACGAGCTGCGCGCCTTTACTGTACTAGGGCTACATTACAGCGCACTTTGGGTCTGGTTCAGCAGTTTACGATCTGCCGATGTCAAGCGTAGTGGAGCGATTTTTTTTTTTTTTTTTGCTACTGCTCCTGTGTCCCGATTGCGTCCGTGCAAAGTCGCGGTTGTAATTTCAGGCGCACGCAGGAAGAAGTGTATTAAAAATGTAATGACAGGGAGAGGGCTTAGAGCACGCACGAAGACGGCCTGTCTTATGAGGGTGTCTCCAGGCGCAGGCAGGTGACCACGATAGACCTTTCCCTCCTACATACCACCTCTCCAGGAGCGGGCGTGTGACCACCAATAGACCTTTCCCCCCTACAGGTATACATTCGGGAAGCCGGCAGTCTTAATACCGGCAGCCGGCTTCCCGACTGTCATATCCCGGTGAGGGTGAAATGCTGGGCGTCTAGATGTAGACACCTGACATTTCCCCAACGCCGGGCGCCGCGAGCGGACATCTGCTGGGGGGAGGGTTAGGTTTAGGGCACCCGGGGGGTACTTAGGGTTAGGCACCCCCCCGGGAGGGTTAGGGTTAGGCTAGGGGGAGGGAGGGTTAGGTTAGGCACCCCCCAGGGGAGGTTTAGGCAGCGGGGAAGGGGGGGTTATGGTTAGGCACTTAGAGGGGGGAATAGGGTTATGCATTTGGGGGGGAGGTTAGGGTTAGGCTTCCCTAAGGAGGGTTAGGGGGTTAGGTTAGTCAATGCTTACCTATCGACGATCGGGATTTCCAGCGCTGTCGGGCTTCTGCTGCCGGGAACTCTACTGTGGTCGGCCAGGCGCTGCCGGGAATCGAACTGCCGGCCATTTCATACCGATTCCCTCCTACATACCACCTCTCCAGGCGCAGGCGGGTGACCACCGATAGACTTTTCCCTCCTACATACTACCTCTCCAGGTGCAGGCGTGTGACCACCAATAGACCTTTCCCTCCTACATACCACCTATCTAGGCGCAGGCAGGTGACCACTGATAGACCTTTCCCTCCTACATACCACCTCTCTAGGCGCAGGCCGGTGTCCACCAATAGACCTTTCCCTCCTACATACCACCTCTCCAGGTGCAGGCGTGTGACCACCAATAGACCTTTCCCTCCTACATACCTCTTCTCCAGGTGCAGGCGTGTGACCACCAATAGACCTTTCCCTCCTACATAACACCTGTCTAAGCGCAGTTGGGTGCCAACCGATAGACCTCTCCCTCCTACATAACACCTATCTAAGCGCAGGCGGGTGACCACCGATAGACCTTTACCTCCTACATAACACCTATCTAGGCGCAGGCGGTGACCACCGATAGACCCCTTTCATTTTCTATGTGCTTTAACTGAACATTATGCTATAATGTCATTCTCTTGAAATGGATACTCGTATGTATTATAGACTACTTATTGTTAAGCAAACCAGTCTACACCCATGTCTGTCAGATGCCCCACTGATAAGGGGATGGGTACGGAAATCTGGCGGTCGGGATGCTGGCGGCCAAAATACCAACAGCGGTATCCCGACAGTCAGAATCCCGACAGAATTAGGTAAGTATCATAACCCTAACCATCCCCCTCACCCTAACCTACCCTTCCTGCAGCCTAACCCTATAAATCCCCACCCACAGCCTAACTCTCCCCCCCCCGCAGCCTATCACTAACTCTCCCCTCCCGCAGTCTAACCCTAACCATCCCCTCCCACAGCCTAACTCCCCCTCCCACAGCCTAACTCCCCCTCCGCAGCCTAACCCTAACTCTCCCCTCCCGCAGTCTAACCCTAACCATCCCCTCCCACAGCCTAACTCCCCCTCCCACAGCCTAACTCCCCCTCCCACAGCCTAACTCCCCCTCCGCAGCCTAACCCTAACCATCCCCTCCCGCAGTCTAACCCTAACCATCCCCTCCCACAGCCTAACTCCCCCTCCCACAACCTAACTCCCCCTCCGCAGCCTAACCCTAACTCTCCCCTCCCGCAGTCTAACCCTAACCATCCCCTCCCACAGCCTAACTCCCCCTCCCACAGCCTAACTCCCACTCCGCAGCCTATCCCAAACTCTCCCCTCCCGCAGTCTAACCCTAACCATCCCCTCCCACAGCCTAACTCCCCCTCCCACAGCCTAACTCCCCCTCCGCAGCCTAACCCTAACTCTCCCCTCCCGCAGCCTCACCCAAACCTACCTTTTCCGCAGCCTAACCCTAACCATCCCCACCCACTCCCTACCTCCCCCCCCCTCCCGCAGCCTATCCCTAACTCTCCCCTTCCGCAGTCTAACCCTAACCATCCCCTCCCACAGCCTAACTCCCCCTCCCACATCCTAACTCCTCCTCCGCAGCCTAACCCTAACTCTCCCCTCCCGCAGCCTCACCCAAACCTACTTTTCCCGCAGCCTAACCATCCCCTCCGACAGCCTAACTTTCCACCCCCCCCCCGCAGCCTAACCCTAACTTTTCCCTCCCGCAGTCTAAACCTAACCATCCCCTCCGCAGCCTAACCCTAACTCTCCCCTCCCGCAGCCTTACCCAAACCTACCTTTCTCGCAGTCTAAACCTAACCATCCCCTCCGAAGCCTAACCCTAACTCCCCCTCCGCAGCCTAACCCTAACTCTCCCCTCCCGCAGCCTTTCCCAAACCTACCTTTCCCGCAGTCTAAACCTAACCATCCCCTCCGAAGCCTAACCCTAACTCCCCCTCCGCAGCCTAACCCTAACTCTCCCCTCCCGCCGCCTAACCCTAAGTCTCCCTTCCCGCAGCCTAACCCTAACTCTCCCCCCCACAGCCTAACCCTAACTCTCCCCTCCCACCGCCTATCCCTAAGTATCCCTTCCCGCAGCCTAACTCCCCCCCGCAGCCTAACCCTAACCATTCCCTCCCACAGCCTCACTCCCCCTCCCCCGCAGCCTAACCCTAAGTCTCCCTTCCCGCAGCCTAACTCCGCCCCGCAGCCTACCCCTAACCATCCCCTCCCTGCAGCCTAACCTTAACTCTCCCCTCCCGTAGCCTAACCCTAACTCTCCCCTCCCGTAGCCTAACCCTATCCATCCCCTCCCACAGCCTCACTCCCCCTCCCTCGCAGCCTAACCTTAACCATCCCCTCCCTGCTGCCTAACCCTAACTCTCCCCTCCCGTAGCCTAACCCTATCCATCCCCTCCCACAGCCTCTCTCCCCCTCCCTCGCAGCCTAACCTTAACCATCCCCTCCCTGCTGCCTAACCCTAACTCTCCCCTCCCGTAGCCTAACCCTATCCATCCCCTCCCACAGCCTCACTCCCCCTCCCTCGCAGCCTAACCTTAACCATCCCCTCCCTGCAGCCTAACCCTAACTCTCCCCTCCCATAGCCTAACCCTATCCATCCCCTCCCACAACCTCTCTCCCTCGCAGCCTAACCCTCCCTGCAGCCTAACCCTAACTCTCCCCTCCCGTAGCCTAACCCTATCCATCCCCTCCCACAGCCTCTCTCCCTCGCAGCCTAACCCTAACTCTCCCCTCCCGTAGCCTAACCCTATCCATCCCCTCCCACAGCCTCACTCCCCCTCCCTCGCAGCCTAACTTTAACCATCCCCTCCCTGCAGCCTAACCCTAACTCTCCCCTCCCGTAGCCTAACCCTATTCATCCCCTCCCACAGCCTCACTCCCCCTCCCTCGCAGCCTAACCCTAACCATCTCCTCCCTGCAGCCTAACCCTAACTCTCCCCTCCCGTAGCCTAACCCTATCCATCCCCTCCCACAGCCTCTCTCCCTCGCAGCCTAACCCTAACCATCCCCTCCCTGCTGCCTAACCCTAACTCTCCCCTCCCATAGCCTAACCCTATTCATCCCCTCCCACAGCCTCACTCCCCCTCCCTCGCAGCCTAACCTTAACCATCCCCTCCCTGCAGCCTAACCCTAACTCTCCCCTCCCGTAGCCTAACCCTATCCATCCCCTCCCACAGCCTCACTCCCCCTCCCTCGCAGCCTAACCTTAACCATCCCCTTCCTGCAGCCTAACCCTAACTCTCCCCTCCCATAGCCTAACCCTATTCATCCCCTCCCACAGCCTCACTCCCCCTCCCTCGCAGCCTAAGCCTAACCATCTCCTCCCTGCAGCCTAACCCTAACTCTCCCCTCCCGTAGCCTAACCCTATCCATCCCCTCCCACAGCCTCTCTCCCTCGCAGCCTAACCCTAACCATCCCCTCCCTGCTGCCTAACCCTAACTCAACCTTTCCATAGCCTAACCCTATTCATCCCCTCCCACAGCCTCACTCCCCCTCCCTCGCAGCCTAACCCTAACCATCCCCTCCCTGCAGCCTAACCCTAACTCTCCCCTCCCGTAGCCTAACCCTATTCATCCCCTCCCACAGCCTAACTGTTCGACCTCCCCCGCAGCCTAACCCTAACTCTCCCCTCCCGTAGCCTAACCCTATCCATCCCCTCACACAGCCTCTCTCCCTCGCAGCCTAACCTTAACCATCCCCTCCCTGCAGCCTAACCCTAACTCTCCCCTCCCGTAGCCTAACCCTATCCATCCCCTCACACAGCCTCTCTCCCTCGCAGCCTAACCCTAACCATCTCCTCCCTGCAGCCTAACCCTAACTCTCCCCTCCCGTAGCCTAACCCTATCCATCCCCTCCCACAGCCTCTCTCCCTCGCAGCCTAACCCTAACCATCCCCTCCCTGCAGCCTAACCCTAACTCTCCCCTCCCGTAGCCTAACCCTATCCATCCCCTCCCACAGCCTCACTCCCCCTCCCTCGCAGCCTAACCCTAACCATCTCCTCCCTTCTAACCCTAACTCTCCCCTCCCGTAGCCTAACCCTATCCATCCCCTCCCACAGCCTCTCTCCCTCGCAGCCTAACCCTAACCATCCCCTCCCTGCAGCCTAACCCTAACTCTCCCCTCCCGTAGCCTAACCCTATCCATCCCCTCCCACAGCCTCACTCCCCCTCCCTCGCAGCCTAACCCTAACCATCTCCTCCCTGCAGCCTAACCCTAACTCTCCCCTCCCGTAGCCTAACCCTATCCATCCCCTCACACAGCCTCTCTCCCTCGCAGCCTAACCCTAACCATCCCCTCCCACAGCCTAACCCTAACTCTCCCCTCCCGTAGCCTAACTCTATCCATCCCCTCCCACAGCCTAACTGTTCGACCTCCCCCGCAGCCTAACCCTAACTCTCCCCTCCCTGCAGCCTAACCCTAAGTCTCCCTTCCCACAGCCTAACCCTAACTACATCCCTTTATAAGTAACTGTACTACTTTAATAATGCATGTCTACATATTTCAATGAACATTTGAAGAATAATAACATAACCATTGACCCTATTTATAAGAGAGAGTTTTCCTTAAGCCCCAAACTATAAGTTGCCGTATGAAGAAAGCTTCTGCATAGAAATCTATAAGTACAATGGGCTGGAAGAAACTATGTAGCAGATGAGTTGTGATAACTTATTACTCTGTTGTTTAAGACCCCAAACAGAAGGTTCCACTCAACAATTTCGAAGACTTGCTCTCTAGTCAGGGGTTTAACGCCCACAAGGAGAGACGGGGACCTAAAACTATCGCCGAAATGAGGAAGGAAGAGATGTCGAAAGAGATGGACCCGGAGAAACTAAAGGTGAGATAATGGCTTCACAGATGTTTGGCATTAGGAGCTGGGGGCTCGTTCTGCAGATTAGGCTCTAAATTCCCAGTGGTTCCATTGTTTTGTGTATTTTAACTGCTATGAAAAATAACTATTAGAGAATCCACAATGGAATAAATTACCTCTATAGCGTAATTGAAGCATTATGGGTTATTTGGAGTAACACTTGCGCTCTAAGGTTGAAAACGAGAGGGCTGCAATTCGGAGAGCTTTGTCCCTTCCTCTAAAAGTAAGATCAAGGGGTGGTGCCAAGAAGTACTTGGTCGAATGTGCTCAACCCTTTAGGGGGGTTGGGCGCATTCGACCAAGTACTTCTTGGCACCACCCCCTAATTAAAGCATTATTTCACCTCTGGGGGGTAGAAATGGGAATAACATGTTCAAAGCCTCCAGACCCCCTAAACCATTTATGCTAAAACTTTATACAACTGGACCCCTAATGACCTCATTTAGAGTTAGGGGCAAGTCCAGCTAATACAGTACAAAAAGGCAGATGCATGTCTGTGTATATAGTATATATGCAGGGAATATACTGCCTACCTTTATATACAGAGCAAACACATACTGGGCAGCTTTATTTTTACATGGCGATTTAGAGTTGAGCTAGGATGCCAGAGGCATTATGAGGCAGGGGATGGCCAGTGTGCCAATGTCTATTAGCAGTTGGGATGCCGATGCTTACATTACTGGCGCCAGAATACCGACGCCGGTCAGAATCCAGCCGGGATGCCGAAGGTAAGTAGCAGGGTTTGGGAAAGGTAAGTAGCATGGTTTGGGGGCTTAAGAAAACTATCTTAGGGTTATGCACTAAGGGAGGAGGATTAGATTTAGGGTGCAGGGAGGGGGAGGTTAGGCTCAGGCATTAGGGGGTGGGTGGGTTATGGTTAGGCACCAAAGAGGGAGAGCTAAGGTTAGGGTAGGGAGAGAGGGATGGTTATCATACCGACCAACAAGTGTCGGTATGTTAACCCTGTCGGGATCCCGTCGTCTGGATTCTGACCGCCAAGATCCCGACTGTCAGCATTACATACCGATTCGCCCCTGAAATATGGTGCCGGCATTCTGTCACTCCAGCACTATCTTTGTAAATATGGTATCAACACCAAATTTCTGACGATTTCTTCTGAAATATGGCAAAGTAACCAAGCGGGTGGCCAGCAATGGGTGAAGGGTGTGACTCAGGAGCCCGTGTACACGGCACACCCTGCACCTAATATTCCACTGTAGAATGCATGGGTTCCTTCCAGGGTGCAATATAATCAGCCCGCCATTGGCATGGGACCCCAAAGGTGTCAGGTTGTGCCTTATATGATTCTGTAGTGCTTTAAATATCATTGTATTATAACTATGTGCTCAGTGTTTCCTGTCTAGAGGGGGTATTCTAGCGTGCAGCGATCCTTTCTGTCCCAATGCTTCCTGTACATCAAGGAATCCAATAAATAGTTCAATAAGCCCGAACAGTCACAATGGTGTGGTGACCCCATCAATGTTTATAGGGACCCCATATGTCCCGATTTTTCTAGAACAGTCCCTTTGTTTAAGCTTTAACTCACAATACTTGTTTGCTTAAATGAAAAGAACAAGTACGTATAGGTTATTGTAAGTACCGTATCTTATTTGGGACCTAAAAGGAAGCATGGGGGTGGTCAGGAGTTTATTGCCTGAGCACACCAATGGTCCCATGGGGATGTTCCGGTTATTCATTTGAAAATGAGGGGAGCTCTTCTTCTCCTGTCATTTAGTACAAAGAGTTCACTGACAAAGTGTAAAGGTGCCGTATGGTGCAATTCAGATAATGAAAGCAAATGAATGTGTTTTTGGGAGTTGCGAGTTACTGCCCTTAGTTAGTAAATAGCCCCCAGTCTGTAGATTAGGGAAGGTAATGAAACCCTTCCAAGCATTAGGATGTATGATTTCAGGAGCAGCAACAATGGCTAACACTATAAAGGGCTATCTGGATCAGGAGTGAGACTTAATGTTGGTTGATGGATGCATTGCATTTGCTTTGCAGATTTTAGATTGGATTGAAGGCAAAGAGAGGAACATCCGAGCTTTGCTCTCTACAATGCATACCGTGCTTTGGGCAGGGGAAACAAAGTGGAAACCGGTCAGCATGGCAGATCTGGTCACCCCAGAACAAGTTAAAAAAGTGTACCGGAAAGCTGTGCTAGTGGTTCACCCGGACAAAGTGAGTACAAAATTCTGCATGTTACACGTTACACCTCGGATGGCTCTGCAAGTTATACCTTACACCTAGTATGGCTCTGCATATTACACTTAACACCTAGGATGGCTCTGCAAGTTATACTTTACACCTAGTATGACTCTGCATATTACACTTTACACCTAGTAAGGCTCTGTATATTACACTTCACACCTAGTATGGCTCTGTATATTACACTTTACACCTAGTATGGCTCTGTATATTACACTTTACACCTAGTATGGCTCTGTATATTATACTTTACACCTAGCATGGCTCTGTATATTATACTTTACACCTAGCATGGCTCTGCATATTTCTCATTATACCAAGTATGACTCTGCATATTACACTTTACAAATAGGATGGCACTGCAAGTTATACTTTACACCTAGGATGGCTCTGTATATTACATTTTACACCTAGTATGGCTCTGTATATTACACTTTACACCTAGTATGGCTCTGCATATTACACTTTACACCTAGTATGGCTCTTCAAGTTATACTTTACACCTAGCATGGCTCTGCATATTACTCATTTTACCAAGTATGACTCTGCATATTTCACTTCACACCTAGGATGGCACTGCAAGTTATACTTTACACCTAGCATGGCTCTGCATATTACATTTTACACCTAGCATGGCTCTGTATATTATACTTTACACCTAGTATGGCTCTGTATATTACTCATTTTACCAAGTATGACTCTGCATATTTCACTTTACACCTAGGATGGCACTGCAAGTTATACTTTACACCTAGCATGTCTCTGCATATTACATTTTACACCTAGCATGGCTCTGTATATTATACTTTACACCTAGTATGGCTCTGTATATTACACTTTACACCTAGGATGGCACTGCAAGTTATACTTTTCACCTAGGATCGCTTTGCATTTTACACCTAGCATGGCTCTGTATATTACACTTTACACCTAGTATGGCTCTGTATATTACACTTTACACTTAGTATGGCTTTGCATATTACTCATTACACTTAGTATAAATCTGCATTTTACACTTTACATCTAGGATGGCTCTGCAAGTTATATTTTATACCTAGGATGGCTCTACATATAACACTTTATATTTAGTATGGCTCTGCATACTACACTTTACACCTAGTATGGCTCTGCATATTATACTTTACACCTAGTATGGCTCTACATATTATACTTTACACCTAGTATGGCTCTGCATATTATACTTTACACCTAGGATGGCTCAGCACATTATAATTTACAACTAGGATGGCTCAGCACATTATAATTTACAACTAGGATGGCTCTGCAAGTCATACGTTATAACTATTATGGCTCTGCTTATTATACATTACAACTAGTATGGCTCTGCAAGTTATACTTTACACCTATTATGGCTCTTCATATTATACTTTACACGTAGCATGGCTCTGCAAATTACACTTTACACCTAGTTTGGCTCTGCACATTATACGTATATATATGTAGTTAAGAAAACATGTGGAGGGAGTGTCTTTTTTATGCAATGGGCTCTATATAATGTGGTTGTGGCTGGCAAGTCCACTGTTCACATGATAGCGGTCACATGATATTAGGAGTCTTAGCGGGTGGTGTATAATGGTTTTCTTTAAAGTCCCCCTGTGTCACCTAAACACAATGAAAGCCGCTGTGGCGTCTGCTATTTAAATATTCATTAGAACACTGACAATCCATCAGTGATGTCACTTGTTGCAAGCATACTGCATAGGTTGCCTTCTCAGTGATGTCACTGCTGGTGAAGACTTCCTGCCTCTGCCGTTGTAATAATGTTGCTATGTTTATATTACAGGCCACCGGCCAGCCCTATGAGCAATATGCAAAGATGATTTTTATGGAGCTCAATGACGCCTGGTCGGAATTTGAAAATCAAGGACAGAAACCATTATATTAAGCTACTCCAGTCTGCAAATCCCGCCCGTAGCTTCCATCTAGTATAAGATTCATCCATGAATGTGACTGACCTTTGTTTATCGTCATACACCCGTGTCCAGTCTCATTACCGTCTCATTACGTCAGGGGAAGAATGACATCCGTCACGTAGAAATTTCCTCTAGAGAGTGAGCATTTTACCTTCCGCTCATCGCAGTAAATATCGGCGTCTTATTCTCCCCTGCTGATGATTTATTTATTTATATATTTATTAATTTATTTATATGTAGGTTTAAATTAAAAATCCTCTGGAGTTGAAACATTTAACTTAAACACAACTAACCCCCCCCCCCCCCCTCATTTCCATTGAATGTGCCTGGTGTTTTTGCTTTTTTTTTGTTATTTTTTTATTTCTGAGAAACCCTGACATATCCAATATCAAAAACTGCATGTTTTACAGCTTCCTGTGGGAAGATATTTTGTGTTACACGCTTAGCTTCCTTCAGGATCTTGTAGAAAGTACCGTACCCTACTGACGGCGTACTCGGGAAAAGGGCAGCAACACTCTTCTCCTAAAACGTTAGTTTTAAAACGGCAATAGGAATGGATGCAAAGCCAGGTTTATTTAGAATTCATTCCGATTGCCGTTTTAAAACTATCTGTCAAAGCCACCCATTCTTGGCAGCTTTGGCAAACCGCCCGTAAGTAAATCTACCCCAAGGTGTGAGAACTACAATATATATCTGTGTCACTGTTACAAGATGCTCTTTCATATAGGAGTAACATAAATATGAGCTTTAATTCTGCAAAGCGCAGGGAATCTGAAGGGCGTTAATCAAGTTCTGTCAGTGTATCGGTTTACATAAAGTGTACAGATATCGCTACATCATTGCATTGTATTGTTTCTATTACGTAATATGATCATTGGCCCTCATTCAGAGCCGCTCGTTAGCGGCAGTACGCTCGTTCCGAGCGATGTTTGCACATCTGCGCATGCGTACGCTTTTTAGTACGCATGCGCGAACCAGTCAGTGCGGCCGAAAATCGTTTGTTCGCTATATAGCGAGTGCCTGCTATTTTGAGTGACAGAATGAGGCGTATGTGGGTTGTAACAGGGGAAGGTGCTTGAAAATGGGGAGTGGAGATCAGAACGCAGGCGTGCTTAAAGGTCAAAACGGGCGTTTTATGGGTGTGTATATTTAAAACAGCAGCGTCATTGACCACGTCACTGGGTTATTTTAGAGCCAGAACTGCTCGCAAATTTGTGGTAGCAAACACCAACCACAAGAATAGCGAGCAGTTCATACCCTTGTCGATGTACTCGATTAATCTAATAAATAGCGGACATGACGTATGGTGCGAGCGGCCAGGGGGCGTTTTTAACAAATAAACGAGCGTATGTTTTGCTCGTTCGTTCAGACTTAGAGGTGTGAACAGACTGCAATGTGCGTACGGATCATTTGAATAGCCACCCCTTGTTTTTGAACGAACGACCGCAAATAGCGAACGGCTCTGAATGAGGCCCATTGTCCTATAGTATAATACTGAGATAAGTATCTGCTCAATAACTAAATTTTTATTTTTTTTTTTAAATATGAAAACAGCCAACACCCTGAGTTGCGTCTATCCCTAAGGGCTATTTCAGCCACACCGGTTTTGACCGGCCGGCAAAAAAACAGGCGTTTTTTTGCCGTGTACTAATTTTAGTGAACTATGTAAATATATGGGACCTGTCAGACGGCACGGACACAACGCGGTCACTGTGTTACAGCCGGGAATATCCGCTGACAAGGGCGGCTGCCGTCCACGGTTTCAGTGTTCAAGATTGGAAAAAAATTCATACACGCGGCAAAAGCATCACACACAGCACAAAACCATTGTATGTGAAAGGGACATATCCACAGGATAAAAAACACCCTTTTTCTGCCGGCCACTCAAAACTGGTGTGTGTGAAATCGCCCTATGAACGCTGAAATTGATTTACCAACATGGTAACATTGACAGCAACCAGCAAAAAGCTTTGACCTATCCAGTGCATATTACAGGAGTGTGGAAATTAAATGTAGGAAGAAAGAAATTGTACTATAACTCAAGTTCCGCATGGAAGACTAGCCTGTAAACCAGTGGTCTTCAACTTTAATTCAGGTGTGAGCTACTTCAGAAAAATTAAACCTGAAGAGCTGCTAAAATTGTAGAAAAAAAAAATCTGAAGGTAATTTAATGAAAAAAAAAATGTTTCATAAAAAGTAACAATGCATTTAATTATTATAGTGATATTGTTGCAGTTTGTAAATTAAAGTTAAGCACAGGCACATTTCACTGTTAATTGCTGTCTCCAAGGAGGTACGTGCAGTAGAGGAGCAAAAGATATTAGCAAGGCTGCTGTGTGATTTTCCAGCAGGGCTGGGTGGAAGTCACTCGCTCCGCCGTAGCGTAGACACCATGGGTGGAACTACGGGGAAGCACGTCAGGTGATTGCTGTAGAGGCTGTGGCAATCACCTGACGTGCTTTCCTGTGGCTCCACCAATGGAGTTGATGCCACGGTGGAGCACACGACAGAGGTCACTTCCTCCTAGTTGACTCAGCAGTACTGCAGCTAGGTGAGCTATCAAATTGAAGACTGCGAGCTACCAGTAGCTCACGAGCTACAGGTTGGAGACCACTGCTGTAAACTAACAGCAACTGATTGGTTGGTACTTTATCTTCGTCTACTTTATCTCTCTCAAATGCTTAGTACATAGACCCCACAGCCTGTAAACTGACAGTTAAGAACTGATTGGTTGGAACTCTATCACCCTCCACTTTCTCTCTCTCCAACACTTAGGGAGTCATTCAGACCCACTCGCGAGCGGCAGTACGCTCGCAAGTGGGTCGATGTTCCCCACTGCGCATGCGCACGACGGAGGGAGCTCCGTCATGCGCATGCGCGAGACCCGGGGAGCGACGGGCTTTCCATCGCTCCAGGTCTCGCACCAATCATCATCGACAGCACGCCCCCTTTGGTGGGCGTGCCGGGGGCGTGGGGCCAGACGGAGGCGTTCCCATGGGAACGCCTACCGTCTGAAGCCGGCCCCACTGACATCACTAGTGATGTCAGTGGGAGTGATTTTGACTCTGATCACTCTAGGGCTTGTGGCAGGGAGACCCTACCGCAGGGTCTCCGTCGCAAAATCACTCTAGGGCTTGTGGCAGGAAGACCCTACCGCAGGGTCTCCGTCGCAAGTCCGATGGTCGCGATGGTAAAGACCATCGCGACCATCTTTTTGGCCGCTCGCATATGCTGTGAGTGGTCACCCACAGCTATGTGAGCAGCCAGGAGGCCGCTCCATTTTCATGGAGGAGGGCCCTGATTCAGAGCGAGCGCTCTGGTCAGAACGTCCGGCTCTGAATCAGGCCCTTAGTACATAGACCCCTAAGTAAGGATTGGGTTTTGATTGAGTGGTTATGATGCTGGTTGACGAATTGATGGCTGAGAGTTGTAGTGCATGGAAAGCATCCAGAAAAGGGATAGGTTACCAGAGTTGTCCCCTTTAATACACATTTGGTGAGATTACTACTGGTATGGAAGGGAAAGTAAGACTGGTATGGAAGGGAAAGTAAGCCTGGTATGGAAGGGAATGTAAGACTGGTATGGAAGGGAAAGTAAGAGGGAAAGTAAGCCTGGTATGGAAGAGAACGTAAGACTGGTATGGAAGGGAAAGTAAGCCTGGTAGGGAAGGGAAAGTAAGACTGGTAGGGAAGGGAAAGTAAGCCTGGTATGGAAGGGAAAGTAAGACTGGTAGGGAAGGGAAAGTAAGACTGGTGTGGAAGGAAAAGTAGGACTGGTATGGAAGGGAAAGTAGGACTGGTATGGAATGGAAAGTAAGACTGGTATGGAAGGGAAAGTAAGACTGGTATGGAAGGGAAAGAAAGACTGGTATGGAAGGCAAAGTAAGCCTGGTATGGAAGGGAAAGTAAGACTGGTAGGGAAGGGAAAGTAAGCCTGGTATGGAAGGGAAAGTAAGCCTGGTATGGAAGGGAAAGTAAGACTGGTATGGAAGGGAACGTAAGACTGGTAGGGAAGGGAACGTAAGACTGGTATGGAAGGGAACGTAAGACTGGTAGGGAAGGGAACGTAAGACTGGTAGGGAAGGAAAAGTAAGCCTGGTATGGAAAGGAAAGTAAGACTGGAATGGAAGGGAAAGTAAGCCTGGTAGGGAAGGGAAAGTAAGACTGGTATGGAAGGGAAAGTAAGACTGGTAGGGAAGGGAAAGTAAGACTATTAGGGAAGGGAAAGTAAGCCTGGTATGGAAAGGAAAGAAAGACTGGTATGGAAGGCAAAGTAAGCCTGGTATGGAAGGGAAAGTAAGACTGGTAGGGAAGGGAAAGTAAGCCTGGTATGGAAGGGAAAGTAAGCCTGGTATGGAAGGAAAAGTAGAACTGGGAGGGAAGGCAAAGTAAGCCTGGTATGGAAGGGAACGTAAGACTGGTATGGAAGGGAACGTAAGACTGGTATGGAAGGGAAAGTAAGCCTGGTATGGAAGGGAACGTAAGACTCGTATGGAAGGGAAAGTAAGACTGGTATGGAAGGGAACGTAAGACTGGTAGGGAAGGGAACGTAAGACTGGTATGGAAAGGAAAGTAAGACGGGTATGGAAGGGAAAGTAAGCCTGGTATGGAAAGGAAAGTAAGACGGGTATGGAAGGGAAAGTAAGCCTGGTAGGGAAGGGAAAGTAAGACTGATATGGAAAGGAAAGTAAGACTGGTATGGAAGGGAAAGTAAGCCTGGTATGGAAAGGAAAGTAAGACTGGTATGGAAGGGAAAGTAAGCCTGGTAGGGAAGGGAAAGTAAGACTGGTAAGGAAGGGAAAGTAAGACTGGTAGGGAAGGGAAAGTAAGCCTGGTATGGAAAGGAAAGTAAGACTGGTAGGGAAGGGAAAGCAAGCCTGGTAGGGAAGGGAAAGTAAGCCTGGTATTGACGGGAAGGTAAGCCTGGTATGGAAGGGAAAGTAAGACTGGTAGGGAAGGGAAAGTAAGCCTGGTATGGACGGGAAGGTAAGCCTGGTATGGAAGGGAAAGTGTAAGCCTGGTATGGAAGGGAAAGTAAGACTGGTAGGAGGTTGACCAAAAAGTGTTGCAAATACAGTTCAAAGACAATGAAAACAAAATGATGCACTTAGCCATCGCAGTGGCTAATTTATGCACGCCTCTGTAACGACGTTCAAAGGTACTGACATGCCTGTGTTTCCCCGACCCCCATCAACACCTCCAAACGGTCACTTCCTGTCAATCACTCTGCGATGCGTGGTCACTGCGATCGCAGTGGAGCCTTTGCACACGCGTACTGCAATGCATACGCATGCGCAGTACGCAACAAATGGCCGTCTGCATCCGTAATCACAAGAGCGATCCTTGCTGAATCAGGTCTATTGACAATTATCCACAGGTTGTGCTGTGCAATCTCTAAACTGCCCGTCGCTGTTCATTCCAAGAGCCGCGAGCATCCCCCGGGTAGCAGTTAATGCTTATTTCTGCTCACAGACTCTGGGGTTTAGCGGATTTAAACACAAGGCTGTCCTAGATCTGAAAAACCAGGGGTCATTAGAGTTGGTTAGGGCAGACTGCAGGCGCTGAGTGGGACTGACGTCACATTCCATATTTCCTGATGAAAGCAAATGTGAGCTGGCTGCTATGGGTTAAACACCCTATTGGGAGACGGGGAGAGGTGCTACTATATCAATCCCTGTATGTGGCACCTGCAAACCAGGCACATGGGGGAGGTTATTTATTAATCTGGTTGTGCACTAACCCAAATGAACTAGACAAACATTTGCTTTCATTATCGAACTTGCATTAGATTGGTCAAAGCTAATCTCTGCCTGGTCGCTGTGTGTTACTGTTCCCATGAACGCTCTCCTAATAACTGCTCTGAAACATCTCTTATTTTAAAATATATTTTTATTTATTTTTTTCATGAAGAGTATTCCCATTTCCGACAGTCGCTTAATAGTATGCTTATTACACACTACATAGACATCACAAACCTAAACATCCAAAAAGAACAGGATAGAAAAAAGCCGTTGGTGCGAACGCATCGGCAATTTTTTTGTTTAAGACAATCATTTTTGTTTACAGAAACGTTTTTGCATTCCCTTCTTTTTATGCTTTTATTTAACGAATACTCTACTTTATATCGATGCAATTGTTATAACTACTATAAAATGTTCAGTTGCCCTTTTTTATATAATAAAAACCAAAATAACAAAAACACAATACAAAATAGAACAAACAAAATAAAACGAAGCTAAATACAATAGGCCATGTATTATGACAGACATGAGCTTTTGAACAAACATTTGCTTCCTTGGAATGTGAATAAATATCCTGTGATTTGTTAATGGTTTATTTATGTTTGTAGATATTCTTGTGTGTTCTAGACCTATATAATAAAACAGCCTATCAATGTAATGTATTCTTTAATCTCACTTAGACTGCTAGCCCGGCATCATGGCTTTAGAATTGTGTAATAAAGTTTCTATTTCAACTCCTTGAAAAAACAAAACAAAAAACATTTACTCATCTCACAAAATAAAAATGTATCTGTTTTACCATTAAAAAACAACAACGACTTATTTTCATGCTTGTTTGTGGTTTAAAGAGATTAAACATACATTTCTTTTCTTACAAAAAAATAAAGGCTTCTTGTAGCGTTATTATATCATTACGCGGCTGGTAATTTTGTTTCCTTCAGACCACAGTAGAGGTGGGAGCTCCACAGATAAATAGTACAAAAAGGAAAAGATGTAAATAAATACAATAAAATAACAATGCAAAATATAAGACTTAACGTACTGTACAGAGGTTTATTTCTTGGGGAAAATATACCCTAAGGCATGGGTCTTCAACCTTTGGACCTCCAGGCATGCTGGGATGTGTAGTTCCACAGCAGCTGGAGGGCCAAAGGTTGAAGACCCCTGCCATAAGGGAATATGCTTGCTTTAAACAAGCCTACATCACCTTATCTGTGGTGCGTTTACTGTAGGAACCTCTGTTATTCGATGTTAGCCTGTTTCATAATAGGAATTTTAGGTATACAGAGTATCATATCTGTTAGCGCAGCTCTGTGCGTCAGATCCAAATAAGGGCCTCATTCAGTGCTGACCGCCGAATCAATTTTTGCCCAGTTTGCCCATTATGATTTGCGCAGGAGCCGTTCCGCAATGTCGGATGCCGTGCAGCTGCAGCAGTCGGGTGAGTGACAGTCGGTAGTCGCCTGGAGACGGGGAGGTGGAGTGTTGTAGAAAACTTGGGCGCAGTTTTACTGGCCCCGGCAGCGTGTTTTTGCCGGACATCCTGGGTAACTCGAGGGTTACTCAGATGTTCGATGGCCGCTAGATGTTCATGCAGTATATCGATGCTGAGTCTTTGGACGCAGAGGCCAGCAGTATTTTTATGCTAGATGCCCCCTGTGGATTTTGCGGATTTCAGTGCTGCTGCTGTGCACAAAGATGAACATTTACCGAACATCTTTGAATCAGCCCGTAAGTCCTTAGCGAGGAAGATGGGAAGTGATGAAGATGATGAATCTGGGTGAAGGTACGTTTTGTGCAGGAAATGTCCGAGGCAGAACAACAAACATAGGGCCTGATTCAGAGCCGTTCGCTATTTGCGGTCGTTCGTTCAAAAACAAGGGGTGGCTATTCAAATGATCCGTTCGCAAATTGCAGTCTGTTCACACCTCTAAGTCTGAACGAGCGAGCAAAACATACGCTCGTTTATTTGATAAAAACGCCCCCTGGCCGCACGCACCATACGTCATGTCCGCTATTTATTAGATTAATCGAGTACATCGTACAGCGTATGAACTGCTCGCTATTCTTGTGGTTGGTGTTTTCAACCGCTATTTTGCGAGCAGTTCTGAGTTAAAAAAAAACAAGTGACGTGGTCAATGACGCTGCTGTATTAATTATGCACTCCCTTAAAACGCCCGTTTTGACCTTTAAGCACGCCTGCATTCTGATCTCCACTCCCCGTTTTCAAGCACCTTCCCCTGTTACCACCCACATACGCCTCATTCTGTCACTCAAAATAGCAGGCACTCGCTATATTGCGTACAAATGATTTTCGGCCGCACTGACTGGTTCGCGCATGCGTACTAAAAACCGTATGCATGCGCAGATGTGCGAACATCGCTCGGAACGAGCGTACTGCCGCTAGCGAGTGGCTCTGAATGAGGGCCATAGGGATCTATTTACTAAACCTTGGATGGAAATAAAGGGCCTGATTCAGAGCCGCTCGTAAGCGGCCGCTTGTTCGTTCCGAGCGATGTTTGCACAACTGCGCATGCGTACGGATCGTAATACGCATGCGCGAACCAGTCAGTGCGGCCGAAAATCGTTTGTTTGCTAAATAGCGAATGCCTGCTATTTTGAGTGACAGGAGGAGGCATATGTGGGTGGTAACGGGAAGGTGCTTGAAAACGGGGAGTGGAGATCAGAACGCAGGCGTGCTTAAAGGTCAAAATGGGCGTTTTATGGGTGTGCATAATTAATACAGCAGCGTCATTGACCACGTCACTGGGTTATTTTATAGTCAGAACTGCTCGCAAGATTGTGGTAGGAAAAACCAACCACAAGAATAGCGAGCAGTTCATACGCTGGTCGATGTACTCAATTAATCTAATAAATAGCAGACATGACGTAAGATGCGAGCGGCCAGGGGTCGTAGTTTTCCAAAAAACGACCGCATGTTTGGTTCGCTCGTTCAGACCTAGAGGCGTGAACAGACCGCAAAGAGCGAACGGTTCATTTCAATAGCCACCCCTATTTTCTGAACGAGCGAGCGCAAATAGCGTCCGGCTCTGAATCAGGCCCAAAGTACCAGCCAATCAGCTCCTAACTAAGTTTTCAAACACAGCTTGTGACATGGCAGTTAGAAGCTGATAGGCTGGTACTTTATCTCTGTTCACTTTATCTCTTTCCAAAGCTTAGTAAATAGACTCCGCAGGCCCTTAATCAGCAGTGCACGCAGATGGTCAGGAAACTGCGCAGTCGCCTGTCCTGTACTGTACATGTGCAGTACGGTTCCTGCATTGCTGTTTGCGGTGGCAGCCTCCGTTTTCCCATCTCCGTCAGCTAACAGAGATTTCCTGGCCTCTTCCTCTCTGCAGCGGCGGTCTCCATGGGTCACTTAGCTGGCCGATGTTCCGCGCAGATTATCCGATGCTGCATTACCATAACTGTAAGGATGGAATCGCAGAACTGCTTGCGTGCTGCTTTGCAATTCCGTCTGAAGCTGAATCAGGCCCCTAGGCCAGAATGTCAATAAAATGGGTACACCCAACTACATTACAGGCCTTTATAAGGCCTCTGCAATTCAACGCACTAAAGTGCTTTCACAAGAGCTTACAAGTTCCATCAGTGGGTTTCTGTATTCTCCCTGTATGCACAGGCTGTAGGTGGGAAACATTGGGGAAACGCTGAAAGCAAATATCTATGTGTACACATAGGACATGGGGCCTGATTCAGAGCCGCTCGCTATTTGCGGTCGTTCGTTCAAAAACAAGGGGTGGCTATTCAAATGATCCGTTCGCAAATTGCAGTCTGTTCACACCTCTAAGTCTGAACGAGCGCGCAAAACATACGCTCGTTTATTTGATAAAAACGCCCCCTGGCCGCTCGCACCATACGTCATGTCCGCTATTTATTAGATTAATCGAGTACATCGTACAGCGTCTGAACTGCTCGCTATTCTTGTGGTTGGTTTTTTCAACCGCTATTTTGCGAGCAGTTCTGAGTTAAAAAAAACCAAGTGACGTGGTCATTGACGCTGCTATTTTAATTATGCACACCCATAAAACGCCCGTTTTGACCTTTAAGCACGCCTGCATTCGAATTCCACTCCCCCGTTTTCAAGCACCTTCCCCTGTTACCACCCACATACGCCTCATTCTGTCACTCAAAATAGCAGGCACTCGCTATATAGCGTACAAACGATTTTCGGCCGCACTGACTGGTTCGCGCATGCGTACTAAAAACCGTATGCATGCGCAGATGTGCGAACATCGCTCGGAACGAGCGTACTGCCGCTAGCGAGCGGCTCTGAATGAGGGCCATGATTCTGAGTTAGACGTAGAGGGGTCTGTGTTTGCGTCTTTTCCCACAGTTGCGTCTGGGATTCTGCACATATAGGGCCTGATTCAGACCCACTCGCGAGCCGCTGTCCGCTCGCAAGTGGGTCGATGGTCTGCACTGAGCATGCGCACGACGGAGGGAGCTCCGTTGTGCGCATGCGCCAGACACGACGAGCGAAGGACTTTCCTTCGCTCGTTGTGTCCGATCAAAGGGGGCGTGCTGTCAATGTTGATTGACAGCACGCCCCCTTTGGTGGGCGTGCCGGGGGCGTGCCTCCCTGACGGGGGCGTTCCCACGGGAACGCCTCCCGTCAGAAGCCGGCCCACTGACATCACTAGTGATGTCAGTGGGAGTGATTTTGGCTCTGATAGAGCCAAAATCACTCCGGAGCTTGCGGTTGAAAACCTCAACCGCAGGCTCCGGCTCGCAATTTCGATGGTCGTGATGGTCACGACCATCGCGGCCATCAAAATGCACGCTCGTATAGCCTGTGGGTGGTGACCCACAGCTATACGAGCGTCCAGGAGGACGCTCCATGAAAATGGAGCCCGGCCCTCATGCAGAGCGTGCGCTCTGCTCAGAGCGTACGGCTCTGAATGAGGGCCATAGTTCATGTTTTTCAACCGCGTATGCGTCTAAGTAGCTTAAAAGTCGCAAAGCGCCTGCCTCCTGCGGTGCGTATGCACAGAGTCGCAGTAGCAATTGATACCCACTGATACAGAAATGTTCCTTGGAGGTGGCTATTCAGGCGCACGGAGATGCACCGCCTTACAGACGTGTTATAGTAGAGAGGCGGGTGTTTTGCATAACTGGTTGCAAACTGAGCATCTGATTCAGCAGTGGATGGAATTGCAAGGTCGCATTCAAGGGGCCTTGTTGCAATTCTGTCCTTATAAAATTCAAATACTGCAGGAGGCGTCTGAAGAGAAGAGACGCCTCCTGTCAGCGCCTGCGATCCCAGCGCTGTGACCGAGGTCACAGCCTGAGATCACCATCACAACCATCTGTCATGATGTTGTGCTGTGCGCTTATGCAGGCTGGCTTGCAAGGCCAGGAAATGTGCGCCCATGGATGCAGACTCTGGCTGCGTCTCTCCTGGAAAATGGTGGTGACGCGCCCCCTCTTCCGGGAACGCTAGCAGCCCCGCAAACGTCTCTGCCTGTCAATCAATGAAATTGTGGGCAGTGAGGTTATGCAGGAGGGTGGGGGAGATGATCAGCTCAGTCTTAGACATTTTAAGAAATCGCTGGGACATCCAGGAAGAGAGAGCAGAGAGACAGTTGGAGATACGAGTGAGGAGAGAGGGGGAGAGATCAGGGGAGGAAAGGTAGATCTGAGTATCATCAGAATAGAGATGATAATCGAGGTCAAAAGAGCTGATGAGTTCATCTAGAGAGGACGTATAGAGGGAGAATAGAAGAGGTCCAAGAACAGAACCTTGGGGAACACCTACTGTAAGAAGTTTCTGTGGGGGAAGAGGAATCATGAGAGGAAACAGAGAAGGATCGGTCAGAGAGGTAGGAGGATTGCCAGGAGAGGGCAGTGTCACTTAGACCAAGGGAGTGAAGGATTTGCAGAAGTAGAGAGTGGTCTACAGTGTTGAAAGCAGCAGAGAGGTCAAGGAGAATGAGCAGAGAGTAGTGGTCCTTGGATTTAGTAGCAAGGAGGTCGTTGCTGACTTTTGTGAGGGCAGTTTCAGTGGAGCTGAGAGGACGGAAGCCAGATTGAAAAGGGTCAAGGAGGGAGTGGGAGGAAAGAAAGGTGGTAAGGTGGCTGTAAACAATATGCTCAAGGAGTTTGGAGGCAAAAGGGAGGAGAGAGATGGGTCAGTAGTTGGCGAGAGGAGGAGGGGGGAGACCGGATTAGGTTTTTATGGTGGATAAGGATTGTACATAGGGCCTGATCCAGAGCTGAACGCTCTGACCAGAGCGCTCGCTCTGAAAGGGCCCTCCTCCATGAAAATGGAGCGGCCTCCTGGCCGCTCGTATAGCTGTGGGTGACCACCCACAGCATATGCGAGCGGCCAAAAAGATGGTCGCGATGGTCTTGACCATCGCGACCATCGGACTTGCGACGGAGACCCTGCGGTAGGGTCTCCCTGCCACAAGCCCTGGAGTGATTTTGGCTCTATCAGAGCCAAAATCACTCCCACTGACATCACTAGTGATGTCAGTGGGGCCGGCTTCAGACGGAAGGCGTTCCCATGGGAACTCCCTATGTTGTGCGCATGCGCAGTGGGGAACATCGACACGCTTGCGAGCGTCCTGACGCTCACGAGCGGGTCTGAATGAGCCCCATAGCTCACAGGCACTAAAGCAGAATAGGTGAATGCAATTCTGTGTCTCTCCTCCGTATCCCGAAGAGCTCAGGACAGTGCGGAAGGCCTGGGATAATAGCTGTCGGTTTCATCAGAGGAAATTAGGGCTTTGCAACTCCTCATTTGTGTCATGTTCCCATGGTTCTCTCCATCTCCCCTTTTACATTTCTGGAGTCTATTCCCATAAAACTGTCATGGCCTGGCTAAGAGTTTCATGCGATCTTGGTGCCCTAAAACAGTAGGTGTCAGAACTGCAGTTTTATGTGGGTGTATTTAGATATGCACATACCTCCCAACCATCCCACCTGCAGGCCTCAGTGCCGCCAGAGGCTGGGGTGGGGGGGGGGGTGAAGGCTAGGAGGTTGCATGTGGCATCCATACCTTGGAGAGAGAGGCCTGGGGCCAGCCAGCAGCTCTGGAAGAAATGGGCATACCTCCAGCCTGACGGGCAAAGTAGGAAGGCATGGCGTGCAGCCCCTACCCTACTGTGAAATGCAATGGGGACTCACTTCTTTGAAATTGCTAGCAAAATAGGGCCCAAAAAAACTTTATGGCCCACACCCCTGGGAACAATCAGCCATGTGCCGAATAACGCTGGTGCGCTTCCTACCACCCCTGGGATGGTGACTGCCAGTGTAACATCTGAAAGTCAAAATTAGATGGCGAACAGTTATGGAACTACAAGTCTCAGCAGGGCCTGCCCTCCAGTGACTGCTTGGGCATGCTATTTCTACTGGTTATTGTGCCATTACCATCAGCAATTATTCATAACCCCTGTTCTACGGGAAGGTAACCCCTGTGGATAACCATCAAGGTCAGGACCTGGAGATCCTCCCAAATTCATCAGCACCAGGGCCGTAACTAGGGTAGTGCGACCAGTGCCATGGCACAGGGCACCGCAGGGCAGGGGGCGCTGTTTGGGCCTGTCACTTATCCTGATTATTATCATTCTCACTTGTAGCTTCCTCTTCTTTTATCCCCAGCATCTCCTGGCCTCCCCTATCTCTTCCCTGGCCCTTCCCCATGAGGACATGGCCCTTTTTCAGGTGCACTATATTATGTCCCTATTTAAAAAAATGGGGGGGGGGTGCCAATGCTCTCTCTGGCACAGGGCACCAAAAAGTCTAGTTACGGCTCTGATCTGCACTGTCCCCATTTTAACAACGGGACAATCAGCAAGTGTACTTGTGTGGCACGAATTGTCCAATACACCTTCCCTTAGATTAATATACTTATAGCTAGAGGTTGTGGCTAAATTCTCTGTGCTGCTGAGCTGTGTCAGGTCTTTGTGTGCCTGATTCTGAGATATGTCAATTGCCGGAGACTCAGCTGAGAGTATATGCATGTATCAGCCCCTCTGCTGGGGTACAAGCCTGCGTCTGACTGAGCAAGGACTGAGACATCCACTTTAGGCGTCTCTGCAGACTGGGTGTGGATTAACAGATAGTAAAAAGGTTGACAGTGTCTAGATAGACACCAGATGTTAGATAGTCAATAGGTCGACAAGTACAAATGGTCGGTAAAAATGGTCAACAGGGTCAAAAGGTTGACACGAAAATGGTCGACACAAAAATGCTCAACTCCTGTTTTGTTTTTCATCCCTAATCTTCACCCTACCCTCCCTACTGATGCTTACCATCGGGGTAGGTGCCTAACCCTAAACCTCTGGTAAGTGCCTAACCCTAATCGTCCCTTCTAGTGCCTAACCCTAAACCTCTGGTAAGTGCCTAACCCTCCCTCCTGGTGCCTAACCCTCCAGCAAGTGCCTAACCCTAATCGTCCCTTCTAGTGCCTAACCCTAAACCTCTGGTAAGTGCCTAACCCTCCCTCCTGGTGCCTAACCCTCCAGCAAGTGCCTAACCCTAAATATAAAAATAAAGAAATCATGGGTAGAATAGACCATTTTTTTTGGTGTCAACACTTTTTCATGTCGACCTTTTGACCCTTTTGACATTCAGTGTCGACCTTTTGTCCATATCAACCTTTTTCCCCAGTCGACCTATTGACTGTCTAACTTCTGGGGCCAAATGTACTAGGGTGAGAGGTTAGAACATGTGAGAGTTTAGCAGTGAGCCCTCACATTGGGGGAGTTTTATCTTCAAAATGGGAAAACATCTGGATGAGAGTTTATATCGTGAGAGTGTTTTTGAGTCTGAAAAACATGAAAGTTTTCTCTGTTGCTTAGTTCATTGTTGACCTTTTTACTGTCTATCTATAGTCTATCTAACCGTAACCCTGCAGACTGTAACACCCCCGGCACCATGGCCCACGCCATCAACACTTGCAGCCCTATGGAGGGTGGCGTTTCTCCTCTGTGTGCGTACACTCGCGCATGCTCCGTTGGAGTTTTCAGAAATTTTCCCGCATGCACACTTGCAAATAAATCGCTCAACTACGTAAATATCAGCATCGCCTGTGGCTCAGAATCAGGCCCTGATTTGGGAAAGAGGAGTAGGAAGCACCCACGGGGCTAGAGCCCAGTCTGTTGTTCACCAGGACAGACAGGTGCACAAACTTTATACTAAGTTCTCTCCAATAGTTGTCACAGGCTCAGCCTATGACAGGAATCAGGCCACAAGAACACGGCGGAGGGGATTAATCAATCTGTGGTCTCTGTTATGTTCCAGTCCGGGAATGGACAATTCCAGTAAGTATATTAAATTCTCCTTTTACTCATAGTTTATCATTAAGGCATATCCTCCTCATGCAGATTGCCCACGGCACTTTCCTTGGCCCCGAAGAAAGTAGCGGTGCACAAAATATGCTTTGCTCATGCATGCTGTGGATCATAACCGGGTCACCCATTAGGCAAGCTAGGCCCCTGCCTAATGTCCTTTGAAGTCTGCAGGGCCCAGATTAACCTAACCCTTTTTTTAATGTTTTTCGAGTTAAAATAAATAAAAATCAGCGCCAGGAGGAAAGCCCAAATCAGTATGGTACCTCAACTGGGCCCTATTGGGTCTTAGGGCCTGACTCTCCATAGATCGCAATACTGCGTACGCACGCAGTTCGACTGCGATAGCAAGCCAATCCACTGCGATCGCAATGCAAACTCAGGACCGCATAAGAGTGTCCACATTACCATACACCATACCTCCCAACTGTCCCGCTTCCAGCGGGACAGTCCCGTTTTTCTGGAACTGTCCTGCTGTCCCACCTGCGGGCTGCAGTGTCCCGCGGTGGGGGGAAGTTGGGAGAGCACAACGTTGCAGAGCAGCTTGTGTGCAGAAGGAGAACAGATGCTGTGCGCATGCGCACGGCAACTGTTCTCTTCTGTACGGAGAGCCTGGGGGCTGCCCAGCATCTCGGAGAGTGCTGGGCACGCCCCCAAAGTGACAAAGACGGGTGAAGCCGCGAGACTCCACACCGGTTTTTGTTGACTCCGCCCCTTTTCAGGAAGCCACGCCCCCTTTTCCGCCTTAGGCACGCACCCTGTCCCTCTTTCCCGTTTGGAAATGTTGGGAGGTATGCCATACGCACATCCATAATGCTTAGCAGAATAGTGAAACCATCGGTACAATCGAGTACCATTGGACCCATACGCACACCTGCACAAGCCCTGACATTACTCAGAATTTGCTAAGAGCCACGCACGCTATGACACCTCACACTGCGTATGGCTTTGCAGTGGATAATTTATGCACGCCCCTGAAACAGTGGCCCTGATTTAGAGCCGGACGCTCTGACAGAGCGCTCACTCTGAATCAGGCCCATCCTTCCTGATTTTAGAATGGCCTCCTGGCCGCTCGCATAGCTGTGGGTGACCACCCACAGCTATAGCGAGCGGCCAAAAAGATGGTCACGATGGTCAAGACCATCGCGACCATCGGGCTTGCGACGAGACCCTTGTGGTAGGGTCTCGTTGCCGCAAGCCCTGGAGTGCTTTTGGCTCTATCAGAGCAGAGAGCACTCCCACTGACATCACTTGTGATGTCAGTGGGGCCGGCCCCAGATGGTAGGCGTTCCCATGGGAACGCCTCCGTCTGGCCAGCCATGCCCCCGGCACACCCACCAAAGGGGGTGTGCTGTCACTCACCATCGACAGCATGCCCCCTTTGTAGCGAGACCCATAGCGACGGCTTACCCGTCGCTATCCGGGTCTCGCGGATGCGCATGACGGAGCCGGGTCCGTCGTGCGCATACGCACTGGCCCAACATCGACCCACTTGCGAGCCCTGAATCAGGCCCAGTGTGCGAAGGCTCTAGCACGCCAGCGTTTGGCCGCCCCCCTCCCCCCGTCACCACCCACAAACGGTACTTCGCATGGGCCGGTTTGCGCAAGCGCTCTGTGATGCATACGCATGCACAGAATGCAACAACCGGCCAAATGCGTGTGTATTAGCAACTGCGATCCAAGCTGAATCAGGCATTTAATCTGGCTCTGCACAGTTCAACCCTTGATATGGCAAGCATCGTAAAGTCCAAGTAATAAATGAATGAATCGCATTATATTTTCATCTACTTGTGAATTTTGAGACAGCTCAGTGCAATGAAAACATGAAATTCGATGTTGATTGTCGGCATTGCTGCCGCATAAAGGGTAAAAGAAATATGTAAATACTACTGCGTTAATATGAAATGCAGATTTTATTTATGGCTCAAAGTGTAGCTAATAGTATATAACATGAGTACAATCTGATTATAACTTTGCCTCCCCACCCCACAGGTGTTATAACATATGATCAACATGTATGACCTACAATTGTATGTTATCTGATTGTTTCATTATTGGTGTATGGCGCTGCAGACACCTTGGTGCACCCTAAACATTTACAGGATAATAATAATATGCTCTTTCAATTAACTGAGCATAAAGCAACCTCTATATCTATGTGTGGCACAACAGCTGCTGTGGAACTACATATCTCAGCATGCCCTGCCACAGTTCTAGCATGCCCTAACAGCAAAGCAGTGCCAGGGCAGGCTGAGATGTATAGTTCCACACGTGGCCTAAACCCTGCTCTATAGCTTTAAGAAGGATCACACAGAGCCTGTGTTTCCACAAAAGTAGGGACTGCACTGACTGTGGTGGACTGATAGTGAGAGAGCTTGGCATGGCAGAGCTGTTTACATTACAACCCAGTAACCAAAGCAGGTCAGGTGACCACACAATTCTATCCAATCATCTCTCAGGGCTTTGTCTCCATGACTGACAGCCTAAGCTCCAATAGGGACCAAACAATTCAACATGACGCTCAGACGCTGTCCAATCGCAACGCGCGCACAGCCATGAGCGACCAATAACAGCACGGCGCCCGGAATCTGCCTCCTTGGGCTGTTTTCCTGCAGCAACAGAGAGGAGACATGTTAGCCAGGAGGCGGGAGCTTCAGTCAGCCAATCAGTTCTTTGGTTGAAGTGAGCGACAGGGGTAGGCCACCAATCAGAGTGGTGCTGTGGGCCTGGGCGTCTGTCAGCGCTTCCTGTTTCCTCTGACTGGCTGGGAGTCAGGAAGCTGCCAGCACTGTAATAACACACCGCTGGGTGCAGCACAGATAGCAGCCGCGGCTCTGTACCCAACATGGCCGGGATCAAAGGTACCGTGCTCCCCAGTCTCACCCACTGGCCTATGTGTCACCACACTCCTGCACGGCTACTGCTTCCCCTGTGCACAACGTAACACCTGTATATCCCCTAATCTACACAATGTAACATACAGATACCCCCCTAATCTACACAATGTAACAATACAGATACCCCCCTAATCTACACAATGTAACAATACAGATACCCCCCTAATCTACACAAAGTAACACACACATACCCCCTAATCTACACAATGTAACAATACAGATATCCCCCTAATCTACACAAAGTAACACACACATACCCCCTAATCTACACAAAGTAACACCTATATACCCCCTAATCTACACAAAGTAACACACACATACCCCCTAATCTACACAATGTAACACCTATATATCCCCTAATCTACACAAAGTAACATACAGATACCCCCCTAATCTACACAAAGTAACACACACATACCCCCTAATCTACACAATGTAACAATACAGATATCCCCCTAATCTACACAAAGTAACACACACATACCCCCTAATCTACACAAAGTAACACCTATATACCCCCTAATCTACACAAAGTAACACACACATACCCCTAATCTACACAACGTAACACCTGTATATCCCCTAATCTACACAATGTAACACACACATACCCCCTAATCTACACCACGTAACACCTATATATCCCCTAATCTACACAATGTAACAATACAGATACCCCCCTAATCTACACAATGTAACACACACATACCCCATAATCTACACAATGTAACAATACAGATACCCCCCTAATCTACACAAAGTAACACACACATACCCCTAATCTACACAACGTAACACCTGTATATCCCCTAATCTACACAACGTAACACCTGTATATCCCCTAATCTACACAACGTAACACCTGTATATCCCCTAATCTACACAACGTAACACCTGTATATCCCCTAATCTACACAAAGTAACATACAGATACCCCCTAATCTACACAAAGTAACACACACACACACATACCCCCTAATCTACACAAAGTAACACACACACACATACCCCCTAATCTACACAATGTAACACTAAGATAATCCCCCTAATCTACACAAAGTAACACACACATACCCCCTAATCTACACAATGTAACATACAGATATCCCCCTAATCTACACAACGTAACACCTGCATATCCCCTAATCTACACAATGTAACACAAATATAATCCCCCTAATCTACACAAAGTAACACACACACATACCCCTAATCTACACAATGTAACATACAGATATCCCCCTAATCTACACAATGTAACACTCAGCTGTTACACAAATCTACACAATATAACACACAGCTATCCCCTAATCTACACAATGTAACATACAGATATCCCCCTAATCTACACAATGTAACACAAATATAATCCCCCTAATCTACACAAAGTAACACACACACACATACCCCTAATCTACACAATGTAACATACAGATATCCCCCTAATCTACACAATGTAACATACAGATATCCCCCTAATCTACACAAAGTAACACTCAGCTGTTACACAAATCTACACAATATAACACACAGCTATCCCCTAATATACACAAAGTAACACACACATGCCCCCTAATCTGCACACAGTAACACAGCTACCCCTAATCTACACAATGTAACACAGCCACCCCCTAATCTACACATCACACCACACAGCTCTCCCCCTAATCTACACATCACACCACACAGCTCTCCCCCTAATCTACACATCACACCACACAGCTCTCCCCCTAATCTACACATCACACCACACAGCTCTCCCCCTAATCTACACATCATACCACACAGCTCTCCCCCTAATCTACACATCATACCACACAGCTCTCCCCCTAATCTACACATCACACCACACAGCTCTCCCCCTAATCTACACAGCATACCACACAGCTCTCCCCCTAATCTACACATCACACCACACAGCTCTCCCCCTAATCTACACATCATACCACACAGCTCTCCCCCTAATCTACACATCACACCACACAGCTCTCCCCCTAATCTACACATCATACCACACAGCTCTCCCCCTAATCTACACATCATACCACACAGCTCTCCCCCTAATCTACACATCACACCACACAGCTCTCCCCCTAATCTACACATCATACCACACAGCTCTCCCCCTAATCTACACATCATACCACACAGCTCTCCCCCTAATCTACACATCACACCACACAGCTCTCCCCCCTAATCTACACATCATACCACACAGCTCTCCCCCTAATCTACACATCACACCACACAGCTATCCCCTAATCTACACATCACACCACACAGCTATCCCCTAATCTACACATCATACCACACAGCTCTCCCCCTAATCTACACATCATACCACACAGCTCTCCCCCTAATCTACACATCATACCACACAGCTCTCTCCGTAATCTACACATCACACCACACAGCTCTCCCCCTAATCTACACATCATACCACACAGCTCTCCCCCTAATCTACACATCATACCACACAACTCTCCCCTAATCTACACATCATACCACACAGCTCTCTCCGTAATCTACACATCACACCACACAGCTATCCCCTAATCTACACATCACACCACACAGCTCTCCCCTAATCTACACATCATACCACAGAGCTCTCCCCCTAATCTACACATCATACCACACAGCTCTCCCCTAATCTACACATCATACCACACAGCTATCCCCCTAATCTACACATCACACCACACAGCTATCCCCTAATCTACACATCACACCACACAGCTCTCCCCTAATCTACACATCACACCACACAGCTCTCCCCCTAATCTACACATCATACCACACAGCTCTCCCCCTAATCTACACATCATACCACACAGCTCTCCCCCTAATCTACACATCACACCACACAGCTCTCTCCTAATCTACACATCACACCACACAGCTCTCCCCCTAATCTACACATCACACCACACAGCTCTCCCCTAATCTACACATCATACCACACAGCTCTCCCCTAATCTACACATCACACCACACAGCTCTCCCCCTAATCTACACATCATACCACACAGCTCTCCCCTAATCTACACATCATACCACACAGCTCTCCCCCTAATCTACACATCACACCACACAGCTCTCCCCCTAATCTACACATCACACCACACAGCTCTCCCCTAATCTACACATCATACCACACAGCTCTCCCCTAATCTACACATCATACCACACAGCTCTCCCCTAATCTACACATCATACCACACAGCTCTCCCCTAATCTACACATCATACCACACAGCTCTCCCCCTAATCTACACATCACACCACACAGCTCTCCCCTAATCTACACATCATACCACACAGCTCTCCCCCTAATCTACACATCACACCACACAGCTCTCCCCCTAATCTACACATCATACCACACAGCTCTCCCCTAATCTACACATCACACCACACAGCTCTCCCCCTAATCTACACATCACACCACACAGCTCTCCCCCTAATCTACACATCATACCACACAGCTCTCCCCTAATCTACACATCACACCACACAGCTCTCCCCCTAATCTACATCATACCACACAGCTCTCCCCTAATCTACACATCATACCACACAGCTCTCCCCCTAATCTACACATCACACCACACAGCTCTCCCCTAATCTACACATCACACCACACAGCTCTCCCCCTAATCTACACATCATACCACACAGCTCTCCCCCTAATCTACACATCATACCACACAGCTCTCCTCCTAATCTACACATCACACCACACAGCTCTCCCCCTAATCTACACATCATACCACACAGCTCTCCCCTAATCTACACATCATACCACACAGCTCTCCCCCTAATCTACACATCACACCACACAGCTCTCCCCCTAATCTACACATCACACCACACAGCTCTCCCCCTAATCTACACATCATACCACACAGCTCTCCCCTAATCTACACATCATACCACACAGCTCTCCCCCTAATCTACACATCATACCACACAGCTCTCCCCTAATCTACACATCATACCACACAGCTCTCCCCCTAATCTACACATCATACCACACAGCTCTCCCCTAATCTACACATCATACCACACAGCTCTCCCCCTAATCTACACATCACACCACACAGCTCTCCCCCTAATCTACACATCACACCACACAGCTCTCCCCCTAATCTACACATCATACCACACAGCTCTCCCCTAATCTACACATCATACCACACAGCTCTCCCCCTAATCTACACATCATACCACACAGCTCTCCCCCTAATCTACACATCATACCACACAGCTCTCCCCCTAATCTACACATCACACCACACAGCTCTCCCCTAATCTACACATCATACCACACAGCTCTCCCCTAATCTACACATCATACCACACAGCTCTCCCCCTAATCTACACATCATACCACACAGCTCTCCCCCTAATCTACACATCACACCACACAGCTCTCCCCCTAATCTACACATCACACCACACAGCTCTCCCCCTAATCTACACATCACACCACACAGCTCTCCCCTAATCTACACATCATACCACACAGCTCTCCCCTAATCTACACATCATACCACACAGCTCTCCCCTAATCTACACATCATACCACACAGCTCTCCCCTAATCTACACATCACACCACACAGCTATCCCCATAATCTACACATCACACCACACAGCTCTCCCCTAATCTACACATCACACCTGACAGCTCTCCCCCTAATCTACACATCATACCACACAGCTCTCCCCCTAATCTACACATCATACCACACAGCTCTCCCCCTAATCTACACATCATACCACACAGCTCTCCCCCTAATCTACACATCATACCACACAGCTCTCCCCCTAATCTACACATCGTCCCACACAGCTCTCCCCCTAATCTACACATCATACCACACAGCTCTCCTCCTAATCTACACATCATACCACACAGCTCTCCTCCTAATCTACACATCATACCACACAGCTCTCCCCCTAATCTACCCATCATACCACACAGCTCTCCCCTAATCTACACATCATACCACACAGCTCTCCCCCTAATCTACACATCATACCACACAGCTCTCCCCCCTAATCTACACATCATACCACACAGCTCTCCCCCCTAATCTACACATCATACCACACAGCTCTCCCCCCTAATCTACACATCATACCACACAGCTCTCCCCCTAATCTACACATCATACCACACAGCTCTCCCCTAATCTACACATCATACCACACAGCTCTCTCCTAATCTACACATCATACCACACAGCTCTCCCCTAATCTACACATCATACCACACAGCTCTCCCCTAATCTACACATCATACCACACAGCTCTCCCCCTAATCTACACATCATACCACACAGCTCTCCCCTAATCTACACATCATACCACACAGCTCTCCCCCTAATCTACACATCATACCACACAGCTCTCCCCTAATCTACACATCATACCACACAGCTCTCCCCTAATCTACACATCATACCACACAGCTCTCCCCCTAATCTACACATCATACCACACAGCTCTCCCCCTAATCTACACATCATACCACACAGCTCTCCCCCTAATCTACACATCACACCACACAGCTCTCCCCCTAATCTACACATCACACCACACAGCTCTCCCCTAATCTACACATCACACCTGACAGCTCTCCCCCTAATCTACACATCATACCACACAGCTATCCCCATAATCTACACATCACACCACACAGCTCTCCCCTAATCTACACATCACACCTGACAGCTCTCCCCCTAATCTACACATCATACCACACAGCTCTCCCCCTAATCTACACATCATACCACACAGCTCTCCCCCTAATCTACACATCATACCACACAGCTCTCCCCCTAATCTACACATCATACCACACAGCTCTCCCCCTAATCTACACATCATACCACACAGCTCTCCCCCTAATCTACACATCGTCCCACACAGCTCTCCCCCTAATCTACACATCATACCACACAGCTCTCCTCCTAATCTACACATCATACCACACAGCTCTCCCCCTAATCTACCCATCATACCACACAGCTCTCCCCTAATCTACACATCATACCACACAGCTCTCCCCCTAATCTACACATCATACCACACAGCTCTCCCCCCTAATCTACACGTCATACCACACAGCTCTCCCCCCTAATCTACACATCATACCACACAGCTCTCCCCCCTAATCTACACATCATACCACACAGCTCTCCCCCTAATCTACACATCATACCACACAGCTCTCCCCCCTAATCTACACATCACACCACACAGCTCTCCCCCTAATCTACACATCACACCACACAGCTCTCCCCCTAATCTACACATCACACCACACAGCTCTCCCCTAATCTACACATCATACCACACAGCTCTCCCCTAATCTACACATCACACCACACAGCTCTCCCCCTAATCTACACATCACACCACACAGCTCTCCCCTAATCTACACATCACACCACACAGCTCTCCCCTAATCTACACATCATACCACACAGCTCTCCCCCTAATCTACACATCATACCACACAGCTCTCCCCCTAATCTACACAGCATACCACACAGCTCTCCCCCTAATCTACACATCACACCACACAGCTCTCTCCTAATCTACACATCACACCACACATCTCTCCCCCCTAATCTACACATCATACCACACAGCTCTCCCCCTAATCTACACATCACACCACACAGCTCTCCCCCCTAATCTACACATCGTACCACACAGCTCTCCCCCTAATCTACACATCGTACCACACAGCTCTCCCCCTAATCTACACATCATACCACACAGCTCTCCCCTAATCTACACATCATACCACACAGCTCTCCCCCTAATCTATATAATACCATACAGCTATCCCCCTAATCTATATAATACCATACAGCTATCCCTATAATCTATATAATACCACACAGCTCTCCCCCTAATCTACACATCATACCACACAGCTCTCCCCTAATCTACACATCATACCACACAGCTCTCCCCCTAATCTATATAATACCATACAGCTATCCCCCTAATCTATATAATACCATACAGCTATCCCTATAATCTATATAATACCATACAGCTATCCCCATAATCTATATAATACCACACAGCTATCCCCATAATCTATATAATACCACACAGCTCTCCCCCTAATCTACACATCATACCACACAGCTCTCCCCTAATCTACACATCACACCACACAGCTCTCCCCCTAATCTACACATCACACCACACAGCTCTCCCCTAATCTACACATCACACCACACTGCTCTCCCCCTAATCTACACATCATACCACACAGCTCTCCCCCTAATCTACACATCACACCACACAGCTCTCCCCTAATCTACACATCATACCACACAGCTCTCCCCCTAATCTACACATCATACCACACAGCTCTCCCCCTAATCTACACATCATACCACACAGCTCTCCCCCTAATCTACACAGCATACCACACAGCTCTCCCCCTAATCTACACATCACACCACACAGCTCTCTCCTAATCTACACATCACACCACACATCTCTCCCCCCTAATCTACACATCATACCACACAGCTCTCCCCCTAATCTACACATCACACCACACAGCTCTCCCCCCTAATCTACACATCGTACCACACAGCTCTCCCCCTAATCTACACATCGTACCACACAGCTCTCCCCTAATCTACACATCATACCACACAGCTCTCCCCTAATCTACACATCATACCACACAGCTCTCCCCCTAATCTATATAATACCATACAGCTATCCCCCTAATCTATATAATACCATACAGCTATCCCTATAATCTATATAATACCACACAGCTCTCCCCCTAATCTACACATCATACCACACAGCTCTCCCCTAATCTACACATCATACCACACAGCTCTCCCCCTAATCTATATAATACCATACAGCTATCCCCCTAATCTATATAATACCATACAGCTATCCCTATAATCTATATAATACCATACAGCTATCCCCATAATCTATATAATACCACACAGCTATCCCCATAATCTATATAATACCACACAGCTCTCCCCCTAATCTACACATCATACCACACAGCTCTCCCCCTAATCTACACATCACACCACACAGCTCTCCCCATAATCTACACATCACACCACACAGCTCTCCCCTAATCTACACATCATACCACACAGCTCTCCCCCTAATCTACACATCATACCACACAGCTCTCCCCCTAATCTACACATCACACCACACAGCTCTCCCCCTAATCTACACATCACACCACACAGCTCTCCCCTAATCTACACATCATACCACACAGCTCTCCTCCTAATCTACACATCATACCACACAGCTCTCCCCTAATCTACACATCATACCACACAGCTCTCCCCCTAATCTACACATCATACCACACAGCTCTCCCCCTAATCTACACATCACACCACACAGCTCTCCCCCTAATCTACACATCACACCACACAGCTCTCCCCTAATCTACACATCATACCACACAGCTCTCCTCCTAATCTACACATCACACCACACAGCTCACCCCCTAATCTACACATCACACCACACAGCTCTCCCCCTAATCTACACATCACACCACACAGCTCTCCCCCTAATCTACACATCATACCACACAGCTCTCCCCCTAATCTACACATCATACCACACAGCTCTCCCCTAATCTACACATCATACCACACAGCTCTCCCGCTAATCTACACATCATACCACACAGCTCTCCCCTAATCTACACATCATACCACACAGCTCTCCCCTAATCTACACATCATACCACACAGCTCTCCCCCTAATCTACACATCATACCACACAGCTCTCCCCCTAATCTACACATCATACCACACAGCTCTCCCCTAATCTACACATCATACCACACAGCTCTCTCCTAATCTACATCATACCACACAGCTCTCCCCTAATCTACACATCATACCACACAGCTCTCTCCTAATCTACATCATACCACACAGCTCTCCCCTAATCTACACATCACACCACACAGCTATCCCCATAATCTACACATCACACAGCTCTCCCCCTAATCTACACATCACACCTGACAGCTCTCCCCCTAATCTACACATCATACCACACAGCTCTCCCCCTAATCTACACATCATACCACACAGCTCTCCCCCTAATCTACACATCATACCACACAGCTCTCCCCCTAATCTACACATCATACCACACAGCTCTCCCCCTAATCTACACATCATACCACACAGCTCTCCCCCTAATCTACACATCGTCCCACACAGCTCTCCCCCTAATCTACACATCATACCACACAGCTCTCCTCCTAATCTACACATCATACCACACAGCTCTCCCCCTAATCTACCCATCATACCACACAGCTCTCCCCTAATCTACACATCATACCACACAGCTCTCCCCCTAATCTACACATCATACCACACAGCTCTCCCCCCTAATCTACACGTCATACCACACAGCTCTCCCCCCTAATCTACACATCATACCACACAGCTCTCCCCCCTAATCTACACATCATACCACACAGCTCTCCCCCTAATCTACACATCATACCACACAGCTCTCCCCCCTAATCTACACATCACACCACACAGCTCTCCCCCTAATCTACACATCACACCACACAGCTCTCCCCCTAATCTACACATCACACCACACAGCTCTCCCCTAATCTACACATCATACCACACAGCTCTCCCCTAATCTACACATCACACCACACAGCTCTCCCCCTAATCTACACATCACACCACACAGCTCTCCCCTAATCTACACATCACACCACACAGCTCTCCCCTAATCTACACATCATACCACACAGCTCTCCCCCTAATCTACACATCATACCACACAGCTCTCCCCCTAATCTACACAGCATACCACACAGCTCTCCCCCTAATCTACACATCACACCACACAGCTCTCTCCTAATCTACACATCACACCACACATCTCTCCCCCCTAATCTACACATCATACCACACAGCTCTCCCCCTAATCTACACATCACACCACACAGCTCTCCCCCCTAATCTACACATCGTACCACACAGCTCTCCCCCTAATCTACACATCGTACCACACAGCTCTCCCCCTAATCTACACATCATACCACACAGCTCTCCCCTAATCTACACATCATACCACACAGCTCTCCCCCTAATCTATATAATACCATACAGCTATCCCCCTAATCTATATAATACCATACAGCTATCCCTATAATCTATATAATACCACACAGCTCTCCCCCTAATCTACACATCATACCACACAGCTCTCCCCTAATCTACACATCATACCACACAGCTCTCCCCCTAATCTATATAATACCATACAGCTATCCCCCTAATCTATATAATACCATACAGCTATCCCTATAATCTATATAATACCATACAGCTATCCCCATAATCTATATAATACCACACAGCTATCCCCATAATCTATATAATACCACACAGCTCTCCCCCTAATCTACACATCATACCACACAGCTCTCCCCTAATCTACACATCACACCACACAGCTCTCCCCCTAATCTACACATCACACCACACAGCTCTCCCCTAATCTACACATCACACCACACTGCTCTCCCCCTAATCTACACATCATACCACACAGCTCTCCCCCTAATCTACACATCACACCACACAGCTCTCCCCTAATCTACACATCATACCACACAGCTCTCCCCCTAATCTACACATCATACCACACAGCTCTCCCCCTAATCTACACATCATACCACACAGCTCTCCCCCTAATCTACACAGCATACCACACAGCTCTCCCCCTAATCTACACATCACACCACACAGCTCTCTCCTAATCTACACATCACACCACACATCTCTCCCCCCTAATCTACACATCATACCACACAGCTCTCCCCCTAATCTACACATCACACCACACAGCTCTCCCCCCTAATCTACACATCGTACCACACAGCTCTCCCCCTAATCTACACATCGTACCACACAGCTCTCCCCTAATCTACACATCATACCACACAGCTCTCCCCTAATCTACACATCATACCACACAGCTCTCCCCCTAATCTATATAATACCATACAGCTATCCCCCTAATCTATATAATACCATACAGCTATCCCTATAATCTATATAATACCACACAGCTCTCCCCCTAATCTACACATCATACCACACAGCTCTCCCCTAATCTACACATCATACCACACAGCTCTCCCCCTAATCTATATAATACCATACAGCTATCCCCCTAATCTATATAATACCATACAGCTATCCCTATAATCTATATAATACCATACAGCTATCCCCATAATCTATATAATACCACACAGCTATCCCCATAATCTATATAATACCACACAGCTCTCCCCCTAATCTACACATCATACCACACAGCTCTCCCCCTAATCTACACATCACACCACACAGCTCTCCCCATAATCTACACATCACACCACACAGCTCTCCCCTAATCTACACATCATACCACACAGCTCTCCCCCTAATCTACACATCATACCACACAGCTCTCCCCCTAATCTACACATCACACCACACAGCTCTCCCCCTAATCTACACATCACACCACACAGCTCTCCCCTAATCTACACATCATACCACACAGCTCTCCTCCTAATCTACACATCATACCACACAGCTCTCCCCTAATCTACACATCATACCACACAGCTCTCCCCCTAATCTACACATCATACCACACAGCTCTCCCCCTAATCTACACATCACACCACACAGCTCTCCCCCTAATCTACACATCACACCACACAGCTCTCCCCTAATCTACACATCATACCACACAGCTCTCCTCCTAATCTACACATCACACCACACAGCTCACCCCCTAATCTACACATCACACCACACAGCTCTCCCCCTAATCTACACATCACACCACACAGCTCTCCCCCTAATCTACACATCATACCACACAGCTCTCCCCCTAATCTACACATCATACCACACAGCTCTCCCCTAATCTACACATCATACCACACAGCTCTCCCGCTAATCTACACATCATACCACACAGCTCTCCCCTAATCTACACATCATACCACACAGCTCTCCCCTAATCTACACATCATACCACACAGCTCTCCCCCTAATCTACACATCATACCACACAGCTCTCCCCCTAATCTACACATCATACCACACAGCTCTCCCCTAATCTACACATCATACCACACAGCTCTCTCCTAATCTACATCATACCACACAGCTCTCCCCTAATCTACACATCATACCACACAGCTCTCTCCTAATCTACATCATACCACACAGCTCTCCCCTAATCTACACATCACACCACACAGCTATCCCCATAATCTACACATCACACCACACAGCTATCCCCATAATCTACACATCACACAGCTCTCCCCCTAATCTACACAGCATACCACACAGCTCTCCCCCTAATCTACACATCACACCACACAGCTCTCCCCCCTAATCTACACATCGTACCACACAGCTCTCCCCCTAATCTACACAGCATACCACACAGCTCTCCCCCTAATCTACACATCACACCACACAGCTCTCCCCCTAATGTACACATCACACCACACAGCTCTCCCCCTAATCTACACATCATACCACACAGCTCTCCCCCTAATCTACACATCATACCACACAGCTCTCCCCATAATCTACACATCATACCACACAGCTATCCCCATAATCTACACATCATACCACACAGCTCTCCCCCTAATCTACACATCATACCACACAGCTCTCCCCCTAATCTACACATCACACCACACAGCTCTCCTCCTAATCTACACATCATACCACACAGCTCTCCCCTAATCTACATATCACACCACACAGCTCTCTCCTAATCTACACATCACACCACACAGCTCTCCCCCTAATCTACACATCATACCACACAGCTCTCCCCTAATCTACACATCACACCACACAGCTCTCCCCCTAATCTACACATCACACCACACAGCTCTCCTCCTAATCTACACATCATACCACACAGCTCTCCCCCTAATCTACACAGCATACCACACAGCTCTCCCCCTAATCTACACATCACACCACACAGCTCTCCCCCTAATGTACACATCACACCACACAGCTCTCCCCCTAATCTACACATCATACCACACAGCTCTCCCCCTAATCTACACATCATACCACACAGCTCTCCCCATAATCTACACATCATACCACACAGCTCTCCCCCTAATCTACACATCATACCACACAGCTCTCCCCCTAATCTACACATCATACCACACAGCTCTCCTCCTAATCTACACATCACACCACACAGCTCTCCCCCTAATCTACACATCACACCACACAGCTCTCCTCCTAATCTACACATCATACCACACAGCTCTCCCCTAATCTACACATCACACCACACAGCTCTCTCCTAATCTACACATCACACCACACAGCTCTCCCCCTAATCTACACATCACACCACACAGCTCTCCCCTAATCTACACATCACACCACACAGCTCTCTCCTAATCTACACATCACACCACACAGCTCTCATCCTAATCTACACATCATACCACACAGCTCTCCCCTAATCTACACATCACACCACACAGCTCTCTCCTAATCTACACATCACACCACACAGCTCTCCTCCTAATCTACACATCATACCACACAGCTCTCCCCCTAATCTACACATCACACCATACAGCTCTCCCCTAATCTACACATCACACCACACAGCTCTCTCCTAATCTACACATCATACCACACAGCTCTCCCCTTAATCTACACATCACACCACACAGCTCTCCCCTAATCTACACATCATACCACACAGCTCTCCTCCTAATCTACACATCACACCACACAGCTCTCCCCATAATCTACACATCATACCACACAGCTCTCCCCCTAATCTACACATCATACCACACAGCTCTCCCCCTAATCTACACATCATACCACACAGCTCTCCCCCTAATCTACACATCACACAGCTTTCCCCCTAATCTACACATCACACCACACAGCTCTCTCCTAATCTACACATCACACCACACAGCTCTCCCCTAATCTACACATCACACCACACAGCTCTCTCCTAATCTACACATCACACCACACAGCTCTCCCCTTAATCTACACATCACACCACACAGCTCTCCCCTAATCTACAAATCACACCACACAGCTCTCCCCTAATCTACACATCACACCACACAGCTCTCCCCATAATCTACACATCATACCACACAGCTCTCCCCCTAATCTACACATCATACCACACAGCTCTCCCCCTAATCTACACATCACACCACACAGCTCTCCCCCCTAATCTACACATCATACCACACAGCTCTCCCCTAATCTACACATCATACCACACAGCTCTCCCCCTAATCTACACATCACACCACACAGCTCTCCCCTAATCTACACATCATACCACACAGCTCTCCCCCTAATCTACACATCACACCACACAGCTCTCCCCCCTAATCTACACATCACACCACACAGCTCTCCCCCTAATCTACATATCATACCACACAGCTCTCCCCTAATCTACACATCATACCACACAGCTCTCCCCTAATCTACACATCACACCACACAGCTCTCCCCCTAATCTACACATCATACCACACAGCTCTCCCCTAATCTACACATCATACCACACAGCTCTCCCCTAATCTACACATCACACCACACAGCTCTCCCCCTAATCTACACAGCATACCACACAGCTCTCCCCTAATCTACACATCACACCACACAGCTCTCCCCCTAATCTACACATCACACCACACAGCTCTCCCCCTAATCTACACAGCATACCACACAGCTCTCCCCTAATCTACACATCATACCACACAGCTCTCCCCTAATCTACACATCACACCACACAGCTCTCCCCCTAATCTACACAGCATACCACACAGCTCTCCCCTAATCTACACATCATACCACACAGCTCTCCCCTAATCTACACATCACACCACACAGCTCTCCCCCTAATCTACACAGCATACCACACAGCTCTCCCCTCATCTACACATCATACCACACAGCTCTCCTCCTAATCTACACATCACACCACACAGCTCTCCCCCTAATCTACACATCATACCACACAGCTCTCCCCTAATCTACACATCACACCACACAGCTCTCCTCCTAATCTACAAATCACACCACACAGCTCTCCCCTAATCTACACATCACACCACACAGCTATCCCCATAATCTACACATCATACCACACAGCTCTCCCCCTAATCTACACATCACACCATACAGCTCTCCCCTAATCTACACATCATACCACCCAGCTCTCCCCCTAATCTACACATCATACCACACAGCTCTTCCCCCTAATCTACACATCACACCATACAGCTCTCCCCTAATCTACACATCACACCACACAGCTCTCCCCCTAATCTACACATCATACCACACAGCTCTCCTCCTAATCTACACATCACACCACACAGCTCTCCCCCTAATCTACACATCATACCACACAGCTCTCCTCCTAATCTACACATCATACCACACAGCTCTCCCCCTAATCTACACATCATACCACACAGCTCTCCCCTAATCTACACATCATACCACACAGCTCTCCCCCTAATCTACACATCATACCACACAGCTCTACCCCTAATCTACACATCACACCACACAGCTCTCCCCCTAATCTACACATCACACCACACAGCTCTCCCCCCTAATCTACACATCATACCACACAGCTCTCCCCTAATCTACACATCACACCACACAGCTCTCCCCTAATCTACACATCATACCACACAGCTCTCCCCCCTAATCTACACATCATACCACACAGCTCTCCCCCCTAATCTACACATCATACCACACAGCTCTCCCCTAATCTACATATCATACCACACAGCTCTCCCCCTAATCTACACATCATACCACACAGCTCTCCCCCTAATCTACACATCATACCACACAGCTCTCCCCTAATCTACACATCATACCACACAGCTCTCCCCTAATCTACACATCATACCACACAGCTCTCCCCCTAATGTACACAGCTATCCCCCTAATCTATATAATACCATACAGCTATCCCCATAATCTATATAGTACCACACAGCTATCCCCATAATCTATATCATACCACACAGCTCTCCCCATAATCTACACATCATACCTGACAGCTCTCCCCCTAATCTACACATCACACCACACAGCTCGTCCCCTAATCTACACATCATACCACACAGCTCTCCCCTAATCTACACATCATACCACACAGCTCTCCCCCTAATCTACACATCATACCACACAGCTCTCCCCGAATCTACACATCACACCACACAGCTCTCCCCTAATCTACACATCATACCATACAGCTCTCCCCCTAATCTACACATCACACCACACAGCTCTCCCCCTAATCTACACATCACACCACACAGCTCTCCCCCTAATCTACACATCATACCACACAGCTCTCCTCCTAATCTACACATCATACCACACAGCTCTCCCCCTAATCTACACATCACACCACACAGCTCTCCCCCTAATCTACACATCACACCACACAGCTCTCCCCCTAATCTACACATCATACCACACAGCTCTCCCCTAATCTACACATCATACCACACAGCTCTCCCCCTAATCTACACATCATACCACACAGCTCTCCCCCTAATCTACACATCATACCACACAGCTCTCCTCCTAATCTACACATCATACCACACAGCTCTCCCCATAATCTACACATCATACCACACAGCTCTCCCCCCTAATCTACACATCATACCACACAGCTCTCCCCATAATCTACACATCATACCACACAGCTCTCCCCCTAATCTACACAGCATACCACACAGCTCTCCCCATAATCTACACATATTACCACACAGCTCTCCCCTAATCTACACATCATACCACACAGCTCTCCCCCCTAATCTACACATCACACCACACAGCTCTCCCCCTAATCTACACATCACACCACACAGCTCTCCCCCTAATCTACACAGCATACCACACAGCTCTCCCCTAATCTACACATCATACCACACAGCTCTCCCCCTAATCTACACATCACACCACACAGCTCTCCCCCTAATCTACACATCACACCACACAGCTCTCCCCCTAATCTACACATCATACCACACAGCTCTCCCCCTAATCTACACAGCATACCACACAGCTCTCCCCCTAATCTACACATCACACCACACAGCTCTCGCCCTAATGTACACATCACACCACACAGCTCTCCCCCTAATCTACACATCACACCACACAGCTCTCTCCTAATCTACACATCATACCACACAGCTCTCCCCCTAATCTACACATCACACCACACAGCTCTCCCCCTAATGTACACATCACACCACACAGCTCTCCCCCTAATCTACACATCACACCACACAGCTCTCCCCCTAATCTACACATCACACCACACAGCTCTCCCCCTAATCTACACATCACACCACACAGCTCTCCCCCTAATCTACACATCACACCACACAGCTCTCCCCCTAATCTACACATCATACCACACAGCTCTCCCCCTAATCTATATATCATACCACACAGCTCTCCCCCCTAATCTACACATCATACCACACAGCTCTCCCCCTAATCTACACATCATACCACACAGCTCTCCCCCTAATCTACACATCATACCACACAGCTCTCCCCTAATCTACACATCACACCACACAGCTCTCCCCCTAATCTACACATCATACCACACAGCTCTCCCCCTAATCTACACATCATACCACACAGCTCTCCCCTAATCTACACATCATACCACACAGCTCTCCCCCCTAATCTACACATCATACCACACAGCTCTCCCCCCTAATCTACACATCATACCACACAGCTCTCGCCCTAATCTACATCATACCACACAGCTCTCCCCTAATCTACACATCATACCACACAGCTCTCCCCCTAATCTACACATCATACCACACAGCTCTCCCCCCTAATCTACACATCATACCACACAGCTCTCCTCCTAATCTACAAATCACACCACACAGCTCTCCCCCTAATCTACACATCATACCACACAGCTCTCCCCTAATCTACACATCATACCACACAGCTCTCCCCCTAATCTACACATCATACCACACAGCTCTCCCCTAATCTACACATCATACCACACAGCTCTCCCCCTAATCTACACATCATACCTGACAGCTATCCCCCTAATCTACACATCATACCACACAGCTCTCCCCTAATCTACACATCACACCACACAGCTCTCCCCTAATCTACACATCATACCACACAGCTCTCCCCCCTAATCTACACATCATACCACACAGCTCTCCCCCCTAATCTACACATCATACCACACAGCTCTCCCCCCTAATCTACACATCATACCACACAGCTCTCCCCCCTAATCTACACATCACACCACACAGCTCTCCCCTAATCTACATATCATACCACACAGCTCTCCCCCTAATCTACACATCATACCACACAGCTCTCCCCTAATCTACACATCATACCACACAGCTCTCCCCTAATCTACACATCATACCACACAGCTCTCCTCCTAATCTACACATCCTACCACACAGCTCTCCCCCTAAAGTACACAGCTATCCCCCTAATCTATATAATACCATACAGCTATCCCCATAATCTATATAGTACCACACAGCTATCCCCATAATCTATATCATACCACACAGCTCTCCCCATAATCTACACATCATACCTGACAGCTCTCCCCCTAATCTACACATCACACCACACAGCTCTCCCCCTAATCTACACATCATATCACACAGCTCTCCCCTAATCTACACATCATACCACACAGCTCTCCCCTAATCTACACATCATACCACACAGCTCTCCCCCTAATGTACACAGCTATCCCCCTAATCTATATAATACCATACAGCTATCCCCATAATCTATATAGTACCACACAGCTATCCCCATAATCTATATCATACCACACAGCTCTCCCCATAATCTACACATCATACCTGACAGCTCTCCCCCTAATCTACACATCATACCACACAGCTCTCCCCTAATCTACACATCATACCACACAGCTCTCCCCCTAATCTACACATCATACCACACAGCTCTCCCCTAATCTACACATCACACCACACAGCTCTCCCCTAATCTACACATCACACCACACAGCTCTCCCCTAATCTACACATCATACCACACAGCTCTCCCCCTAATCTACACATCATACCACACAGCTCTCCCCTAATCTACACATCATACCACACAGCTCTCCCCCCTAATCTACACATCACACCACACAGCCCTCCCCCTAATCTACACATCACACCGCACACAGCTCTCCCCCTAATCTACACATCATACCACACAGCTCTCCCCATAATCTACACATAACACCACACAGCTCTCCCCCTAATCTACACATCATACCACACAGCTCTCCCCCTAATCTACACATCATACCACACAGCTCTCCCCCTAATCTACACATCATACCACACAGCTCTCCCCTAATCTACACATCATACCACACAGCTCTCCCCCCTAATCTACACATCATACCACACAGCTCTCCCCATAATCTACACATATTACCACACAGCTCTCCCCTAATCTACACATCATACCACACAGCTCTCCCCCCTAATCTACACATCACACCACACAGCTCTCCCCCTAATCTACACAGCATACCACACAGCTCTCCCCCTAATCTACACATCACACCACACAGCTCTCCCCCTAATCTACACATCATACCACACAGCTCTCCCCCTAATCTACACATCACACCACACAGCTCTCTCCTAATCTACACATCATACCACACAGCTCTCCCCCTAATCTACACATCATACCACACAGCTCTCCCCCTAATCTACACATCACACCACACAGCTCTCCCCCTAATCTACACATCACACCACACAGCTCTCCCCCTAATCTACACATCATACCACACAGCTCTCCCCCTAATCTACACAGCATACCACACAGCTCTCCCCCTAATCTACACATCACACCACACAGCTCTCGCCCTAATGTACACATCACACCACACAGCTCTCCCCCTAATCTACACATCATACCACACAGCTCTCCCCCTAATCTACACATCACACCACACAGCTCTCCCCCTAATCTACACATCACACCACACAGCTCTCCCCCTAATCTACACATCACACCACACAGCTCTCCCCTAATCTACACATCATACCACACAGCTCTCCTCCTAATCTACACATCATACCACACAGCTCTCCCCCTAATCTACACATCACACCTCACAGCTCTCCCCCTAATGTACACATCACACCACACAGTTCTCCCCCTAATCTACACATCACACCACACAGCTCTCCCCCTAATCTACACATCACACCACACAGCTCTCCCCCTAATCTACACATCACACCACACAGCTCTCCCCCTAATCTACACATCATACCACACAGCTCTCCCCCTAATCTACACATCATACCACACAGCTCTCCCCCTAATCTACATATCACACCAAACAGCTCTCCCCTAATCTACACATCATACCACACAGCTCTCCCCCTAATCTACACATCATACCACACAGCTCTCCCCTAATCTACACATCACACCACACAGCTCTCCCCCTAATCTACACATCACACCACACAGCTCTCCCCCTAATCTACACATCATACCACACAGCTCTCCCCCTAATCTACACATCACACCACACAGTTCTCCCCCTAATCTACACATCACACCACACAGCTCTCCCCCTAATCTACACATCACACCACACAGCTCTCCCCTAATCTACACATCATACCACACAGCTCTCTCCTAATCTACACATCACACCACACAGCTCTCCCCCTAATCTACACATCACACCACACAGCTCTCCCCCTAATCTACACATCACACCACACAGCTCTCCCCTAATCTACACATCACACCACACAGCTCTCCCCCTAATCTACACATCACACCACACAGCTCTCCTCCTAATCTACACATCACACCACACAGCTCTCCTCCTAATCTACACATCACACCACACAGCTCTCCTCCTAATCTACACATCGTACCACACAGCTCTCCCCATAATCTACACATCACACCACACAGCTCTCCTCCTAATCTACACATCACACCACACAGCTCTCCTCCTAATCTACACATCGTACCACACAGCTCTCCCCATAATCTACACATCATACCACACAGCTCTCCCCCCTAATCTACACATCACACCACACAGCTCTCCCCCTAATCTACTCATCACACCACACAGCTCTCCCCCTAATCTACACATCACACCACACAGCTCTCCTCCTAATCTACACATCATACCACACAGCTCTCCCCCTAATCTACACATCATACCACACAGCTCTCCCCCTAATCTACACATCACACCACACAGCTCTCCCCCTAATCTACACATCATACCACACAGCTCTCCCCCTAATATACACATCATACCACACAGCTCTCCCCTAATCTACATATCACACCACACAGCTCTCCCCCCTAATCTACACATCATACCACACAGCTCTCCCCGTAATCTACACAGCATACCACACAGCTCTCCCTCTAATCTACACAGCATACCACACAGCTCTCCCCTAATCTACACATCATACCACACAGCTCTCTCCGTAATCTACACATCATACCACACAGCTCTCCCCCCTAATCTACACAGCATACCACACAGCTCTCCCCTAATCTACACATCATACCACACAGCTACCCCCTAATCTACACATCACACCGCTTTCCCCCTAATCTACACATCATACCACACAGCTCTCCCCCCTAATCTACACAGCATACCACACAGCTCTCCCCTAATCTACACATCATACCACACAGCTCTCCCCCTAATCTACACATCATACCACACAGCTCTCCCCCTAATCTACACATCACACAGCTTTCCCCCTAATCTACACAGCATACCACACAGCTCTCCCCCTAATCTACACATCACACCACACAGCTCTCCCCCTAATCTACACATCATACCACACAGCTCTCCCCTAATCTACAACATGCCACACTGCTCTCCCCCTACACACAGCTATCCCCCTAATCTACACATCGTACTACACAACTCTCCCCCTAATCTACAGCATTTTATACAGCTATCCTCCTTATTGTGTAGATTAGGGCCTCATTTACATACTGTAACACACTGGGCCTGATTCAGAGCCGCTCGTAAGCGGCCGCTCGTTCGTTCCGACCGATGTTCGCCCAACTGCGCATGCGTACGGATTTTAATACGCATGCGCGAACCAGTCAGTGCGGCCGAAAATCGTTTGTACGGTGAATAGCGAATGCCTGCTATTTTGAGTGACAGGAGGAGGCGTATGTGGGTGGTAACAGGGGAAGGTGCTTGAAAACGGGGAGTGGAGATCAGAACGCAGGCGTGCTTAAAGGTCAAAACGGGCGTTTTATGGGTGTGCATAATTAATACAGCAGCGTCACTGACCACGTCACTTGGGTGATTTATAGTCAGAACTGCTCGCAAGATTGTGGTAGGAAAAACCAACCACAAGAATAGCGAGCAGTTCATACGTTGTTCGATGTACTCGATTAATCTATTAAATAGCGGACATGACGTAGGATGTTAGCGGACAGGGGGCGTCTTTTTCAAAATTACGAACGCAAGTTTTGTTCGCTCGTTCAGACATAGAGGTGTGAACAGACCGCAAAGTGCGAACGGTTCATTTGAATAGCCACCCCCTTTTCAATGAACGAGCCCGGAAGATGAAACGTCTCTGATGGTAAAATCTGCGGCGCTGAGGTTGAACCAGGATTTGGACGGATCTGTTGCTGGACACAAAGGATGAGCTCCTGCGCTTGAGCTGCCCCCCGCCTGCCCATCTCCTTCCTATTGTAACAATACATCATATTCATCTCCTTACTTAGTAACTTCCAGTCAATGAAAAGTTTTGTTAGGGAAATTTAAAACATTCAGCATGTGGAGCATTTGCAACACATGTATAACACAACTTTAAAATATAACTAATAATATTATTGCCTTTATTAACAGTTTTCCTCTCCTTTTGTAGCACTTGTCGCGCTATCATTTAGTGGAGCCATTGGTCTAACCTTCCTTATGCTGGGCTGTGCCTTAGAGAGTTATGGGTAAGAATTCCAGAATTATATCCCGCTATTGCCTTGTGTTTTGTCCGATCTGGTCAAAGTCAGTTGGATCATTAAAGGGCACATTGGAGTTTGTTTTCAGAATCTTGTTGCCCCTGGTAACAACCCAATCGAATCGAGATATTTGTTACTTACTTTGGGGAATGCTGAGAGATTTAGGTGCAGAATTAAAGTGCCAAATCCTATGAAGATGTGGCCACACTAATTAGCAATCAGAAATATTGAGCCACGGTGGACGTATACACATGTATCATTTTTCAGCATCCTTCAGTGATGTTTATGTTGTGAATGTATTTAAAGCTTGAAGTTATTGGACTTGCGATAAAAACTGTTACTTTTTAGTGTCAAATGCTGCACACCTATACGAGAGAAATTTGCCAATCCTCAAAAAGCGACAAAAATATATATATGTATAAGGTGGCGCTATAAAGACACACAATAATATAGAGATCCAATATCCCTTTTTAATTACCATATGACAATCATATAAAAATATATTTCATTAAACATATTTCATTATACAGTGGGTGCCATGTTTCACCCACTATACGATATATTGGCCAATCTTGCGATCTGAGATGGATCGCAACGACCATCATGTATATAGTGTGTAAATCCAATTCATCGTTGGAGAAATTGCGCGGTCGCATCTTTCCATCGGATGTGCTGCATATTTTGTGGAACAATGCGCCGTGCGATACGATTCACTAACATTAATACTGTAACGATATATCATGCAGTGTGTACGTCGGCACGAAATATCATTACATCGTTTCGGCCCGTTGGAAGATTGCCGGATCGTTGTGGTGTGTACCCAGCTTTAGCAGTGCATGTTTTCAAGGTCTCACAGAATCACAAGTAAAATAACTAGAACAACCTGTGGATCCTTTAAACTCTGTCAGTCAGTTATAAAGCAAGGAAATATGGAAAACATGCCCTGTTAGTGTATACCGAGGACTGGATTTGAGAAGCACTGGTTTAGAAGATGGGCCCTGTCTGTAGTTTGTAATTTGTACTTCTGATGGGATATCTATATATGTAGTGAACAAACGAGGTTCCTGTACAGAAAAAGGTTTCTGTCAGATAAATCTACGGATCAAAATTAAGGCTAAACGCCTCCTTTGTGTTTGTGTGTTTTTATCACTGCTTAGTATGATTAATATTTAGCACCTTTCTTTCATTTATTATCACCAGCTTGTTTAGAGTTCATTCTAGCACCCTGAACCTGTCACAACCCGTGCAGTTCCTCTTTCCTGCCTGGGACGTCACTCTCTCTGCTCTGGTGGTTCTAGCACACAAACTGCTGAATCTCAGCAGTTTGTTGCATCAGCTGAGTGTGCTAGAAGCACCAGAGTAGAGAGCGACGCCCCAGGCAGGATAGAGGAACTGCGCGGGTTGTGACAGGTGCAGGGTGCTAGAATGAAGACTACTTGTTGCTAGATTGGACACTGATCATGTTATCGAGTGAAGCGCCATGGTTGTCCCTGTGTCACCAACTTGATTTTAAATTTTGCGACCAGCTCCATAGAATAACCCGTATGTCACATGATCTAACCCCTTGTAAAGTCATGTTCCCTCAGTAACCAGTGTCTGTAAGATATACTGGTCCTGTTCCTGGGCCGTGCCGTCCACGAGGTGTATTTGGGTCGTGCCGCCCACGAGGTGTATTTGGGTCGTGCCGCCCACGAGGTGTATTTGGGTCGTGCCGCCCACGAGGTGTATTTGGGTCGTGCCGCCCACGAGGTGTATTTGGGTCATGCCGCCCACTAGGTGTATTTGGGTCGTGCCGCCCACAAGGTGTGGCTGGGTCGTGCCGACGCGAGGTGTGGCTGGGTCGTGCCGACGCGAGGTGTGGTTGGGTCGTGCCGACGCGAGGTGTGGTTGGGTCATGCCGACGCGTGGTGTACTGGGTCTTCAGCAACTTTTGTAAGGTTACAGCTGGCTTTAAAATCACATAATATATTTTAAATCTCTTCCGTCCCCACCTGGACACACACAATGCATTTACATGTGATGGCATTTACTATAATTGCTTCAGGATTATCCGGATTACTATGTAATGTCGCTGTCCTCTTTCCTTTCAGAGTTTATTGGCCGCTCTTCGTTTTGATATTTTACGTCATCAGTCCCATTCCACATTTTATCGCCACACGAGTCAGCGAGGACAGCGACGCTGCCAGCAGCGCCTGCCGGGAACTGGCATACTTCTTCACCACTGGAATTGTGGTCTCCGCCTTCGGCTTTCCCATTATCCTAGCCAGAGATAAATTGGTAAGTATTGTATGAAATCTACTATAAGGAAACCCCAACCCGTAAGTTGCGTCCTGTAATAGAGCGACTAGTACCATTCACCCAATCATCTTGGGTTTCTCCAGCTCTCATGACCTCATGAACTGTTAAGGCATGTTCGCGAATATTATATTTAAGGAAACTTGTATTTTATTGTTTAGTGTTCCTTAAGGTGGCTTTATAGTTGTGGTCAAAATGCTGCATTTTAGCTTCTGCCAAATCATTGTCCGTATGCTCCAGGCCCCAGCAGAATATCCGTATTCAGATGGAATGGGGACCTCCTGGAGCTTATGCTGGACACCCTGAGATCTTCCTCCTACAGACAATGTTATTTGTGCTTGCGCTCTCACAGGAGGACACACCGGTCACTGGTGTAGTGAGCACAATGAGATCAGCAGTAGATAAACTGTTATACCCCTTTTACACCGGAGCTAAAACCCGGGTTTTTGAAGGGTTAACCCGGGCAGCTCCCTGGTGTAAAAGGGCAGAGGGTTGGATCGCCGGGTCGAGTGACCCGGCAATCCAACCCATGTAACTAGCAGGGATTACCACGGGCGTAGCCCGTGAAACCCTGCTATGGGAACAGCGCACTCCGGGTCACGAAGACCTGTAGTGCGCTGCTAGCCGGCCGATTGGTCCGGCTTCAGTGGCGCTTGGAGATGACGTCATCTCCAAGCGTCCACTTTCACTCCGCAAAAGCCGGGTCTATGCAGACCCGACTGCGGTGTGAGCGGCGCTGACTCGGGATATATAGGAACTTTGTTCCAACTCCGGGTCAGACCCGGAATTTAGGTGGAAAAGGGGTATTAGTGTCCACAATTTTACTGTCTCTCTGCTCCAACACTCTGTAATCTTTGCCTGAGCAGAGATAAAGAAAAAACATGGAGTCATCTGTGTTATTAGATGGTCTTTGCTCCCCGATCCCTACTTCTCATCTCAGCACATGGCATCTTTACGTCGAGACACGGTCGCTCAGCGCTACTTTGCTCTCCAATCACAGTCTTAAGAGTTTAGTTTTACGTATAGTCCTGTGGCGCAAGTATATTCTACTCTAACTAAACCAAAAAAATGAGGAGGAATGGACTGCGCACACTAGCGGCAGCAGCGGAGGAGTGCTAAAAAGAGGTCATCCGCCTCCCGTGGGAATCAATGAAACAAGAAATAACGTACCCCTTTACCTGCGCACAACTAATTAACAATGTGTATATCTACAATCAGTAGGGTTGTATTGAGTCATCCTCAAACAACATATATTTCTACTTCAGGGTCCATAGGGGTCCACAGGGTGACCTTGGGGTATAGCTGGATCCTGGATCCTCGGGCACCACGGAGTTAAAGCTTTTAGCTGCTCCCAGGATGCACTTGGGTCCAACCTCCCCTATACCCCGCCCCCGAGCCACAGGCACCTCAGTTTTAGATGGTGCCCGGCCGGAGTCGGGTCACCCTGCGGGGTGGGCTGCAGGAGCAGCCCCCTAAAGCTTTTAATTTTTTATTGAACTTAGTTAAATTTATTTATTTTTTACTATAAGTTTTTTCTCTAGAGCAGCAGCGCTGGGCTGTCTGTACAGACGCCCACGCTGCCGCTCCTTCTCCCTGCTGGCGCCGCGACGCCAGCACTGAACTGGGGATCGCGGCGGGGGAAGCCAGAGTCTGTACTAGCCGGACTCTGGTTTCCCCCGGGACTGCTGCCGGAAGACGCCGGGGAGATCAGGTAAGCCGCGCACCGCTGATTAGCGGCGGTGCGCGGGTTCCTTTCAAATGCAGTCCCATGCCCCCGGTCTAGGGGACAGACCGGGGGCGCTAGCGGTGGCGGCGGGCCCCCCCTCCAGCGGAGGCATTCCCCGCCAGACCACTAGACCACCAGGGTTAATATCGCGGCAAGCGGGATGCCGGCAACCCGGGGGTTAATATGCTAGCCAGGGGAGGAAGCCTTCCCTGTCTAGCGGCTCCTCCCCTCAGCTCAGCGCGCCTTTCAGCTCGGAGTCTGGCGTCGCTGAGCTGCAGATACTCGGCCACTCCTCCTCTGAGGTCTCCAGCGGCCATTTTCTCTGTGGCAGCATGGATACTCTCAGGGAGCACGCGGACCGGTCCCCCTGTGTACCTCTCCCCTGCAGAAGGACAGTGTACACAGCGCTATAGCCCTCCCAGACACTGAATCTGGGAGGTTGATTGTAGTGGAAAGGTGCAGTGAGTATATCTTCCTGCATGGTATGTGACTTTTGCTAGTGCTGCCTGTCTGTGTCTTTTTTCTACTTACTGTCAGCCTGTACCTATCCCTTTCCTTCTCCTACAAGCCCTACAGGTGTGCGGGGGAAGGGTGTTTCTACTGACCTCACCTATATAGATCACGTATTTGTGAGGTCCGTCACATACAGTTGTGTGCTACACAGTACCATATTGTGGGCTGTTGTTCAGCACACTGGTGAGTGCGCACGTTTTCTTCCTAAGTCATGTCTGAGGAGGAGATTGAGCACTCCGGGGCTCCAGCATTGTTCTCCTGCAGGCGCTGTTCTGCAGGAGTGGATAGGGAGGATTTGTCACAGGACGGCCTGTGCGGACGGTGCCAGGCGGTCCCTGGTACGTCTAAACCTCCCATTTCGCAGGAGCCACCATGGGCGATGTTTTCCCAGGTGCTGGTGTCCATCGCGGACCGTCTGTCGGTCCCGACTGCCGCCCCTACTAGGGCGTTGCCCCAGCCTGCCATCCCCCATTCCCCGGGTGTCCCACAATTATTGCAGACTCCCCCGGGGTCTCAGCCTGTTGGTCCATATGCGGGGTTGCCAATGTATATTCAGTCCACCCCTGTGGCACAGCCGGCTGAGGTGCCGTTTCAGGCTCCTGTGACAGCTCCTCCACCTTGGGTGGATGCGCTTTCCCACACTGTCCAAGATTTGGCGGCAGCATCTTCGGCTTTTCAGTCGATGTTGCGCAGTGACGTGCCCTCCAGGGCGTCTAAACGCTCAGTCATGGCACAGGCTGCACATCTTTCGGATTCTGAGGGGTTCTCGGATGATGGTGAGGTACAGGATGACTCAGCCTCAGATGCCTCAGTCCAGGAGGTAGACACTAAGTCTTCCATCAATGTGCGGGCTCTGGTTAAGGCGGTGCGGGCTATTCTTCTGATTGAGGATGAGGCACCCGCTCCCAAGTCAAGGTATCCTAGTTTTAAAAAAGCTAAGGTTACTTCTACAGCGTTCCCCTTGTCTGATCAGTTGACTGATCACATGGCGGTGGCCTGGCAGACGCCCAGTAAGCGTTTCCTGCCACAGAAACGCTTGGCGTCCAATTATCCATTCCCGGAAGCGCATTGTAAGAAATGGGAAACTCCGCCTGCAGTCGATTCCCATGTAACACGCCTCATCAGGAGTGCTACTTTGCCATTGCCGTCTATATCCTCGCTGAAGGATCCTACGGACAGGAAGGTGGAGACTTGTCTAAAGTCTATTTATTCTCTCTCAGGGGCTGTAGCCCGGCCGTCCATGGCCATCTCCTGGGTGGCCAAGGCCATTGAGGGGTGGGCCAACGCCTTGGAGGACACGTTTACGGATGAATTTCCGGACGTCCAGGGGGCGTTGTTAGGACAGATGAGAGATGCCGCCTCCTACATTGGAGAAGCATCTTTGGATGCTAGCCTGTTGACCTCTAGGGTTTCGGCGGCAGCAGTGTCTGCTCGTAGATCCTTGTGGTTGCGGTCTTGGAGAGCAGACGCGGATTCAAAGAAAGGCTTGGAGGCCTTACCTTTTAATGGGGAATTACTATTTGGTCCGGACCTGGACAAAATAGTAGATACCCTGGCAAAATCCAAGTCAGCCTTCCTCCCTTCAGCTACTACACCTGCTAAGGTCCGGAGCTCGGCGTTTCGTTCCTTTCGGGTTCAGGGCAAGGCAAAGGGTCAGTCCTTCCCGAGGCAGTCCGCACCCAAGACCGCCACAAAGCCAAAGAAGCAAGCCTGGAGTGCTAGGCGCCCTTCTTCCAAGCCAGAAGATAAGCCTTCTGCGTGATGGGAACATCACACCAACGGTTTCTGCGGTTTGCTATTCTCCACAACCACTACCAATTCAGGGCTCTACCCTTTGGTCTCTCCACGGCACCAAGGGTATTTACCAAGGTGATGGCGGTCATGGCGGCTCACCTTCGGAGCCAGGGGATACGGTTGCTACCGTATCTAGACGACCTCCTCTTGCTGGCAAGCTCCAGCAAGGACAGATGAGAGATGCCGCCTCCTACATTGGAGAAGCATCTTTGGATGCTAGCCTGTTGACCTCTAGGGTTTCGGCGGCAGCAGTGTCTGCTCGTAGATCCTTGTGGTTGCGGTCTTGGAGAGCAGACGCGGATTCAAAGAAAGGCTTGGAGGCCTTACCTTTTAATGGGGAATTACTATTTGGTCCGGACCTGGACAAAATAGTAGATACCCTGGCAAAATCCAAGTCAGCCTTCCTCCCTTCAGCTACTACACCTGCTAAGGTCCGGAGCTCGGCGTTTCGTTCCTTTCGGGTTCAGGGCAAGGCAAAGGGTCAGTCCTTCCCGAGGCAGTCCGCACCCAAGACCGCCACAAAGCCAAAGAAGCAAGCCTGGAGTGCTAGGCGCCCTTCTTCCAAGCCAGAAGATAAGCCTTCTGCGTGATGGGACGGGCCTCCCTCTGGGGGACCCCAGAGTGGGAGGCCGACTTCTTCAATTCGCCCAGTGCTGGCACAATACCACCACGGATGCCTGGGTGCGAGAAGTGGTCTCCCAGGGGTACGCCCTGTCTTTTCGGCACAGGCCGCCTTGCCAGTTTTTTTGCACAAGTCCTTCTCAGGACAAAACCAAGGCCTTGCAGGTTCAGGAAGCCATAGAGGCCTTGCTGACGGCGGGGGTCATTATACCCGTACCACAGTCTCAACGTGGGATGGGGTATTACTCTACGCTGTTTCTGGTGCAGAAACCCAATGGCTCTCATCGCCCCATCCTCAATTTGAAGTCCCTGAACAGGTTTCTCAGGGTTCCCAAATTCAGGATGGAAACTTTGCGTTCCATCATACTGGCGATGGAACCGGGGGATTATATGGTCTCCCTGGATATCCAGGACGCCTACCTCCATGTGCCTATAGCAACATCGCACCAACGGTTTCTGCGGTTTGCTATTCTCCACAACCACTACCAATTCAGGGCTCTACCCTTTGGTCTCTCCACGGCACCAAGGGTATTTACCAAGGTGATGGCGGTCATGGCGGCTCACCTTCGGAGCCAGGGGATACGGTTGCTACCGTATCTAGACGACCTCCTCTTGCTGGCAAGCTCCCCGGAGGTACTGATCCAGCATCTCCACCTGACGGTCGCTTGTCTACAGGCGCACGGCTGGTTGATCAACTGGAAGAAATCCTCCCTCATCCCATCACAACGGATGGTTCATTTGGGGGCCCTGCTGGACTCTCGTCAGCAACGGATTTTTCTGACTCCAGAGAAGGTCTCCTCCTTACAGCTGCGGATTCACAGTTGTCTGAGCAGTGGCAGAGTGTCGGTGCACTCAGCGATGAGAGTTTTGGGGTCCATGGTGTCGGCATTCGACATGGTGGAGTTTGCCCAGTTCCATTCCAGGCCCCTGCAGGGGCTGATTCTTTCAGAATGGAACGGATTGCCACACAGGATCCGCTCTCAGATGCTGGTGTTGTCCTCGGAGGTGCGTCTGTCCCTAGCCTGGTGGCTGCAGACAGCGCATCTCCTGGAGGGGCGCCCCTTTTGGATCCCGGAATGGGTTCTGCTCACGACAGATGCCAGTCTCCGGGGTTGGGGGGCGGTGACAGGCTCCTTGTCACTTCAGGGTCGTTGGTCGGCGGAGGAAGCGATTCTTCCCATCAACATCCTGGAACTGCGGGCAGTATACAGAGCCCTGCAGTCGTCCGGCACCGCTCTTCACGGAAGGGCCGTTCAGGTGCAGTCAGACAACGCCACCACGGTGGCGTACATCAATCACCAGGGAGGGACTCGCAGTCGAGCTGCGATGTCGGAGGTGTCCCGCGTCCTGGCTTGGGCGGAGCGCTATCTTCCAGCTCTCTCTGCAGTTTTCATCCCAGGAGTCCTCAATTGGGAGGCAGACTTCCTCAGCCGTTACGATGTGCATCCCGGGGAATGGTCGCTTCATCCAGAGGTATTCCAACTACTCGTGGACAAGTGGGGGCTGCCAGAGCTGGACCTGATGGCGTCCCGTTACAATCACAAGCTGCCTGTGTACGGGTCAAGGACAAGGGACGCAGGCGCAAGTCTGATAGACGCGCTGTCGGTGAAATGGCTGTTTCAACTGGCTTACTTGTTCCCTCCGATATCTCTGCTGCCTCGGGTCCTGCGCAAGTTCAAACAGGACGGAGGCACACTGATCCTGGTGGCCCCAGCGTGGCCCAGAAGGCCGTGGTACTCCGATCTGCGGAGCCTGTCCATCGACGCTCCGTACCTCCTACCTCAACGGCGGGACCTGTTGTCTCAGGGGCCCTGTCTTCACCCGGATCTGGGTCGACTATCTTTGACGGCGTGGCTCTTGAGACAGCCGTCCTGAGGTCTCGGGGCTTTTCTAGCTCCGTTATTACCACCATGCTGAGGGCGCGCAAGCCTACTTCCGCGAGGATCTATCACAGAGTGTGGCACACTTACTTTCAGTGGTGCGAGGCCAGAAACTATGATCCCCAGGTGTTCCGAGTTTCGCGTATTCTGGCTTTCCTTCAGTCCGGTTTGGACTTAGGATTACGTCTTTCTTCACTGAAGGTACACGTGTCTGGTCTGTCGGTGTGGTTCCAGCGCAGGATCGCTGCTATGCCGGACGTACACACCTTTTTCCAGGGTGTTTTGAGAATCCAGCCTCCCTTTGTGCCACCTGTGGCCCCGTGGGATTTGGCGGTGGTTCTTAGGGCCTTACAGGGTCCTCCTTTTGAGCCCTTGGAGTCAGTGGAGCTCAAGTGGCTAACTTTTAAAACTGTTTTCCTCTTGGCAATTGCTTCTGCCAGGAGGGTTTCAGATTTGGGGGCGCTTTCTTGTCGTCCCCCTTTTCTGATTTTTCATCAGGACAGAGCGGTGCTTCGCACTCGTCCTGATTTCCTGCCTAAGGTGGTTTCCAGGTTCCACATTAATCAGGAAATTGTTGTACCAGCCTTTCAGTCACCTGATCTTTCGGCTGGGGAGACTTCCTTAGACGTTGTAAGGGCACTCCAGGTTTATGTGGACCGGACTAGTTCTGTGAGGAAGTCGGATTCTTTGTTTATCCTCTTTGGTTTTCACAAGAGGGGTTGGCCTGCCAACAAACAGACTCTAGCCCGTTGGCTTCGTTCTGTTATTATTGAGGCTTATATGCAGGAGGGTTTAGCTGTTCCAGCCTCTGTTAAGGCTCATTCCACTCGGTCCGTGGGCCCTTCTTGGGCTGCTAGCCGTGGCGCCTCTGCTGTTCAGCTCTGTAAGGCGGCCACCTGGTCTTCCATTCAGACCTTTTTGAGGTTCTATGCGTTTGACACCTTTGCCTCTCAGGATGCATCCTTTGGGCGCCGGGTTCTCCTATCAGCACAGGAGCGTCCCCGCCCTTAGTTGGACTGCTTTGGGACATCCCCAAGGTCACCCTGTGGACCCCTATGGACCCTGAAGTAGAAAACAAGAGATATGGTAAGAACTTACCTTTGTTATCTCTGTTTCTACGAAGTCCATAGGGTCCACAGGGCACCCGCCCTGACGCACCTGGCTTCATATGGGCTCTGTGACTGGTCACCGGTTTTCCGTCTCCCATTTCTGTGAGTATGGTTCTTGTGTGTTCCAGTCTTCCTTCTCTCTGTTTCGTCTCCTCCTCCGGCCTGGGCTGCTTACCAACTGAGGTGCCTGTGGCTCGGGGGCGGGGTATAGGGGAGGTTGGACCCAAGTGCATCCTGGGAGCAGCTAAAAGCTTTAACTCCGTGGTGCCCGAGGATCCAGGATCCAGCTATACCCCAAGGTCACCCTGTGGACCCTATGGACTTCGTAGAAACAGAGATAACAAAGGTAAGTTCTTACCATATCTCTTGTTATTTGTATCAGTCACTTATTTCCAATCGGCTCCAGACAACTTCCGTTCTGTCAATCGTATAGAGGGGAATTCAATTAGAGGCAAAAAGACATATTCGCCTGTTTTTTTGTGAAAAATTCGCCTAAAAAAAAATTCGCCAAATTCAATTCCAGGACAATTTCGCCTGAACACTTCTCCAAAAATTATTCTCCAATCAATAGCTGGTGAAAAAGAAATGCAAAATCTTTCTTTTGGGGTGCAAACGTGGGGAAACAACTCAGACCCCTTGGGACAGCCCCCGCAAAGGACAAATACGCAAAAAAAAACCAGAAACTAAAACCTAAGAACACCCCAAAAAAGACATAACATTTTTGGGGTGTAAATTTAAAAAGTGGGGGGATAAACATTAAAAGTAGCGAAAAAGACTTCTTGGGGGTCCACAAGTATAGGTCGGGTGTTTTTGGGATTGCAGGTGCATGCAGCAGGTGGATTTTTCACGTTTTTTAAAAGTTCATTTTAGAGACATAAAAACATGCTTGCACCCATTTTCAAGCACCCCAAATTTGACAGGAATTCTTATTTTCACCACAAACTACAGCTTTATGCCATTCTTCACCACTTTTACAAAAACGCTAATAGCAAGCAATTTACACAACTTAAGTACACAAAATAGCTTTATTAGGGCTATTAGTACACATCTATACTGATTCCCTATGTTAGTGCATCTTTTTCTGGGGTACAGACTGATTTCCCCAGTTCTTTCAATACTTTTCACCTGTTCCGTATTCGCCTGTTTCCGTGTTCGCCTGTTTTGCAATTGAATTAGGCGAAAAGCGGGGACGAGCACGGAATAAATTCGTCTCTGAAACAGGCGAATGAAGCGAACAGTCGGACAGGCGAAAACTTTGCCTCTAATTGAATATGGCTCATAGTGTTCCAATCTTCAAAGCGACGAAGTGAATCACAGATATTCCTCAGGAGAGAGAAAAAAGAGAAACCAATGGTGTAGTACTTCTTAAATATGCATGAGGATTTAACAGTTCTCTATTTCGGATATTCAATATATCAACCACATGCTGTCTTCACGTTAAAAACGGAGTACAAACCACCAAAAAAGGTTTCTTTATCTTCGGTACCAAACAATGAAATTGTATAAACATTAGTAGGTAGAAAGGTGGGCGTACCCCAACTCACAGTGATGTACATTGTGATAGTCGTATCAAGGTTTCTTTTACCTCGTCCCTTTAAATTCTCTCCGTCCACTTACTTTCTTATTCACCTCATTTACATGAAGCATATGAAATATTGGTATTAGGAGCAGAGTAGGTTTCAAAATAGGTTTTTTATACTAAAATCCAATAAAAGTGACCAATACTATATACACAGGAGTAGATGGAACAAGATAACAATCACCTGGAACGTGAACAGATCCGGACTGCCCCGCTAACAGAGAATGTCACTCCAAGTCTACATAGGTTCTCTAACAAATCCACCAACGCGTTTCGACCTCAGTCTTTATGAAGGTGTGAATGATTGTGCCAGAGAATCAACTTAAATACCCTAGTCAGTCCCTCCTCCTTTATTAGGGGCGGGGAGAAGCCCGAATGATTAAAAAATGGTAATCCTGGTTTCACCTTGTCCCATAAGGAAGATAAATATATCCTATAACATGGACTTGTATGTATAATATTAATATCCTAAGATAATGTAAATACAGAGTTTAAAAAGAATGAATAACATGAATTCGCCGATTTGCGTTCCACGTATGGAACGCAAACACTTCCACTGGAAATGGTCGATCTTTCTTCCCATTCGCGGCGGTTCTCATAAACCCCGGACTGGAAGCAGAACTGCATTACCTCCGGCGGAAGGGAAGGAAATCAACCCGGAGCATCCCCAACACAGCGCTACTACTCCCTCTCTACCCCGCGACGTCACGGCCAAGCCCATACGTCTAATGTAAAGCTGGGTACACACTAGACAATGGCCCTCATTCAGACCCACTCGCGAGCGGCTGTCCGCTCGCAAGTGGGTCGATGGTCCGCACTGCGCATGCGCACGACGGAGGGAGCTCCGTCGTGCGCATGCGCAAGACCCTACGAGCGAAGGACTTTCCTTCGCTCGGAGTTTCTCATCAAAGGGGGCGTGCTGTCGATGGTGACTGACAGCACGCCCCCTTTGGTGGGCGTGCCGGGGGCGTGCCTGCCAGACGGAGGCGTTCCCAAGGGAACGCCTACCATCTGAAGCCGGCCCCACTGACATCACTAGTGATGTCAGTGGGAGTGATTTTGGCTCTGATAGAGCCAAAATCACTCCTGGCCTTGCGGTTGAAAAACTCAACCGCAGGCTTCTGCTCGCAGTTTCGATGGTCGCGATGGTCAAGACCATCGCGACCATCATCCTGCACGCTCGTATATGCTGTGGGTGGTGACCCACAGCTATACGAGCGTCCAGGAGGACGCTCCATATTAATGGAGGTGGGCCCTGATTCAGAGCGAGCGCTCTGGTCAGAGCGTCCGGCTCTGAATCAGGGCCAATATTATGAACGATTTGACCGATTCTGACGCATAGGGGCGACAAAACGTTCATATCGTCCAGTGTGTGTGCCTACTATTGTCACTGACAATGCGCGCTCCTGCAGGTCCGACGAGCGTTATCGTCAGCGGGGGCTATGCTGCCGAATGCAGCTTTGCCCCCACTGTCGTTCTGTCGCTGCCGGTATCTGCAAGTGTGTATGCCAGGTCCCGACCCTAACGAGGTCGGTACACACTAGACATCATCGTAATGCAGATCAGCCTTGGCCTCATTGTAACTGCTAAAATATTGGCAAGCAGAGTTTTGATGCTGAAAGGAGAGTTTTGTGGAGTTGCAGGTTTCCCTATATACAACCTTACATTTCTGCAGCTGTTCTCCATTCTTCCGATTGCCATTAAGTAGAACATATAGGGCCGTATTCAATTAGCGGCGAAAAACGCAATTTGAGAAAAAAAACTAGAGAGAAGTTTTCTCCATCCCAGATCAGGTGAAAAAAAAAAAAAAAGTCCCTATTTTTGGCTAAAAATGTGGGGATTTCTTTCAGAACCCTTTGGACAGCCCCCCTAATGATACTTTAGCGAAAAAAAAATCGTAAATTGCGCACTTTGGCGAAAAATGACCCCTGAAATTTCGGTCAAAATTGTTTGGTGTTTTCCATGAAAAATATGTTTAACCTAATGGGGCTGGTATTTTGGAGGGCCATAAGGGTGCGTCAAGTGTTCTAAACATCGCATAGTGGTTATAAAAAACCGCCTGCGCAAGCCACTTGCGACATATAAAATAATTGGCGCATCCTTATGGCCCTCTGAAATACCAGCCCCAATACGTTAAACGCATTTTTCGTGAAAAAAAAAAAATTTGGACCGAAATTTCCGAGGTCGTTTTTCGCCAAAGTGCGCAGCTTACGATTTTTATTTTTTTTCCGCTAAAGTATCATTGTGGGGGCTGTCCAAACTGTTCTGCAAGAAATCCCCACATTTTTACCCAAAAATAGGGATTTTGCTAATTTTTTCGCCTGCCCTAGGCTGGAGAAAAGTTTTCTCCAGTTTTAGGCAAAAAATGGCAGTTTTCGCCGTCGTTGGCAAAATCGTGTGCAAATCGACCGATATATCGGCAGATCTGATGGCCGATTTGCAAACAACGGCGAAAACGGCCATTTTCCTCTGTGTGTGTGGTAGGATGTAATGTCATTTTTCTCGAACTGTTAAATTGTATGTTTTCATTTTATGTTTGAGAGATCAGGTACGTTTGAGGCAGCAGAGGATTTCTCAACACTTTTTTTGTTGTTTCCCATCCAGTAACTTCATTCATTTTTCCCAGCACCCCACAGAGTTGCTCAGGAAAATGAGGGAAGATTGGTAACGATATTGGATCAGAACCTCTATACACTCCTTCCTATACCTTCTGATAACCTGCCTATACCTTCTGAGGATGACGCTAATTTGCGTATGCAGTCATACAGTAAATATAGACTTAGACCTGGAATCTGTGGTTCCAAAGCACAAAGTGTTATTCAAGTAAAAGTTCAGACAGTTACACGCAATTGATCCAGGCACAATTTAGGCGCAAAAGGAATTATACAGACCCAAGTACAGTATACATACGCAGCGCTTCCGGACCCGAAGATAGGCATCAGCAAGAGACCCCTCGTCATTCAGCATTCAGCACGAAGACTAAGAACCCAGCGTTTGAACACACATATTTATACCCCCCCAGAATAGACAGGACAATAGAGAAGTTTGCTGATGTCATTGGTTCCCAGGGGAGAAGCATCTGTTACAGAGCATTTAACAGGCTGGTTCAAATAGACTCTCCCTGCCTCTAACAGCTGGGGGTCTTTCCCTTCCCGCCCCATGTAACATCCTAACAGTTGTTCATGAAATATACATTTTGTTGCTTGTAGTCTCTGTGATCCATAACTCGAGAATGCATGATGCGATCTCCCCACCGATAACACCGGAATACTGTAAAAAGAGTACGCATCAGTACGAAACCAAACACGACTTGTTTAGCATGTATAATACCTTAGTTATCAAATATCTTTATTTCTCAGCATTTAAACTAACTGAACCAACTTAAATCATATACTTTAAAGCTTATTGAACCTATGTGTGAATATGTAATGTGTGAGTATTCGGGGTTTGATATAAGGACGCTAGTTAACTTGGGGCAGATGCGTACGCATAAAGCTAATAAAACAGCGGTTTCATACAAAGTCCTATGCATTCGCTAATATGCGACTAGTTAACAGCGCAATTGTGCGTATTAATGTGTGTATGAGAAATGGTGAAAGATGCAATCGCATGGTGCTAATAGTATTATCGCCACGTGTACTAAAATGTGTACTAAAATGTGAGTTTATCTAAAATGGCGCTTAGGCGGCCATTCGCAAAATGGCGTCTTGCGGCCAATCGCAAGATGGCGTCATCGCGATTAAATCTTAAACTGAACTTGTCTCAGCCAATTATTCAGCTTCGACATTGGCTTACCGTATTAAGCAGTAATGAGCCTGATTCAGATTTGGGAATAGAGTAAAAAAGAGCAAGTAATACCCCTTTCAGACAGAGAAAAGAACGCGGTAATTTTCCGGCTCTAGCCGGGTCGACCCAGGTTTTTTTTCTGTCTGAAAGGGTCAACACGGGACCTAATTCCTGGTTCTCCGACCCAGGTATTTACCTGGGATTTTCCCGGGTCTTACACGGGTTGGTTGCTGTCTGAAAGGTGCCGAACCGGGTTTTTCTACTCCGGGCATAGTAAGCAGCGCTGATTGGCTGAGATGGCAGTGCACGGGCTGCACTTTTCATGACCTCATCTCTGTGTGCCATAAAGCAGTCCATTTATTATGACACACTCTATATTGCAGGGATAATCTGTGTTCTGTGTGAAAGGGGTCGACCCGGGAATTATGTGCTGTGTGAAAGGGGGGGTTAGGAGCAAATTCCCGAGTCCTTCCCGGGTTGAAAGATATGGTAAAAACCCAGGTTTTAGGGATTTTTTAGTCTGAAAGTGGTATAACTGTGCATCTTGGTAACACCAGGCTGCACTGCAGGGAGGCAGATATAAAATGTGCTGCGAGATTTAGGGTGCATACACACCAGGACGATATCTGCACGATTTGGTCAAATCGGGCATATCGTGCAGTGTGTATGCCCGATTTTACGCGCTCCCGCAGTCGCATGCGATATCGTGTGATTATCCGCGCTGCACAGTCAATCACACGATATCGCATGTGAGGCTGTGTACATACAGTGCATCCGGAAAGTATTCACAGCGCTTCACTTTTTCCACATTTTGTTATGTTATAGCCTTATTCCAAAATGGAATAAATTCATTTTTGTCCTCAAAATTCTACACACAATACCCCATAATGACAACGTGTAAAAAGTTTTTTTGAGATTTTTGCAAAACTAAAGGTGCATACACACGTAACGATTTTTTGAACGTATTAACTATAACGACGTCGTTATCGTTCAAAAAATCGTTCAGTTTCTGAGGTATAACGATGAACGATTATCGTTCATGCGCGTTCCCGTTTGTAGTTCAGTCAGACTGACCAACTGAACGATTTTCATTAAGGAAAGTTACAAAAATCTTTGTAGTTCAAAAAATCGTTCATAACACTTTAAAAAATCTGGCAGATAATCGCTCATAAAATCGTTCATAACAAAATCGTTGTGTGTGTGTGTATGCAGCTTATGAAATCTCATGTACATAAGTATTCACAGCCTTTGCCATGAAGCTCAATATTGAGCTCAGGTGCATCCTGTTTCCGCTGATCATCCTTGAGATGTTCCTACAGCTTAATTGGAGTCTACCTGTGGTAAATTCAGTTTATTGGACATGATTGTGAAAGGAAAACACCTGTATATATAAGGTCCCACACTTGACAGTGCATGTCAGAGCATAAACCAAGCATAAAGTCCAAGGAATTGTCTGTAGACCTCCGAGACAGGATTGTCTCGAGGCACAAATCTGGGGAAGGGTACATTTGCAAAAATCTCAAAAAAACTTTTTACACGTTGTCATTATGGGGTATTGTGGGTAGAATTTTGAGAACAAAAATAAATTTATTCCATTTTGGAATAAGGCTGTAACATAACAAAATGTGAAAAAAGTGAAGCGCTGTGAATACTTTCCGGATACACCGAATTCTTGAAGGGCGGTACAGTGATTGTTCCTGTCGTTCATTAAATCTTACCGGCAATCATGCGATGTCCAAGGTGAAGGCAAATCGCCCTGAACATCGGTACGATTGCCGGTTGTTGAGGTGTGAACCCAGCCTTAGATTTGGGAGGGGCGTATCCAAACGGAAAATCTAAATTGCAGTGTAAACATAATGCAACCCAGCATTTGTGGGCTACATGCAAAACCAGACAGTATTTTACCCCATGTGCAAAAAAAAAGTATGTACAAGTTGCACCCCTTGCATTACAACATGGTTTGTCCAGGTACACACGGGGAAATATCTGTAATAGTGATTTACCCACAGCCTCTATTGTTAGCCTGGAGCATATAATCACAGGTCTTGTCAGATGGTCAGGGTCCTGGATCTCGTTCCCAGCCAATGCATGTAAGGTGACTGCTCCCTATGTCTGGCAAAGCTAGATATAAGAAAGGAGATGGTTGTTTTACCTCTGGTGTTATTAAGGCAGGGATTTAAAGCTCATTTTTGTTTACATTATATCGAAAGGGAATATGTGACAAATTTTAACATTAGAGGTGCATGTGTGTATACTTATATATTTTGTGTATTAGCTGTGCAGACGTTTAAATACAGATCAAGAAATTAGGCCTAACCAGACATACTGCCTCTAGATGGCGCTCGTGTTCCCTGGAATAATCAAGATAAGTATCTATATAGGACAGATCTCTTGTGGCTTTGTGTAGACATGTTCCAGTTCTGGCTATTACTGCATCTGTCAAAATAAACCCAGGGGCAATCAGTTTTGCACATAGTTTTCTGGCACTTACAAGACTTTCCCTGAAGAGGAGATCAGAAAAAACTCTCGTTCAATATTCAGAATAAGATTTTTAAGAAACTTTCTGAAACTTATCATGATGACCCCTTGTTCTTTAACATAAGAAAACTTCCAATAACTTTTAATATTGGCCCGTAGAGATGTTGAGATTTTATCTCTAATCACAGGCCGTGAGGTTTTTTGTTTTTTTTCATTTTAAAATTTTAATTGGATCTGTCAAAAAACCCCAAACAAGAACAAAACACTAACCCCTAAAGAACGGGGAGGTAAGTACAGTACAACAGAAAAAAAAACCTACAACGTTACTTTCTAGAGGTCTCACATGCAGTCTCGGGGTTTATATGTTCTGCAAACCTGTGAACTGCATTCATTAATTTACACTTCTCACTGCCAACGTCAGACAACCCCCCTTGGTATAAAATGTAGCGCTGTATGATCCAGGACTGTAGAAAGTCTACAAAACAGGAATTACTATTGTCAATGCCACGCACCGATACCACTAGTAAAAGTACTTTTATTTAACACATGATCTGAATACAAAAACATTGCACATTAAATTGAAAACACCGCAACATCAATTAGAATGATGAACCAGAGAATTTTTTGATCCATCGTCGCTCTTTAGGGAGCGAACGGGGGGTAAGGGACGCTGGACACTGAGTGGAGGTCCATAACCCTGAGGAAAGGGAAGAGGAGGCGATATATCGGAGGCAGACCATATAGACTTCTGTCTCTTTAGGAGAACGTTGGGTGGCATTCAAAGTAACCAGTACAAGGAGAAGGGTTTTGAGGACTCCTGCTACGGACTACTGCCTTTGAGAAAGCTGTCAGTGACAGCGAAACGCGTCAGTCCCACCAACCGGAGGACTCTCCATCTATTACTGGACTTTTCATCGTACAAGCATTCCGGAGGAAAGGATCTATAGTATAAAAGAGACGGATTATTCAGAAGTATAAGCCACTTTGGATACAATTGTTCATGGGAATATACCACAGCCAAGGGACTGCACGGGCTGCAGGTTATTATTAACGATACTGCTAAAAACTTGCCATTGAACCGAGTGGTACCGGTAATTATATGTATTTCATGGACTCATATTGTACATCATACAGCGATCCTTCTCCTTTTTTTGGGAAGAGATTTCTCCTCTGGTGGACAAAAACATACCCCTACACATGAGTTATAGGGTGTCAAATTTGGTTTTATTATTGATTGCATATGATCATTTTATAAATTGCATAGAGTAAAAATAAATAAGCGTTTTTTACTTTTAACGGTTACTCACAGTCTTTCTTTTCTTTCTTATGATACAGTATGTGTCTCAAATGAGGGTTATTTACAATATACAAATTGAAATATAGGCCCGTACTCAATTTGAAGCGAAAAGCCGTTTTCCCATGTTTTTTGCAAAAACTATTCGCCGATGATGTCATTTCCGTATTCAATTTGAAAGACTTTCCGCCTAGGCGGAAAGTCAGTGCAATGTAATTGGCAGAAAAGTTTTGCCTATGAATACCAGGCGGAAAAAAGTGCAAAATTGGGGTTTTGGGGTGAAATGTTGCGGGAACCCCGTGCAGCCTTCAGGCAGTCCCCCAAAGGTAAACTCTGTCAATTTAAAAAAAAAAAAAAACCACTTGAGGACACCCCAAAAAATCACTTTGAATTTGGGGGCGAAAAAAAAAAAGTTGGGGGACAAAGATAAAAACTAGCGAACTTGACTCTGGGTCTTGACTTTTTCATTGCAGGTGATTGCGGCAGGTGGAATTTTCACGATTTTTTAATCTTTAGCAACTTTAAAATATGCTGACCCCCATTTTCAAGTACCCCAAGTTTGCTGGGATAAGTTATTTTCAGCAAAAAATTCTCCTGAATACTATTCTGCACCACTTATACAAAAACTCTATTTAGCAGCTATTGAGCCCGTTTAAAAACACCAAATACCTTCAGCAAGCCATATCATGGGGGTACCATAGGGAACCCCCATGTCAGAGCATCTTTTGGAGGGTGTCAGGCTGATTTCCCCAAATCTGACGCTACTTTCCGCTTGTTTGTTTCGCCGGGTCCCGTTTTCACCTACTTTCAAATTGAATACGGCAATACACGGGCACGCGCGCGATACTTTTCCGACTGCAAAACAGGCGAAAAGTCCGGGCCGCGAAGATGTTTCGCGGCTCAGCTCAAATTGAATACGGGCCATAGTGTCTAGATATAAACGTATCATATGCACCATTCTATTTTTTTTAGTTTTTTATGATGATACACCCTGGGGTGACTTCCCCGATATACAAGCATCATCTCTTTGTACATAGTATATACAAATATATATATATATATATATCGCCTGAGTCTTTCTCTGTAAATATTGACTTCTATTGCGTGATTGAGTTGACTTTAGGTAGCGCCTCATATTGTGTACCAGTACACTTTGCAATTGTTCTAAGGACCGGGGTTGGTGGATAACTTGGCCATAGCTACCAATCAGCTGTGAGGTAGCATTTATAAAGTGCATTCTATAAAATGATAGGTAGCCACTGATTGGTTGCTATGGTCGTCAAACCCCCTGATTGCAGCGGGAGCTGGATATCTGACGGGTAGCAGCAGTGACGACGTGCCGAATCTATTTATCCTGGTGGTGCGTGTCCAAAGGGACCCCTGGAGGAAGGAGAGAGAATCTGGGAGGGACACAAATATCTGGCTGCAGAATAGTGTGTAATGGAGTCGCGTTTTGCACATCCATCAATTTGTAGAAGGTGTAAATGAAAGCAAATGTCATTGTGGATGCAGGTGGAGGGGACCTGTGTTTCCATGTTACTGAAGGTGTGTTGTTTGTATTCCAGATCGAGTGGGGAGCGTGCGGCCTGGTCCTGGCAGGGAACGCTGTGATCTTCATAACCATCCTGGGATTCTTCATTGTATTCGGAAGAGGGGATGATTTTAGCTGGGAGCAGTGGTAAAAGCCGACCACCCCCCCCCCCCCCCCCGTCCCCCCCCGCCGTACTGTACAGACAGCATCATACTGATCTTATGTATGTATGTACGACACGCGTGTGTGTGTGTACTAATCATGGCCTCATCTCGTGTATATCACATTATGAAGCGAGTGGCAGGCTATGTACATACGTGGCACTGCGTGTTTCTGCATTAACATTTCTTTAGTTCTGTAATTGTTCCTCCGGTCATAAACGCACTTACTCTGAATGACGCACGTGTCCTACACAGGTTTCCCAGGTCTGCAGCTAGCTTAGAAACGCTAAATAACGTGCGGGACGGGTTCGGGGTGTCGTATGTACTGGATTTATTATTTTATTTTATTTTTTCACCCCTTTGCACTTTTTTTTTTTTTTTATATATTTCTTACTTCATTCACAAAACTATTCTACATTTTTATGCTCCGAACAGGCATTAAAGACTGAATGTGCCCCTTATTTCCAGACTGGGTGCACTGAGGATAGAAGAGAAGGTTATACTTACAACACCTAGGGGTCTATTTACTAAGCCTTGGATGGAGATAAAGTACCAGCCAATCAGCTCTTATCGCCGTCGTCTTTATCTCTATCCAAGGCTTAGTAAATAGACCCCCTAGTCTGGTATTAACCTGATCTGGGAGGTCTCTTTAAGGATACACTGGTCCCCGTTGGATTTCAACCTATGTTAGTGATCCTACTTAGTACGTTTTTAGTTCCTTTATGTGTTTGACTTTGTGCGTGCCCTCGCTTAGTAGCTCAATATATACTATTATTCTCTTTATTGGCCATTTCTGCCCCTTCAGCAGGAAGTCTGGTGTGTATGGGGATAATGCTTCCCCCATACGCACAGCTTTTTATTTCCTGATCGACTCGTGGTACATTACATATCTAGGTATGTTCTAAGTAACATACATAGCAACAGTAGAACTGTATAACCAACACTTGGCAATTACGTAGTATTACAGGTATTGGCACAATCACACAGCCCACAAGCCTAAAACATTAGGAAAAACCGCATTAAGCTCCATTTAGACTGAGAATGAAGCATTGTCCAGAATTGAAGCCGCTGAAATACGTGTCCCTTTTTAATAATTCATTATAGCCTTCGAGGGGCTCAGTTGAGTTTCCTCCAATGCGATCCTGTCGCTTATACACAATGGAAATGTCTGCTGTGTGGACTTTGTGCAATATTGCAGAGAATGCAGCCTATCATTTAATATGTTCCTAGTGAATTAATAGGGGGACTATTGGTTCTGCCCCAAATGTCTGACCACTACTTTGGATAAGGTGATGGGACCAGGTTAATGAGCCTACAAACAGGAAGTCTGATGTACATAGAAAGAAAACCAACCCCCACCCCCCCTGCAACGTATTTATAGCCCCATTAGGCCGAGTTCTTGATGCAATAGTATGGCAGCATGCATTGGTTGTTATTTAGACCATACCTGTAGCAGTGCCTATATGGTACAGCTTCATTTTTGATAACCTGTAGATGTGCTGTCCTTTTCCCAGTCATATGTGAGCATTGCTTATTCATTTTCTACAAGCCTGTGTAGGAGTGTAAGCCCCTTCGTTAGGTCAGCATTATACCACAAATGTATCCGCAGGGTGATGACTACATCTTCACGCCTATTGACAACCTGAGAAACGTCATATGGCAGTGTGCACTGCGAACCCAACCACACATTATGCCCAAGTGTAAATATTATTGCCTGTTCCAAATTTTTGAGCTAATCATGCAATGGTCATTTTTATTCTGTTTATTAAAGTTTGGTGCAAACATTTTCTGACACTGTGTTTCTAAACGTGAGATTGCCTGCTAAGGTCTAGCATTTGACTGACGGGAAATGGTAAAGGGACAAGTAATCTAAATTTGTTTTCAAGACTGGGGAAAATTGGCGTCAAACCTGGGGAGGTGAATGTGTAATATTGAGCCCAACTTCAGCTAAAAAAGTAGAAGCATGTGAGGCAATTTGCAGATGTTTTCTGCGAAATAGTTTGTTCCATCGTGTAGTCTTCATTCTAGCACCCTGTACCTGTCACAACCTCTGCAGTACCTCTATCCTGCCTGGGGTGGTGTCCTTCTGCTCTGGTGGTTCTAGCACACTCAGCTGATGGAACAAACTGCTGAGATTCAGCAGTTTATGTGCTAGAGGCACCAGAGCAGAGAGCGACACCACAGGCAGGAAAGGGGAACTGCACGGTTGTGGCAGGTTCAGGGTGCTAGAATGAACACTACGCCATGTAAATGTCCACACAGGCGGCCTCTCCATGAGAATAAGAGTTACTGTACTACAGCATTAGAAAGATATAAGATGTTGCATCTATGATGTAACATCAGAGAAATGCGTTGGGGAACGAGGGGCCGTGAGAAAGCGCCAGATACAGATTGTGACTGTATTATCTGCACACAGATTATTGCGGCGTGTGTATTTTCTAATCGTTAAATTGCAATGTATATAACTTGTGCCTTACTCGTGCTCTAAGGTTCCCAGTATAAAGTTCTGTATATATCAGGAGGAGTATAAGATTGTTTTTCAAAACATTTATAGTCTGGTGCACAGGAAAATGTTACTGTAACCCCTAGCAACCAGATAAATGTTTACATTCATCTTCTAACGCATTCAGTTTGGAGCGAAGAGTCAGTTTCCGGACTTTTCGCCGCCATCGGAGGTTTTGGCTGGGATAAAGTATTTTGCTCGTCCTCGCGATTCCCCATATTCAATTTCAAATCTGCAAAAACGGGACCCAGCGAAAAGGAAATCCGCAAAAAAGTCCTGTCATTTTTGGGGGAGATCCGCCTGACACCCCCCAAAAGATTCTCTGACATGGATATCCCCCGAATAGCCCTGCTAAAGGTATGTGGGCTTTTTAAACGGTCTCAATAGCTGCTGTTTTGCGTTTTTTAGAAGGTAGTGAAGAATAGCATTTAAGAAGTGTTTGTTTGTTTTTTGGCAAAATAAGTAATCCCAGCAAATTTGGGGTACATGAAAATGGGTGCTAGCATATTTTGCAGTTGCAAATATGAAGTTTTGTAAAACATGACAAATCCACCTGCTGCAACTACCTGCAATCAAAACACCTGGTGCTTACTTGGGGCCTTCCCCCCCCCCCCCCCCCCCCCCAAACCCCGAGTCTCTTTTGCTGGTTTAGAAGCTTGTCCCCCAACTTTGTTTTTTTTTCGACCCCCAAAACGAATGTTCTTTTTTGGAGTCTCCCAAAAGAAATTTGACACAGATTACCTTTGGGGGACTGTCCAATGGGTGCAGGGTGGTTTTTGGAAGTCTGCACCCCAAAACCCCAATTGTGCACTTTTTCTCGCCACCTATTCGTAGGTGATACTTTTTTGCCGGGTCTGATGCATTGACTTTCCGCACCGGCGAAAAGTCGGACAAATTGAATATGGGGAAAAGTGGAATTGGAGAAAAAGTTGCGCCGAAAACGGCTTTTCGCTCCAAATTGAATACGGCCCATAGTAGTAAAATAACAATTGGGGGGGGAATTCAACTTAGCGTGATATTTGTCTGCGTTACATTGTATATTACGGTAGCCAATCATTGCTTATATTCTTGTTTCTCTCTAGGGCCTGGGTAGACAATGTCTGGCACTCCTGCTGCTGTGGAACTACACATTCCAGCATGCCCTGCCACATTTGTAGCATGTCTTAACAGCAAAGCTGTGTCAGGACATTATGGGATGTGTAGTTCCACAGCAACTGGAATTTCACGTTTCTTACCCCTGCGCTGTTGGATGCAAGGGAAAATTAGCGCTGTTAACTGGCCGTGAAGCCCCTTTGTTCGGCTGTTCCGGAGGCGATTCATGGACTTTGCGCTGAGTTGAATTCCCGCTTATTGCTGGATGTTGCTATTGGTTACATCGCCCTTTTCCAGCATGCCAGCTTTTAATGTGTGTGTACTGGACATATTATACGTGTATAATGATGGTGTAATATTGCAGATTTTGTTACTGGGTTTGAATTACATACATTATGCAGCAGCGTAACCCCTACCATAAGCCTTTTATATTCTGCTTTCCTGCCTATAACCATTATTACATCTACTTCACCAACAAGGCAATTCTGATTTTCAATGAATCCCCCAAAAAGTAAATGCCGTGTTGCCTCATTATTGGAAGCCCCCGCTCTTTCTTATATGGTTAGAAAACAGGAGAATTCCTAAACGGACACTTTACCTTTAACAGAACACTCATATGAACCACGTAAAATGTTCCCTGCTAGACAGATAACATGGGCCAAATGTAATATGGTGAGAGTTTAGATAATGTGAGAGTTTAGCAGTAACCTCTGACACTTTGTAAACTCGGACAATATAATAGAGTTAGAGAACATGGAAACGCGGCCAATGTAATAGGGTCTGAGAATATGGAAACTCGGACAGTGTAATAGGGTCTGAGAACATGGAAACTCGGCCAATGTAATAGTCAGAGAACATGGAAACTCGGACAATGTAATAGAGTCAGAGAACATGGAAACGCGGCCAGTGTAATAGAGTCTGAGAATATGGAAACTCGGCCAATGTAATAGGGTCTGAGAATATGGAAACTCGGACAATGTAATAGAGTTAGAGAACATGGAAACGCGGCCAATGTAATAGGGTCTGAGAATATGGAAACTCGGCCAGTGTAATAGGGTCTGAGAATATGGAAACTCGGACAATGTAATAGGCTCTGAGAATATGGAAACGCGGCCAATGTAATAGGGTCTGAGAATATGGAAACTCGGACAATATAATAGAGTTAGAGAACATGGAAACCCGGCCAATGTAATAGGGTCTGAGAATATGGAAACTCGGACAATATAATAGAGTTAGAGAACATGGAAACTCGGACAATGTAATAGGGTCTGAGAATATGGAAACTCGGACAATATAATAGGGTCTGAGAATATGGAAACTCAGACAATGTAATAGGGTCTGAGAATATGGAAACTCGGACAATATAATAGAGTTAGAGAACATGGAAACTCGGACAATGTAATAGGGTCTGAGAATATGGAAACTCGGACAATATAATAGAGTTAGAGAACATGGAAACGCGGCCAATGTAATAGAGTCTGAGAACATGGAAACTCGGACAATGTAATAGGGTCTGAGAATATGGAAACTCGGACAATGTAATAGTCAGAGAACATGGAAACTCTCACGCTTTTCAGACTCGAAAAAACTCTCACGATTTAAACTCTCATCCAGATGTTTTCCCATTTCAAAGATAAAACTCGACCAATGTACCAGCGTGGGACTACAGGTCTCAGCATGCTAGAGAACCACAGACTTGGGCACTCCTAACATCACTGTTAATGGTGAACCTCACTGGCTGAAAACTGACATCTTTCGGCTGCATTTACCCAACATGCCTGATATTGACGCTAATAGTTTATCTCGGATTACCGGCTGTTTCAGGTTACACGCCCTCTATCGGGTGTTTTTCATAAGTGTGACAAATCATTGTTGATGCTGTTTATATTAAGATCGTTGCCCTATAACGACACGTTCTCTCTGGCTGATTCGTTTCAGAAAATCATCTCAATTTCTGGTATGAACCCCTGTCTGCTAATTTGGCTGAATGAAAGCCCTTTGCTTTGTAACTAAAGCATTTCTCCATCTGCAGACAGTAATGATATGCCTCAGCACTGTGCAATTACACTGTTGCTAAAGAGCGATTGGCCTCAGTGTAGATTACGGGCAGCCGGAGGAAATCCTGTAACTTTTCATATTTAAAGCTGCAATTCACAAAATACCTATTTGCTGTGGTTTTATGGGTAAGCAAGATGTGAAAGCGGTATGATTTTTAGTACATTCTGTAATTGGCTTTGGGAACCCATTCACAAAGTATGCCCTAAAGGAGGATTCACCCATTATTTTATATTTTGTGTAAATGTTAAGGGATGATTGTATTCAATGGTTTCTATGGTGGTGCTTACCGTTTAGTACACAGTCCCATTGTTTACCTTCTCCCCCCCCCCCCCCACCCCCAATTTGTTGTATATCCTACCAGAGCACATTTGTCAGTGTTTTGATATGAGATAATCTGCTTACAAAGTAATAGTGCAATTGGATCACCTAATGGCTAGACATCAATAAGTGTGTCTTATTTTCTGAAAAGTAGGCTACAGACCCACTATATTTAATTGAAATTATTTATCTTAAATGGTTGATATGTGATGATATATCAGTCTGACAATTCGTCCTTTGCTGGACGGGAACCCTCTTGCAAAGAGGCACTGTGTATGTGTATGTTGAGAGCAGGGCTGCATAAAATGTTTACTTTCTTTTTATTTATTTTTTTAGCAAAAACAGATTTATATGACATAAAGAGGATTTAAAAAAAATATATATATATTTTTTAAATAAACGTTTAAAAATGTAAAATGTTTACTTAAAAAAAAATAATAAAAAATCCTATTTAAATCAAATAAATCCATTTTTGATTTATTTATTTTTATTTAAATCCAATTTTATGCAACCCTGGCTGAGAGCATGAAAATAATTTGGGTAAACGGTGAATTTTTCAAAAGTGACAGCCATAATGGGTAAAACAATGTTGTAGCATGTATTTCTCCTAACAGCAATTTATTTTATGGTATAGGATGGCTATTCACAGTAATATGGCAGTGTATGCTGAATCACTTTTAAATTATTTTCTGAGGGGAATAACCTTTTCTGAGATCCAAAGAAAGGGACAGCAGTACAGTTTAGCCTCTACTAGGGTGGGCTTGCTTCCATTCCTAACCACTCTTTGAACTAAAAAAAACAAAACAAAAAAAAAAAACAGTGAGTGTTTTAGAGTGTAAGACATCCGTCCATACAGTTTGAGAATTGGAGGGTCCGAAGGTGTGAAGACTTAAGAGGACGTATATCTTGCCTATATTACTGGCCGTAAGCAGGCAAATAATGATATGTAAGTTATTTTGAATGGAAAAAGAAAAACATACTACTGCAAGGGCCTCGGTTACAGATCGATCAATATAAATGAATCTGTAGAACTTGTAAAGGGATAGCATCCGTCATGTACATAATTCCCTAGGAGGCATGAGGCACTGTGTACATTCTCATGCATACGGGCTCAGCCCACAACCTGTGTGTACTTGGGTGTCCTTTTTTTTTTTGGAATCCAAAAACTTTTTACTACAAAAAAAAATAGTATTTTTGATAAGCAAACACATTTTAAAAAGATCAGCTTTCAATGTATAAATATATCAATGTACCTTTATGGAACAGTGGACAGTCATGTTGTCAATTTTGAATAAAATGTAAATAATAAAAAAAAATTTTTGTAATAAAAACAGTGGTTCAGGATTAATTCGCTGAGAGTTTCCGTCAGAGCATTGTGCATTTCTGGTTATGGCGGTAGGTAAAACCTTGCTTAATTTTTGCTCAGAACTATATGGGACGCAAGTACAGGTTTTCGTGCCGCAATATCAGATTCTCGCGACTAGTTGTATCTACCCCCTTAAGTACTGACTTTTAGTCTGAGCCATTTTAGAGACACAGATAAAATATATATAATTAACTGACCTGTAAAATGTCACAACCATTTGTATAGGTGCAACATAATTAAGCAACTAGCAGTGGGATTTATTTGTATTTAGGACAATGGGATGTAACTTTTATTGAATTTTACACAGTGTGATAAATTCATGTTGTGCAAGAACGTTTCATAGCATTGACATGTCTCCTGGAAGCTGTAAGATCTGCTGAGCGGAAGTGTTCAAACTATGAATTAATACAGTGCTGAACACCCCAATCATTTATTATGCACTTTTTAAAAAAAAAAAAAAAAACAAATTGTGTAAAAACGGTTTGCCTGTTATTATTATTATTAACTGTGTAACATTGCATTGTATAAAAGGATTGGTCAATAAACATCCAATTATTGAAATATATAGTATTGCATTTTTTTTTTATGTATTACAGGAAATTGTGAATTATTTGTCACAGTACAGTGCATCTATGTAAATCCACAATCTGTATTTCATTCAATTTGTGTTTTATGTTCATAATTTTATTCTCTATAAATGTTCAGTGAGACTAGGGGAGCACAGAGAATTTATCTCTTAGCATTTTCTTATGTTTATAGTCTATTTGCCGGATACCCGTAGTGGATGCTGCCATTCGTGGGCTGAGCCAAGTCCTGAATGTGCAGTTTTATCAAATCACTAGAGATTAGTTATACCCCTTTGAGACATACCGAGATTCCCGGGAATTTGAACTGCCTCGGCCAAATTCCCGGGATGTCGCGTATGTCTGAAAGGTACCTACCCAGGAACATGTTCCCGGGTAGCCAACCCTCCAATCGACCAGGAAATAACCCTGCTCATGTCTGAATGGTGCTACCTGGGAATTTACTCCCGGGCTTCACCAAACAGCTCCTGATTGGCTGGAAACGGCTGCCTGCTGCATGGTGATGATAGCAACAGCAGCAGCCGGAGAGAGACGCCGGACATATTGCAACAGAACCGCGATCTGGAATTGGTGAGGAGAGAGGACAAGAGAGGAGCGTCAATAAAGGCCTTTATTAAATAAAACTTTGTTTTAAAAAACACAAATGTGCCATAATTTTTTTTTAAGTTACACTGTTGAATTAATGTTGCATGACCTCATTAATGTGTGCCAGAAAGTGTCCGCTTTAAATGAGAAAACTGTGATTCTCTGTGTAGAAAACAAAAACCCTGCTTGTGTCTGAAAGGGGTCTAGCCGGGAATTTCCCAGGTAGACACTGTAGTGTGAAAGGGGGGGTCTTGACCAAATACCCAGGAATTTGCACCGGAGAAATTCCCGGGTCTGAGCAGGAAATTTCTCGGGTTGTAGGTCTGACGGGTATAAGTAACATCACTGCAGGTGTTCCTGTAAGAGGGGAGGCGCTTTTTCTGCTCAGGTATATATTACAAATGCACCTTCCAGAGCTCGTTAGTCATTTTCACATCATGTGATGGATACTGATGCATCCGCTGTTACAGGAAGTGTACGGATCTGCGTGTCAACATGGCGGCAACTCCAGGAGTACCAAATTCAGCATCTCCTGATCCGGAGGAAGGTGGCTTTCCTGGCTGTATGTCCGTTTGAGTATATGGGAAGATCTTTAAACTTGCCCCATGGGCAAAACGGAATGCCCAGCACCTCAAACCAGATTGTCAACGCCAAAAAGCAGGCTATTTGTGCTTCCCCCCCCCCCCCGGGACATGCTCCTGACCAATCGCAGAGAAAAAGGATCCGTGTGCTCTCCTCCCTGCTCCAGGACGTGTTCTGGCCAATCAGGACAGGCGAGTAAGCTTCCCCTGCCCCCACACGCACACCCTCCCCCAGTACCAGGACGTTCTCATGGCTAATCCGCAGAGCAATGGGAGGAGAGTAAGGCTAAGCCGTAGACTAACGGAAGGAGGGTGTGCTGACCAGCTAGATACTTTGCAAACAATGAAAATAACCTTTTGACTTGGGAATTGTTGTGCAACGTGCTGTGAGATAGATGGGCTGGAGGCCAAACTAAATCAGAATAATAGAGATTGTCTGAAGTATGATGCTATTGATTAGTGCTGCTTCAGGGATGTAGAAAATCATCCACTTCAGTCAGCAGGCGGAAGTACAGTACAGAGCTGGATCAATGCACTGCATAAATCTCACCCAGCCTCTTCTCCTGAGGGTTGCCTTTATAGTATTAATATACAAACTTACTAGCACCAATCCATGTGTCTTCCCGGTCTCTGAGCTGGGGATCGGGTGCATTACAAACTATTTCATACGTTCACTTGTGTAGGTGAGCTGAAGCCATATCCTGATAGGGTTAGATAGCTGTACACCCACATATAAGGGTTTGTTACGGAGGCCTCTTGTGCAGAAATATTATAACAAGTGATTTATTTTTCTGTGCACTTTGCATTAGAAGCCAGTACAGTATAATCCATATATTCTGTGCACTGTGCATTAGAAGCCACTACAGTATAATCCATATATTTTGTGCACTTTGCATTAGACGCCACTACAGTATAATCCATATATTCTGTGCACTGTGCATTAGAAGCCAGTACAGTATAATCCATATGTTCTGTGCACTGTGCATTAGACGCCACTACAGTATAATCCATATATTCTGTGCACTGTGCATTAGACGCCACTACAGTATAATCCATATATTCTGTGCACTGTGCATTAGAAGCCAGTACAGTATAATCCATATGTTCTGTGCACTGTGCATTAGACGCCACTACAGTATAATCCATATATTCTGTGCACTGTGCATTAGACGCCACTACAGTATAATCCATATATTCTGTGCACTTTGCATTAGAAGCCACTACAGTATAATCCATATATTCTGTGCACTTTGCATTAGAAGCCAGTACAGTATAATCCATATATTCTGTGCACTTTGCATTAGAAGCCACTACAGTATAATCCATATATTCTGTCCACTTTGCATTAGACGCCACTACAGTATAATCTATATATTCTGTGCACTTTGCATTAGAAGCCAGTACAGTATAATCCATATGTTCTGTGCACTGTGCATTAGACGCCACTACAGTATAATCCATATATTGTGTGCACTGTGCATTAGACGCCACTACAGTATAATCCATATATTCTGTGCACTTTGCATTAGAAGCCACTACAGTATAATCCATATATTCTGTGCACTTTGCATTAGAAGCCACTACAGTATAATCCATATATTCTGTGCACTTTGCATTAGAAGCCACTACAGTATAATCCATATATTCTGTGCACTTTGCATTAGACGCCACTACAGTATAATCCATATATTCTGTGCACTGTGCATTAGACGCCACTACAGTATAATCCATATATTCTGTGCACTTTGCATTAGAAGCCACTACAGTATAATCCATATATTCTGTGCACTTTGCATTAGAAGCCAGTACAGTATAATCCATATATTCTGTGCACTTTGCATTAGAAGCCAGTACAGTATAATCCATATATTCTGTGCTCTTTGCATTAGAAGCCAGTACAGTATAATCCATATATTCTGTGCTCTTTGCATTAGAAGCCACTACAGTATAATCCATATATTCTGTGCACTTTGCATTAGAAGCCAGTACAGTATAATCCATATGTTCTGTGCACTGTGCATTAGACGCCACTACAGTATAATCCATATATTCTGTGCACTGTGCATTAGACGCCACTACAGTATAATCCATATATTCTGTGCACTTTGCATTAGACGCCACTACAGTATAATCCATATATTCTGTGCACTTTGCATTAGAAGCCACTACAGTATAATCCATATATTCTGTGCACTTTGCATTAGACGCCACTACAGTATAATCCATATATTCTGTGCACTGTGCATTAGACGCCACTACAGTATAATCCATATATTCTGTGCACTTTGCATTAGAAGCCACTACAGTATAATCCATATATTCTGTGCACTTTGCATTAGAAGCCACTACAGTATAATCCATATGTTCTGTGCACTTTGCATTAGAAGTCACTACAGTATAATCCATATATTCTGTGCACTTTGCATTAGAAGCCACTACAGTATAATCTATACTGTGCACTTTGCATTAGAAGCCACTACAGTATAATCCATATGTTCTGTGCACTTTGCATTAGAAGTCACTACAGTATAATCCATATATTCTGTGCACTTTGCATTAGAAGCCACTACAATATAATCTATACTGTGCACTTTGCATTAGAAGCCACTACAGTATAATCCATATATTCTGTGCACTTTGCATTAGAAGCCACTACAGTATAATCCATCTATACTGTGCACTTTGCATTAGAAGCCACTACAGTATAATCCATATATTCTGTGCACTTTGCATTAGAAGCCACTACAGTATAATCCATATATTCTGTGCACTTTGCATTAGAAGCCACTACAGTATAATCCATATGTTCTGTGCACTTTGCATTAGAAGTCACTACAGTATAATCCATATATTCTGTGCACTTTGCATTAGAAGCCACTACAGTATAATCTATACTGTGCACTTTGCATTAGAAGCCACTACAGTATAATCCATATGTTCTGTGCACTTTGCATTAGAAGTCACTACAGTATAATCCATATATTCTGTGCACTTTGCATTAGAAGCCACTACAGTATAATCTATACTGTGCACTTTGCATTAGAAGCCACTACAGTATAATCCATATATTCTGTGCACTTTGCATTAGAAGCCACTACAGTATAATCCATATATTCTGTGCACTTTGCATTAGAAGCCACTACAGTATAATCCATATATTCTGTGCACTTTGCATTAGAAGCCACTACAGTATAATCCATATGTTCTGTGCACTTTGCATTAGAAGTCACTACAGTATAATCCATATATTCTGTGCACTTTGCATTAGAAGCCACTACAGTATAATCCATATATTCTGTGCACTTTGCATTAGAAGCCACTACAGTATAATCCATATATTCTGTGCACTTTGCATTAGAAGCCACTACAGTATAATCCATATGTTCTGTGCACTTTGCATTAGAAGTCACTACAGTATAATCCATATATTCTGTGCACTTTGCATTAGAAGCCACTACAGTATAATCCATATATTCTGTGCACTTTGCATTAGAAGCCACTACAGTATAATCTATACTGTGCACTTTGCATTAGAAGCCACTACAGTATAATCCATATATTCTGTGCACTTTGCATTAGAAGCCACTACAGTATAATCCATATATTCTGTGCACTTTGCATTAGAAGCCATTACAGTATAATCCATATGTTCTGTGCACTTTGCATTAGAAGTCACTACAGTATAATCCATATATTCTGTGCACTTTGCATTAGAAGCCACTACAGTATAATCTATACTGTGCACTTTGCATTAGAAGCCACTACAGTATAATCCATATGTTCTGTGCACTTTGCATTAGAAGTCACTACAGTATAATCCATATATTCTGTGCACTTTGCATTAGAAGCCACTACAGTATAATCCATATATTCTGTGCACTTTGCATTAGAAGCCACTACAGTATAATCCATATGTTCTGTGCACTTTGCATTAGAAGTCACTACAGTATAATCTATACTGTGCACTTTGCATTAGAAGCCACTACAGTATAATCCATATGTTCTGTGCACTTTGCATTAGAAGTCACTACAGTATAATCCATATATTCTGTGCACTTTGCATTAGAAGCCACTACAGTATAATCCATATATTCTGTGCACTTTGCATTAGAAGCCACTACAGTATAATCCATATGTTCTGTGCACTTTGCATTAGAAGTCACTACAGTATAATCCATATATTCTGTGCACTTTGCATTAGAAGCCACTACAGTATAATCTATACTGTGCACTTTGCATTAGAAGCCACTACAGTATAATCCATATGTTCTGTGCACTTTGCATTAGAAGTCACTACAGTATAATCCATATATTCTGTGCACTTTGCATTAGAAGCCACTACAGTATAATCTATACTGTGCACTTTGCATTAGAAGCCACTACAGTATAATCCATATATTCTGTGCACTTTGCATTAGAAGCCACTACAGTATAATCTATACTGTGCACTTTGCATTAGAAGCCACTACAGTATAATCCATATATTCTGTGCACTTTGCATTAGAAGCCACTACAGTATAATCTATACTGTGCACTTTGCATTAGAAGTCACTACAGTATAATCCATATATTCTGTGCACTTTGCATTAGAAGCCACTACAGTATAATCCATATATTCTGTGCACTTTGCATTAGAAGTCACTACAGTATAATCCATATATTCTGTGCACTTTGCATTAGAAGCCACTACAGTATAATCCATATATTCTGTGCACTTTGCATTAGAAGCCAGTACAGTATAATCCATATATTCTGTGCACTTTGCATTAGAAGCCAGTACAGTATAATCCATATATTCTGTGCTCTTTGCATTAGAAGCCAGTACAGTATAATCCATATATTCTGTGCTCTTTGCATTAGAAGCCACTACAGTATAATCCATATATTCTGTGCACTTTGCATTAGAAGCCAGTACAGTATAATCCATATGTTCTGTGCACTGTGCATTAGACGCCACTACAGTATAATCCATATATTCTGTGCACTGTGCATTAGACGCCACTACAGTATAATCCATATATTCTGTGCACTTTGCATTAGACGCCACTACAGTATAATCCATATATTCTGTGCACTTTGCATTAGAAGCCACTACAGTATAATCCATATATTCTGTGCACTTTGCATTAGACGCCACTACAGTATAATCCATATATTCTGTGCACTGTGCATTAGACGCCACTACAGTATAATCCATATATTCTGTGCACTTTGCATTAGAAGCCACTACAGTATAATCCATATATTCTGTGCACTTTGCATTAGAAGCCACTACAGTATAATCCATATGTTCTGTGCACTTTGCATTAGAAGTCACTACAGTATAATCCATATATTCTGTGCACTTTGCATTAGAAGCCACTACAGTATAATCTATACTGTGCACTTTGCATTAGAAGCCACTACAGTATAATCCATATGTTCTGTGCACTTTGCATTAGAAGTCACTACAGTATAATCCATATATTCTGTGCACTTTGCATTAGAAGCCACTACAATATAATCTATACTGTGCACTTTGCATTAGAAGCCACTACAGTATAATCCATATATTCTGTGCACTTTGCATTAGAAGCCACTACAGTATAATCCATCTATACTGTGCACTTTGCATTAGAAGCCACTACAGTATAATCCATATATTCTGTGCACTTTGCATTAGAAGCCACTACAGTATAATCCATATATTCTGTGCACTTTGCATTAGAAGCCACTACAGTATAATCCATATGTTCTGTGCACTTTGCATTAGAAGTCACTACAGTATAATCCATATATTCTGTGCACTTTGCATTAGAAGCCACTACAGTATAATCTATACTGTGCACTTTGCATTAGAAGCCACTACAGTATAATCCATATGTTCTGTGCACTTTGCATTAGAAGTCACTACAGTATAATCCATATATTCTGTGCACTTTGCATTAGAAGCCACTACAGTATAATCTATACTGTGCACTTTGCATTAGAAGCCACTACAGTATAATCCATATATTCTGTGCACTTTGCATTAGAAGCCACTACAGTATAATCCATATATTCTGTGCACTTTGCATTAGAAGCCACTACAGTATAATCCATATATTCTGTGCACTTTGCATTAGAAGCCACTACAGTATAATCCATATGTTCTGTGCACTTTGCATTAGAAGTCACTACAGTATAATCCATATATTCTGTGCACTTTGCATTAGAAGCCACTACAGTATAATCCATATATTCTGTGCACTTTGCATTAGAAGCCACTACAGTATAATCCATATATTCTGTGCACTTTGCATTAGAAGCCACTACAGTATAATCCATATGTTCTGTGCACTTTGCATTAGAAGTCACTACAGTATAATCCATATATTCTGTGCACTTTGCATTAGAAGCCACTACAGTATAATCCATATATTCTGTGCACTTTGCATTAGAAGCCACTACAGTATAATCTATACTGTGCACTTTGCATTAGAAGCCACTACAGTATAATCCATATATTCTGTGCACTTTGCATTAGAAGCCACTACAGTATAATCCATATATTCTGTGCACTTTGCATTAGAAGCCATTACAGTATAATCCATATGTTCTGTGCACTTTGCATTAGAAGTCACTACAGTATAATCCATATATTCTGTGCACTTTGCATTAGAAGCCACTACAGTATAATCTATACTGTGCACTTTGCATTAGAAGCCACTACAGTATAATCCATATGTTCTGTGCACTTTGCATTAGAAGTCACTACAGTATAATCCATATATTCTGTGCACTTTGCATTAGAAGCCACTACAGTATAATCCATATATTCTGTGCACTTTGCATTAGAAGCCACTACAGTATAATCCATATGTTCTGTGCACTTTGCATTAGAAGTCACTACAGTATAATCTATACTGTGCACTTTGCATTAGAAGCCACTACAGTATAATCCATATGTTCTGTGCACTTTGCATTAGAAGTCACTACAGTATAATCCATATATTCTGTGCACTTTGCATTAGAAGCCACTACAGTATAATCCATATATTCTGTGCACTTTGCATTAGAAGCCACTACAGTATAATCCATATGTTCTGTGCACTTTGCATTAGAAGTCACTACAGTATAATCCATATATTCTGTGCACTTTGCATTAGAAGCCACTACAGTATAATCTATACTGTGCACTTTGCATTAGAAGCCACTACAGTATAATCCATATGTTCTGTGCACTTTGCATTAGAAGTCACTACAGTATAATCCATATATTCTGTGCACTTTGCATTAGAAGCCACTACAGTATAATCTATACTGTGCACTTTGCATTAGAAGCCACTACAGTATAATCCATATATTCTGTGCACTTTGCATTAGAAGCCACTACAGTATAATCTATACTGTGCACTTTGCATTAGAAGCCACTACAGTATAATCCATATATTCTGTGCACTTTGCATTAGAAGCCACTACAGTATAATCTATACTGTGCACTTTGCATTAGAAGTCACTACAGTATAATCCATATATTCTGTGCACTTTGCATTAGAAGCCACTACAGTATAATCCATATATTCTGTGCACTTTGCATTAGAAGTCACTCCAGTATAATCCATATATTCTGTGCACTTTGCATTAGAAGCCACTACAGTATAATCCATATATTCTGTGCACTTTGCATTAGAAGTCACTACAGTATAATCCATATATTCTGTGCACTTTGCATTAGAAGCCACTACAGTATAATCTATACTGTGCACTTTGCATTAGAAGCCACTACAGTATAACCATATATTCTGTGCACTTTGCATTTGAAGTCACTACAGTATAATCCATATATTCTGTGCACTTTGCATTAGAAGCCACTACAGTATAATCCATATATTCTGTGCACTTTGCATTAGAAGTCACTACAGTATAATCCATATATTCTGTGCACTTTGCATTAGAAGCCACTACAGTATAATCTATACTGTGCACTTTGCATTAGAAGCCACTACAGTATAATCCATATATTCTGTGCACTTTGCATTAGAAGCCACTACAGTATAATCCATATATATCCAGTATAACCTGGTTTTGCCTTTTAAATTATTGTCACTTTAAAAATACAGGCTAAACTGGCCAGAAACGCGCCAATCCCTTCAGCGTGTGGGTTATTACATAAGGCCCCATAAGTGTAATTTTGGAATACAGAGGATTAATGCAGCATAAAAGCGCCTTTATTGTGTTTTGTGACATGACGCACTTATTTTGTGCCTCCATTGATGGTCATGTGCATTGGATAGCGCCTCATCCAGCGAATGTTTTGAGGTGGAACGTATTTTTGTTTCCGTCCATCTGATGGAAGTAGCCGGCTGGACGAGTCCAGGTTAGTGTGTTCTATTCTGGATAAAAGCTAGTAGCGGCAATACACCTTTTTCTGCGCCCAAATACAAAATGCGGTTTGCCCAAACATTTGCAAATCCAGCGTGTTACTTTTACTAGGGTACGCACCTTTAGAGATTCAGGTGTACATGTCCTATAACCAGGATTGCCTGAATTTATGTGTACAAGTTTATAATCTGTAAACTATAAGAACATTACAAGTTACCAGAATGATTAATATGTTCCTGATCCTTTTCGTAGACCAGTGCCGCAATAGCAGACTCGCGACTAGTTCTAGCTGCCCCCTTAAGTGCTGACTTTCAGTCTGAGCCATTTTAGACGCACAGATAAAATATATATAATTAACTGACCTGTAAAATGTCACAACCATTTGTGTAGGCGCAACATAATTAAGCAACTAGCAGTGGGATTTATTTGTATTTAGGACAATGGGATGTAACTTTTATTGAATGGTTTGTGATAAATTCATGCTGTGCAAGGACGAATGAACAGAAGATAAATCTAAATCAAATCAGACTTTGGTGTGACCAGTGGCGTCACAAGGAGGGTGCGGGCCGCACCCGGGTGTCGCCCGCTTAGGGGTGACACTAAGGTACAGACTCCCCCTCAGTGACAGGAGCTGGGTGCTGCACTGTAGCATTAAGGGTTAGGAGGGTTAGGTTTAGGGCTCCCAGGGGGGACTTAGGGTTAGGCACCCCCCAGGAGGGTTAGGCTAGGGGGAGGGAGGGTTAGGGTTAGGCACCCCCCCGGGGGACTTAGGTTTAGGTAGCGGGGAAGGGGGTGGTTAGGGTTAGGCACTTAGAGGGGGGATTAGGGTTAGGCACTTGGGGGGGAAGTTAGGGTTAGGCACCCCTAAGGAGGGTTAGGGGGGTTGTGACCTCCCTTTGCTTTCAAAACAGCATCAATTCTCCTAGGTACACTTTCACACAGTTTTTGAAGGAACCCGGCAGGAAGGTTGTTCCAAACATCTTGGAGTTCTAACCACAGATCTTCTTGCTCAAATCCTTCTGTTTCTTCATGTAATCCCAGACAGACTCAATGATATGAGATCAGTGCTCTGTGGGGGCCATATCATCACTTCCAGGACTCCTTGTTCTTCTTTACGCTGAAAATAGATCTTAATGACATTGGCTGTATGTTTGGGGTTGTTGTCCTGCTGCAGAACAAATGTGAAGCCAATCAGACGCCTCCCTGATGGTATTGCATGATGGATAAGTACCTGCCTGTATTTCTCAGCATTGAGGACACCCATTAATCCTGGCCAAATCCCCAACTCCCTTCGTAGATCTATAGATCGTTCTCTAAGATGGGTGGTAACACCAAATACTGATTTGATTTAGATTTGTCTTCTGTTTATTCACTATGCATTTTGTTAATTGTTAGAAATAAACAATTAACATTTGTATTTTCTGCAGCATTTCTTCCACACACACACATTTTATATATATATATATATATATATATATATATACACACACACACACACACACACACACACACACACACACACAACAATATCCGGTTACATGAACAGGAAAAAAGGCCAGCACACCTCTTTTAAATGCAAAAAAACGTATTCAAAATATAATATGTATCAAAAAATACAGCTTGAAAAATCCAATAAATGCATGTCACAGTGTAAACAGGCAACATGAGTAGCTGAGCAACAGTCAAATGAAAATCTTATTCAATAACAGTTCTCATTTCACTGTCTAACGCTTACATCTGCATTGGTCACCAAGTCTTTTAAATTGCTGTTTCTTCTGTATGCGAAGAGAGGATTATTTTGGCATTATTCTTTGAGAATAGGGTTTGTCCTTATAATATGCCAATGACAAAGAATTGACTCTCTCATCTTATGCGAGGAAATTGAAAAGGTTGTTGGGAATACTACTCGATCAAGTTTGTTGTCTGCAGGTTTTGGTCTTAGTAATGAGTTCCTGTCCACCTCCAGACACCGCTGGATCGCTGCATCAACCTCACGGTTGTCATATCCACGCTCAATAAAGTCATCTCCCATTCTCCTGAGAGCTTTCGGTAAGGTGTCGGATGTAATTCTAGCCACTCTGATCAGTTGGGAGAATGGTAAACCCTTCTTAAGGGGTTTAGGCTGAAAACTTTCAGCAATCAAGATTGTATTTAGATCTGTTGGTTTCTTAAAAATATTGGTTTCAAATTTATCATTAACAATAGAAATTGCCACATTTAAACAGTTCAAGCTATGAGAACTGCTTGAGCATGTAAACCGTATAGTACTGGTTATACTATTTAAATGTACAACAAACTCATCAAGTGTCTTCAAGCTCCCAGTACACAAAAAGAAAATGGTGTCAATGAATCTAAAGTACAAAGCGATAAATTTTGAGAAAAATCTGTTGTTAAGAATGTGTGTACATTCGTAGTCATCCATATATATAAATTGGCATAGCTAGGGGCCATATTCGACTCCATAGCTGTGCCTTGTAGTTGTAAATAAAATGTGTTCTCAAAAAGAAAATAATTCTTGTGAAGGATTACATCTATCAAGAGTAGTAAGAATTCACTCGGAGGTCTGGTATAACTCTAATTGTTAAGAATAACCTTCCTAATCGCCTCCATACCTTCTGCATGATTAATGTTAGTATAGAGGTTCATTATATCAAGGGAGACTAAGAGGCATCCACTGGGTGGTGATCCAAAGGATCTAAGTTTCAGCAGGAAGTCAGTGGTATCCCTGAGAATCCAGACGATATCACTGACCACCGGCTGAAGAAAAAAATCAACAAATTGTGACAGTGTCTGACAGAGAGACCCCCTGGATAAAATGATCGGCCTTCCAGGGGGCCTAGTCATGGATTTATGAATTTTTGGAAGAATATATAAAAGAGAGATCACTGGAAAATCTTGGGTAAGAAATGTAACTGTATGCTCATCCAACCACCCATTGGAGAACCCCAAAGAGATAATGGAGTCGACTTCTCTTTTGAAAGACGTGGTGGAGTCAAAATTGAATGTTTTATAGCAGGTCTGATTAGAGAGCTGCGTCTGAACCTCATTAATATAATTAACTCGATTCATGATCACCGTACCTCTGCCCTTATCGGGCAGTCATATGATAATTAATTTATTGTCCTTAAGTTTTTAATGGCCTGCTGTTCGCTCCTCAATATATTACAATAAGAAACCTGCTGATTTTTCATGTAGGGTATCACATCCTCTCTAACAAGCCTAAAAAAAAGTCTCGATAGAAGGATTAGAACATGGAGGGTCGAAGGTACTGGGAACGTGAAATGGAGATTTATCACTTGAGTCTAAGCTGACGCTGAAATTTGTAGAGTTCCACCTCACAGTCAAAGGCCGTCTGTGAGTAGTAACAAACGAGAGGCCCTTTGAGACAGAAAAGCACCAGCTCCATCTCTGGGGCATCTTTTCCTGGTAACTCACCTCTGCAAGTTATACTTATGTGCGCTTATACAGAAGACTCCGATGGTCAGACCACAATGGGCGGAGCAGTGATACACCGACTGCCAGGAGGCCGGTCGCGGACATACTAACAAGTGAAGGTAAGACGCAATGTTTTTTTACCAGCAAGAATTGTTATCCTTCTGTTTTACTCCTGAATAACTCCAGCTTCCATTTAAAAATTCTAATAACACTTGAACTAACCATTGTTGCTGAAGCAGCCTATGAGTAAGTGATAAGTATGTCTATAACCAAGTGTCCAGGGTGATTACACCCCACCCCAAACCCCTCCCACCACAACACAGGGTAGGAAACAAACAAAGGGTGGGTGGGCCGTCTGCAAGCTCAGACTCACAGTACATTCTAGTCTCAATTCAAAATTACAGCTACGTTCTATAATGGAGGCAAGAACGGGGGGAAGGGTGGGGGAGACATTCAGGTGATAATTAGACACACAGAGAAAGTAGTGTTCTAGGGGTCTCTAGCCCCAGGTATCACAGTAGGACCCAGATAACATAAAGAGTCTATACCTGCATCCCTGGAGCAGAATGCAGATGTGCACTATAGTTTTATTGTCAATTTAAATGTTTTATATATTGTAAAAATATTGTATGTGTACAATTCATTCTACTATTGGATCATATTGTTTTAATTCTTGTTAATACTGCAGCATTTATCGCTTTTATATATAGCAGTGTAAACAGTTTATCTAACAGTAATTATATTCATTACTAATGTTTTATTTGGAAATGCTGGGGGTACAGATAACGCCAATGGGCTGCCAGGGGGTACCCAGATGGGAAATGACTGAGAACTGCTGACCGATAGACCATTAGGAGTGTGTGAGTTTTGCTGTTCTAGCGCTCAGGGCTTGTTGTACTGATCTCACACTGACATGCAGTTGGATGTGAGCCGAACCCGGGTGTCACCTGCCGAGGGGTGACACCAAGGTGCAGGCTCCCCCTCAGTGACAGGAGCCGGGTGCTGCACTGTAGCATTAAGTGCAGTACTCGGCTCCTGTCACAGTGTCACTGCCGCCCGCACCTCCAGTACCCCTCACCACCCCCCCTCAACACCCCATTGTTAATCACGAGCCGAGGTTCGGGTTGCAAGGCCAGGCCCCTTCCACGAGACCACGCTCCTTCTGATGTCACGCCCCATTTTCGGTGGCATGTGGCATCTCTCCCTGCACCAGGTGTCACCACGGGGAGGGACGACGCCACTGTTGACATGCATTCTCATAATGACGTCTTACCTATATGCTCAGATGGGACACAGGGAATAAAGGGAAATATTCTAACAGGCTGAATTTACTTATAATCCTGAGGCCCCAAAGGTAACAGGTCCTCCTCTATATCTGTGGCCACTGGAAGGACAGGTACAGAACCCATTCAATTGGGTGTTCCCATCACTACCCGCATCTCTTACTGTGCAGTAATTTCCCCCTTGTTCTTGTGCTACAGAAATACAGAAAGTTTATTAGCATCAGTGTTAGACCAGCTGCCGCAGCCTGAGGAAGGGGAGTATTAGGTGAAGGGGGTAAGGGGGCTTTGCAAAGGAATCTGAAGGTGGGTATGGCATGCCTACTGTAGTTTGTTATGGGTACAGGGGCTGCCCCATCTCACTGCTTATTCTTTACCTATACTAAGCATTTACCCATGCATGGATCATACAATATATATTTGTATTACTACATTATAGATATGTATGATAAACATAACTTCAGTGTTGGGGACAGGGTTCTTAGTAAAAACAAAGACCCTGGGAGTACAAAAACGTAAATTTGACCTGATTTCAGAGGAGGGGGCTGTAGGGTTACCACCTTTTTTATTCATATTTCCGGACAGGGGTTGTGATCAGGGGAATGTGGATAATAATGAAAGAAATAAAATATGAATAGACAAATATACTGTAGTGTAGGGGGAAGGAGAAGACGAGCTGCTCACACACAGGGAGGGATCTGAAAATATCTCTCTATCCAGTTCCGTCCCTACAAAAGTGGCTGCTGTCGCCATATGAAGATGGCCTTAGCTGTAGACTTCAAGCTCCGAAAACAACTTTTTTAGAAATTTGATGAATTAGAAAACATCTCAGTTCTCTGAGAGGTGACAGGAATGGCGGTGTTCTGCCAATCCTTACGTAGTGCCGGAGATATCTGCCATAACGGCTGTGTTACATCATTCATAGATGACACCGATCGATGCGACTTGTCATGGGACACATGTGGAAGGTGGAGCCTGGGAAGTGACTGCATGTGTTACTTGGGAATGCTTAATATCACATAATCCAAGTACAAGGCAGGAGATCAGATAATCACATTGTGTGTTAGTCCCAGAATCTGCTGGGGGTTATTTATCTATATTTGTGATTAGGCTCCAATTTACTGCACAATTGGTTCAGAACAAATAATATCAACAAACAGCGAGTAGACAACATGAAAACTTAAGCGAGTGACACCAACTACTAAGACTATGGGGCAGATGTACTAAGCTCTGGAAAGTGATAAAGTACCAGCCACTCAGCTCCCAGCCACTCAGCTCCAAATTGTCATGTTACAGACTGTGTTTGAAAAATGACAGGAGCTGATTGGCTGGTAGTTTATCACTTTCCAGAGCTTAGTACATCTGCCCCTACAACACCAACTTATCTTGTTTATGCTGAACCAATAACATCAAAAAATTACCCTATGATAATAACATCTGAGTCTAAAATATCTATAACAACTGAATCATCAACATCAGCAACTGACTCAACAACATGTGAACAAAAAACAGCGCAATAACAGCGCAATAACCGAGTCTATAACAGCGATAGTGACTGAGACAATAACTGCTGAGTCTACATCAATAACTGAGTTAACATTAACAATAGCAGACTCTAGAAAATAGGGACTTACACAATCACCAATAAGTGAGCCTATGACATCAGCAGTTCAATTTAAAACGTGAACAACAACAGTCTACAATATATAAAACAGTCAACAACAGCAACAATTGAATAAATAACATCAACAATATTTGACTCTATATTATTAACTGAGCAAACATCAACCAGTGATTCTACTACATTAATAACTAAGCCTATAACAACAATGACTGAGACAATAACTGCTTAGTGTACAACATCAATAACTAAGGTAACAACATCAACAACAGCAGAGTCTAGAAAATCCACAACTGGACCAATAACTTCTACAACATCTGAATCTGCATTTTTAACATCTGAGTCAACAACTTCAACAGAGTTGACATCAACATCCCCATTTACATTAGTAATACCTGACTCTACCATGTTTGTGAGTCAACAACATCATCAACAGATGAACTTACAAAATCAGCAATAGGTGAGAATAGGGTATTTACAGCCCAATTTACAACATCAGCAACAACTGGGTCTACAATACATATGAAAAATAACAATATTTGAACCAATAATATCAACATTAACAGACTATATCAACAACTGTCTACTGTACATCTGCAACAATGACTGAGTCTATAAAAAACAGTGTCTACTGTACATCTGCAACAATGACTGAGTCTATTTCAACAACTGTGTCTACTGTACATCTGCAACAATGACTGAGTCTATTTCAACAACTGTGTCTACTGTACATCTGCAACAATAACTGTCTATATCAAAAACTGTCTACTGTACATCTGCAACAATAACTGAGTCTATAGCAACAACTGTCTACTGTACATCTGCATCAATAACTGAGTCTATAGCAACAACTGTCTACTGTACATCTGCATCAATAACTGAGTCTATAGCAACAACTGTCTACTGTACATCTGCATCAATAACTAAGTCTATAGCAACAACTGTCTACTGTACATCTGCATCAATAACTGAGTCTATAGCAACAACTGTCTACTGTACATCTGCATCAATAACTGAGTCTATAGCAACAACTGTCTACTGTACATCGTCATTGCGAGGAGACCCTAAGGTAGGGTCTCAGCACTCGCAATGCCGAGTGGACTTCCTGCTCTAATAGAGCAGGAAGTCCACTACTGACATCATGAGTGATGTCAGTAGGGCCACCCACAAATGGCAGGTGTTCCTTCGGTAACGCCTCAGTTTGTGCAGACCCCCCCCCCTGTACCTGCCTACAAAACAGGGCGAGCTGTCGATCAACATCGACAGCGCCCCGTCTTGTAGTGAGCCCCGGTGCGACGGAGCTGCCATCGCTAGCTGGGGCTCGCGCATGCGTACGCCGCAGGTGGTGCATGCGCAGGGGCCAAACATCGACCCGCTTGCGAGAGCTATGCGCTCGCCAGCGGGTCTGAATAAGACCCCCAGCGAGACATCGTTGCCGACTGGACCCGGTGGGGGTCCCAACATCGGCAAGTGCGTACACACTTGCCGATGCCGGGAGCGACAGAGCGATGCTTGCAGGTCCAATGGGCAATGTCGCTGACAACGCCCGGAAGCGCGCATCGTCAGCGACAGAGCGGGTACACACTCGCCAATGTAGTCTAGTGTGTACCCGGCATAAGCGTTTATCCGGTAACTAAACGTTTCCAAACAGCAAATATACCAGTCTTGTTTTGTTTACCAAACCCTGTGGGGCAACACATGGAACGGAGGAAGGGAGTTGGCCTGGACACTTTATTCATCTTCAGCAAATGCTTTTGTAAATATTTGCTCAGTTACTTGTACCCACGTAGTTCACATTTTTCATTCGTTTTACACGTTCCCGACCCAGGGTAATGACTGGTCCAAAATAACGGTAATCTTTATTATTGACCTTTATTATAAACCTATTTCTGATTGGGTGATACAATTGTACACAAATCTTCTAATTTTATTCAACTGAATTGGGACTTGTAATGTGCACATCTTCCACCGCCACTTACCGTAAATAGAACGGAAACCGATAAAAGTCTTTAAGTACTGAAGAATGTTCAGAGATGACTGACGCCAGAAGATAATTGGGTATAATTATGGATGTAGTTGCTTAGCCTCAGTCCTTGAACATCGCAAACAAATACACAATTATATTCTGCTATTTCTGGCTGAAATGTTCCCTGTCCCCATATATTCATTGTATTCTATATAGTGTTGTGCAGGGAGGGTTTGTTTTAAGCAATGTTCACCTCCTTTTTGGAGGTGAACATTACTTTAAACATAACGTTTAAGGACAACATAACGTTAAAGGTAACATAACGTTAAAGGACAATATAGTATAATAATAATTGATAATCATAATCACTAATAATGGCCATATCACAATATATTGGGTATATTAGAAATGGAAGTGCAGTCAATATATTATTCTACCCGTGCCACCTCTGTACATTCTACGATACCTCATTGTATCCTTGCCATACTATTCCTTACTTACAGAACTCCAGTCCTTTACCACTTAAAGAACATCAACTTTTTCATAATAACCACATTAAAGTTTACGTACTAAAGGGCCTGGCTCAGTGGTGAACGCAATAGTGATGTTTTCGCAAGTGGAGCATTTTTTTTTGACAATGCGCATGAGACCGAGTCGCCCTGCTCTTGCCTGATCTGCGTGTGAAGCTGCGTATGTGTGCGCAGTTGCTAACAGCTGCGATTGCTCCAGGGGGCGTTTCAGTACTTATCCCGGTGGCTCTAGCATTAGCATATTTTCGCAAATCCTCGGCTGAAAAAATGGCGGCAGCTGTAGCGTTCTACTCTCAACTAGGCCTTATCTTGTGTATATTATGCATAGCATAATCCCAATCCATAATATTATATAAGTAAAGTCAGTGTCGGACTGGGGCACGAAGAACCTACCGGGGGAATGTAGCGGTAGGGGCCCATGCCAGCCACCAGTCCATGACCCTGGTCTGCCAAGTAACTGACCCACTAATAGAGTAACAATGTATTATTCAAGTGCACGGTCTGAAACCAGACCCATAAGGGAGGAGGAGGGTCCCTCCGGCATTGGGGCCCACTGGGGATTGTCCCTGTCCCCCTCTGCTCCAGTCCGTCCCTGTGAGAAGTGCGAGACTGATTCCGAGTTGCATGCAAACTGCATTGCACGCATCCGAGGACGCCCCAAGCTTAGATACGCATCTTTATGGATCTGTGGGCTATTAGTAGCACGGAAGTCAGCTGGATCTCCACTTGCGGCTAAATTGGTAGATCTGGGCAGCAATTGTATAAGTGAGGTGCGGTTGCATAGACGGAAACACTAGATCTAGGCTTTATAAATCACTGACCAGTGTTCCAAGAGTCCTCTGCATTCATGTTTGCATGATGCCATCATACTGCTGCTTTTCCCGCTCACTTCCATGGGCTGGATGGAAATTATGGCCTGGGAGGCAAACAGAAGCAAGTAGCCCAGGCCCGTCTTCCAACATATATGAATAATTGTTATGTCAAGAAGCTTTAGTCAAAGCTAACACTTACCAGCACCATAATACTACTATACAATGCAGAGACTAGTGATCTCTATTCAATACAGAGAACATTACAATGATAGATATACAATACATACGGTATCCTTACGACTGATATACAATAGAGATGATCCCAATGGCTGCTATACAATACAGAGGGCATTCTAGTGTTGTTTATAAAATATAGAGAGCATTTGAGTAACTTATATTACAGAGAGCATCCCAGTGAACAATATACAATACCAACTGATTGGCTGACAGAGCCGTCTGTCACAGCTCTCAGCCAATCAACGTTAAGCCCATTGAATGCAGGGAAAAAAGAAGATAGCGCTGGTTCCCGCGGCCAGCACCCCCCGCTGCCTACACACCTGCTGCTGGCACCCCCACTACCAACACACCAGCTGAGAGCACCACTGCTGCTGACACACCTGCTGTCTGCATCCCCACTGCTGACACAGCTGACAGCCCCACTGCTGACACCACTGGCTCCCCCATGCTGCCGACACTGCCGGCACCCTGCATTGGGAACACCCCTGCACTGCTGACACAGTCAGCAAACCTGCATTGAGGACACCGATGGGACCCCCGCTCTGCCGACACTGCCAGTACCCTGCACTGAGGACACTGTCGGCACTCCCACACTGCCATTCCATGTACTGAGGTCACCGTCAGCAACACAGCCAGAAAACCTGCACAGCTGGCACCCCCGCTCTGCTGACACCGCCATTACCCTGCACTGAGGATACTGCCAGCACCGCAGCACTGCCATGCCATGGTACTGAGGACACCATCAGCAACCCCCGCACTGCCGACACAGCCAGAAAACCTGCACTAAAGACACCGCTGGCACCCCCGCACTGCCGACACCACCGGAACCTTTCACTGAGGACACTGCCAGCACCGCAGCACTGCCATCCCATGTACTGAGGACACCATCAGCAACCCCCGCACTGCCGACACTGCCAGCAAACTTGCACTGAAGACACCGCTGGCACCCCCACTCTGCTGACACCGCAGGTACCCTGCACTGAGGACACTGCCAGCACTACACTGCCATTCCATGTACTGAGGACACCATCAGCAACTCCGCTCTGCCGACACTGCTGTCACATTAAGTGCACTGTTGGTGTATCCAACCCACACTGTATAACACACTGTATCCATGTTGGAAATTGGAAGCCGAACTGCCATATGTTAGTGCCACCCACTGTGTCACTTAACTTAGTCAGCCAGCTAGCTGGATGCAACCTTTTGGCCTTAACTAGATGAAAAAAATAATATTGTGAGGTGGTCAAAATTGATTGGAAATGACTGGAAATAAATGTTATTGAGGTTAATAATACTGTAGGAACAAAACAAGCCCATTTTAGGTGATTTTAGCTGTTTTTATGATATTTTAAGAAAAAATCCAGATTCAAAACCCAAAACCGAAAAACAAAACACCAACGAAAAAAATCCCAAACCAGATAGAGATCCCAAACCAGGGGAAATCCAGATCCAAAACACGAGGGTCGGCGCACATCTCTAGCTGAGATTGCAGCTACAGAAATCTCCCTTTATACAGTCTGCACGGTACCAGTGAAAGGGCCTATGCAAAAGTGTAACTAAGCAGCCAAATATACTGTAATGTGCTGTATTACATAGGACATTATAGTACATGTAAGTGGTAACCATGCAGGCTAAGAGCAGGGAGATTAGCAGGTTACAGGGATCGATCAATGCTGGATGAGAGGGGTGGGAGAGGTTAGGGTACCATAAATAACGGGTGGGGGTGATGGATAATAGTTAATGATTAACTTCAATAAGAGGCCATTATGTGCGTGTCCAGTTCCCATTAATGACTGACTGGAGATGGCCACTGGAAACCGATGGTTGACAACCGTTGATGTTTTCAAGCCAATGGAGGTTCCACCATTGCGTGCTGCTTTCCATGGCTGCTCTGATGGCTAATGACATCATTCCGGCCGCGTACACCAGGAAGCAGTGTCGGTAGAAGATCTCTATTTTGCACGTGCGAACTTCAGCTGTCCACTGCGCATACACACGAGCATACCGCCAGGGGCTAACCATCCAATGGTCAACAGGTGATGGGTACATATCACCGCAAGGCATGTAGCGATGGCCATTTATATGGCTGACTATATAATTGTTATGCCAGTGACTCTGCGTCTGATCCGGAGCCACACGCACTGCCGATGACGTCATGCTACTGCGATCGGCCGCGAAAATACCTAAAAAAAATTCCTTCAGCACAAATGTTACACTAAGGGGTATAGTTACTAAAGTGCGGGTTTTTAGAAGCGGAGATGTTGCCCATAGCAACCAATCAGATTCTACTTATTTATCTAGCACCTTCTAGAGCGGGGTGAGCAATAAGCAGCCCTCCAGCTGTTGTTGAACTAGAAATCCCAGCATGCATTGCAACATTTTTAGCAGGGCCAAAATAGCAAAACTGTTTTAGGGCATGCTGGGATGTGTAGTTTTACAACATTTGGAGGGGGGGGCTTATTGCCCACCCCTATTCTAGAGGATAATAGCTAGAATCTGATTGGTTGCTATGGAGATTTCTATAAACCAGCACTATAGTAAATATACTGTACACCTGAGTGTAGACACAGAGGCGCTGCTGCCATTGAAACGCATAGGGCGGAATTCAATTGTTTCCAGCCCCCATCGCGCCCAACGGAGCTATTCAATTGTTGCTCCTGTCGGGCGCGATCAGCTGTCAGCGCTCCTGTGACCGGACGCCTTTCGCCTAGGCCGTCACTTGTCACGGGTTAGCGCTTTTGGACTCCCACTCACCGTCAGTGACCGCCTGTCACTGACTCCGCCCACTGCGCCATGGGCGTGTAACGATGCTGCCACCACCAAACTCTACCATCGGCGTTTGGAACCGCTTATTAGGTACCCTCAGGCTCCTACGTCGGCACCTGGAACCGCTTCTGCTGCGTATGCGTTTGATTAACTGCGGACACACCTCCTGTTTGGTGTCGGCTGTTCCCACCTGATCCCTCGCAATGGACCAGGTCTGCACGGTAGCTTGGCAGAGGGCTTGAACTTGGAGACACGGAGCTCTTACCCAGAACAGCAGGAGAACGGAATAGCGTTTTGCGCAATTCTGTTAGTCGCAGGATTGAAATATCATTGAAGTCAGGCAAGGTGTTTATTGCTCAAAGTCTTAAAAAAGACCCTTCCTTCCGCCTGAAGGGGAATATCAGCATACAAGATGTTACAGCAATTCTTCTCCACACAGGATTTACAAGGATGTACACATACAGGGCTCACAGGCCCTTCTTTTATGCCACTCTAATACACATTTCCACAGGGGGTAAGCCCGCCCTGTGGTTTCCAACCAATCATCATAAGTGCATGACCTGTGCATGTGCTAGCCACATGCACGTTTAACATTGTCCCTTATGGCAACGGGGAGTGGTGACTCCCCTGTGCCTGGGCTCAACCTCTGAGCTGGGCAACGCCCACGGTTCCGCTCCGTCTGGACACAGCCTGGGAAGATAAGGTTTTCCCGCCAAACGGACTTCCAGGAATCTGCTAAGGGACCAAGCATGCTACTCTTGCCCGAATCTGAGCTCCAGAGGTGGGCAAGCAGGGTCCCCGGGCACGGTTTCCTGACCATGGAAGGGAAGCGATTTGAAGCTCCCTAAACCCACTTAGCTGGCTGCATTAGCCAGCTACCTATGCACCCCCTCATACCACTTCCAGGCATGAGGCTGCATAGGAGGACATTTTATTCCCCTAGGGAAGAGGCCTGGGGACCCAGCAGCCCACAGAGAGATCCGGATCCCCCTGGACCTCCACAGACCACAGGTAAGTGCACTTTTCTTAAATTATACATTAAACATATACATTTCATGTTTTTACACATACACCAAGCCTGTGCCCTGCATCAGGCTGTTACACACTGCAGCACTGTAGCCCAGGACCTGCTGTCCTGGCTCAGTGCTGCACAAATCATTTCAAATGCATTTATATTTATTTATTACACTGCCCAGCGCTCAGCGCTGGGCTCCCTTATCCCTGCCGCCCTGGACTTCAGGGTTCAGTGCTGGGGCTCTCTCAGCGCTGGGGGTTACCAGGAGTTAAATCTCCTGAGCACCGCAGCCACAGGACTTTGGCTGCGAGCGCTCTGTACTGCCCCCATACAGCCCCGCTGCACTGGGAGCTGGCTTCTCCGGTCTCCCAGCATGTGGCCTCCTCTCTGCACTGGGGTATCGGGAGCTAGCACTCCCGACCCCCAGCGTGCGGCTATGGCGGCTCTCCCCTCGGTGCCACGCACCAAGGGTTAACTGCCAGCCCCGCTGCGTTGTACATCTGGGGCGCCGGGAGCATTGCTCCCGGTCCCCAGCGATCTGCACCACCTGGGGGAGCCGGCTAGCCCGGTCCCCGCCCCTTGAGCCACTTAGCCCTGCAGTCCGGGACGATCGTATCCCGGCTGCAGTGGCTCCCTGCTGCCCTGGGCGCCAGGAGCTCTGCTCCCAGTCCCCAGCGGTCAGCATCCCGCCCTGCCCTCCGCTGCCTGGCCGCAGTAAGCAGCCGGCACGGAGGGACCAGCGGCGTCCCTGAGGAGCTGGGACGCCGGGAGTCACACTCCGGGATCCCAGCGTGGAGCGCAGAGCGGCTCCCTGCCCTCCGTTCTCCCCCGGTGTGGCACACCGGGGGCTACCTCATCCCTGCCGCGGCTGCCAGAGCAGGGCTGGACCGCGGCACGAAAATACATAAATTGATACATTTAACTTAACCCTCGGCGCCTAGCGCCGTGAACACATTTTAAATATGGCGCCCAGCGCCCGGTGTCCCTTTTAAAAATGGCGCAGCAGCACAGGGGTTAACCCCTTCAGTGCCGCGGCTGCCATTCCCCACGTGAGGCCGGCCTCCGGCCACAGCTCCATTTCAGCTCGCAGCCCCAGGGGGTGCCCAAATATCACTTTTCGCGGTCGCCCCCAACACTTTGGTCGGGGGTAGCTGCTTTACGCGGCTAAACCCGACCACTTTGGGCGCGATCAGCGCAAGAAATGGCAGTAATTGAATAGCGGCCCGCGATCTCCTGTCACGGGAGATCCGGACTGCGTAAACAATTGAATTCCGCCCACAGTATCAGATGTACAGGGAAAGTGCTGGGCTTCCTGATCGGTGACCAGGAGGGGCTAAACAGACGCATAGAGATGGTCGGTCTTATGGGCGTCTTATGGGTGTGTCGCTAAAGTGCTTGCTTACACAGATTTACACTGAAGGCCAAACTCAGGGGTCAATCTAATTAGGTGCGAGGTGCTGTTTTCTCTTCGAATTCGCACAGCGTATACATTTTGTAATCCAATTAGCAACTCGCACTAAACCAGTCAAAGTAAACTCACGTTTTTCCAGCGTGGCATGGTGTTTCCAGCAGAGGTGCAGGTTCCTGGAGAATAGCGCTGGGTGCTGTGAGTCTCCGCAGACCAAGGGCTTCCATCTGGAGGCAGGTGAGAGGGGCTGAGACTGGCAGAGCTTCCATGCTGTGACCACTGGGCGCGGCCATCTTGGATTTGGGTCACATGTCGTTTCTGGCCAATCAGGTTCAGTCTGGGCTGGGGAGGCTAGCAACCAATCCTGCACTACCTGAGGGTACTAAAGGGCTGTCCAGAGGCTCTTTAGTTGCCAGTGCAACGTCTATCACAGCGTATGCTGTGAGCTAGTTCTCTGTGCTCCTTTGCTCATTTAAAGTGTCAGTACCAGTGTGTTTCTGCAGACTCCCCGCTAAGCCTTGGTGCAGTTTGCTCCTGTTACTACCTGTCTCCTGATCCCGTCTACCTGCTATACCCAGCCTACCCCAGGTCTCTACGTTCCGCCAGTGTCTCGCAGCCTGGTTCTGATCCCGTCGCGTGCCACTGCTTCATGAGTCATACTCCCCTAAGGCCGGCTGCCTTCAAGTCCTCATTCCTCATCCGACTCCACTCCGGGTCCAAGCGCACGCCAAGCCGTGACAGTTTGCACTGGCCAGATGGATTCGGCCAGTGGACAGGATCTGTGGGCCGACTTGCTCCAGGGTATCGCCAGTCGCCTAGAGGGACTAGAGGCGTCTCAGCGCCAAATGGCTCAGTTCCTGCAGGAAATGTCTCTTCGTCAGTATACGCTGCAAGCTTCCCTGGTTACTGTTAATTTGCCTGCTGCCACCAACCAGCCAGCAGCTCCAGCTGTTCCTGTTCCACCTGCACCATCTCATTTGCACCTTCCAACTCCCAATAAGTTTGACAGGAACCCCAAGTTGTGCCGAGGGTTTCTCAACCAGTGTGACGTCCACTTCACACTACAGCCTGCGAACTTTCCATCTCCAAAATCCAAAGTGGCATATATAGTGTCTCTACTGACCGGTTCTGCCCTGGACTGGGTTTCGCCTCTCTGGGAGAGGTCCGACCCGTTACTAGACAACTACTCTGGATTCCTCACGTCCTTCCGGAGGATTTTCAATGAGCCCGGCAGAACAACCTCCGCGGCGACGGAAATCCTGCGACTTCGCCAAGGGAACCGACCAGTCAGTCAGTATATCATTCAATTTCAAACGCTGGCTTCGGAACTAAAATGGAATGAAGAAGCCCTGACTTCTACCTTTTGGAATGGATTGACAGGTCGCATAAAAGATGACCTCGCCACTCGTGATCCGCCGGCTACCCTCAATGAGCTTATCTCCCTTTGCAATAAAGTGGATTTGCGGTACAGAGAACGCCAGAGTGAAAAAACTAGGGTAGATCGCTTTAGGTTCCGGCCAACCACTACTCCAACCCTCCCTCCGTCTGAACCTGCGGGTGACGAACCCATGCAGATTAACCGGGCCCGCCTCACGGTGGAAGAATGGCAAAGACGCCGACGAGAAAATCTATGCATGTACTGCGGGGAGACCGGTCATATGGTTGCAGCCTGCCCACGTTGTCCGGGAAACTCCCGATCCTAATCTGTGCCGGAGACACCAGGTTAGGAGTGATGTCTCCGTCTCCATCAAAAAATGAATCTACCCTCTCCATTACTTTTGAGATCTCCACTGGTTCTAAAACTGTTCTTTCTCTCCTCGATTCAGGGGCCGCTGAAAATTTTATCACCGCTGAACTTGTCCAGAGGCTCCGGCTTCCTGTCTCCTCTCTCGACCACACCATCACTCTATCTGCTGTACATGGCACTCTGATTACCAACGTAATCGTCTCTCAACGTACCCTTCCTGTGCCAGTTCGTATCGGAGCTCTCCACACTGAAACTATCCGATTCCTAGTAATTCCCAAAGCCTCCCATGAGGTCATCCTTGGATACCCCTGGTTACGCAAGCACTCCCCCAATATTGATTGGGGCACCATGCAGATCTTGTCCTGGGGAGAAACTTGTCAAGTATCCTGCCTTCCTCAAATCAAACCCGTCAAAGGTAGTTACATTGCAACCACTACTCCAATTCCCTACCAGTATCGCTCCTTCTCCGATGTCTTCTGTAAGACCGGAGCCGATATTCTGCCTCCTCATCGGGTGTGGGACTGTCCTATTGAGTTGATTCCTGGCAAAACTCCTCCGCGAAGTCGTACTTACCCACTCTCCCTACCCGAGACTGAAGCCATGTCAGCATACATCCAGGAGAACCTGCAAAAGGGGTTCATTCGACCATCCTCCTCACCGGCAGGGGCAGGATTCTTTTTTGTGTCTAAGAAGGATGGAGCCCTGCGTCCTTGCATCGATTACAGGGGCTTAAACGATATAACCATCAAAAATCTGTACCCGATACCCTTCATTACCGAACTTTTCGATCGAGTAAAAGGTGCTACTATTTTTACCAAGCTGGATTTAAGAGGGGCCTACAATCTCATTAGGATACGAGCCGGGGACGAATGGAAAACAGCATTCAATACTCGAGACGGGCATTTTGAATACCTGGTAATGCCTTTTGGTCTCTGTAACGCTCCTGCTGTGTTCCAAAACTTTGTGAATGAGATCTTTCGGGACTTACTATATATCTCTGTGGTAGTATACCTCGACGATATTCTGATATTCTCCTCCAACATTGTCAGACATCGATCCCAAGTCAAGGAGGTGTTAACTCGCCTACGAAAGAACCACCTGTACTGCAAAGCTGAAAAATGCGTATTTGAAGTTCCCTCAGTTCCCTTTGTAGGTTACATCGTTTCAGGTGCCGGCCTTGAAATGGATCCCCAGAAAGTTCAGGCAATATTGGACTGGTCTCGTCCGAATTCTTTGAAGGCAGTACAAAGATTTTTGGGCTTCGCAAATTATTATCGAAGGTTTATCAAAGGATTTTCCACTCTCATGGCACCCATTTCCGCCCTAACTTGCAAGGGGGCAACTCCATCCCAATGGCCTCCAGGGGCTGAATCTGCCTTTCTACTCTTAAAGCAAGCCTTCATTTCCGCCCCCGTGCTGAGACAACCCAACATTAACTACCCATTCTTTCTTGAGTTAGACGCCTCTTCTGAAGCGGTAGGGGCAGTACTATCCCAGAAACTCGAGGATAGCAAGTTTCATCCCTGTGGCTTCTTCTCAAAGAAATTTTCCCAAGCAGAAAAGAATTATCCCATTGGAGAGCAGAAATGATTGGCTGTGAAACTAGCTTTTGAAGAGTGGCGTTATCTTCTTGAGGGCGCGATGTATCCCATCACCGTTTATACAGATCATCGGAATCTCCTATACCTAAAAAATATTCAGTGCCTGAGTTCCCGCCTGGCTCGATGGTCAATATTCTTTTCTCGTTTCAATTTTACTTTAACTTTTCGTCCAGGCTCACTAAATCAAAAAGCAGATGCCCTCTCTCGATCACTCTCCTCCGACGCATCTTCCGAAAGTCATAAGGAAACTCCAGTTCTAGACTCCAGAGTATTCACTACCACTTGCATTCAACCTCCTCCCGGGAATACATTTGTGGCCTCAGATATGCGCAAGCAGCTTTTGAAGTGGGCTCATACCTCTCGTTTTGCCGGACACCCGGGCATACGCAAGACCTTGGAATTCCTGCAACGATCATACTGGTGGCCTGCTATGAAGTCGGAAATTGAAGCTTTTATCGCCTCCTGTCCACAGTATGCTCAACATAAAACATCCAGACAGGTTCCTGCCGGCACACTCCTACCTCTGTCAGTACCAACCCATCCTTGGACACACCTTTCCATGGACTTTGTAACGGATGTACCTGTTTCTAATGGGTTTACCACCATCTGGGTAGTAGTGGATCGTTTCTCCAAAATGGTTCATTTCGTTCCCCTCAAGAAGTTGCCATCTGCTCCAGAGTTGGCTCAGTTATTCGTCGACAACATCTTCCGTCTCCATGGACTTCCAACTGAGATTGTTTCTGATAGAGGGGTACAGTTCGTAGCCAGATTTTGGAGAGCTATATGTTCTATCTTTCAAATAAAACTGAATTTTTCAACAGCTTACCATCCTCAGTCTAACGGGTCTACAGAGAGGGTCAATCAAGACCTTGAGACTTTCTTAAGAATTCACATGTCTTCATCACAAGACAACTGGGCGGACACCTTACCCTGGGCCGAATTTGCCCATAACAGCTCCTATCATTCATCTACGGATGTAGTGTGATATTACCGAGTGAATTCGCATTGCGAATTCAGGCAATATCACAGGGATTTACTATAAATCCCTTGCAGGGACAGAGCTTGTGATAAAGCTCTGTCCCTGCGGATCCCATCCGAACTCTAGTCGCGGTATTTTCGGAAAAAATACCGCGACTAAGAGGCCGCGCATGCGCCAACCCACCATCACTGCTACCCCCACCGACGCTAAGCCCCGCCCCCCGTGATCGCGGACCCCCGCAAACCCCCCCTCCCTTCATTACACTTACCTGCATCCTCCTGGCCTCCAGTGATCTTCTCCGGGCTTCCCGATCAGGTGATCTCCCATACTGCACTGGGACCCGATCACCTGATGACCGGGCCGCAGTGCACTATGGGAGACCAGCTGACCGGAGAGGAGCCATCACCGGAGGCCCGATCACCGGTCTCTGGATTCATGTAAGTAAAAAAAAAATGTTTCAATTTTTTTTTTCTTTTTTTTACAGCAATCAGCTTGCGGTCTGTTTAGACCACATAGCTGATTACTGGTACCGGCTCCCGCCTCTGCTCTCCCCGTTAGAGCAGAGTGGGAGCCCGGTAACCGGGGGAGACCCTGGATAACGCCTCCTCCAGGTGGCGTTATTATCACAGGGCTTCCCCCGGTATTTTTTTACAATTTATTTTTAGTAACTCTGGTCGGATCACATTTCCCATTACAATTATGGGAAATGCGATCTGCTTTACTAAAAATAAGTGATACTAGGGGCTGTATTTATTAACATTATTTTTACTAAAATAAAGTGAAAAAGGGTGTTTTCACACCCTTTTCACATTATTTTAGTTTCACCTGTAGTTATTACAGGGCAATTGGAGTAGAATTAGTAAAATTCTACTCCAACCCCTAGTATCACTTATTTTTAGTAAAGCAGATCGCATTTCCCATAATTGTAATGGGAAATGTGATCCGACCAGAGCTACTAAAAATAAATTGTAAAAAAATACCGGGGGAAGCCCTGTGATAATAACGCCACCTGGAGGTGGCATTATCCAGGGTCTCCCCCGGTTACCCGGCTCCCACTCTGCTCTAACGGGGAGAGCAGAGGCGGGAGCCGGTACCAGTAATCAGCTGTGTGGTCTAAACAGACCGCAAGCGGATTGCTGTAAAAAAAAGAAAAAAAAATTGAAACATTTATTTTTTACTTACCTGAATCCAGGGACCGGTGATCGGGCCTCCGGTGATGGCTCCTCTCCGGTCAGCTGGTCTCCCATAGTGCACTGCGGCCTGGTCATCAGGTGATCGGGTCCCAGTGCAGTATGGGAGATCACCTGATCGGGAAGCCCAGAGAAGATCACCAGAAGCCAGGAGGATGCAGGTAAGTGTAATGAAGGGAGGGGGGGTCGCGGGGGTCCGTGATCGCGGAGGGCGGGGCTTAGCGCCGGTGGGGGTAGCAGCGATGGTGGATCGGCGCATGCGCGGACTCTTAGTCGCTGTATTTTTTCCGAAAATACCGCGACTAGAGTGCGGATGGGATCCTCAGGGACAGAGCTTTATCACAAGCTCTGTCCCTGCAAGGGATTTATAGAATTCACCCCCCTTCCCCGCAGCCTAACCCTAAGTCTCCCGGGGGGAAGCCTAACACTAGCCTCTCCCCGAGGGTGCCTAACCCTAACCCCACCTTCCCCTAGCCTAAACCTAACCCTCCTTGGGGTTGTGCCTAACCCTAAGTCTCCCGGGGGGAAGCCTATCACTAACCTCTCCCCGGGGGTGCCTAACCCTAACCCCACCTTCCCCTAGCCTAAACCTAACCCTCCAGGGGGGGTGCCTAACCCTAAGTCCCCCTCGGGAGCCCCTAACCTAACCCTCCCCCCCCCTGCGGCTGTCTCTTGGCGTAGGTCTAATGACAGACGTTGGGATTTCGAAGCCTGTCATTAGTACCTTGCCGGGATTAGACAGTCGGGAAGCCGGCGGTCGGTATTTAGATCGTCGGCTTCCTGGCTACATCCCCTCCTGGTGAGCCGCTTTAAGATCCTCAATATCAGACCATTTTTGAAGCGCCATACCATTTCTGCTATTTGATTATATTTTAACAGTCTAACCCACTGCCAGATACAGGTGCTTGTGTTTAGCAAATTTACATAATTAAAATGCTGTTATTCAATTTGCCTTACTTAGTTGTTTCATCTAACAATAAGTGATAAACATGATTTAATTATATGTGTAGCTGTGAAAATCTGTAATTCACTGTGTGCTGTGTTAATGACTGTAGGCGAATACCAGCTTCTCTGCCTTGCAATGATCAAATTTAGTACGGTGTCCTTAAGTGACTCTGATATATCGCATCTGCCGTGCTGCAATGATGTCTTTCAGATATATCGTGTGTACACACGAACTGATGCTCTGAACGATATATCGTACGGTGTGTACCCAACAGTGCGCCATGGTTTTACCAAGGTGCATAATGGGTTTTACACAGAACGTGAGTGCCACTCTAGCTATTCCGAGAAGCGGCGGCTTCCCACTGCTATGTGTTATGTTTTTTTACGTATCTCTTTGTCTGTGGAACTACAGGTACCAGCGAGCCCGTAATGCCCCGCATGCTGATACTTGTAGTTCTCCAAGTACCAGCATGCGGGGGAGGCTTGCTGGGATGTGTAGTACCACAGCTAAAGACAATATTTACAACTCTATTTTACACGACACTTTGACATCATCAACCCGGCACCCACCGCCCATGGGTGACGGGGTTAGCCCAGGGTTATCAGCCGTGGCCTGGAGAGGGGGACCCCTTTATTGGGGGGGGGAGCACAACTCCCAAGGGAAACTGGTGAAAGGTTTTCCCTGGCTGTGGCATTACCGCCCCCCCCCCCCCCCCCACTAGAAAGAGTCCGGTGCTGGTTATGTAGATTACAGGGGGCCGTAATTTTCCCTTGTTTTTCCACAACCAGGGCCGGCTCAGCAAAGCCCTGTGCTGGTTCTTAATATACAGGGGATCACTATGCATTTTTTCCCCTGTATTTTTAGAACCAGGACAGGCTTTAGAAAGCCCGGGGCGCGTTATGCTTTTGAGGGGGGACTATTATTTGAGGACTTTTGGTTAACTTTTTTTTGTCAGTTTGCAACTCGCACCCTATTACATTGGATGAGTTGATTGTTTTGAATGGGAAAACATCTGGATGCGATTTGGCTAATGGGGATTTTTAGTAACTCTGAAAAAATGCGAGTTCTAATGAACTGACAACCTATTACATTGGGGAGTTGTAAAAAAGTGCGAGTTTACCACAAAACTCGCAATTTAGTCACCCTATTACATTTGGCCCCTGGTGTCTATCTAGACATTGTCGACCTTTTTACTGTAGATCTTTCAAACCACATCGGCACTTCCGGGTTGAACACCCAGAAGTTCCTCTGGTGTCCTTCTGCGCATGTGTACACCCGATATGTCTGATCTACATCATTCAACGTGGGGGGAGATGGGAAGGATCCGATTGGGGTCCCCCTTGGAGGAGACGTCCCGATAAGATGCCCAGGGACTTCTGTGTGTTAAACCCGGAATTCCTTCTATCCGTGGGCATCGCAAAGGACAACTGTTATCGGGCGAGTTTTCCTTTTGCTATATAAATCGCATTTCTAAGTACACACTGCAGTAATCATCCGCGGTATGTACCCGATGAGAGGCGGGATGTACAGCATTGAGGATGCGATGCTTAGTATATCCCGCCCATTGCGTTTAACACATTTGTGCTGCTGGGAGCATTTACACATACTGGGCCTGATTCTGAGTCACATAAAATCTGCACTCAATGCCGATGTATATGTAGGTGAGCGATTAAATGATGATTTGCATGAGCAAGAAGTTCTGAAATCCCCTACGTCGCATGCATTACACAAAGCGTCCGCACAGAGGCGCTGTTGCAAACGAGACAGACGGTATCAGAATTGTAGCGAAAAAGTGATGGGCGTTCCTCTGCGGTGACTGGGAGGTGGCTAGTGGTGCACGCAAACATGGTCCGTTCATTGGGCATGTTATGGGAGTGTCATGGGCGTGTCAAGGCTATAGGGCAGCTGCAATCACAGAGGCAGAGCCGCAGGAGGCCACGGTGAGATGGAGACACTGCACCGACTATAGGGATGCTGCAATCACAGAGGCACAGCCGCAGGAGGCCATGGTGAGATGGAGACACTGCACCGACTATAGGGATGCTCCAATCACAGAGGCACAGCCGCAGGAGACCGTGGTGAGATGGAGACACTGCACCGACTATAGGGATGCTGCAATCACAGAGGCACAGCCGCAGGAGGCCATGGTGAGATGGAGACACTGCACCGACTATAGGGATGCTCCAATCACAGAGGCACAGCCGCAGGAGACCGTGGTGAGATGGAGACACTGCACCGACTATAGGGATGCTGCAATCACAGAGGCACAGCCGCAGGAAGCCATGGTGAGATGGAGACACTGCACCGGCTATAGGGATGCTCCAATCACAGAGGCACAGCCGCAGGAGACCGTGGTGAGATGGAAACACTGCACCGACTATAGGGATGCTGCAATCACAGAGACACAGCTGCAGGAGGCCGTGGTGAGATGGAGACACTGCACCGGCTATAGTGATGCTGCAATCACAGAGGCACAGCCGCAGGAGGCCATGGTGAGATGGAGACACTGCACCGGCTATAGGGATGCTGCAATCACAGAGGCACAGCCGCAGGAAGCCATGGTGAGATGGAGACACTGCACCGACTATAGGGATGCTGCAATCACAGAGGTACAGCCGCAGGAGGCCATGGTGAGATGGAGACACTACACCGGCTATAGGGATGCTCCAATCACAGAGGCACAGCCGCAGGAGACCGTGGTGAGATGGAGACACTGCACCGACTATAGGGATGCTGCAATCACAGAGACACAGCTGCAGGAGGCCGTGGTGAGATGGAGACACTGCACCGGCTATAGGGATGCTGCAATCACAGAGGCACAGCCGCAGGAGGCCATGGTGAGATGGAGACACTGCATCGGCTATAGGGATGCTGCAATCACAGAGGCACAGCCGTAGGAAGCCATGGTGAGATGGAGACACTGCACCGACTATAGGGATGCTGCAATCACAGAGGCACAGCCGCAGGAAGCCGTAGTGAGATGGAGACACTGCACCGGCTATAGGGATGCTGCAATCACAGAGGCACAGCCGCAGGAGGCCATGGTGAGATGGAGACACTGCACCGGCTATAGGGATGCTGCAATCACAGAGGCACAGCCGCAGGAAGCCGTGGTGAGATGGAGACACTGCACCGGCTATAGGGATGCTGCAATCACAGAGGCACAGCCGCAGGAGGCCATGGTGAGATGGAGACACTGCACCGGCTATAGGGATGCTGCAATCACAGAGGCACAGCCGCAGGAAGCCGTGGTGAGATGGAGACACTGCACTGGCTATAGGGATGCTGCAATCACAGAGGCACAGCCGCAGGAGGCCACGGTGAGATGGAGACACTGCACCGACTATAGGGATGCTGCAATCACAGAGGCAAAGCCACAGGAGGCCGTGGTGAAATGGAGACACTGCACCGACTATAGGGATGCTGCAATCACAGAGGCACAGCCGCAGGAGACCGTGGTGAGATGGAGACACTGCACCGACTATAGGGATGCTGCAATCACAGAGACACAGCCGCAGGAGGCCATGGTGAGATGGAGACACTGCACCGGCTATAGGGATGCTCCAATCACAGAGGCACAGCCGCAGGAGACCGTGGTGAGATGGAGACACTGCACCGACTATAGGGATGCTGCAATCACAGAGACACAGCCGCAGGAGGCCATGGTGAGATGGAGACACTGCACCGGCTATAGGGATGCTGCAATCACAGAGGCACAGCCGCAGGAGGCCACGGTGAGATGGAGACACTGCACCGACTATAGGGATGCTGCAATCACAGAGGCACAGCCGCAGGAAGCCATGGTGAGATGGAGACACTGCACCGACTATAGGGATGCTGCAATCACAGAGGCACAGCCGCAGGAGGCCACGGTGAGATGGAGACACTGCACCGACTATAGGGATGCTGCAATCACAGAGGCACAGCCGCAGGAAGCCATGGTGAGATGGAGACACTGCACCGACTATAGGGATGCTACAATCACAGAGGCACAGCCGCAGGAGGCCACGGTGAGATGGAGACACTGCACCGACTATAGGGATGCTGCAATCACAGAGGCAAAGCCACAGGAGGCCGTGGTGAGATGGAGACACTGCACCGACTATAGGGATGCTGCAATCACAGAGGCAAAGCCACAGGAGGCCGTGGTGAGATGGAGACACTGCACCGGCTATAGGGATGCTGCAATCACAGAGGCACAGCCGCAGGAAGCCGTGGTGAGATGGAGACACTGCACCGGCTATAGGGATGCTGCAATCACAGAGGCACAGCCGCAGGAGGCCATGGTGAGATGGAGACACTGCACCGACTATAGGGATGCTGCAATCACAGTGGCACAGCCGTAGGAAGCCATGGTGAGATGGAGACACTGCACCGGCTATAGGGATGCTGCAATCACAGGCACAGCCGCAGGAAGCCGTGGTGAGATGGAGACACTGCACCGGCTATAGGGATGCTGCAATCACAGAGGCAAAGCCACAGGAGGCCATGGTGAGATGGAGACACTGCACCGGCTATAGGGATGCTGCAATCACAGAGGCACAGCCGCAGGAGGCCATGGTGAGATGGAGACACTGCACCGGCTATAGGGCAGCTGCAATCACAGAGGCACAGCCGCAGGAAGCCGTGGTGAGATGGAGACACTGCACCGGCTATAGGGATGCTGCAATCACAGAGGCACAGCCGTAGGAAGCCATGGTGAGATGGAGACACTGCACCGGCTATAGGGATGCTGCAATCACAGAGACACAGCCGTAGGAAGGAAGCCATGGTGAGATGGAGACACTGCACCGGCTATAGGGATGCTGCAATCACAGAGGCACAGCCGCAGGAAGTCGTGGTGAGATGGAGACACTGCACCGGCTATAGGGATGCTGCAATCACAGAGGTACAGCCGCAGGAGGCCATGGTGCGATGGAGACACTGCACCGTCTATAGGGATGCTGCAATCACAGAGGCACAGCCGCAGGAAGCCGTGGTGAGATGGAGACACTGCACCGGCTATAGGGATGCTGCAATCACAGAGGCACAGCCGCAGGAGGCCATGGTGAGATGGAGACACTGCACCAACTATAGCGCTGTGGTGCGGCTGACAAGCGTATGACAATCGGCTATTTGCTTCCAGATGCTGTAAACCGGGTGGAAATGGAAACTCAGACAAGATGGGTAAATCAAACGGATTTAACCAATTTGTCTGCATGATCATTGTCATCCGTTTTACAGTATTTGGGAGCAAACATCCAATTGACATTTGCTCCCATACATTACCAGATTTTCATTCCATCCAGCCATTGAGTCCCTTAAGCTGGATACACACCTGTAGATACATTGTTCGTTCATTCACCAAACAATATATCAGTAGTGTATCTGCGGGTGTGTACACCCAGTATATCTGTGAATGATGTCATTCACAGACATATCAGGTCGGCCCTGCAGCACAGCCAAAACCGAGATATCATGCAGATATATCGGTGCATCTGCATGTTAGTACGGGCGACCTGCCATCCTCCCGTACACTGGCCGCCGAAACCCCCGACAATAACGTCACTTGCGTTTCCTGTGGCCGGGCAAGTGGGGCGGCGGATCGGTAAGCGTATGTGCACAATTCATTTCTGCAGAACATTTACCAAATCGGTGAATCGGTCATCCCATTAGGCAGCCGGCCGGCCGATCCATCGCTCAGGTGTGTACCTAGCATTAGACTGTAAGATCTCACAGGCAGGGCCCTCCACCCCTTATTCCCTCCCTGTAGTATCCCCCTGTCTCCAATGCTTTCCCACTCACAGTCATCATCTATGATCCTGTCTGTCTGCCTTTGCTAAGGCACAGGGTGACTGTGTGATACTCGCTTTGTCACTGTTTAATTTATCCCCTTTGTTCAGTCTCTTTGTACTTTTTATATTGGATTGGTTGTGTTTCACTTTAATTTATTTCCCTCCACAGCGCTACGGACACTTGATTGCTTCATATAAATAAAATAGTGTACATTCTAGCACCCTGCGTCTGTCACAACCCATGCAGTTCCTCTTTCCTGCCTGGGGTGTCGCTCTCTGCTCTGGTGCTTCTAGCACACTCAGGGCTCTGAATCAGTGCCCTCCTCCATGAAAATTAAGCGTCCTCCTGGACGCTCGCATAGCTGTGGGTGACCACCCACAGCTTATGCGAGCGTCCATGATGATGTTGCGATGGTCAAGACCATCACGATCATCGGGTTTGCGACGGAGACCCCACGGTAGGGTCTCGTGGCCGCAAGCCCTGGAGTGATTTTGGCTCTTTCAGAGCCAAAATCACTCCCACTGACATCACTAGTGATGTCAGTGGGGCCGGCTTCAGACGGTAGGCGTTCCCATGGGAACGCCTCCGTCTGGCAGCCACGCCCACCAAAGGGGGCGTGCTGTCAATCAACATCGACAGCACGCCCCCTTTGGTGCGAGACCCGGAGCGATGGAGAGCCCGTCGCTATCCGGGTCTCGCGCATGCGCACGACGGAGCTCCCTTCGTCGTGCGCATGCGCAGTGGGGCAACATCGACCCGCTTGTGAGCGTCCTGCATGACCCCCTCTGGCCTGAATCTCAGCACTTTGTTGCATTAGCTGAGTGTGCTAGAAGCACCAGGCAGGAAAGAGGAACTGCACGGGTTGTGACAGGTGCAGGGTGCTAGAATGAACACTACTCAATATCATAATATTATTATTAATAATAATAATAATACGATCCACATGAGTTAGCCTGGGAGCGGGATCTGGGTGAAACCCTGAATCCTGATGACTGGGAGGAGATTAGGAGAGCAGCCTCCAGTTCCATCTGTGTGAGAATAAAGGAGAACGTCTATAAAATTCTTTATAGGTGGTACTTGGTCCCTTCCCGACTTAAAAAGATGTTTCCTGACGCGTCTGATAGATGTTGGCGTGGTTGCCTCTCAGTAGGTACATTTTGCCATATTTGGTGGAGCTGCCCAAAACTCTCCGGCTTTTGGCTGGATATTAAAAATTTTATTATTTCAATTATTCAAATCCCGATCCCTTTGGATCCCAAATTTTTTCTTTTAACTCTACCTTTTCCGGCTGCCACCCACCACCAAAACAAATTAGTCAGGTACATTCTCTCAGCTGCTACCTGTCAGCTTGCTGCTGACTGGAGGCAGCTATCTCCTCCTTCCCTTCATTCAGTTATCAGTAGGATCTGGTTGGTTCAGAGAATGGAATATATGACCAGTGGGTTTCATTCAGACCCGCGCGCGAGTGCGGGGGCGTGCTGTAGATGGTGAGTGACAGCACGCCCCCTTTGGTGGGCGTGCCGGGGGCGTGGCTGCCAGACGGAGGCGTTCCCATGGGAACGCCTACCGTCTGGGTCCGGCCCCACTGACATCACTAGTGATGTCAGTGGGAGTGATTTTGGCTCTGATAGAGCCAAAATCACTCCAGGGCTTGCGGCCATGAGACCCTACCGCAGGGTCTCGTCGCAAGCCCGATGGTCGCGATGGTCTTGACCATCGCGACCATCATCATTGACGCTCGCATAAGCTGTGGGTGGTAACCCACAGCTATGCTAGCGTCCAAGAGGCCGCTCCATTTTTAGGTAGGAGGGCCCTGATTCAGAGCGAGCGCTCTGGTCAGAGCGTCCGGCTCTGAATCAGGTCCAGTATCCTTAACCACTCTTCCAAATCTTTTGATAAGGTTTGGGCTCCCTGGTTGTCTTTCTTCAATGCTAGTTCCCCATTTATTAAATTTTTTCAAAATTCCCCCCCCCTTTTTTTTTTCTCTGATGTCTCCCTAATTTCTTCTTTATCTTATACTTTTTTTTTTCTCTCTTTCTCTTTCTTTTTATTATTTAAAATTGTATCCAATAGCTTTATTTACACCACTGAAATTTTGAATTTTTGTGTTTTTTTTCTGATATTGTCAGTGAATACTGTTTGTCTCTTTGTAGACATTCTTTGCTGTATTTTGTTTGGATCTTCAACAAATATATCTTTAAAAAAAAAAAAAGAGAAAAAAAAAAATAAAATAAATAATAATAATAACAAATTATCCAAATTCAATAACCTTCCAGACCAGTTCAACATTTTGTTAGTTGGATGGGAATCAGGGGCGTATCTATAATGGGTGCAGGGTGTGCGGAGAACCCTGGGTCCAGGGGGGGCCCCGCACCGCACACCCTGCACCCATAATATTACTTACCTCTCCGGAGTCCCACGTCGGCGCGGGGGTCTGGCGCTGTAAAATGACTGGAAAATGGCTGCGGCGGCCATTTTCCCCTGGTTTGCCCATGCGCAGTACAGGTAAAATGTCCACCGCGGCCATTTTCCTGGTCATCTGTGCATACCCTATAGACTCTGGGCAGACTCTAGTGCCCAGAGTCTATAACTCCAGCGCTGGCCGCGCACAGCTCAGTGCGCAGCCGGCCGCCGGGCGGAGAGGAGGGGGCCCGTGTCGGAGACTGCACACGGGCCCCCTCCTCTCTAGAAACGCCCCTGATGGGAATGGTACATTTAGTGATGCTTTAAATAGCGATGCAAATGGAATATCTTCATTCATCTGCTATTGTTTTCTGTACTTAATTCATGGGAATTGGTCTAAGTGTTGAATGCAGGGGTGGTTTCCATGTTACCCGAAGATTCCCCTACCGACCATACTAACAGTAACATTGCAATTTGTAGCAGTCACTCACACGGAATGGGTATGATATCCCGCCAGCTGCATGGCTGGCGGTTCGATACCTGTCAGCGGCAGCCCGACAGGAGCAGAGTGCGACGCAGCGGAAGCCCGACAGCGCTAGAAATCCTGATCGTGGATAGGTAAGTATCCACTAACCTAACCCCCCTAACCCTCCTTAGGGGTGCCTAACCCTAACTTCCCCCCAAGTGCCAAACCCTAATCCCCCCTCTAAGTGCCTAACCCTAACCACCCCCTTCCCCGCTGCCTAAACCTAAGTCCCCCTGGGGGGTGCCTAACCCTAATCCCCCCTCTAAGTGCCTAACCCTAACCACCCCCTTCCCCGCTGCCTAAACCTAAGTCCCCCGGGGGGGTGCCTAACCCTGAGTCCCCCCCGGGGGTGCCTAACCCTGAGTCCCCCCCGGGGGTGCCTAACCCTAACCCTCCCTCCCCCTAGCCTAATCCTAACCCTCCCGGGGGGGTGCCTAACCCTAAGTCCCGCCCAGGGAGCCCTAAACCTAACCCTCCCCCCCGCGACTGTCCGCTCGCTGCGCCCGGCATCACTACGATCGTGATGCCGGGCGCCGGTCTCCCGGCGTCGGGGAAATGCGGGCGTCTACATCTAGACGCCCGGCATTTCATCCTTGCCGGGATAAGACAGTCGGCTTCCCGATTGCTTCCCACTCACACACCTGTACTGCTCTGAGGGGCAGCATAGTCTGTGCATGAGCAGAATATAATTACACTGATACTGTATGCACTATTGCATTGGTGTATCTATAACGGGTGCCGGGTGTACAGTGCACACGGGTTTGGGGGGGTCAGAGTGCCCGCCCAGCATCCATAGACTACAGCAACCTCTTGTCCGACACTGCAAAAATCTGTGGGAAAATAGTACCGGCACCATTTTCCCGAAGTAGATTCTTGCGCAGTACCAGAGTCCACTTGGCGCATGTAACAAATAGAGACGGGGGGCTACAGACTGCACACGGACCACCTTCTCTCTTAAACCAACCCTGTCATATTGGTAGCGTATGATTGTACATTATAGAAGTTAGGCATTAATATTTTGGTGAAAGGTAAAATTGGGGCTCCCCCTGCTCATAGTCACGCTATTGTCCCTCAGCCGGACTTTATAATGTGATATAAAATGACTTAGAGAAAAGTAATGAATCCATTGATAGAATGAGCTGTAAATCACACGTGCCAATCATATGACTAAGTAACCTTTTAAACATGGCGGCTAACTTGTAGATAATGACATTACTGTTACAGTCGGAATGAAAAGGCAGCGCTTACTGGCGCTGACAATCACATTAGCGTTAATAGTTGAATTAGGAGACACAGCACAATCATGTAAGCGTCCCGGCTCCCCAGAAGGCAATGTGATCATCGGGCTAATAAGCAGCCAGGCTGATAGTTACAGTGATACATTTCCCACCTCCGTCCACTGTAGACAAAACATTGCTAAGTAAAAGGAACATTGCTTTTGGCTCCGTTCCCCACCCTTTCCTCCCCAAACATAAGTCACTTATATATACTGATATATGCACTGAAATGACCTTTCCTCGTGTCCTATGGTAACGAATAGATTGTTTACACGGAATCGGTATGAAATACTGATTGACGGGATGCCAGCAATCAGTACACTGACAGTGGCATCCCGAAGGTTGAAATCCTGACATGGGAACAACGAGTACTGTTCCCCTGTCCTATTTACCCCTTAACCCTAACCCTCCTTTCCTGTACCCTAACCCTCCCAGTAAGTGCCTAAACCCAACCCTCCCCCCTTAGTGCCTAACCCTTCCCCCTTAGTGCCTAACCCAAACCCTCCTTTCCTGTACCCTAACCCTCCCTAACCTGCACCCTAACCCTCCCGGTAAGTGCCTAAACCTAACCCTCCCCCCTTAGTGCCTAACCCTCCCCCCTTAGTGCCTAACCCTTCCCACTTAGTGCCTAACCCTAACCCTCCTTTACTGTACCCTAACCCTCCCTAACCTGCACCCTAACCCTCCCGGTAAGTGCCTAATCCTAACCCTCCCCCCTTAGTGCCTAACCCTTCCCCCTTAGTGCCTAACCCTCCTTTCCTGTACCCTAACCCTCCCTAACCTGCACCCTAACCCTCCCGGTAAGTGCCTAAACCTAACCCTCCCCCCTTAGTGCCTAACCCTTCCCCCTTAGTGCCTAACCCTCCTTTCCTGTACCCTAACCCTCCCGGTAAGTGCCTAATCCTAACCCTCCCCCCTTAGTGCCTAACTCTCCCATCTTAGTGTCTAACCCTCATTTCCTGTACCCTAACACTAACCCTCCCTTCCCTGCACCCTAACCCCCCCGGTAAGTGCCTAAACCTAACCCTCCCCCCTAGTGCCTAACCCTTACCCTCCCCCTTAATGCCTAACCCATACCCCCCAGGTGGTGCCTGAACCTAACCCACTCTGCCCAAAGCCTAACACTAACCTCCCCATAGGCAAACGCAGGGGGGTTTCCGGTTGCCTGGAAACCGCCCTCCCCAGCCCATAACCACAGTAGAAATTGTAAAATAAAATAATTTTACTGCATGTTCTTCTCAGAATCACAAATGAAATAAATAGCACCCCCTGTTGATCTTTTAATATGTGTCAGCCAGTATTAAATACACCTGTGCACCAACTAGAAGATCTGAAAAACATGCACTGTTATGGGTGCAATGCTATAGATATAGACCATCAATAGGGTAAATTATTAATACAGTATAATACACTATTCAGTGCATAAGAAGACCAATATGTACATATATGCCCAGGGCAGTGATAGGTTCTTCTGCTGCACCCCCAGACTCTCGGACTTGCTCAAATATTCGGGAATGGAGCCCCCATCTGAAATAAAAACATTTAGCTCAGGCAGGATGGCCCTACTGCCACATCTAATGGCTTACTGTGATTGCTGGTCTTTGATATGCTGGAATTATGACGCACATTACACTTTGTATGACACATATTAAAGATGGTTAAGTGCTAATTATTCATGGACTGGCCACACTCGCTCTAAAATCAAGCATTTGGAAACCTCCCTCTAAAAATCCTGCGTTGCCACTGCTCCCCCCACCCGCAGCCTAACGCTAACACCCCCTTGGGGCACCTAAACCTAAGTCGTCCTCCCCCGCGGCTGATACTCACCTTTCCACGGTGTCCTTACGATCGAGGTGCCATCTGCCAGGATCCCGACAATGGCATCCCGAGTCACGTCGGGATTTCGGTGCCGATGTTGTCGCGGCGTTTGGGATTCCGGTGCCGGGGTTCTGGCAGACGACATCCCGCTTGTCGGGATGCTGACTTCTCCAGCGGCACCCCCGCCCGTGGCTGAACTGTATCACTATACTTTTGTATGCTGAGTGCGATTCATATAAGAACGGAAAGCTCTGCGTTCCGCTGCTGTGTTCAGATCCGTTATCTTAGGATAGCTAATCCGAACTTCAGTGCAAAATGGGGAGGGAAGCTGCTTACTCCCTGTCTTCTGCCCGTCACACGTCCTGGCTTCACCCATTGATATCCCAGCAGCCACTGCAGCCTCCCCTCAGCTCAGCCTCCAGCACATGCACAGGAAGGACCTGCCTTCGCCTCCACGCTTCTCACACTAGACCGCAGCTGAAGGCAGGACCACCAGAGCCCTGGATATCGGATCACATTGCCGGAAAGGTCAGTATACATGAATTGCTACTTAACAAAGCTATATATAGTGAAAAGTAACAATTCTAAATCACAAACCTACATGAATAGACCCCAACGTTTCCAAGAGGATTGACCCAATGTGAGATCATGAAAGATAGGAAAAAATAGTGTACATTGGTGCAGTGGTTCCCAAATTGAGTGCCGCAGGATGCTTGTAGGGGTGCCACGGGTTGGTGGTCAGGGACCAAATTCAATTATTTATGGTCAATGTGATAGGCAAAACTAGTACCACATAAATGAACATACTGATGACATATAAGCACAATTTACTTCATTAAATATTTTTTTCAGAACTTCTCAATAAGAAACTTTTGGCCCTGGGGTGCAGAGATAAAAATGCTGATACTCTAGGGCACCGAGATTCAAGAAAGTTTGTGAACCACTTTACTGGTGTATAAAAATTGTACAGGGTGATAAAATATAGGTATGAGATCCTCCTTTGTGGAATGATTGTAGACATTGGGCAGTATTTACACCAATGTCCTACAGTGGTCACATAAGCAATGAGGAGGTCTGGATCAAATGTGGGAATCCTGTAATCCAAAGATTCGGGTAGATTGGAATGTCGTCAAAAGGTCGCTAATGACAATGGCCCTGATTCAGACCCACTCGCGAGCGGCTGTCCGCTCGCAAGTGGGTCGATGTTCTGCACTGAGCATGCGCACGACGGAGGGAGCCCCGTCGTGCGCATGCGCCAGACGCGACGAGCGAAGGAAAGTCCTTCGCTCGTTGTGTCTGATCAAAGGGGGCGTGCTGTCGATGTTGATTGACAGCACGCCCCCTTTGGTGGGCGTGCCTCCCTGACGGGGGCGTTCCCACGGGAACGCCTCCCGTCAGAAGCCGGCCCACTGACATCACTAGTGATGTCAGTGGGAGTGATTTTGGCTCTGATAGAGCCAAAATCACTCCGGAGCTTGCGGTTGAAAACCTCAACCGCAGGCTCCGGCTCGCAGTTTCGATGGTCGCGATGGTCAAGACCATCGCGGCCATCAAACTGCATGCTCGTATAGGCTGTGGGTGGTGACCCACAGCTATACGAGCGTCCAGGAGGACGCTCCATTTTTATGGAGGGCGGCCCTCATTCAGAGCGTGCGCTCTGCTCAGAGCGTACGGCTCTGAATGAGGGCCCATGTCTACATTTATGATGTCGACATTACTAAAATGTCGACAGGCATGTCAACATTGTCAGATTGGCAACATTAAGCTTATGTTGCGGGCAGGGATAGGGTTAGGCTGCTGGGGATGTTAGGTTAAGGCTCGAGGCAGGAGGTTAATGTTAGGCTGTGTGGGGTAAGTTACAGCTAGACTGCATACGGGAGGGTTAGGGTTAGGCTGTGGGGATGCAGGTCAGTGTTAGGCTTCAATGGGGAGGATTAGGGTTAGGCTGCGGGGGAGGGTTAGGGTTAGGCTGCGGGGAAGGTTAGGGTTAGGCTGCAGGTGGAAGGATTAGGGTTAGGCTGCAGGGAGGAGGTTAGAGTTATGCTGCAGGTGGGAGGGTTAGGATGTGGGGGAGGGTTAGGGTTAGGCTTCAAGGGGGAGGGTCAGGGTTAGGCTGCGGGGGAGGTTGGGGTTACGCTGCAGGGGGAAGGGTTAGGGTTAGGCTTTAGGGGAGGTTAGTGTTAGGTTGCAGTTGGGAGGGTTAGGTTTAGGCTGTGGGGGAGCGGAGGGTTAGGGTTAGGCTGCGGGTGAGGTTAGTGTTAGGCTGCAGGTGGGAAGGTTGGGTTTTGGCTGCAGGGAAGGTTAGGGTTAGGCTACGAGGGAGGGTTAGGTTTAGGCTTCGGGGGAGGGTTATGGTTAGGCTGCAGACAGGAGGGTTAGGCTGCAGGGGACGGTTAGGATTAGGCTGTGGGGGAGGGTTAGGGTTAGGCTGCGGGGGGGGGTTGGGGTTAGGCTGTGGGGGAGGGTTAGGGTTAGGCTGCGGGGGGAGGTTAGGGTTAGGCTGTGTGGAGGTTAGGGTTAGACTGCGGGGGGAGGTTAGGGTTAGACTGCGGGGGAGGTTAGGGTTAGGCTGTGGGGGAGGGTTAGGCTGTGGGGGAGGGTTAGGGTTAGGCTGTGGGGGGAGGTTAGGGTTAGGCTGTGGGGGGAGGTTAGGGTTACGCTGTGGGGGGAGGTTAGGGTTACGCTGTGGGGGGAGGTTAGGGTTAAGCTGTGTGGAGGTTAGGGTTAGACTGTGGGGGGAGGTTAGGGTTAGACTGCGGGGGAGGTTAGGGTTAGGCTGTGGGGGAGGGTTAGGCTGTGGGGGAGGGTTAGTGTTAGGCTGTGGGGGGAGGTTAGGGTTAGGCTGTGGGGGGAGGTTAGGGTTAGGCTGTGGGGAGGTTAGGGTTAGACTGCGGGGGAGGTTATGGTTAGGCTGTGGGGGGAGAGGTTAGAGTTAGGCACTAGAAAGAGGGTTAGAGATAGGGGAAAATAGGTCACTGTAACACTGTTGGATCACAGCTCTGACCCAGAAGTCACATGACTACCGGCACCCGGAAGTCGCACTGGCAGCCGTTGGGAGCAGGCAGGTCATTGCTGGGCTACCAGGGACGATATGTCGACATTCTTCTAACATGTCAACATTTCATCACTGTCTACATGATGACTGTCAACATAGTCAACGTCGACATAATGACTGTCAACATATCATACAACACCCGGTAGATTTACTAAAGCTTCTAAAACAGAGAAATGGAGGTGTTGGCCATAGCATCCAATCAGATTCTAGCATTTTCTAGAATGCAATAGAGAAATGATAGCTAAAAGCTGATTAGTTGCTTTGGGTGGGTTCCGGTTGAAATGTTAACACTAAATACGTCTACACCAAATGGTCGACAGTAACAAAAGGTCGGCAGGTACAAAAGTTCTACACCCAAAAGGTCGAAATGGGTTTAGGTCGACAGGTACAAAAGATCAACATGGGAATGGTCGACACATTGTTGTTGTTTTTTTAGATTTAGGGTTAGTCACTTACCGGAGGGTTAGGGTTAGGCACTAAGAGGAGGGTAAGGTTTAGGATTAGGGTGAAGATTAGAGTTAGAAAAAAAAGGACCATTCCTATGTCACCCTTTGACCCTGTTGACCTTTTGTAGCTGTCGACCTACATCCACATCAACCTTTTGTGTGTCAACCTTTGTCCCTGTTGACCTTTTGTCCCAGTCAACCTATTGACTGTCGACCACTTGGTGCCGACATATACAGTGTCAACCTTTTTAGCGTCAATCTTTTTAGCGTGAACCACACAACAGCACCACTTGTCTGTTTTAGAAGCTTTAGTAAATCTCTCCCCTATGACTGACACACCATCGGATACAGGAGGCTTTTTTTTCAGTCTCTGTATTTTATTTCCTTACCATAATGCACTAATAATATAAAATGACCAATTTGCACAGACACCTCAAAACAAGCCTCATGCATAATGGGCATCTCACAGGCATCTCTAGGGCAATTATGCAAAAAAAAAAATTGTTCTCTCTTCTCCAATATTCCAACTACAAAGTTTGAAATATAACAATCACATTGAGACAATTATATTATTTGAGTCTTTGTATTTCATACCGATTTTGCAATGTGCCACATAATAAAGACAGGAAGAGAAGAGGGAGACGTACAGGACAGATACAGGTTACTATATGTAACAAGGCTTATGGCCATGATCCTTAATGACTTCTTGATTAGCCTAATTGGCGTCGAAGATGAGCATGCTTACAGAGGGTCCATTAGTCTATTGTACATAGGTAACAAGTTTTCTTTGTTATTTTTTTTTCCAAGAGACTCTTCAAGACCTGTTTTACCCAACATATAGCCACATTGTGTATAAGAAATACGAAAGGAACATTGTCAATGTTTTGGGCCAGTGATACAATAGCAGTGGCAATCTTCCTTTATTACATTGCTAACAAGAGGCTTGATATACATCTCTATCATTTGCCCAGATTGCCACGGGCATTAAATGGAGTCTACAGACACCCTTGCTTAGTATTGTATATTTCCAGGAGCCTTGTGGGCAGAGACGGTTCCCCGCAAGTTCTGTCTGTGCAACCACACAAGAGTGCCAAGACCGCAACCTGGCCAGCTCCAGAAGAACCCCGCCCGATAATGTAGCACAGAATGGCGCTGGGTGCCGAGAAACACAGCACCGGCCCTGCTTGTGGGGTAAGACCAGGTGGCACACAAGTGCTGAAGGACTCTTCTCAATGGGCAAAGTGACTGGAGAGGTTTAAATACACCATATAGCTGCTCTCCTTGGATTCTAGTTTCCCCCATTCCATCCCAAGATTTCACCCAGGACACTTTCCTCCTACTGTTTCTGTCCTTCCTGCTCCTTTATTTTATTCTTCATCTAATAACATGAACAGTGTTATCCTGCTGCTCATTGTCACTCTCATTACTAGCGCTCTGTGGGCCTGATTCAGAGATGGACGCTAATGCTGTCTGTATTATATGGTGGTCACTAATGTTGTGTGCAGTATATGGTGGTCAGTAATGCTGTCTGTATTATATGGTGGTCACTAATGTTGTGTGCAGTATATGGTGGTCAGTAATACTGTCTGTATTATATGGTGGTTGTGAGGACATGAGATGTGTGTTACAAATGTACTGGCAGCATCTCAGTCATTGCAGAGATCAATTTACTTTTTAGTCCTTTTGTGTCCCCCATCCGTCTCCTAGTGTATGTGTGATCATTCTCAGGACACACATTTTCATTAGCATGTCTATTATGTACTGTAATAATGTAAGTTATTGAAATGTTTAATACTGGATAAGCCTTGATGTTAGCCTGGTCCATATGTCTGTGTTAGAGCAAGGTGACACCTCCCAAAACAAAAGACCCTCTAAGTTAATTCCCACCTCCCCAGGGGACGCTCAGGATTTACTCCTCCTTCCATTTGCCTGTTTTGTGCTTCACGTGAACCTGGTAGACTGAACGGAACCATCCCAGCAGGTGTTCGTCAGGGAAGTAATATCCGGAGCAGGTAGGAGAAAGTGACAGCATAAGGGACTCGCACCAATCAGGAGACGGTGCAACCCCCCCTGGGAGGTCACAATATCGTGGGAAATTGGAAGATTTTAAAACAGGTCACTGAAGGCAACTCCAGATGTTAGTCGCTGACTTTGGCTAAGAGGCCTCGCTCTGCCAAGGTGCTAGTGGAACGCATCACCAGTTCTGTGGATTTATACTTGGAAATTCTGCAAGGACCTATACGCTATTCATTGCTGTGTGTTCTGTGATTAGCTTCTACTGCATGGGGTCCTGGAAATGCTTGATTGTACCCAGGGACTATCACTGCTGTGTGATCTCTGATAGTTTCTACGTGTGGGGTCCTGGAAGTGATTGAGTGGACATACGCTATGCACTGCTGCGTGATCAGTGATAGTTTCTACTGTGGGGACTGAGGGTCTCTAGCTATTTCGTGGAATTGTTCTGGGACATTATACTCTACTGGGACTGCCTCTGTCTGGACTGCTACCTGTTTATTGCCCGTTCACTGGATTTACTGCTTGTCCTGACATATTATCTATTTCTGTGTGCTGTGGAAAAATAAACCATCACGTTGGTTTCATCTGCTCGGTGTCTGGGTGATTGAGTGAACCCCGTATCCTCATATTTGGCGGCAGCGACAGTGGGATCATTCAGACATCAATCAAGGAGCAGTGAAAGCGTGAAGTCACTCACAATAGAGAAGAGAGGATCAGGCCAACTGAGTGGTCGTCAGTCCTGTAAAAGGTAAAATGGTGCTAAGGAAAGAAAGTCAGTGCCTCAAGTCTCCCAGGGCAGTGAAGCTCGTGGATGGAGGTACGTCGGTATGTCGGCAGGCTAGGAAGCCGGATATATTATTTATTATAAGGATGCAGTACATATGGGCATACTGGAATGATGCTCGGAGGATGATTAGCGGGTGGAGAGTATCCAGCTTAACAGACAAATTGTGTTATCTGGGAGATGCTTTCATGCACTGCAGAAGTGAAGCAGTCACATGGAAGATGCTGGATGAACCAGAGTTTGAAGAATTTGCAGAGGAAGTGAAGGCTACAATGGCCCAAATGATACAAGGAAGCCACTGTACAAAGACAGAAGGGCAGGTGCAGGATAAGTGGTCCTCCTGGACAGACCCAGAGGAAAGATCCGAAATAGAACTACTGCAACCCGGCCAGACAACCGAGGGGGTTGCCCCAAAATTAACTGTTACCAGTGGAGCGGGGTCATTGTCAGGGGGGCCCCTAAGCCCTCTGGACGAAATGAGCATGGAGGAGTTGGTAGCAGAATGCCAGCTGCGGGGCATCCCTGGCCAATTCGGCACGCGCAGGGAAATCCTTCAGTGTATACTCCAGGACGAGGGGGATCCCACCAAAGCGTTCACTGATTATCGGACATTTATCCTCCATCTCGGCCCACGGATGAGTGTGGGGGAACAGCTGGAGTGTCTGGAGTCGTGCTTTGTTGTGGCAGAAGAAGAGGCCTCAGATCGTGGTCTCCTGGATACCCCAGGCTGGCGGGACCAGTGTTGCAGGGTGAATGCAGAAAGGCACCGCCTGCAACAGCTTCTCCCACTCCCAAAGGACACAGCTGCCCAGTGTACTATACTGGGAGAGGCTAGCGCCCAAGTGAAGGAAGCAGTGCCCATAATACAGGCACCCCAGGAGGAGTCGCACTACACCTTCCCTTTTGCTGAGGTGGAAGATGGAGACCTATTAACCAGCTGCCAGGGGATCTATGAGGACGGTGTCCGAGAGGAGATCACCAAGGTTGGGGGAGTATCATCTCACTTCCCAACCACAAGCATACCAGTCGCAGATGGCATCGTGGTCCAGGCGGTTCAGCATACTCAGCTGGGAGAGGCCCATCATGATGAACTGGCAATGGCAGACTCTTTTATTCCATCGGGGGAGGCTGAGGAGAAAATGCCCTGTGTATGTCCTGCTATCCTAACTCCCCCTGAAGGATATGAAGGATTGTACCCGATCCCCTATTTGGAAACTGAGGAATTGCAGGCAAAATGTTGGTACGTACCCTGTGATTTAAATGGAACATGGGTAGCAAAGACTGTTAACCTAACATCAGATCATAAATCAGAAGAGGATTTGTTATCACCCTGTAATAACTCGGACAGTGGTGTGGACTGTAACTATGTGCCAGGGGATTTGCCTGCCCTTAGTAAGATTCCAGCAAATACAGACCAGGTGGATGTCAGGAGACAGCGCTTGCAACCCCTTCTCCCACCCCAGGGAGAAGGCACTGCACCACCCGGCCCCCTGCATCTCACAGAACACGAGGCATTTGTGGAGATAATTTTGGAGTGTTCAGCGGTTAAAACCTGGTGTGGTACCCAACCAGTTATCCAGCCGACCGGGCTAGAAGAGGGAGTTACCAAGGAGGAGGACAGTCCAGAAGAAGTTCCAGGTGAGACTCTGGCTTTTGAGGGGGGAGGGCTGGGACAGGACCAGCCTGTCCTGGTGGCTCCCCTGCAGCCACTAACTGCATTGTTCCATATACAAGGTTCATCCTGGGGCCCGAGCCGTGAGGAGCCCACATGTTGCACTGAAAGTTGTCAGCCCCCCAGTTGGTGTTTGGGGGAGGAAGGAATGGACACTGCCACAGAAGTGCCATGTAAAGAGACCCAATATTTGCCTGCCCCTGGGCAACCGTTACTTGTACAAGGTGGTGAGGGGGAAGGTACCCACTGCCCCTGTGTTCCAGAAGTGAGGGTGTTAGGATGCCCGATTAGTATGATTTGGGGAAAGGGGTGTGATAATGTGAAGGGGGAACACCGAACGTCTGACTTGGGGGAATTGCTAAATCCTCTGGTGGAAAAAGGGGACATGTTATATTGTAATTTTGTACTTGCGGATTGTCTAACTAGGCTGCTTCTTACATCCTGGCTCTTATGTTACATTACTCTGTGGGACACTGGTGGCACACTCACCCACAAGATGCTTTACCCTGCACCCCACCTCGCCCAGTCAGTAGTGGTTCTGGATCCCCCCAGGGAACAAGGCCTAAAAAGTGGGAGAGGAATGTGAGGACATGAGATGTGTGTTACAAATGTACTGGCAGCATCTCAGTCATTGCAGAGATCAATTTACTTTTTAGTCCTTTTGTGTCCCCCATCCGTCTCCTAGTGTATGTGTGATCATTCTCAGGACACACATTTTCATTAGCATGTCTATTATGTACTGTAATAATGTAAGTTATTGAAATGTTTAATACTGGATAAGCCTTGATGTTAGCCTGGTCCATATGTCTGTGTTAGAGCAAGGTGACACCTCCCAAAACAAAAGACCCTCTAAGTTAATTCCCACCTCCCCAGGGGACGCTCAGGATTTACTCCTCCTTCCATTTGCCTGTTTTGTGCTTCACGTGAACCTGGTAGACTGAACGGAACCATCCCAGCAGGTGTTCGTCAGGGAAGTAATATCCGGAGCAGGTAGGAGAAAGTGACAGCATAAGGGACTCGCACCAATCAGGAGACGGTGCAACCCCCCCTGGGAGGTCACAATATCGTGGGAAATTGGAAGATTTTAAAACAGGTCACTGAAGGCAACTCCAGATGTTAGTCGCTGACTTTGGCTAAGAGGCCTCGCTCTGCCAAGGTGCTAGTGGAACGCATCACCAGTTCTGTGGATTTATACTTGGAAATTCTGCAAGGACTTATACGCTATTCATTGCTGTGTGTTCTGTGATTAGCTTCTACTGCATGGGGTCCTGGAAATGCTTGATTGTACCCAGGGACTATCACTGCTGTGTGATCTCTGATAGTTTCTACGTGTGGGGTCCTGGAAGTGATTGAGTGGACATACGCTATGCACTGCTGCGTGATCAGTGATAGTTTCTACTGTGGGGACTGAGGGTCTCTAGCTATTTCGTGGAATTGTTCTGGGACATTATACTCTACTGGGACTGCCTCTGTCTGGACTGCTACCTGTTTATTGCCCGTTCACTGGATTTACTGCTTGTCCTGACATATTATCTATTTCTGTGTGCTGTGGAAAAATAAACCATCACGTTGGTTTCATCTGCTCGGTGTCTGGGTGATTGAGTGAACCCTGTATCCTCACAGTGGTCACTAATGTTGTGTGCTGTATATGGTGATCAGTAATGCTGTCTGTATTATATGGTGGTCACTAATGTTGTGTGCAGTATATGGTGGTCAGTAATGCTGTCTGTATTATATGTCACTCTCCTTACTAGCACTTTGTGGGCCTTACTCAGAGATGGACATTAATGCTGTCGCTGTACGCAGCGGCTGTGCGAAGATATGCAAATGTTGCAGCCAGTGGGATCTGTATTGCGAACCCCACTGGTGGTTTTGCATTTCCACAGCTTGTGTACGGAGACGCACCCATGGCATGCACATCAGGCAATAATCGAGCATCTGGGTAACCCTATGGTCACACAGAATGGTCGCCTGAACTGAGACGCTGGAGCCGGTTTTCTTTGCATGCAGGATCACAGTCTCAGTCTGGGGAATGCCCCCAAACCGGTTGGGACAGGTTTGCGTTAGAGCCGACACTCCCCTGTTACCTCCCTGAATCCTCCCTAACTGGAAATCACACTGCAGGCGAACCCTCGCTGCGACCGCCAATGGTAATGAAAGTTGATGCCTGCGTACTGTGACTCAGACGCGTACGCAGATACCCGATAATCGCTCAACTGCACAAACATCTGCATTGTGCTCATCTCTGAATCAGGCCCTATCTCTCCATCTGTCTATCTCTCTCTGCCCTTCTCACTCATCCGCGCTCTCTATATCTTTCCCTGCCTCTCTCTCCCCTCGCTCTCTCTCTGCACCTTTCTAACTCCCACCCCTTTCTACACCCCTCTAACTCCCACCCCTCTCTCTCTCTGAACCCCTAACTCCCACCCCTCTCTCTCTCTGCACCCCTCTAACTCCCACCCCTCTCTCTCTGCACCCCCTCTAACTCCCACCACTCTCTCTGCACCCCTCTAACTCCAACCCCTCTCTCTCTGCACCCCTCTAACTCCCACTTCTAGCTCTCTCTCTGCACCTTTCTCACCCCCTTCTCTCTCTCTGCACCCCTCTAACTCCCACCCCTCTTTCTCTCTCTGCACCCCTCTAACTCCCACCCCTAGCTCTCTCTGCACCTTTCTCACCCCCTTCGCTCTCTCTGCACCCCTCTAATGCCCACCCCCTCTTTCTCTAACACTTTACCGCTCTAACTCCCATCCCTCTCTCTCTGTACCCCTCTAACTCCCACCCCTCTCTCTCTGCACCCCTCTAACTCCCACCCCTCTCGCTCTGCACCCCTCTAACTCCAATCCCTCTCTCTCTGCACCCCTCTAACTCCCTCCCCTCTCTCTCTGCACCCCTCTAACTCCCACCCCTCTCTCTCTCTCTGCACCCCTCTAACTCCAACCCCTCTCTCTCTCTGCACCCCTCTAACTCCCACCCCTCTCTCTCTGCACCCCTCTAACTCCCACCCCTCTCTCTCTGCACCCCTCTAACTCCCACCCCTCTCTCTCTCTCTGCACCCCTCTAACTCCAACCCCTCTCTCTCTCTGCACCCCTCTAACTCCCACCCCTCTCTCTCTGCACCCCTCTAACTCCCACCCCTCTCGCTCTGCACCCCTCTAACTCCAATCCCTCTCTCTCTGCACCCCTCTAACTCCCTCCCCTCTCTCTCTGCACCCCTCTAACTCTCACCCCTCTCTCTCTCTCTGCACCCCTCTAACTCCAACCCCTCTCTCTCTCTGCACCCCTCTAACTCCCACCCCTCTCTCTCTGCACCCCTCTAACTCCCACCCCTCTCGCTCTGCACCCCTCTAACTCCAATCCCTCTCTCTCTACACCCCTCTAACTCCCTCCCCTCTCTCTCTGCACCCCTCTAACTCCCATCCCTCTCTCTCTCTCTGCACCCCTCTAACTCCAAGCCCTCTCTCTCTGCACCCCTCTAACACCCACCCCTCTCTCTCTCTCTCTCCCTCTTGTTTTCTATGTACTGTAACTTCATTTAATTATAAGTTTTATACAGGGCAAGACCCTTTGGGCCTGATTCATAGATGAACACAATGGTGATTTCATACGCAGATCGAGCGATTGTTTACAATTGTGCATGCTTATTAGCTGCACCACGCGTGCGCTGTGTTCTCATTGCGATTACAGATGCACTTCGGAATACATCGCACAGTGATTGACATGTTGTCAGCGCTTGGAGCTGGCGACGGGTTGTGGCAGAAAAACACAGGTGTGTCTTTCCATTTGAACGCCGTTACATAGGCGTGCCTAAATTGGCCACTTCGAGTGCATACCCAGCATGAGAGTCCTCTGTGTGAGAGGAGAGCTCCCGAGTCTGTGGCTGGTCAGACCAGCCGCAAGGGTAAGATGGGCGCCGATGTGCGTCGATGGTACCGATATTTATGCAGGTATGCGTCGATGCATGCAGGTAAGAAGGCAACAGTGGGCGTCTTTATGCTCAGGTGATCTTTACAGACATTAGCATATTTTCACAGCAGCGTTGTGTATGAATACGCAGCTGTGATCACATTAGCGTTCATCTCTGAATCTGAAAGATGATGTTTTGCCTCATTCTGTGATCCGAACTTGGTGGGAAGGTCTGAGCCAAAAAGAAACTGCTCATCTCATATATATACTATATTATAATTTTTGTAAAGACATTGAGGGATGTAATTAGTATAAGGCGGTCATTAATACTGTCTGTAGTATATAGCGGTCACTATAGCTGTCTGTAGTATATGGCGGTCACTAATGCTGTCTGTATTATATGGCGGTCACTAAAGCTGTCTGTAGTATATGGCGGTCAAAAATGCTGTCTGTATTATATGGCGATCACTAATGCTTTGTGTAGTAAATGGCGGGCAGTAATGCTGTCTGTTTTATATGGCGGTCACTAATGCTTTGTGTAGTATATGGCAGTCACTAATGCTTTGTGTAGGATATGGCGGGCAGTAATGCTGTCTGTATTATATGGCGGTCATTAATGCTTTGTGTAGTATATGGCGGGCAGTAATGCTGTCTGTATTATATGGCGGTCACTAATGCTTTGTGTAATATATGGCGGGCAGTAATGCTGTCTGTATCATATGGCGGTCACTATTGCTTTGTCGAGTATATTGCGGTCAGTAATGCTGCCTGTATTATATGGCGGTCACTAATACAGTCTGTAGTTTAGCGCTGTAGGCTCATGCAACTGCCTTATTGTGCCACAAACTAGATCTGACAGATGTATTCTTCTCTAGAACTATAAATGGGAAAATGCACCTTTCCCACGGAAATTAGTCCCTTCCACCAAAAATCATGGGCACTCCCACTTAAAGACGGCTGAGAGGATACAACAAAGTTGTCAGTAAAATACGGCCCACCCATATATAACTCTCATATTTGTATACAAGAACAAATACCTAATTCACTAAAACAAGTGCTTTCATTTTTTTACATTTAATTCAGCTATAAACAAAGGACATTTCATACACCTCCCCGGCATGGAGCGTCGTTCCGTCAGCCTGTGGGGAGCATGACCAACATCTGACAGGATTGTGCTGACTATTTCTGCTGAAGCCGCTCTTCTGATGTAGAGGTCTCTGTCGGCAAGTAAAGTACTTTTTTTTTTTGCCATCAGATTTCGTAGAACTGGGGTAACAGTTTGTGATGGGCTTGTCAGAGAGGCACTGACTGTGGATGACATATGTTTCATATTGTCAGGGACAGAAATCTATATAGCACGATCTTCAAGTACGCCTGTCACATACACACATTGAACCATTTGCGCAATGCGGCCTAAAACCTAGAAACCAGTGACATTACCAAAGGACTTGAGGCCAAACAATTATGAGGCCCTGGATCCTTGTCCATTGAGAGGTTGTACACAGGAACTCAGGAAAGCGGGCACTACCTATTTTAGGTTTATTCTTTAGGAGACATTGCACCACAATGTACTATTTCCCTAGTATCCACAGGCCAGGAGGTACCAGTGCTACTTAGCATTGGGATAAGCATCTGTAGGTGGGCCAGCCAGATGCTCAGTAGCACGGCCTGTTGCTGAAACGGAGGGAGGGGGTTTATTCCCCAGTTTATTTACTTATGTTCTCTGAGCGCTTTGAATTTTTCTCATGGGCGATGTGTAATGTGGCAGGTTTCAGCCGTTCTGCCTTTATTAAATACTTGTGTTTTGAAAGTCAAAGAAATACCTGTGGTTTACCTAAATCTCTCCCTAGTAAATGTTGTCGAAGTCGCATAATTGAATATGATCGCCTGTAATTATTATCTGACGATTTAGGGCCTGATTCAGACCCACTCGCAAGCGGCTGTCCGCTCGCAAGTGGGTCGATGGTGTGCACTGCGCATGCGCACGACGGAGGGAGCTCCGTCGTGCGCATGCGCCAGACGCGACGAGCGAAGGACTTTCCTTCGCTCGTTGTGTCTGATCAAAGGGGGCGTGTTGTCGATGTTGATTGACAGCATGCCCCCTTTGGTGGGCGTGCCGGGGGCGTGCCTCCCAGACGGGGGCGTTCCCAAGGGAACGCCTACCGTCAGAAGCCGGCCCACTGACATCACTAGTGATGTCAGTGGGAGTGATTTTGGCTCTGATAGAGCCAAAATCACTCCGGGCCTTGCGGTTGAGAAACTCAACCGCAGGCTCCGGCTCGCAGTGGCGATGGTCGCGATGGTCAAGACCATCGCGGCCATCAACCTGCACGCTCGTATAGGCTGTGGGTGGTGACCCACAGCTATACGAGCGTCCAGGAGGACGCTCCATAATTATGGAGGACGGCCCTCATTCAGAGCGTGCGCTCTGCTCAGAGCGTCCGGCTCTGAATGAGGGCCTTAGTCGTCTATGGTGTGATGACGAATTGCTTGGACGCTGCTCTGTGTCAGCGCATTTCCGATGCACACAAATACAAGGTTTAGTGTAGAAAACAGGTTTGGTGTGTATGTCTGCGGGCAGAGGCGGGCTGGGCTAGGGGGCAGGGTGCCAACAGCCCCCTGGGCCGGTATACCATTAGGCATTTGGGGCCGCACAAGCCAGAAGGCTCAATCGGAATGCATAACTAGCATTCTCTGCCTGCCCCCTGGCCACCGTGACTCCTCTCCATTCTCCACTGTTCACTGCACTGCAGTGTACTAGAAGCGTTGATTGGTGGATTGTGCTGGCCATCCACCAATCACAGTTGTGGGAGTATCTAACACTGATTGGTGGATGGCCGGAGCTATTCACCAATCAGGGAAAACTGCAGTGAAGCGCGCTTGCACAGAGAGCTGCTGCGCTGCCAGAGAATTAACACTGAAGTGAGTTTACAGTGCAGCCAGCACTGTAGACTCACTTCAGTGGGTTCGGTCTCTTGCAAGGGGCACAGCGTGGGCGGAGCATGCTCCAGAGCCGTTTCCGTTAGGGACATTATATAACAGACTGCCGAGATTGTGATGAGGGCACTGTCGGGACTAGGGAGCACCCATGCACTGTGCACAGGCTGGCCTCCTGACCCCTGCATCTCTGGCTGCATTAGTACTGGAAGCACGGTAAGCAGTGCGCACCCTCCTCCCTGCTGCATTCATAGTGACACACTCTGTGCAGTGTCCTCTGTGTAGTGTTACTGTCTTTTACTGTTATTTTTTGCCATGTTGGTCTCTCATCTTTGTGTGTTTGCCCTGAGTTCTGTTATGTTTTACTGTATTAGTGCATTCAGGGCTCCCAGTCCCACCACCACACACTGCCCCTACACTTCTACCCCATCCAATAGTGCCCCAAGACTGTTCCCACATCTCATACTACCTCAACAATACCACCATTCCTCATATTGCCCAAAACACTGCTCCCACTCCTCATACCGCCCAAAATACTGATCCCACTCCTGATATTGCTCCAACAGTGCTCTCACTCCACATATTGCCCTAACACTGCCCTTAATTCACACTACTCCCAAAATATTGCCCCCCCTCCAAATATTGCACACCTTCAAAATACTGCGCCCCCCCTACCCCCCCCCAAATACTGCTCTAACACTGCACCAGGGTTGCCTACCTTTAATATTCTCTTCCCGGGAGAAGCCCGGGTAAGAGAAGCAGCAGGGGGCCGACGGGGGCGGGGCTTGACGATTCGCGTCATTAAGCCCCGCCCCCTCGCGGTAAAATTGCCGCGATTGGGCACAATTTACATAGGGGGTGGGGCCAAATGCTACGATTCATGCAGAATCACAGCTTAAGCCCCGCCCCCTTCACGGAGACCCGCGATTGCTGCGGGGATTCTCCTAATTCTGCCCACTTCACTAGGAAGTGGGCAGAATGCGGGAGAAATGCCTACCCTTCCGGGGGTGCGGGGGGTTACCCGAAAAATCGGGAGCCTCCCGCGAAAACCGGGAGGGTAGGCATGTATGCACTGCACCCTCCTCCAAAGACAACCCCATTTCACAATGGTAATGGATAGATACCCTTCTGTTTCTGTACCATGACATCATCAGTTACTGTCCAGCATCATTCCCTACCATCCACGTGGTCATTGAGGGGGAATACAATCTTGAGCCCAAAGCGTGGCAAGCGAAGCAAGCCTGCAAGGGGACAATTGTCTTCTTCTGGTGGACTGTATGGGCAGAAAACCGCACTTCCACCCTCACTGCACGTCACTTCATGGTACAGAAACAGAAGGGGATTTATACACTACTATTTCATAATTCAGCCCACTTCACCCTCAGGCCCAGTGTTGCCCCCTCAGTCTACCCACATAGCACCTTCAGGGTAATGTCTCACCTGTTGAAACTCCCCCAGTGGGCCCCTAGTGCCCCAGTCTGACACTGTCTCTGCTAAATTTCTGTCTGTTAATTGAGCATTTTGCTACAATATTTGTTGCCTACTGTATAAGAAGTAAAAGTTTTGACCTCTCTCCTCATCTAGATTTATAACAATGACACTGGGCCTGAGTCAGAGATGTACACTATGCCGATATTTACGCAGTTGAGTCATTGACTGTGCATGTGCCAAGGTAGCTCTGCGCTGCCACTCACAGGGGGTCATTCAGACCCGGTCGTTAGCGCCGATGCGCTCGGACCGGGTCGATGGCCCCCCACAGAGCATGCGCACGACGGCGCCGTCGTGCGCATGCGTGAGACCCGCTACGACCGACAGCGCCGGTCGTAGCGGGTCTCGATCCAAAGGGGGCGAGCTGTCGATGTTGATTGACAGCTCGCCCCGTTTGGAAGGTGGGCCGGGGGGGTGGCAGCCCAAACGGGGGCGTTATCACTAGTGATGTCAGTGGAGAGCTTCTGGCTCAGACAGAGCCGAAAGCTCTCCGGGGCTTACGACAAGGGAGACCCTACCCTAGGGTCTCGTAAGTCACGATGGTCTTGACCATTGCGACCATCACCTTAGGCGGTCGTAAGGCTGTGGGTGTTAACCCACAGCCTTACCACCGCAAAGGAGGACGTCTTGAAGATTCAAGACGTCCTCCCCTCATTCAGACCGACCGCACGCTCTGTGCGACCGGCTCTGAATGAGGTCCACAGTGCGGTCTCCTTCAAGTGATCGGCAGTCAGGTACCATTTGGAGGATGTAATGGGGAATGGCGGCAAAAATAAACAAACGCTTTTGGGGTATGTCATAGTGTGCGTCTGCGATCCTGTATGCAGATAAAGTTGTTCTGACAGCTCAGTCCAGGTGACGATATGGCTACTCAGATGGACGATTTTATCGTATGATCTGCAACGGCTACAGAATTAGCATATTATTCCATAGGAGCTGCGTGCAGTATCGCAGCTGCAAAAGCATTAGCGTACATATCTGAATCAGGCACACTGTTAGCAGTGTACTATAAAGACGAGGAACTACAAACAGCATTACACAATGCCAGTCTGATTATTACTTTTAAGGGGGTTACGAGCTTTTTATTTATTATTTCTGATTTTTTTTGTTGTGTGTGTGTGTGAAACCAAGCATCAATAACAGAAAAAAACTCATATATATAAGTCTTGTCATCACCCATAATGAGCATTCCCCCTTGTCACGTCGACCCCTAGCATGTGAGCAAAAGCAGGGTAGGTCAGTGATTTCACTATTACATGTACAGCAGAAAACCTCTCTGACCTGCAATAGGTTCAAAAAGAACATATGGTCAGGGGGGCCCCGCATAAATGCTTACAGAGGCTTGCTGGGTCGGTTGGCAGGATGCCATTTATACTTGCCAGGGCCGCTTGCATTCATTTGCCCCCCAGGCTAAAAGTTGCCAGCCAGCCCCTGTCTGTGGGTGTTTGCATATGTTTTGAGAGACTCCACATGCTAATACAGTATGCCTGTGACAAATAATTAAAAATGTGGCATAGTCTGAATGCAGGGTTGAGAATCATTACCAAAGGTCTGCAGGTTGTTAGCAATTAAATACCTTTTTGTTCGGTGCTGTTTTGGTTAATAGGAACTAACACCTATACTCTAATTAAGTGGAGAGGGGCCTGTCGCAAGCTACCAGACAGAGGGCCTGATTCAGACCCGGTTGCTCTGACAGAGCGCTCGCTCTGAATCAGGGCCGGGCTTTTTTTTTTTTAGAACAGCCTCCTTGTCACCCACAGCTACAGCGAGCGGCCATGATGATGGTCGCGATGGTCAAGACCCTTGTGGTAGGGTCTCGTTGCCGCAAGCCCCAGAGAGCTTTCGGCTCTAACAGAGCCGGAAGCGCTCCACTGACATCACTTGTGAGGCACTTGTGATGTCAGTGGGGCCGCCCCCAAAACGCCTCCGTTTGGGCAGCCACACCCCCGGCCCGCCCACCAAAGGGGGCGAGCTGTCACTCAACGTCGACAGCTCGCCCCCTTTGTTGCGAGACCCGGAGCGACGGAGTGCTCGTCGCTATCCGGGTCTCGCGCATGCGCACGACGGAGCCGGCTCCGTCATGCGCATGCGCTGTGGGCCACCATCGACCCGGTTGCGAGTGCTCAGCGCTTGCGACCGGGTCTGAATCAGGCCCAGAGTGGCAACGGCATTGCTGGGGGTCTCCCCCACTTAGAAATAAACCTTTACAACTTAGAATTTGGTTCAAGCAATGTCTAAATATTAAAATAATGCCAGTAAATAGATAAAGCTAGGGATAGATCTATATATATATATATATATATATATAAATCCATCACAAATACACTGAATTACATAGCACAGACACTTAGACTTACATGGTTACACATCTCGTATGTGTAACTATATGCACACACCTTTGAGTATGCACGCATACTAGCGAATTTACACAATTATCTTATAAAAAGGTTCCCTAAGCATTAAGGTTAATATCAGAGGTTTTATACGTTATCAAGTCTATTGTGAAATACACATATTTGGTATCTAAGGTTTAGTACATGATAAGTAGACCATGGGCCTAATTCAGACCCGCTCGCGAGCGCTAGCAAGCGGGTCGATGTTGGCCAAGTGCGCATGCGCACGAGGGAGCTGGCTCCATCGTGCGCATGCGTGAGAGCTGTATAGCGATGACCAAGCCATTTCTATGGGTCTCGCTACAACGGGGGCGTGCTGTCGATGGTGAGCCCTTTGGTGGGCGTGCCAGGGGCGTGGCTACCCAGACGGAGGTGTTCCCATGGGAACGCCTACCATCTGGGGCCGGCCCCACTGACATCACTTGTGATAGAGCCGAAAGCACTCCAGGGCTTGCGGCAACGAGACCCTACCACAATAGTCTCGTCGCAAGCCCGATGATCACGATGGTCTTGACCATGGCGACCATGTTTTTGGTCGCTCGCTATAGCTGTGGGTGGTCACCCTCAGCTATACAAGCGGCCAGGAGGCCGCTCTAAAATTCAGGGGGATGGCCCTGATTCAGAGCGAGAGCTCTGTCAGAGCGTCCGGCTCTGAATCAGGGCCCATGTTTGGTGCCATTCTAAACCACTGTTTATTTGCAGATTTTCGGTTCTATCGGCAAGGAGATTGCAGCAGGCATTCGCAAGATATGAATTTTAGGTTAGAATGTATCTCTATATGTAGTGTTTCTTTATTAGTTCTTCGGAGGGAAACCTACACAAAGAAACAGTTGGAAAGCTGATCCATAGCTCTGATGACACCATATGAACTAACCAATGAATGGAGTGAGCATCTGTTATTCTGTGCCTTTGTTGTCTCTGAAACCTGTACCGAATATAAGCTTGTGAGCTGGGGCAGTAGGCAGTAATTTCCTCCATATCCTTGGCTGACGGTGACCGCAGATTCAGGATTGAAATACTGCATACTGGGCCAGTGCGCATGCGTAAGTATTGGTTTGTACCTTGTTAATGTATCATCTTTTTTTGCGCTAATTGTATTTAGATCACAGCATGTAACTAAATGCTTTTTATGTGAATAATAACTTTTGTGCTTTGGAACCACACTCAAAGTCTGGAAAGCGATTATTTCATATGTGTATGCTACGCTAAACAGCGACATTTAGGGTGTTTAGATAATTAGGAATTCATAATGTCCCCCCTGGTATTTAACTAAGAGAACTATATATAGCACCAGAAAGATGTTTGGGTAGATTGCGGCCCTGTTGCCAGGTGGGGAGGTGACTGTTTCAGTACGGTATTTACATAGAGATATAACCCAAGCTGCTGCTATCAGTATCCCTTTTGTGCTCAGCTCCATTGATTTATTCGCATTTATTACTAAAATCATCTGCCAGGATGTAATCATTTGTTATTTGCTAACAGTTATTGATATAGGACACACAGCATTCCGCAGGACTGTACAGAGACTATTTAGTCACTCACATCAATACCTGCCCCAGTGGAGCTTATATTCTCTACGATATACAGTACACACACAATTAACCTATCAGTATACTTTTGGACTTCTTGGCACCCGGAGGAAAGCGCAGGGAGAATATGCAAACCCTATGCAGTTCGGACCATGATGAGAATTGAACCCAAGACCTCAGTGCTGTGAGGCAGTAATGCTCACCATTACAGTACATGTGAACCTCCTCTGGACACAGCGGGGACTGATGAAGCAGAGGTCAGATGCAGTCACAGCGTTACCACATTGTCTGTAGCTGCACACAACTCACATTGGCGCACAGTGTGACATACGAATAATTGTGTCACACATTGGCTGGAGCGCATCACACAACAAACTCTGGACACCTGCGGGAATGAATGAGTATTATGAGAGGTGCTGCAGTGACGGAATAGAGGTTTAGCGCTGTGAGTGATTGTATACACGATATTAAGACTGGACGCCCTGCTGAGCTCCAGACAGTCAGCACTTATCAGGAAGAACAACCTTTAGTTATCTCAGAGCAAAGTCATTTATACGACCTCTTCGTGTGGCAGCAGTTTGTGAAGTTTGATTAGTGGCGATCCAGGGGTGAGTGGGTTTAAATGGAGGCTGAAAGGAAAGTACACGCTCTGTGGGGACAAATTAGGCTATTGTTACTCTCAGATATCTTACTGGGATAATTTGTCAGAAGTGTAATTATCCCAACTGATGGGTCTAAAGGAGGAATCAGTATGATTGGAATCCCGACACCAGCATCCCGGTAGCAGTGGAAATCCCCATCGTCCTCAGGTAAATATTAGCTAACCTAATTCCCCCCCCTAACCCTAACCTCCCCCCTAAGTGCCTAAACCTAACCTCCCCTTCCCCTAGCCTAAACCTAACCTCCCTGGGGGTGCCTAACCCTAAGTCCCCCCCCAGGGATCCCTAAACATACCCCCCCCACGCGCGGCTATCTGCGCTCGGCACCCGGTGTCCCTTCGATCAGGATGCCGGGCGTCGGGCTCCCGGCGAATGTCTAATGACAGGCGTCGACATATCGACGCCTGTCTTTAGACCCTTGCCGGGATATGACGGTCGGGAAACCAGCTGTCGGGGTTAGGCTTCCCGACTGCAAACCCTAAGGGGGAACCTGGGGGATCTCCTCTGGCTGTAAATGTGCACCCACAGCCTATGCCCTATTGTGAAGAGCATAGCAGAGCGGGGGCCACAGGCAGTGCTGCAGGTTCTTGAGGGGGTAGGGTGTAGGGGACAAAGCTGGGAGACTGCTCTCTCTACTGGTCCAGTAGCGGTTCTACCTGCTACACCCACAGTAGTTCAGAACTTTATAAAGGGCCGGACTCAATAGTTTGCTTTGCCCAGTCATCTTCCATTTTTGCTCATTTAAACATGTTCTGCACTGGTTACATCCAGCGCAAGCCCAATGATCCCACTTCCCCGCTGACACCTACTGAGAGCAATGTAATGCTTTGTAATTGAGCAGCATTATTTTACATATAGACATCTGCAAAAAAAAATCCCCTGACCTGAATCTGATTGAGCATGCATTTCACTTGATAAAGACAAAACTGAAGGGAAAATGCCCCAAGAACAAGCAGGAACTGAAGACATTTGCAGTAGAGGCCTGGCAGAGCATCACCAGGGATGAAACCCAGCGTCTGGTGATGTCTATGCGTTCCAGACTTCAGGCTGTAATTGCCTGCAAAGGATTTGCAACAAAGTATTAAAAAGTGAAAGTTAGATTTAGGATTGTTTAGTTTGTCCCATTACTTTTGGCCCCTTAAAAAGTGGGAGGCACATATAGAAACCGTTGTAATTCCTAAACACAATAGGTGGTGATTTCTTGCATGTCTAATACATAAACAAAGTATGGTATTGATATGGCAGAATGTATAAGTCAAGACACGTTTAAAAAATTATATACAACACATTTAATGACCAACCCAATTTGAACCAAATATAATAAATTTAATTCTAACATAGATGTAATTAAAACTGTTTAAAAAAAAATCTTAATGGCCGCTGTTTTTTTTTTTTATAGAAAATAAAGTAATTTATAAATGTAAAGCTCCTTATGGGTGCACAATTGTTACTGTACATATAATAGCCGCAAGTGTATGGACTTATAATAGACCCAAGGGTGCTTGGCATATGACAACACAAAACAAGGTAATAATTTAAATCCCCAAATACCACTATAACGTCCGGTTTGTAATAAAGTTTTCTTTGTGTGGAATCTGCACCTGGGGCCTCATTCAGAGATGGCCGGTAAAGCAATCGCAGCTGCTGTGTGTCGAACCCGGATGATTGGCTGAGACAGAATCTGTAAAAATCAAAATCTGCACAACGCCATTTTGCGAATGGCAACAAGACGCCATTTTGCGAGTGGCCTCCCAACTCCATTTTAGCAAATCTCACACAATATCAGTACATACGACGATGTTATTATTTAGCGTTGTGCGATTCCCACGCAATGGAACAATGTTAAAAGTCCTCATTATATAAATACATACATTTACTAAAACATATAATATGAACAATCCTGCAAAACACGTACCACGGTGTACTCCACAAACACGTAGTCACACAACACTAACTAGCGTCTTTTCTTAATATCCTTACACTCTAGCATTAAGGTTAATATTCAAGGTTATATTCATTATTAATTATGTTATGAATTGACTGTATTTAAGGTCTCAGGTTTAGTACATGATAAACAGACCGTGTTTGGTGCTATTCTGAACCACTGTTTATTTGCAGATTTCCGGTTCCATCTGCAAGGAAATCGCAACATGCGTCTGTGAATTATGGATCATAGAGAGATAGGCATTGAAATGTGTTCTGTAATGTAACGTAATTAGCCAGTTTAGACTTGTTCTTCGGCGGGAAAACGGACACAAAGAAGCTGTTGGAGGCTGAACTATTACAATACAAACTGACCTATGAACTGCATCGTAATAGAAGAACCAGGAAGAAGAACCAATGGGATTATGCCAACTTGTTCTATTGTATAGCCTATCTCTGTAAGGGTACATAAGCAGGCACTCTGAATCTGATAGTTAGTCATCTTTCTTTTCTGTTGAAGGAGGTTTCATAGTTGATGCCGGGAAATCTGGATACAGAGCGCATGCGTATGTATTCGAATGTACCTAGTGTATCATTTGTTTGCGCTAATTGTATTTAGATCACAACGTGTAACTATATGCTTTTTGGTTAATATATTTTGTGCTTTGGAACCACAATCAAAGTCTGGAAAGCAATTATTTCTTGTGCGACTTACAACGCTAAATAGCGACATTTAGAGTGTATAGATCATTAGGTATTCATATGTGGTAAAATATGCAACTGTCACAGGCACTGGGATATGCATTGAGATGCCAACCAGGGATAATGCAATTACAAACAATTGTGTACACATACGCAGCCGCAGATCATTTGGTAATCGGCCCATCTGAGTAGCCCTATGGTCGCCGCAAAATGGCCACCTGAACTGAGACGTCGGAACCCAAAAACGGTTGTGCCACCACACCCTGTGACCACCGCTAAAAGTCTATCACTTTGCAAAGAAACCCTTACTGCGAGCGGCATTGCTAAGGTACCTCGGCGTGTGCGCAGTGCGACCGTATCACATGCGCAGTCAGCCAATAATCACTCAACTGCATAAATGTTGGCATAAATGCATTCATGTCTGAATTAGGACCTGAGTGCAGCCTCCAGGTACACGCACTCGGCACCAGCACCACCGAAAGCAACTGGATGTCGCAGTGTGATCTCTCGCACAAGTCCCACAGCAGCAGCCACAGTCCAAGCAGATGGCAGCACAATGGCCTCTGTTTCCAGTGCACAATACGGAGATAGTAAGTCGGCAATAACTGTAGTAGGTCAGTCTGCTGACGCGTTTCGCCTCTTTAGGAGTCTTGCTCATAGAATTTAATTACACAGGTTCTCTGGCTGGCTGACTTCAAATCTCCATTTCGCCTAGTTTTAATCAGCCACAGAACCTGTGTAATTCATATGTGTCCCTTATTAAAGGGATGATCTGGCAACCCTAGTGACATGACTACATCCTTTTATGTCATAAACTTGTTATACTGTTAAGCTGGCCACAGACATAGCGATCTGCACACGATGAGCCGATGTGTACGATTTCCCTTGAAACTCTCCCCGGCAGCTCTGCACACGATTTGGTGTCCAATCTTCATACGATCTCTCCTGCATCCAGACTGTCACAGTGCATCGTGTCCTAGATTGTCAGATCTGTCCTACTGCACGGCAGATCTGACGATGCGATGTGCGACCAGCGGGGACGCGCATCGCATTGTGAGTGGGGACTCACGATTTCCTCACGATTTGGCCATATTTTACACGATCTGTCGTTCCAATGTGTCGGAATCGGCCAGATCGGGTAAAATATCGCTATGGGTGTGGCCAGCATTAGTGTCTACAGTCAGCTCTATGCTATAAAACACTTGCAGTTCTCCTTGATGTTTACGACTTTCTAATTTAATGAAACATATACTTTATAATGAGTTTTCGGTGCTGCATAAATTAATATGCATTAATTTGCCGATGGAAAATAATTGAAAGCATCTTACATTAGTCAACAGTAATTGTCAGGAACATGTGGATGGGGGTAACATTTATCATAGACGCATTATATAACGTTACTGTGATTCTCCTCCATTTTATTTATCTCTTAACGCTCCAGAATGACGTGTCTTCTATTGGCTGAATCTGGAGAATAGACAGAAATACGATGTCTTTGAACAGAAAATGTCAAGGCTATGCTGCATTATCTAATAATAAGGAACTAATAATGCAACGGTAGCCAGATGGTAAATAGACAGTCAATAGATGTGTTTGTGGTATCTTGCGTTCCCAATATTTGTGTGAGCAGCTGTATAATTCGTTTCATCAGTAACACTGACTAGAATATATGGTAAATGCACTTTGATAGACGCGCTTGTATTTAACTAAATCAAATCTATATGGTGCTTAGCTGACCAATGCATCTAAGATGAAGATCATGTACAATAAATATCTATAGATATGAGCAGGGCCGTAGCTAGGGTAGTGCGGCCGGTGCCATGGCACAGGGCACCACAGGTCAGGGGGCGCTGTTTGGGCCTGTCACATTTCTGTTTATTATCATTCTTGCTTGTAGCTTCCTCTTATTTCATCCCCAGCATCTCCTGGCCTCCCCTATCTCTTCCCTGGCCCTTCCCCATGAGGACATGGCCCTCTCTCAGGTGCACTATATTATGTCCCTATTTATCCCCAGCATCTCCTGGCCTCTCCTATCTCTTCCCTGGCCCTTCCCCATGAGGCCATGGCCCTCTCTCAGGTGCACTATATTATGTCCCTATTTATCCCCAGCATCTCCTGGCCTCTCCTATCTCTTCCCTGGCCCTTTTTTGGGTGCATTTTGTCCCTTTGAAAAATGGGGGGTGCCAATGCTCTTTTTGGCACAGGGCACCAAAAAGTCTAGTTACGGCTCTGGATATGAGTATGGAAATGTCAGAACTGACAATGGGGCTGTGTCCGGTGCACCAGCTGGTTTACTCACCCTACCCTGGCGGCGGTATGAGCTGATGGTAGCTGGGGTCTTGCAGCAGTCGGAACGGTCTGCTGTGTAAATGGCCCCGTCTGAACTTACGTCTGGGATGTGATAGAGAACGCTGGCAGAATCGGCTGTTATCTATTGTATAGAGCCTGGGAGAGGACACAGTCTGGACTAGTGAAAGCGGCAGTCAGACGGGCCATTTACACAGCAGACTGAGCCCGTTCCGACTGCTGCAAGACTCCAGCTACCATCGGCTTATACCACCGCTAGGGAAAGGTAGGGTGAGTAAGCCAGGAGGTGCTCTGGACACAGGGCCTGATTCAGAGGCGCTCGCAAAAACTGAGCGCTTGCTCTGAATCAGGGCGGGCGCAGGTTTTTTAGTTGCGGCCTCTTGGCCGCTCGCATAGCTGTGGGTTTGAAAAATGTCAGGAGCTGATTGGCTGGTACTTTGGGCCTGATTCAGAGACGGACACTCTGAAAGAGCGCTCGCTCTGAATCAGGGCGTTTTTTTTTTTTTTGGAGCGACCTCCTGGCCGCTCGCATAGCTGTGGGTGACCACCCACAGCTATTGTGAGCGGCCAGGATGATGGTCTCGATGGTCAAGACCATCGAGCTTGCGACGAGACCCTTGTGGTAGGGTCTCGTGGCCGCAAGCCCCAGAGAGCTTCTGGCTCAAATAGAGCTGGAAGCTCTCTCACTGACATCACTGGTGATGTCAGTGGGGCCGCCCACAAATGGCAGGCGTTCGCATGGGAACGCCTCAGTTTGTGAATCCACCCCCCGCCACGCCTACAAAATGGGGCGAGCTGTCAATCAACATCGACAGCCGCCCCTTTTGTAGAGTCTGCTTTTTGCGCTTGTTCCGGGGCTCGCGCACAGCACTGGGCCACCATCGACCCGCAGTGCGCTTGCGAGCGGGTCTGAATCAGGCCCACAGCGCCATTGTCAGTTGCGGGAGACCTGGACTAACAGGCATATTTTCACAAAAAGAGCTATAAACACCCTTATTTCATGTTATATATTGAATCAACTGTATATTCAGACTTTTCCGGTCCTAGACACATTTTTTTAATAGTTAATTGTTTTCATTTATTTATGTTTATATATTTATATATTATTTCTTTTGATATCAGTTCTGACATTTCCATACCCATATCTATAGATATGTATTGTACATGATCTTCATCTTAGATGCATTGGTCAGCTAAGCACCATATAGATTTGATTTAGTTAAATACAAGCGCGTCTATCAAAGTGCATTAGTCAATAGATGTGTGTGGGGTCTTCACTGAATGCGCCTCTTAACTGTGTCAAATCCCCTAATAGGAATATCACCACATTCCAAAAACTATACGCATAGAAAATGGGGAGAAAACTTCTTGCAAAAGGCTCTAGACCAGGGGTGGGGAACCTTTTTTTCTGCCGAGGGCCATTTTGAAGTATATATTATATAATTTGTGGGCCCAGTGCATGCCACGTCCCCTATGTGTGACGTCACATGGGGGCGGGGCCACAATTGCCGGTGCTTACAGCAATGCCCGGAGCATCCTGAGGATGCTCTGGGGAGCTGTAAGAGAGCGGTGTGACCGTCTGAAGTGTCCTAAGGACGTTCCAGGCGGCACTGCTGCATAGATTCTGGCTGCAGGGTGCCATACTAGGCACAGTGCTAGCCAGATGAGGCTAGCATAAAAAAGCTCAGAGGGCCAGACCAAATGATTCCTGGGGCCTTATACAGCCCCCGGGCCTGAGGTTCCCCATCCCTGGTCTAGACAAATAAATACAATACGTTCCTTGATGTTTGGAACAAATTCCTTCACTGGACTCTTTCCTTCAACTTTAGTTGATCTTCTCTTCTCCAATAGATCTCATAAATCGGGAGGGAATAAATACAAAAATTACCAATGTGTAGTATGTTCATAATTAAATTGAAAAAAAAAAAACCACAATAGAGTTCCACCGCAAAGAGATAATATCGAAGGGACGGTGAAGACGATAATGTTCCACAACCAAAGTGATATATAGAGGTGAGCGTACCCCAATTAGATATTCTGTGCAGAATTCAATAAGGTATCTTTTTGACTCTATGTGTTTCACCCTCTAATTCAGTTTCCCAGAGTGTCAAAGAAGATGGCGCTCCACACTCACTACAATGTAGAGCCGTAACTAGGGTGGTGCAACATGTGCCATGGCACAGTGCACCGCAGGGCATGGGGCTCTGCTTGGGCCTGTCAATGTTCTGTTTATAATCATTCTCACTGTAGCTTCCTCTTCTTTTATCCCCAGGATCTCCTGGCCACCCCTATCTCCTCCCTGGCCATCTCCCCCTCCATCTGGCTACATCCCCAAGCACCTTCAGTCCCATCCTCTTTTATTTAACACACACATTTCAAAATACTGTCATACCTGGGACCCAAACCCATCTCCTCTCACATGGCAGTCAGACACCTTACACATGGAGCTATCTGTCACACAATTTCTGATGACAGTCCATGAGGCCACACCCCTTTTTCATGTGCATTTCTTATGTCCCTATTTTAAAAATAGAGAGGGACGCCGATGCTCTTTCTGGCCCTGGGCACCAAAAAGTCTAGTTACGGCTCTGCTATAATGTATAGGTTAAAGTGCACATAAAGGTATCTTTCCTTATGAAGTGTACCACAATCACGGTCATATAGACTCTAGTAGGTCACATGAAGGTTTCTTTGGTGTCTTGGACTCCCCAATGAAGAGTAAAAATTCTTCCACCGCAAAATATCAGAAGGTTAAAAGGGTGACAGAGGGGAAAAATAAAACCAAAGGTGATGGTTAAAGAAATTACAAATTAAAAAGACATAAGTCCCATAAATGGGATAATAGGGCACATAAAAAGTGATGTAACAACGGTCAATAAAATAACAAAGGTAGCAAAGAGGGCTCACTTGAAAGAAATCAAACAATCAAAAAGGCTCAGGATACATACCTCTAGTACATACAGTGCAGATCACAGCTCACACTTCCCACTGGTCGACACGTCTCGGCTCTAAAGGAGCCTTTATCAAGACGTGGGAACTGTGCCTTACGGCGTGGGGTGGGGGTTTGGGAGGCCCCCCCCTGTTCTCTTTAGAGAATGTTGGGAGGTAAGTAGTTGTTTCTTGTCCCAGAACATTTACAAACTTCATAACATGGATGATTACAACATAATTCTGGAAAAATGCAGCAGCGCAAAAGTGTTTTTAGAGACGAAAGGGGGTTGGGATTAGAGATATCCATCGACCATCGATGATTTCAAACCATCAGTTGTTTACCACTGATGGACGATGGTTTTGCCATCGATGGCTGAGATCCAATGATTTTTTTTCCCCCCTACCTGGTGCCCCAAATCTGATTGACATGCTGCCCAAAAGAGCATGGCTCACTAATAGAGTAGGGCTGACCATCTGTGGGCAAAACCATCAATGGTTTAATGCCGATGGTTACACACAATCTAGGTTAATCACCAATGGTACTATTGATGGTAACCATTGATGTTTAACCCAAGGATGGCCATCCAAAGTTGGGGCCAGTCTAGCACTTTAGTGGTGCTAGGCACCCCCCACTGTGATACAACTATGCCTCCAATGACAAAGCCCCGCATCCACAAGGCAAACATACCCCATTTAGAATTTTTGGAGGAATGTTTAGAACCATAGAACTTCCAGAACAGCCTGGATGGCCACACGTTGCCCGCCTCTTTTATATAGATGCCGCTATTACAGCCAGTATGAGTCAGTAATGTGCCTTTGAATTGAATATACCGGAAGGCATCCTGCACCCCGCCAGATTTACTGGCATGGAGGAAAGCGCAGTGTACTGAATGTCATGATTCATCAGTAAAAGGGACAGCATAATGGAAGATAACCTTAACTACGGTTCTGTGCTTTGCAAACAATTAGGATCTCAAGAGCATAATTGCCAATGAGGGCATTTATGTTTTTCCCTTTCATCTTCCCATCTATTATCACTGTGTACTTTTAGGTCCACTCTCAGTACTGATAGAAGCTTAAATACACAATTCAAATCATTTTTTGGGGGGGTCTGTACAGTTTGGCAAATGTGAATGTTTGGTACTAATTGCTCTTAATGGGTTTTGAGCAAGACTTCAGAGTTTTATGGAACTAAGCAACTTATTTATTTAATATTGGTGCTTGGGATGTACTACTGTTATTTATAGAATTGATATCAATTTATTTCAATCTAATATGCACCATACACATACAATCAGGTCCATAAATATTGGGACATTGACAGAATTTTCATATTTTGGCCTCTATTCACCACCACAATGGCTTTGAAATGAAACAAACAAGATGTGATTTAACTGCAGACTTTCAGATTTAATTTGAGGGTAATTACATCCAAATCAGGTGAACGGTGTAGGAATTACAACGGTTTCTATATGTGCCTCCCACTATTTAAGGGGCCAAAAGTAATGGGACAAACTCAACAATCCTAAATCTAACTTTCACTTTTTTATACTTTGTTGCAAATCCTTTGCAGGCAATTACAGCCTGAAGTCTGGAACGCATAGACATCACCAGACGCTGGGTTTCATCCCTGGTGATGCTCTGCCAGGCCTCTACTGCAAATGTCTTCAGTTCCTGCTTGTTCTTGGGACATTTTCCCTTCAGTTTTGTCTTCATCAAGTGAAATGCATGCTCAATCGGATTCAGGTCAGGGGATTGACTTGGCCATTGCATAACATTCCACTTTTTAGCCTTAAAAATCTCTTTGGTTGCTTTTGCAGTATGCTTCGGGTCATTGTCCATCTGCACTGTGAAGCGCCGTCCAATGAGTTCTGAAGCATTTGACTGAATATGAGCATATAATATTGCCCAAAACACTTCAGAATTCATTCTGCTGCTTTTGTCAGCAGTCACATCATCAATAAATACAAGGGAACCAGTTCCATTGGCAGCCATACATGCCCACGCCATGATACTACCACCACCATGCTTCACTGATGAGGTGGTATTTTTTGGATCGTGAGCAGTTCCTTTCCTTCTCTTCTCTTCCCATCACTCTGGTACAAGTTGATCTTTGTCTCATCTGACCATAGGATGTTGTTCCAGAACTGTAATTGCTTTTTTAGATGTTGTTTGGCAAACTCTAACCTGGTCTTCCTGTTTTTGTGGCTCACCAATGGTTTGCATCTTGTGGTGAACCCTCTATATTCACTCTTGTGAAGTCTTCTCTTGATTGTTGACTTTGACACATATAAATCTACCTCCTGGAGAGTGTTCTTGATTTGGCCAACTGTTGTGAAGGGGTTTTTCTTCACCAGGGAAATAATTATTTTGTCATTCACCACAGTTGTTTTCTGTGGTCTTCCGGGTCTTTTGGTGTTGCTGAGCTCTCCGGTGCGTTCTTTCTTTTTAAGAATGTTCCAAACAGTTGATTTGGCCACATCTAATGTTTTTGCTATCTCTCTGATGGGTTTGTTTTGATTTTTCAGCCTAATGATGGCTTGCTTCACTGATAGTGACAGCTCTTTGGATCTCATATTGAGTTGACAGCAACTGATTCCAAATGCAAATGTCATGCCTAGAATCAACTCCAGACCTTTTACCTGCTTAATTGATAATGAAATAACGAGGGAATAGCCCACACCTGTCCATGAAATAGCTTTTGAGTTGATAGTCCCATTACTTTTGGACCCTTAAAAAGTGGGAGGCACATATTGAAACTGTTGTAATTCCTACACCATTCACCCGATTTGGATGTAATTACCCTCAAATTAAATCTGAAAGTCTGCAGTTAAAGCACATCTTGTTAGTTTCATTTCAAAACCATTGTGGTGGTGAATAGAGGCCAAAATATGAAAATTCTGTCAATGTCCCAATATTTATGGACCTGACTGTATGTACATATAGGGCCTGATTGAGAGATGTACACTAACCCGATGATTTAGCGCACATATCCGATTGTTAGAGGACTGCGATGTGTACTGTGCATGTGCAGCCCTCCATCTGTGAGTCCGCTCGCACTGCCTGCCAGCCGCCGCCTGATTGACAGGCTTCGGCGTTTGGTAGGCGGAGCAGGGGCGTTCCTCAGCAGTGTTTTCCGGGAGAGATGAGGCCAAGGTCTGCCACGGTGGATGCAGATTTCCTGTCCTCGCAAGTTGCCAGGACCCGGTTAGGCTGCGGTAAGCTTCAGCTACCTGTTACGATCCTCTAGCAATTTGCTAGGACCGAGATGGAGGTATTGGAGATACGTGGCACATAGAAGAACAGTCACAAGCAGAATATTAGAATAATGGCAGTTTACTTAATAAATGATATGGTGGACCAGGAGGGCCAGTACAAAAACAACATGTCCATGATGTAATAAGGAGCTGAAACAAGTGAAACCGAAAGATTGCATAAGAAAAGAGGTGTGTTAAACCTCTAGGATGGGGGCAGGCATGTATGCAAATTACTGTTTAGAGTTAGCCTATCGTTAGCAGGGGCGGGTTTTCAATAGAGACATTATATAAGGGGCTAGAAGTGAGGGCCAAAGCCTCTTGGTTCCAGATTCCTCCAGGACAGGGAAGTGCATTTTGTCAGTTGTTATTTTCCTTAATAAAACTCTCTTAGTGCTTCTCCTTCTTCTCTTCTTCTCTCCTCCTTTTCCTTATTGTATTTAGTCTCTTTTAATTTACTTCATATCATTGCTTTTACTTTTCCTTTCTGTCCTCAATCAGTGTCTTTTCTGATTTCTTGTTCTGCTGGGGGTGGGTGTAGCTATGTCCTGCCTAGTAATGAGCCTCCCCAGACCCTGGTCCCTGGCTCCACAGTTTCCCCATGTTATTAGGAGCTGCAGGTGTGGTTCCCCTATTGATAGTTCTATCTCCCCTCAGGCTGCAGCAGCTTTGTGGAAGGTGTGCCAGTGTGGGGGAGGGGTGCTTCCCTTTAGTCCTTAATGCCCCTGGTCAATATTATCTTTGTGGCTGCAATGGCCAGCACCATAGGCAAATGCAGGAGGGGTTTATGAGTGCCTTGCCTGAACCCCCCCTCAGCCCACACCATGATGACTACAATAGAAATAGCATATAATACTAAAGTTGCATGTTTTTTAGGATCCCCTCAGTGTCACAAATGAAATAACTAGCACTACAGTCCCTGTTGATCTTTTAAATGTGTCAGCCAGTAGAAAAAGTTAAAAAGCCAGTAATGAATATTGTTGTGCACCAACTAGATCTGGAAAACATGCACTGTACGGGGTGCACTGATATGGATCACCTATTGGATCAATTATTAATACTGGATAATACACCATCCAGTACATAAGGGGACCAATCTGTGCATCTATGTCCAGGACAGAGCATGGTTTCTTTTTCTGCCCTCTCCCAGATTCCCCAACTTGCTCATATGATCTGTAAAGGAGCCTGCACATGAAATAAAAAGATTCAGCTCACACAGGATGGCTCTACTTCTACATATAATTACTTACTGTGTTTGCTGGTCCTGTATATGCCAGAATTATATCATTCAGTACATTCGTATGATGTATTTTATAGATGGTCTAAGTGCTGATTATGCCCTCTTAATGGTAGAAAACAGTTGCCGCAAACAGTGTCAGTATTATGCTGGGCATTGAGGTATCATTGGGGGAATAGAATGCTTTAGTGATGCGTTATATGACAGTAAGGGGTAATGGCTTTGACACTGCTTTATTTATCTATAGCACCTAAGATCTAGCTTTTATCTCCTTTGAATCATTATTATCAGCCAATAGAGGAGATTGTATTATATACTGTATTCTGAGCATTTAACTTACAAAATAGACAGAATACATGTGCTACAGTGAATTTCTACAGGGTGCACAGCTTATTATTGCAATCACTGCCCCAAGCAGCTATCACCGGGAAGCTCCATTCTCAGCTATGCTCCTACTTCGACAAATATACATTGCTGGAGGTCACGCAGCCTTCGCGTCCTGCCTATGAGGGGTACAACGCGTGCAAAGCAGCTAGTTCAGTTCGTCAGGGCTAACAGCAGGCGTCTGGGGAAAATGCTTCGCCTTTAATAATTCCACATTAAAATGTCATTTTCGTCACCTCTGCTTGCGATGTGGTGGCAATCACCCAGTTGCCAAGTGTTTCAAGGGGGGTGCCCAGCAGCAGCCTGCACAGCCAGCAAAAGGCACAAGTGCTAAGTAAAGTTCCATCCCCTGTCCGTGTCACAGCGATAGCAAAATGGTTGAGTTGGTACCCGGTTCTGCAGGACGCAGAATTTTCGTTAAAAGGCTTCAGTTTTGGTTTTCGTTTACCTATTTGCAGGGATGTCGACACATATTCGCCTAGAAATTTGAAGTCTGCCTTTGAATTGCCTCACATTCTTAGGGAAAAAGTGGCTGGCGAGGTTAGCGCAGGCGCATTGCTGGGCCTTTTGCAGAACCCCCATTAGGGATCTTGTGAATTCCCCGGTGGGAGTGGTTCCCAAGAAAATTCCAGGAAAATAAGGGCTCATGCAACATCTGTCTTATCCGCCAGGCTCGTCAGTAAATTATGCCATACCAGTTGAGGTTTCCTCGGTGGTGTACCAGTCTTTTGACGATGCTTTGGACGTCATTAGGTGTTATGGTCCGGGCGCACTGATGGCTAAGATAGATGTTGAGTCAGCTTTTCGTCTACTTCCTTTGCACCCAGAGTCATTCCAGTTTATGGGTTTTTAGCTTGGACAACGGATATTGCATAGACAAATGCTTGCCTACGGGGTGTTCTGTGTCCTGTGCGTTTTTCGAGCATTTTAGCACCTTCCTACACTGGTGCGCGGAATTTATTTATTTAATTTTTGCGGTAGTCATGGAATAGCCCACTATCTCGATGACTTTCTGTGTGTCGGCCCTTCCGGTTCAGGCAGATGCAGTTATCTTTTGTTTTCTTTACGAGCGCTGTTTTTTCATTTGGAGTTCCCGTTGCTGTGGACAAAACGGAGGGCCCTTCCCCTTGTCATTCCTGGGTATCGAGATCTGTACCTCGGTGGGTTCTTGTCGCATTCCTCTCAATAAGCCTGTCAAGTAATGCCATAGCGGAATGCACGGCTTCCAGTAGAATTACCCTGCGGCAGGCGCAATCCCTCCTGGGCCTGTAAAGTAATTCCAATGGGCAGAGCTTTTTCACGTAAATTGGAAAGGGCCACGGCTGGTGTCACTAACCGAGACATTTGCTACGTTTATCCTCAGAGATTAAGCAGGACCTCTCTGTCTGGGTCTCGTTTCTTCGGGATTTTAATGGCGTTCGGTTGTGGATGTCTCCAGCCGCTGACAATTTGCAGCTGCAGCTGTTCACCGACGCAGCAGGCACCACGGGGTTCGGATGTTACCTTGATGGCTCCTGGTGCGTTGGCCGTTGGCTGGAAGAATGGGTGGGAAAGGGTTTGACTAAGGACTTACTCCTTCTCAAACTCTTTCCCATAATGGTTTCCTTGGAAATCTGGGGGGAATGGTTACGCAATCGCAGCATCATTATCAGGTGGGACAACCTGGGCATGGTCCATGCGATACAATCAGCAACATGCGGCTTCCCTGCTGGTTTTGCGCTTGCTAGCGCAGCTGTGCTCACATGTTTGCGCTGTAACATCATGTTTAAGGCAAGACACGTTCCTGGGGTGGAGAATGAGATAGACGATGCGTTATCACGTTTCCAGTGGGCTAGGTCCCGATCTGTGGCCCTGGTGCTGACGTTGTGCTTTGCCCCTCTTATGTTTGGCAGGTGATCGAGCCGGCATGGAGGGCTAAGCAGAACAGTCTTTAGCCCCCTCCACGTTGCGAGCATATCGGCAGGCATGGAATGAATGGGAAGATTATTCCCGTAGCAGCAAACAGGCAGGTAAGAGTCAGCATCGTTCGATGCTTTCTTTTATTTGGAGTCTCCGTTTGGCTGGCAGATCCAGGGCTTCTGTTGCGCGCTCTTTGGGGGGCATTGCATTTTATTGTAAATTGAAGGGCCAACCTGACTTTACTAAAAGTTTTCTGATAGTGAAGGCTTTAAAGGGTTGGGCACGGGTCTCCCGGCCAGTAGCTGACCGTAGGAGACCTGTGGACGCTCATCTGCTTCCGGCAGTATTAGGGGCGGTTCTCGGAGTGGCTCTTACTGCGTATGAGGCGGTCCTGATTCAAGTGGTGTTGTCGGAGGCTTTTCACGGCACCTTGAGGGTATCGGAGCTGGTGGCATCATCCAAATGGGTTGATGCCGCCATGCTCCTCTCGGATATCCTGGTCAGTGAGAGGTCTGTTCTCTGTAGGATTCGGCAGTCGAAGACCGACCAGACTGGTAGGGGTAGGTGGATCTCGTTGGGTCCATCTAGGGATGAACAGATCTGCCCCGTGGCACTAGCTATGCGGTATGAGTTATTGCGGCCGGATGTTCCTGGTTCATGACTCATGCATATGGACAGGACTCCGCTTACCAAATACCAGTTTGGTTGGTTTTTGAAGAGGTGTGTATCAGTTTTAGGCCTCCCGCCTCAAGATTTTGGTACACACTCGTTTCTGATCGGAGCCGCAACTTCGGCGGCAGCTGCGGGTTTCTCGGCATCAGAAATTAAGGCCCTAGGACATTGGAAATCGGATAGTTAAAAAAGGTTACATTCGACCTAGGCATGAAGGCCCTTTGTTTAAAGTCATTTCACAGTCTGTTCCGGTTACGTTTATATTTTATGCTTGCCTGGTTTTTGTCTTGTCTCATGTACTGTCCTGTCTTGTCTGTTACCCCTGTCCGTCCTACTCGGGATTAGCTACTCGCCATTGCTGGCAATGGGAGTCTTGAGGGATTTTACAATTTTTACCTGAACTGACGGATTCAATTCGGCTATTCTCAATCATTTAATTAGGCCATAGTCCATCCCTCAGCAGGTTTTTATTTTACCTCTTGCCGAGTTCACCTGTTTTTTCCCAATTCCCCCCCACCCATTCTTCCCCTTTGTGTCTTCTGTTTGTCTCAGCCACTTCAAATAGTAAAGTCGGTGACCAATAGAAAATTTTTCTTTTTGGCAGATACTCACTTATGTTCTATCAGATCCCACTAATACACCATAAAATTTTATTGTTTTATGACAATTACTAATTTTTTATTTACTGCTTTCCTCCACCTTTAGGATTGCTCTTTGACACGCAGGACATTTGGGTTATAGGCCACTCATATATTTTCTGGGCTGCTAGGTTTGAGTTCAGATCAAGCTCCAATTTTTGAATATTCAGCTAGGGTCCGTTGGATAGGTTCCAGAGATATGAGATGGCATTCCTTTTGTCCTAAACTGTTAGAGTATGCAAGGCTTTTTGGTAGGCCACGTATTTTGGTGGCTTATTTAGGAGGCAACGACTTAGGGCAGAGGTCCACTGTAGAATTACGAGTTGATATTGTCAACGATTTGGCGAGGGTGCTATCGGCCTGGCCCTTGTGTAAATTAATTTGGTCTTGCATTGTACCTCGACAGGTCTGGCGTGGGGTTAGGAGTTTTCCTGCTAATGACGAAGCTAGGAAGAAACTTAATTTCGCAGTTGCCAAATTTGTGATGGCCAATTATGGCCGTTTCATTTACCGTAATAACATTCAATTTCGATTTAGTTATATGTATAGACCTGATGGAGTTCATTTAACAGAGGAGGGTGTGTCATTGTTTATTGGGGATCTTTTTGAGGAGTTGGCGTTATTGGGGTAGTACTTGGTATGGTGGCGGTGCGGCGGTTCTATAAGCTGAACCTTGCTGTGGCGGGAAAGAACGGCAGTTCACCAGTCCAGGTGCAATTATGATTTAAGGGCGCTCCCTTCGTTGACTGGTAGTTGGCTGTACCAACCTAACGGGGGGCAGTATCATCACCTAAACGGGTGGGTAGTCAAGTTAGAGGGTGAGCGTTACCTTTTGTGTTTGACATGGTTTACATGGTTATGTGTATGCACTCTGGGCGATCTACGCCTGCTATGTCTTTTGTTGTTTGTGTGTGGGCATAGCAGATCTGGCTGATTTCTGGCCGTCCTTTCTTTGCCACCATACATCCTTAATTAATTTAAGAATTAATAAATAATATTAATTTCTCCAATAAATCGCCATCAAGTTATCTGCCAAATCCACGTCTCAGTGTCTTTATTTTATGTTAGTATGATAAGTGGTTTGCACACATGACAACACCTCATCCGATAGAAGGTTTATAGGACAGTCAATAGAATATACTGTAGACTTACAGTCCAAACTAAAGTTGTTAAATGGCCTGGAGGGCCTAGTAGACAGGGATGCTTGAAACGTGGTGTTGAAGCAGGATTGCTGTATGGCCTGGAGGGCCTAGTAGACAGCGATGCTTGAAACGTGGTGTTGAAGCAGGATTGCTGTATGGCCTGGAGGGTCTAGTAGACAGCGATGCTTGAAACGTGGTGTTGAAGCAGGATTGCTGTACGGCCTGGAGGGCCTAGTAGACAGCGATGCTTTAAACGTGGTGTAGAAGCAGGATAGCTGTATGGCATGGAGGGCTCTGCAGACAGCGAAGCTTGAACCCAGGGTACTAGGGTCACTTAGAAGCCGGTGAGCAGGATACACGCAGCATGTACAAATTATATCTGGAAGTATGGATGCACAGAGAGCAGGTTGCATAACCAAAAGTTCCACATGCAAACTCTATAGCCGACAGGGCGGCGACAGTCCAGGAAGTTCAAATAGGATCAGCTGCCAATCAGGCAACACTAGGAGGAAACATGTGACATCCTCTGACGTCTGGGTCTCCTAGCAACCGGCAACCTAGAAGCATGGTCAGGAGCAGGAGGTATACTGGCAGGAGAAAAGTCCTGGACTGGACTTGTAACACTACCGCAGCCTGGCCAAAGGGGCAATTATCGCGATGGTGATCCCAGGCTGCGACCTTGGTCGCAACGCTGGGATCGAATGTGCAGCAAGGAGGTGTCTATTTCCTACAGATAACTCCTGCTGCGTTTGCGCACAGCCGCCAGTGTGCGTCTCTGCAATTCCGTCCATCTCTGAATCAGACCCATGGACCATTAGTCATTGTATTTTTCCTTGGCATAAAGCTGAGTGCAAGCTCCTACTCTCCATTATCAGCTATTGTCAGGCAAAAATGTAACAAAAAGTTGATATTGTACATCCAACTTCTTATTGTTCCTGTACAGGCAGGGAGTAACCAGTGTGCAGTTGGTCAGTGTAACCCATTAACCAGCTCTAGAAGGGTGTTGCTTAAATATCTGTATATGTTAGATATGGTAAATAAAAATCTTTATAAAAAAACATCAAACATGTTGTACACCAGTGGTTCCCAAACTGGGTGCAGTGGCATCCTGGGGTGCCTCAGGACACTTGCAGGGGTGCCTCGGGCTGGTGGTACAAATCATACCGTGTGTATGCACCATAAGGGTGACATACAAACACAATTTATTTAATTTACTTTTTGCTGAATTTAACTTTTGGCCCAGGAGTGCAGTGGGAAAAATACTGATACTCTAGGGCGCCGTGATTCAAGACAGTTTGGGAAACACTGATGTACACTCTGAATTTTAAGCAAATCCGCTTCTGCAGACTTTTGCAATTGAAAAAGAATTTTCTCAGTTGTTACATTGCTCTTAAATACAGAAACTCAGAAACTTCCAAATAGAAAATGGAATTGATTTGTAGGCAGGGCCAGATTAACAATGGGGCGGATGGAGCTGCAGCCCCAGGCCTCCACATAGAAATAGGCCCATTGTCATGACAACATGATGTTGACTGGCCATCTGCTCTCCACACGGTCAGCCATAAATCATAAGTAGTAAATTTGTATTTCTATTTACCTCACAAAATGAAGGATTTTTTTCCTTTTACATATTTAGGGAGACATTGGAGCAGAGAGTATAAGGGGGTACACGCCCAAATGGCACTGGCCACACCCACACAGCACTGGGCACACCTCCTCTGCTTCTCATAATAGGCCCTTTGGTCATTTTCAGCTCCAGGCCCATGTGGCCCTCAATCCGGCCCTGTTTGTAGGTATGATTTGTTCCTGTTTGTCCCCCATGTGCATAAACCTGTATAACCCCTTCTTCTACCTTTTACATTTATTCTAACTAGGGGTGAGCGGGTTCGGATTTCTGAAATCCGAACCCCCCCGAGCCCCCCCGATCCGAGGCCGATCCGAGTCAGGCTCGACTTTTCCCGCATGACTCGGATCTGAAATCGAGGCAAAACGTCATCATCCCGCCTTCCGGGTCTCGTGGGTTTTGGATTCTATATAAGGTACCCGCGGCGGCGCCATTTTCTCACTCGGCTGTGGACAGTGAAGAGGGTGGGTGGGAGATAGGGCTGGCTGGGCTGTGTAGTGTAGTGCAGTGTGGTGTTGTGCTGTGCTGCGCTGTGCTGCTGTTGTCCATAGGGGCTGTGTCCACTCCTCCAAAGTCCATAGGGGCTGGCTGTGTTGTGCTGTGCTGCTGTTGTCCATAGGGGCTGTGTCCACTCCTCCAAAATCCATAGGGGCTGGCTGGACTGTGTTGTGCAGTCAGTTGTCCATAGGGGCTGTGTCCATTCCAAAGTCCTGTGCAGTGTCCCAGTCCTAAAGGGGTGCTGTAGTGTTGTCCAGGGGGTGCTCTGTCCATCAGGGGTGCTCCCCACAAGTGCAAAAAAAAATAAAACATTTCTGTGTTTGTGACTTGTGTGCGCAGTAGCCGCACGTGCATCAACAAAGTAGTGCCAAGCGTGCGCCTGTGTCCCATACGTAAAGGGTCGGCTGGCTTGTCCGTTAAAGGGTGCTGTAACCCCCAAAGGGCACTCCAAACAAAATAAAAAAATATATTTTTTGTGTTTGTGAATTGTGTGCGCAGTAGCCGCACGTGCATCAACAAAGTAGTGCCAAGCGTGCACCTGTGTCATAGGTAAAGGGCCGGCTGGCTTGACCGTTAAAGGGTGCTGTAACCCCCAAAGTGCACTCCAAACAAAATAAAAAAATATATTTTTTTGTGTTTGTGAATTGTGTGCGCAGTAGCAGCATGTGCATCAACAAAGTAGTGCCAAGCGTGCACCTGTGTCATAAGTAAAGGGCCGGCTGGCTTGACCGTTAAAGGGTGCTGTAACCCCCAAAGTGCACTCCAAACAAAATAAAAAAATATATTTTCTTGTGTTTGTGAATTGTGTGCGCATTAGCCGCATGTGCATCAACAAAGTAGCATGAAGCGTGCGCCTGTGTCATAGGTAAAGGGCCGGCTGGCTTGTCCATTAAAGGGTGCTGTTACCCCCAAAGCGCACTTCAAACAAAATAAAAAAACATTTTCTTCTGTGTTTGTGAATTGTCTGCACTGTACGTGCATCCTCAAAGCAGCAGCACCAAGCGTGCGTCTGTCTGTTAAAAGGTGGTGTAACCCCCAAAGTGCGCTCCACAAAGAATAAAAAATTCTTCTTTTTTTTTCTGTCTTTGTGAATTGTGTGCACTGTAGCTGCACGTGCATCAACAAAGGAGCAGCGCCAAGCGTGCGCCTGTGTCCCATAAGTAAAGAGCCGGCTGGCTCATTTCTTAAAGGGTGGTGTAACCCACAAAGTGCACTAGTCTCCAACAAAAATAAAAAATTATTTTCTGTGTTTGTGTGCGCCTTAGCCGCACGTATATATCAATATAACATAAATGGAGGACCAAACTTTCTACGATACAAATAAAATAGGGAAAGATCAAGAACCACTTCCTCCTAGTGCTGAAGCTGCTGCCACTAGTCATGACATAGACGATAACATGCCATCAACGTCGTCTGCCAAGGCCGATGCCCAATGTCATAGTAGAGGGCACATACAATCTTGTTAAAAACATTTAAATCATCTGAGGAGAAACGTAAACTTGCCAATATGCCATTTACGACACGGAGTGGCAAGGAACGGCTAAGGTCTTTCCCTATGTTCATGACTAGTGGTTCAGCTTCACATGATGATGGAAGCCCTCCTCCCGCTAAAAAAATCAAACGAGTTAAGCTGGTAAAAGCATAGCAAAGAACTGTGCATTCTAAGAAGATATCACAAATCCCCAAGGAGAGTCCAAGTGTGGTGGCGGTTGCGATGCCTGACCTTCCCAGCACTGGACAGGAAGAGGTGGCTCTTTCCACCATTTGCACGCCCCCTGCAAGTGCTGAAAGGAGCACCCACAGTCCACTTGCTGATATGCAAATTGAAGATGTCACTGTTGAAGTACAACAGGATGAGGATACTGGTGTAGCTGGCGCTGAGGAGGAAGTTGGCGAGGAGGATTCTGATGGTGATGTGGTTTGTTTAAATCAGGCTCCGGGGGAGACAGTTGTTGTTCGTGGGATGAAAAAACCCATCACGGTCATGCCTGGGCAGAAGACCAAACATTCCACCTCTTTGGTCTGGCAATATTTCTATCCAAATCCTGACAACAACTGTCTTGCCATATGTACCATATGTAAAGGTGAAATAAGTAGGGGTAGGCACGTTAACCACCTAGGAATTCCTCCCTTATACGGCACCTGCAGCGCGTTCATAAAAAGTTACTGTCAAGTTCAGAAACTTTGGCTAAGACCGTAAGCAGTCCAGGGACACCTAAATCCCGTTGTCCTGTTGTATCCAAGCGCCTGCAAACCACACCGTCAACTCCCTCCTCATCAATTTCCTCCTTAGTCAGGATCAGAAGTAGTCCTGCAGGCCATGTCACTGGCATGACTGACTCTCCTATCCGGGATTCCTCCGGAGGATCCTGCATTGCTACGCCTCCTCCTGCTGCCGCTGCTGCTGTTGCTGCTGCTGGGAGTCGTTCATCATCCCAGAGAGGAAGTAGGAACACCACTACTTTTACTAAACAATTGACCCTCCAACAGTCCTTAGCGAGGAGGATGAAGTACGACAGCAGTCATCCTGAAGCAAAACGTATAACTCAGGCCTTGACTGCTATGTTGGTGTTAGACGTGCATCCGGTATCTGCCATTAGTGCAATGGGATTTAGACAATTCATGGAGGTAGTGTGTCCCCGGTTCCAAATCCCATCTAGATTCCACTTCACTAGGCAGGCGATACCGAGGCTGTACAGAAACGTCACAAAAAGTGTCCTCAGTGTCCTGAAAAATGCGGTTGTACCCAATGTCCACTTAACCACGGACATGTGGACAAGTGGAACAGGGCTGACTAAGGACTATATGACTGTGACAGCCCACTGGGTAGATGTATCACCTTACGCAGCAACAACAGCAGCATCACCAGAAGCAGCATCTCAGAAACGCCAGCTCGTTCCAAGGCAGGCTACGCCGTGTATCACCAGTTTCAGTAAGAGGCACACCGCCGACAACCTCTTAGAGAAACTGAGGGAAATCATCGCCCAGTGGCTCACCCCACTTAGACTCTCCTGGGGATTTGTGATATCTGACAACGCCACCAATATTGTGCGGGCATTACATCTGGGCAAATTCCAGCACGTCCCATGTTTTGCTCACACAATAAACTTGGTGGTGCAGAATTTTCTGAAAAGCGACAGGGGCATGCAGGAGACGCTTTGGGTGGCCCGAAAAATTTCTGGCCACTTTCGTCATTCAGCGACAGCGTGCCGAAGACTGGAGCGCCAGCAAACACTCTTGAACCTGCCCTGCCATCACCTGAAGAGAGGTTGTAACGCGGTGGAACTCAACCCTCTATATGCTTCAGAGGATGGAGGAGCAGCAAAAGGCCATTCAAGCCTATACATTCACCTATGACATAGGCAAAGGAGGGGGTATGCACCTGACTCAAGCGCAGTGGAGAATGATTTCCGTGTTGTGCAAGGTTCTCCAGCCCTTCGAACTTGCCACACGTGAAGTCAGTTCAGACACTGCCAGCTTGAGTCAGGTCATTCCCCTCATCAGGCTTTTGCAGAAGCAGCTGGAGAAAGTGAAGGAGGAGCTAAGACGGAGCGATTCCGCTTGGCATATGGGACTTGTGGATGAAGCCCTTCATTCGCTTTGCCAGGATTCCAGGGTGGTCAATCTGTTGAATTCAGACCACTACATTTTGGCCACCGTGCTCGATGAAAGGTTTAAAGCCTATGTGGTGTCTCTCTTTCCAGTCGACACAAGCCTGCAGAGGTGCAAAGACCTGCTGGTGAAAACACTGTCAGCTGAAGCGGAACGTGACACGTCAACAGCTCCTTCTTCATTTTCTCCCACAACTGGGGCTGCCAGGAAAAAACGTAGGTATCCTAAGCAACCCGCTGGCGGTGATGCAGGGCAGGCAGGACCACGTTTGGACATCTGGTCCGGACTGAAGGACCTGGCAACAATTTCTGACATGCCTACTGTCACTGCATATGATACTGTCACCATTGACAGAATGGTGGAGGATTACATCGGTGACAGCATCCAAGTAGGCATGTCAGACAGTCCGTACCTGTACTGGCAGGAAAAAGAGGCAATTTGGAGGCCCCTGTACAAACTGGCTCTATTTTACCTGAGTTGCCCCCCCTCCAGTGTGTACACCGAAAGAGTGTTTAGTGCAGCCGGGAACCTTGTCAGCGAAAGGCGTAGGAGGTTGCTTCCACAAAATGTGGAGAAGATGATGTTCATAAAAATGAATTACCAACTCTTCCAGGGAGACCAGCCTCCAGAACGTACAGAGGGACCTGTGGTGGTGGATTCCAGCGGGTACGAGTTAATAGTCTGTGAGGATGAGGATGTACACAACACTGAAGAGGGTTCAGGAATCGGTGGATGAGGAGGATGAGGACGACATCTTGCCTCCGTAGAGCCAGTTTGTGCAGGGACAGATTAATTGCCAGCTTGTTTTGTGGGGGCCCAAATGAACCAATCATTTCAGCCACAGTCGTGTGAATGATTGGTTTGTTAAAGTGTGCATGTCCTGTTTATACAACATAAGGGTGGGTGGGAGGGCCCAAGGACAATTCCATCTTGCACTTCTTTTTTTTCTTTGCATTATGTACTGTTTGGGGCCTAGTTTTTCAAACTGCCATCCTGTCTGCCGCTGCAGTGTCACTCTTAGATGGGCCACGTGTTTGTGCCGCCCACTCGTGACGCTTAGCATAGCCTTTTGGACATAAAAACACTATTGTGAGGTGTTCAGAATAGACTGGAAATGAGTGGAAATTAAGGTTATTGAGGTTAATAATAGCATAGGAGCAAAATAACCAACACATTCTGTGATTGTAGCTGTTTTTATTCTTTTTTTAAAAAAAATACAGATCCAAAACACAAAACCCAGAACCCAAAACATGGAAGGGTGGTTTTGGCATAACCAATCCAGATCCAAAACACGAAGAAAGATCCAGATCCAAAACACAAAACACGAAAAGTGGGCGGTGCACACCCCTAATTCTAACACAAACAGTTTGCTTGCAGTCCACGAGGGTAAGGCATATGGCACAACCATTTTAAAATGAATTACGCATTTCCCATATTTCTTCAAAAATACTAATAATGTGCAAAGGTGGCTTACCGTAATTCTCCGGGAAGTATACAGCTGCACATCGCGACCACAAATCCCTGATCATTTTTTTGCCCCCCATTATTTCTCCATGACGTCATAATTTGTGCAGCGTTATTTGACACAGAGGGCCTGATTTAGACCCGCTCGCAAGCGGGTCAATGGTGGCCCAGTGTGCACGCGCGAGCGCAAAAAGCACTCGCTCTGTGGCTCGCTACAAAAGGGGCGGCTTTCAATGTTGATCGACAGCTCGCCCCGTTTTATAGGCGTGGCGGGGGGGTGGCTTCACCAACGGAGGCGTTCCTGAGCGAATGCCTGCCGTTTGTGGGCGGCCCCACTGACATCACAAGTGATGTCAGTGGGAGAGCTTCCGGCTCTATTAGGGCTGGAAGCTCTCTGGGGTTTGTGGCCATGAGACCCTACCACAAGGGTCTCGCCGCAAGCCCGATGGTCGCGATGGTGGTCACCTACAGCTATGCGAGCGGCCAGGAGGCCGCTCCTGAAAGAAAAAAAAAAACGCCCGGCCACTGAAGGGCGCCGCTGAGTCCACAAAAAGAAAATGAATCGCATAATTCATAGCTGAGTGGCATGTAATGAATTTGTGGCACAGCTGTGTGGCATATTATGAATTTGCGACAGTGTTATAAGGTGCATTATGATTTTGGAGCGCTGCTGTGTGTAATACTCTATATAGTATATTATGAATTTGGGATACTGCTGTGTGGCATGTTTTTGAACTGGGGAGACTGATACGTGGCATATTATGAATTGTAGGGAGCAGGGGCGGTTGGTGAAATGTTGCCTAGGGTGCCCGGGAACTTTGCACCGGCCCTGGATCACAAACGGCTCTTACGCTGTACACAATAAGTGTCTCACTTTCCTGTGGGCGGTAAACTGTAGCAGGACCAGTCATCTCCCCAGGCTGTTTTCTTTTTTTTTGCAGGCGCACCACCTGGCAAGAAACAGCTACCACCCGGCACTAACCCCGCCCCGCGCACCGCGTCCTCTGTTGCCCAGTCACCCTCAATATGTCCTTGTTGCCACAGACACAGATGCGAGCTGCGCCGACATCACATGTTCTGTCCATCACACATGAACACATTAAAGAGAGTAGACCTGAGTCCCCTCTCTGTCTGTGTAGGAGCTGAAAAAAAATATGTGGGGACAGTGTCTGGGAGCTATATAATGCAAAATTCTGTGGTGCCAGCAAGTGGGGACAGTATCTGTGTGGACAGTGGCCTTATTCGGAGGGAGCTCAATCGTGCGCATGCGCGAGACCCTGGGACCGACGGGGAAGCCGTCGCTCCAGGTCTCGCACCAAAGGGGGCGTGCTGTCGATGTTGATTGACAGCACGCCCCCTTTGGTGGGCATGCCGGGGGCGTGGCTGCCAGACGGAGGCGTTCCCATGGGAACGCCTACCGTCTGGGTCCGGCCCCACTGACATCACTAGTGATGTCAGTGGGAGTGATTTTGGCTCTGATAGAGCCAAAATCACTCCAGGGCTTGCGGTCACCGAGACCCTACCGCAGGGTCTCGTCGCAAGCCCGATGGTAGCGATGGTCTTGACCATCGCGACCATCATCATGGACTCTCGCATAAGCTGTGGGTGGTAACCCACAGCTATGCGAGCGTCCAAGAGGCCGCTCCAAGTTTAGGTAGGAGGGCCCTGATTCAGAGCGAGCGCTCTGGTCAGAGCGTCCGGCTCTGAATCAGGCCCAGTATCTGTAGGGACGGTATCTGTGTCAGTATCTGTAGGGACGGTATCTGTGTCAGTATCTGTAGGGACGGTATCTGTGTCAGTATCTGTAGGGACGGTATCTGTGTCAGTATCTGTAGGGACGGTATCTGTGTCAGTATCTGTGACAGTATCTGTAGGGACGGTATCTGTGTCAGTATCTGTGACAGTATCTGTAGGGACGGTATCTGTGACAGTATCTGTAGGAACGGTATCTGTGTCAGTATCTGTGTCAGTATCTGTAGGGACGGTATCTGTGTCAGTATCTGTAGGGACGGTATCTGTGTCAGTATCTGTGACAGTATCTGTAGGGACGGTATCTGTGTCAGTATCTGTGACAGTATCTGTAGGGACGGTATCTGTGTCAGTATCTGTGACAGTATCTGTAGGGACGTATCTGTGTCAGTATCTGTGACAGTATCTGTAGGGACGGTATCTGTGTCAGTATCTGTGACAGTATCTGTAGGGACGGTATCTGTGTCAGTATCTGTGTCAGTATCTGTAGGGACGGTATCTGTGTCAGTATCTGTGTCAGTATCTGTGACAGTATCTGTAGGGACGGTATCTGTGTCAGTATCTGTGTCAGTATCTGTAGGGACGGTATCTGTGTCAGTATTTGTGACAGTATCTGTAGGGACGGTATCTGTGTTCAGTATCTGTGACAGTATCTGTAGGGACGGTATCTGTGTCAGTATCTGTGACAGTATCTGTGACAGTATCTGTAGGGACGGTATCTGTGTCAGTATCTGTGACAGTATCTATAGGGACGGTATCTGTGTCAGTATCTGTGACAGTATCTGTGTGGACGGTATCTGTGTCAGTATCTGTGTCAGTATCTGTAGGGACGGTATCTGTGTCAGTATCTGTGACAGTATCTGTAGGGACGGTATCTGTGTCAGTATCTGTGTCAGTATCTGTAGGGACAGTATCTGTGTCAGTATCTGTGTCAGTATCTGTGACAGTATCTGTAGGGACGGTATCTGTGTCAGTATCTGTGACAGTATCTGTGACAGTATCTGTAGGGACGGTATCTGTGACAGTATCTGTAGGGACGGTATCTGTGTCAGTATCTGTGACAGTATCTGTAGGGACGGTATCTGTGTCAGTATCTGTGACAGTATCTGTAGGGACGGTATCTGTGTCAGTATCTGTGACAGTATCTGTAGGGACGGTATCTGTGTCAGTATCTGTGACAGTATCTGTAGGGACGGTATCTGTGTCAGTATCTGTGACAGTATCTGTAGGGACGGTATCTGTGTCAGTATCTGTGACAGTATCTGTAGGGACGGTATCTGTGTCAGTATCTGTGACAGTATCTGTAGGGACGGTATCTGTGTCAGTATCTGTGACAGTATCTGTAGGGACGGTATCTGTGTCAGTATCTGTGACAGTATCTGTAGGGACGGTATCTGTGTCAGTATCTGTGTCAGTATCTGTGACAGTATCTGTGTGGACAATATCTGTGACAGTATCTGTAAAATAAATTCGGTGGTGCCAGCACTTAAAAACATGATGCTGATGTCACTGGAGGGAACAGATCCTACAGACTTTGATTATGAAAAAGCAGCAGACGACTGGGCCTCTAAGAAGAAGAAAATGAATATATAAAATGTTATTTCAAGTTTAAATCATTATAATGTCAGGGTTTAAAACATTTTATTACTGCGAAGGCCCCCACCTGGCTACTTCTAAATGCCACCCGGCAGGAAAATATTCTGGGGAAAATACTGAGGACAGTGATCTCTCACCTTCTGTTTTACTGTTTTGTTATTTTTACTCTACTCTTACGCATGAGTGCAGAGGGGGGGGCAGTATTAAATACCCGTGCCCCGGCTTGTTGGAGGGGCCTGGGTCAGCTGCTGAGGGGGACATTGTCCCTCTTTGCTGCGCATATTATTTTTGTCATTTTATCCAGAGGGGGTGTGGCTAGGCCTCCCATATTTGGCCCCCCAGCCCAGCCGACCTCTGATTAGAGCTGTAGAACATTCTCAGGGCTAGACCAGCATCTAGCCAATCAGTGCTGTAGAACATTCTCAGGACTAGACCAGCATCTAGCCAATCAGTGCTGTAGAACATTCTCAGGATTAGACCAGCATCTAGCCAATCAGTGCTGTAGAACATTCTCAGGACTAGACCAGCATCTAGCCAATCAGAGCTATAGAACATTTTCAGGACTAGACCAGCATCTAGCCAATCAGAGCTATAGAACATTTTCAGGACTAGACCAGCATCTACCCAATCCGAGCTGTAGAACATTCTCAGGACTAGACCAATCTAAAGCCAGTAAAAGTCTCAGAACATTCTCAGGACTAGATCTGCCAAAAGTCAATCAAGGCATTATAATATTCTCAGGAATAAACCATCCAATAGCCCTTCAGAGCATAACAACATTCTCAGGACCAGACTATCATCTAGCCATCACAATATTAGACCATTCTCAGGGTTAGACCAAAAAAATAACTAATCAGATCATTAGAACATTCTCAGGACTAGATCAACCCATAGCCAATCAGAACATTTGACCATTCCCACGACTAGACCAACCAATAGTCAATCAGAGCATTAGAACATTTTCAGGACTAAACCAACCAATAGCCAATCAGAGAAGTAGAACATTGCCAGGACAAGGCCAACATACAGCCAATCGGAACAGTAGAACAATGCCAGAACTAGGCTGGCATCTAGCCAATCAGAACAGTAGAACCTTGCCAGAACTAGACCAACATATAGCCAATCAAAAAATTAGAACCTTACCAGAACTAGGCCAACATCTAGCCAATCAGAACAGTAGGGTGTTCTCAGGATTAGACCAGTCTGTAGCGAAACAGCATTAGTAGTCAATCGGAGCATTCTGAGGACTAGACCAACTTGTAGCCAATCAGCGCAATAGGGCACTCACAACACACAGGTTAAAGAGCCAACTACAAAAGAAACATCAAAATATACTTGTAAAACAAACCTCTACACAAAGCAAAGTTTACACATCTAACTGTAGATTTAACCTTTCTCAGCCTCCCCGTAGAGAATTCCTTATTACAACAAGTGTTATTAAGATTATTATTGAGGAGTGTGATAAAAAGCTTCAGTCATTGTGCTCCCACACACTATCGCCCCGGTCACTAGCTTACCCCGTCATGGAGTTTTTATTGTCGGGCTCTGTCCTCTACAACAGTGACAGATTTACAGGGGATCTCACACTCAGGGTCTGATATTCCCACCATGGCTGATTATCCACCACTAATTTGAACCATTGACCGAGATGATCAATAAATATTAAATCTCACTGCGCACGACACCGTACAAAGACGCCGTCCTGTCTGTGCTCCCAAGCTATTTCAATTAATATTGAAAAATAATTTACAGCCATATACAACGTACTCAGCGAGCGGATGATTTGACATATTACCCTATGCATTAATTCATGCTAATGGGCCACAGAACCATCTGTTGCATCTTTAGTTTTCTTTTATTGCCTGTAGTTTTCTGAACGGTTTTAATTAGTAATGACTAAGTCTGATGCAATAAAATGGTAACAACTTGAGTCAAATACCGTTTTGCTTACTCCTTTCATACACAATTACACAGGCTGGCTCTCTACAGGGACGCGGCCGCATTAATAATATATTCATGCTGTCTTTCGCTGAATGAAATCACTGGATTGAATTACCTAATTTTCCTACGTATCTTCTCGCCTGACAAAATAACAAATAGCGCATCTTATTTCAGTATACTAGTGGTAAATGATAGGTTTGTTTAACTGTTGGGGCTTCGGCTGCTATTCGGTGCTAGAGAGGGTTATGGTAAACGTCACCTGCCTACTGATGCGGCAGCCATTTTGTGAACATAACAAATATTTAACCTATCAATTCACTAGGAACTTGTGTAATCGATTATGCATTAGGCACTGTGGGGTAAATTTACTAAGATTCGGTTTTTTTTGGCCCGTGTTTGACTGTTATGTAAACACGGATGGGTACGGATGAACGCGGGAGTTTATTTTTGAAATATACTCGGGAATTTACTATGTTAGCGTATTTTCCAAAACCGTGTTTTACGATGGTGCATATTAGTTGACCGTATTTTGCTGTTGAAATCAGTAATACGGGCGTTTTGTTACACGGCCGTCTTTGTTATTTGCGGCCACATTCATGTACGGGATGCACAATATCAGACGTTTCTGATTGGTGGAAAGTGTTCTATGTTGGAGTGTCATGCCAGAGCCTAATAAATACGTCCCAAACCGTCCGTACCTCGTGGGTTTAGTGAGTGGAGTAGGGAGAGGTAGTTGGAGTTTGGTGAGTAGTTGGTGGATTGGTGCTTTTTTTTCGCTTTCTGAGTGTAGTGTTGTGTGTGTAGGTTGTCTTGTGCTTTTTGGTGTCTTGGTTTTTATTAGTCATTTTATTGTCTTCTGATTCAGCAAATATCGCAGTTGCAAAGCCGCTCGCAGGCAGTTTTGCAATTGCGATCCTTACAATAATGCAAATGCAGCAGGAGGTGTATGAGGTGTATGACACCCCCTGATGCATTTGCGATCCCAGCACTGCGACGTAGGTCGCAGGCTGGGATCACCATCGCGTCCATCGGTGGTCGATGGTCACGATGGTGGACGGCGGAAGGCCAGCTGAGTAAGGCTCAGCTTAATCAGGCTGGCCGGCTTGCGAGCCCAGCAGACTGCGTACGTCCATGCAGTTCCTGGGCTGGCCACTCTCGGAAAATATGTCAGGGTCAGAGGTTAGTGAGGTGGAGGGGGTTGTAGGGCCTGATTCAGAGCCGCTCGTAAGCGGCCACTCGTTCGCTCCGAGCGATGTTCGCACATCTGTGCATGCGTATGGGTTGTAATACGCATGCGCGAACCAGTCATTGCGGTCAGAAATTGTGTGCTCGCAAAATAGCGAATGCCTGCTAATTTGAGTGACAGGATGAGGCGTTTGTGGGTGGTAACAGGGGAAGGTGCTTGAAAACGGGGAGTGGAGATCCGAACGCAAGCGTGCTTAAAGGTCAAAACGGGCGTTTTAAGGGTGTGCATAATTAACAAAGCAGTGTCATCGACCACGTCACTTGGTTGTCTCTTAGCCTGAACTAGGAAAATCCAACCACAAGCACTGCGAGCAGTTCAGACGCCTTTCGATGTACTCGATTAATCTAATAAATAGCGGAGATGACGTAGGATGCGAGCGGCCAGGGGGCGTTTTAAAAAAAATAGCGAGCGCATGTTTCGTTCGCTCGTTCAGACATAGAGGCGTCAACAGACCGCAAAGAGCGAGCGCTCTATTTAAATATCCGGCCCCTTCTTCTGAACGAGCGAGCGCAAATAGCGTCCGGCTCTGAATCAGGCCCTCAGTCCTCTGATGATGATAGTACTGCTGTTGCACCCAGGAGAAGCACCAGGACCAGGACTGGTCGCTTGGTGAAAATTTCCTTTGGTGAAAACATGGCCTTAGTGGCCGAGGTCATAAGGTATCACTGTCAGGTTTTGGGCGCAAGGCAGCACGGGTATCTACCCATAAAAAAATGCCATATGGGAGAAGGTGTTGGCGGCAGTAAATGCTGAGGGTCATGTGCGCAGGACCATAGATATCTGCAAAAAAACGCCTGTCAGACATCACGTGCCGTGTCAAAAAGATGGGGAAGGAGGTAAAGTCTGCAGGGGGCACAGGTGGTGGCTCTGCCTATGTTGCAGAATATCTGGACTAGGAGGAGCCCCAGAAGGTGCTCATTCCTCCCGTGGAGCGCACGAATGTGCGTGAGAACAACGCATCCAGGCAGGCTGGTAATTATATTTTTATGGTAATTATTGACTAAATGTTTGAGCCATGTTGTTTTGACAGTGGTTGTGTTTAAGGCTGTATGTGCTTCCAAGCCATCTTATATCGTATTGTATTTGCTGGGTTTTATAGTGATGTATAATGTATTGAGTGCCTCATTCAGCAAGGAACGCAGTTGCTTATACGCACGCAATCGGTCGATTGTTGCGTATTGTGCAGTCGTACGCATCGCAGTTCACGTGTGCGAACTAGCCACTGCGACCGGGACAGCGATCACAGTAACTACGTAGACCCATGGCAGAGTGACTGACGGGAAGCACCGTTTGTGGGTGGTGATGGGGGGGGGGGGGGTGGTCGGGGAAACGCAGGCGTACCAGTGCATTTGAACGCCGTTGCGGGGGCATGCATAAATTATCCATTGTGATGCCATACGTAGCTTGTGTACTCACTGCGTGCGACGAGGTTAGCGATTCCTGAGGAAGGTCAGAGCTTGTGCAAGTGTGCGTGAGGCTGCGATGGTACTCACTGTTACCGATGGTTTAGCAAAGTATTACTGATGTGTGTAAGGGGAAGTGGGCATCCTTATGTTGGGCTGCGATGGCATAGCGATCACAGACATTAGCATATTTTCGCAGCGGGACTGTTTTTGATTGAGAGTCACAAATTTATACGTACAATTATAAGGTGTATAGCAGATTGAGGGGTCTATTTACTAAGCAGTGTTAGGAGACAGAGTGAAAAGTGATAAGAAAGTGATAAGGTGCCAGCCAATCAGCTCCCAAATGTCATTTTTCAAACACAATCTGTGAGATGACAGTTGGGAGCTGATTGGCTGGCACCTTATCACTTTCTTATCACTTTTCACTCTGTCTCCTAATACTGCTTAGTAAATAGACCCCCCAAAACAGTATTGGCCTCAATAAATTTAGTTCCCTTCATCATCTAAGTCAAATGTGAGTTGATTGATTTGAAAGTTGCTGTGATTCGAATGGAACTTCTAACATTTAAAGATAAAGAAAGTATTTACACACACTGGGCCTAAATCTGTATCAGGTCGTCTGTAACCATCGTGGGTCTAATCCACTACGGATCGCTATTCTGCTTATACGCACGCAGCGCAGTTGCTAATATTAGCGGTGACATGTAAATGTTTGCATTCGCTTTGCGATCGCAGCCTGACATAAGGACGCCCACTTCCCCTTACACCATACTTACCTACTTTGCTGGGCAGCTTTCCGGGAGCAGCAGGAGAGGACCTGCTGCTCTCCTCTTCGGGGGGCGGGGCCAGACGATAGACGGCATTAGGCCCAGCCCCCTTTACAGAAAACCCCCGTGATTCGCGGGTCCGTGAGGAGGGGGCGGGGCTAAATGACGCGATTTGCCTAATTTAGCCCCGCCCCTTCCCGACGGACCCGATAATTTCAGGTAAAATCGCCCCATCCTGCCCACTTCACTAGGAAGTGGGCGGGATGCGGGAGATATGCCTACTCTTCCGGGATCGCGGGGGGTTACCCGAAAAATCGGGAGCCTCCCGCGATTCCCGGGAGAGTAGGCATGTATGCCTTACACACATCCGTATACTAGGGCAACATAGCGATATAATTGGTAACATCGTACTCATACGCACAGCTAAGGCAGGTCGGGCCTCGCTCAGGAATTGCTAACTTCAGCGCACGCTATGAGGCCTCAGGCTACGAATGGTATTGCAGTGGCTAATTTATGCACGTCCCTGCAACGCCGTCCCAACGCACTGGCACGCCTGCGTTTGCCCGGACATCCCCCCTCCAATCACCACCCACAAACGGCGCTTCCTGTCAATCACTCTGCCATGGGTCTGCGTATAAGCAACTGCGTTCTAGCTGAATCAGGCCCAATGTCTGCTCAGTATCAATACTTTAATTCACAGTCACCTTCATATGAAGAGCAAAAAATACTACTCCAGCAGTATGCAAATTCGGCAAAGTGATGTCATGGGAAGCGAGCTCTCGCTAAGGCATAAGCACACCCACTTTAGCTGTGCGAGCGATCGCTCTGTGTATGCAGACGCCCATTAGCGTATGTAGAGACGCTCACTAGCGCACGTCATCTCCAGGAAGTGTATTAAAACATTGGTACATCGAGCACCATCGGTAGCGATCGCAGCGCTTGTGGTTGCCTTACCCTGCCGCAAGCACTGCGAGGATTTCTGTGTAAAAAAAAAGGCTGGTGACGTACTATGTACTATGACGCTGCCTGTTAATTATGCACACCTTAGAAATGGCGTTGCAACACTCAGGCATGCCTGCATTCGCACCTCCACTCCCCCGTTATTAGTGTCCTGCCCCTGTTACCACCCACAAACGGCCTCTCCTGTCACTCATTATACTGGGCTGTCTTTGCTTGGCGAGCGTTCAGATTCCGCTCGCTCTGAGTAGTTCGCGCTCGCGCACTACGAAGCGTACGCATGCGCGGTCACTTAACATCGGCCGCCTACGAGCGAGCGGCCGCTTGCGACAGGGTCTGAATGAGCTCCAGTGTCCCCAACAAGTCATGGAGAATGATGAGGTCGCAGGTACAAATTGTAACAATGTCTACTTAAAATGTTTTCAAGGAAAGGTCTCTATTGCAAAAAATATTGTCAAATCCTTGTAGGACCATTTTCGGCACGAAATCCACCCCCTCAGCGGCAGATTTCCATTGTGCGAAACACAGCACCCAGCACAATCCTCGCTTCTACTAAAGACATGGAGGTGCATTCACCACTAATTATTGGTGAGTCCGGTGCACATTGAAAGACACAATTATAAATTGCACCACTTGCCAAAATACCCAAAATACCAATATATATTGTAACCTTAATGGGTAAATGTTTATTTTTTTGAAAAGCAAGATTTTTGTTTACATACCGGGCTATACTTCCTAAAGTGCAGATTTTTAGAATTGGAGGTGTTGCCCAAGCAATCACATTGTACGTAACATTTATCTAGCAACTTTGAGAAGATAATAACTAGAATCTGATTGGTTTCTATGGGCAACATCACCATTAGTAAAAACTCACATTTTAGTTAAGATACCTCATCATAGTGGTAAAACTGCTTTTAGTTGTTTTAATGGCTCAAAATATACAACTGAAGGTTGTTATAACACAACTTATTCCAAAGCATCCAAACATAATTAAAAAAAAAAGGCCTGTATGTATGTTGACATGTTAAAGCATACATGCCTAACCTCCTGGAATAGGCAGGAGGCTCCCAATTTTTCGGGTAACCCCCCGCACCCCTGGAAGGGTAAGCATTTCTCCCACATTTCTGCCCACTTCCTAGTGAAGTGGGCAGTATAGGGAGCATTTCCGCGGCAATCGCAGGTCTCCGTGTAGGGGGAGGGGCTTAATGTTGTGATTCTTCATCGCATCAATTGGCCCCACCCCCTATTTAAATTTGAGCCAATCGTGACAATTTGCCACAAGGGGGCGGGGCTTACTTACGCTAATTGTCAGACTATCCCCCCCCACCACCACCTGCCCCCTCCCTTGGTCGCCACCCTCCTGCTTCTCTTACCCGGGCTTCTCCCGGGAAGAGAAAAAAAAAGTAGACAAGTATGTATTAAAGTAAGGGGGGGGGGGGCTTGGGCTGCACACCCTAATTTTAAACATAATAGGAGGTGCTGCCATGTTGCAGGGGACATAGAATGCAGACGCACACTCTAGGTACTAAGAACAATGATAGACAAAAAATCCTAATAAACTCTACAATTAACATAGGGCATAAGTGAGGTTCTTAGTACATTTTTGGCCAAAAATGTTTGCCCATCCACAGCGTCCAGGTGAACCCAATAAGATGGGTCTCTAACATCCCTAATACTGACACATGATGTCAATTTACATTGCATTATTTAAGTAGAAATTTAATTGCCGTACAGAGCCCAAGGACCTAAGGGCCTGATTCAGAGCCACTCGTAAGCGGCCGCTTGTTCGCACTGAGCGATGTTCGCACAACTGCGCATGCGTACGGATTGTAATACGCATGCGCGAACCAGTCAGTGCGGCCGAAAATCGTTTGTTCGCTATATAGCGAATGCCTGCTACTTTGAGTGACAGGAGGAGGCCTATGTGGGTGGTAACAGGGGAAGGTGCTTGAAAACGGGGAGTGGAATTCAGGACGCAGGCGTGCTTAAAGGTCAAAACGGGCGTTTTAAGGGAGTGCGTAATTAATACAGCATCGTTATCGACCATGTCACTTGGTTATTTTATAGTCAGAACTGCTCGCAATATAGTGGTAGGAAAAACCAACCACAAGAATAGCGAGCAGTTCATATGCTGTTCAATGTACTCGATTAATCTATTAAATAGCGGACATGACGTATGGTGCGAGCGGCCAGTGGGCGTATTTTTCAAAATTACAACCGCAAGTTTTGCTCGCTCGTTCAGACTTAGAGGCGTGAACAGACCGCAAAGAGCGAACGGTTCATTTGAATAGCCACCCCTTGTTTTTGAACGAACGACCGCAAATAGCGAGCGGCTCTGAATGAGGTCCTAAGTGTTACAAAGTGTCAGGAATATAATGGATTTGGTATTTTCAAGCCGGATTGAAGCGCAGAGTCTAAAAATACACGAGTGGTTTTCACAAAGGACCCCCCCTCCCAAGAAGGTTTGGGCTTTACTGTGCCCAGCAGTCAGGTAGCTGCTGTCTGTCCTGCTAATCTGCCAGATATGTGCCCGCTGCAAATGCTGCTGAAACTTGTGTCTGACACATATTGCTTTAAAGTTTAAGCCCACAATTACGTTGCCAAATGCACTTGCATCCAATCTTTATGAAGCCCATTGTGTGTCTGTATTGCACTACCATGGACAGAGGGCTGGGTTATAGTGTTTGGACCCAATCAGCGCCAAAATCCCTATATAATACTGGGACGGATAATCATTTGGCCAGAGAAACCTTTAAAAAGCGGATTGTAAGTTTTATCACTTTCAGTGGACTGTTGGAAAACTAAATCGTACAAATCATTACTTCCGATTCACCTACATCTATGTTCCAGGCTGCTTAGGTTGGACCCTCGCTGGCGAATTTGGCTTAATCCAGCCAAGAATCCGCTAAGGATGAAAGATTCTGTTCATGACTTCTCTGAGAAGTATGTGTGGGAATGGCAATGAAAGTTAGTGCTTGCAGCCATTCTTATCGCATCCACAGAACCTTCTGTTCGGTCCTTAGAAGGAGCGAGAGGAACATGGAATTGTCTGTCTCGAAGGCCCAGATATCTGTGTGTTGGTGCTGACACAATACACATGGAGCGGAGGAGATAAATACAAGTAATCAGTGAGTGTGTGACATGAGCGATAAACTGAGAGGGGAGATCTGAGCATATAATATAGAGCTGTTCATCTATTGTACCTACAAAGCTCTAATCACTAAGGAGAATGAGTCAGGTGTACGGGGGGGGGGGGGGGAATTGTCATCGGCATTCTCACCCCCGGCCCGCAGCCTGTGTGATTCACTTCTGATTCCTTTGCAGCATGTAAATATTCCAACTCGTACATTAGGACTCAACTACCAGCTGTTTTTTTTCTTATCACCTGACGCTTTATATATGTAAAAGTTTCAGAAAATTCCTAATGTGCACATTGTACAACAAGCTGAAGCTTACCGCAGCCTGGCCAGGTGCTGGCAGCTACGTAGCCAGGAAATCTGCGTCCAACCCTTTTCTGGGAACGGTGTCCTGCCATGCCCTCGCTTTGTCCCTAAAACGCTGCAGCTGATCAATCATGCTGCGGCTTGGAGGGGGTCTGCGAGCGACAGACCCTAAAGAATCGGAGATGTACGCTGACCATTGAGAGATAGTATACATCTCTTTATCGGGCCCTAAGCCTGCAGAGGTCGTGCTTGAGAGAATTTGTAATCGGGTGAAAAACTTTTATTTTATATTTTTATTTTTTCTTAACCTTAATGGTAAAAAGAAGTGAAAAAAAACACCCTATATATGATAAACAACTATTTATCCCCATAAAACCTATTTTAAACAACTTTCTGATGGAATGAAACCAGCGTTTAGAAATGAAGAGGGTCTTCCACCCCCCCTTTTACACTTAGAGACGACTGATGCCTTTTATGTGAGATTTTGTCTCCTTATCAATCGCTGCTTGGGATCGTTGGAAGAGATTCAGGGCCCGTTCATTGATTCTGAGTCAGGTGCAGCCTGCTCACTACCATATGCTAATGCGCATATCCGCCCCGCTATTCCAAATACCCATCCATCTTCATGCAGAAAGCCTGGCCGCCCACTTTTTCCACCCGCAGCTACAATCATTAGAACCTTGCACCCACCCCATGGTGGATGCAAGAGGTCCATCAGAAACAGGTGCCCCATGTATGTCCGCATGCCACAAACAAGCGCGGAAGGTGGCCTACGTGCCCACGGCTCTCCCACGTGGCGGATCAGTTCCTGCGGTCACATGACAGCCGCTCAGAAGCGCCCATTTCACGGAAAGAGTGATTCGTCAACAGATCGATCAATCCGCCTGCACTCTCACGGTATGCACGTCTATTGCTTTCTCGCTAACTGCACAGTTTGCAGATATCTGTGAGATCTAGAGAATTGAGAATCGATTCAATATACATCCCTGTCCCAACATTCCACTAGGAAGTGGGCTGGAAGCAAGATGGTACCGGACTTTTGCCAGGAAGTTCTGGAACATAGAGTAGTTCCCGGATTGTCGGCAAGCAGGGGCGTTACTAGGCCTAGGGAGGCCCCATAGCAAAATTTTCACAGGCCCCCCCCTAGGTCCCAGCCCCCCTCCTCTCCCCCTCGACTCACCTCTGGTGGTCACGTCCTCCTTCAGCGTGTGTTGCGCAGGGCAGGTACACCTCCTCTGCCGGTCGGCTCCCTCTCTCCTCACTGACTGATGCTGGGAGGAGGTGGACAGGCCTCCTCCCAATATCAGTCAATGATTAGAGCTGGAGGTGGAGCCGCCCAGGAGAGCAGATGCGCCTGCCCTGCGCAACACACGCTGAAGGATTACGTGACCACGGCTGGCCTGGCACCATAGGTGCAGGGGGAGGGCCTGGGCCCAGAGGCGGTCCAGGCCCCATAGCAGCCGCACCCCCTGCACCTACGGTAGTTACGCCAGTGTCGGCAAGTATGCTGTAAATACACTGCCAGTACAACATTGGTAAAAGCGCAATGCAAGAAAAATGCTTTAAAATCGCATCATTAAAACAGGTCTCTCCTCAGCTTCCTGCCTATTTACCTTTTATCCCATATGTGTGATTGGGCATATAGGACCTCATTCAGAGTCGGTCGTAAGCGGCCGCTCGGTCATACGCCTAACGATCGAGAATCAGAAAAAAAACCAATCGCACGGCTGGGCGATCGCAAGCAAAGTGACGCCCATACATGAACAAAGCACCTCCTCTAGGTAATGAGTGATAGCAGTTAGCGATCGAGTCGATCGTTGTCTGTCGCTGTATGTTAATTTTCTTCTGCTGGTTGCGGCCGCTTGTGTTGTGTGCAAATTACACCAAAAATTAACAAAAAAACGCATAGAATAAGCCATCCCCATGAAATGTATTTATCCTTATTATTCGTTAATGCAAATGCAACTGAATCTATTACATGCCAATTAGCAGTGTTATTAGCAACAACAAACGATTATTAGCTGCTTGCATTGTGTGGCACAAAATAGAAACATCAAACATAACATCAGTCACATTCGATAGTATCGATTGTACTCTGGGGCTTGAGAGAGCACATAGCCAACCTCAAGCTGTACGATCAGCCAGGCCTCTAACCAGGGCCGAAACTAGGATATCTGTCACCCGGTGCAAGCCAGCAATTTTGCACCCACTCCCTTCCTGTACCTGGAGTTTGTCCTTGCTCCTCAATAAGGCAGTGCACTACTCAGACATCCCTGGTATAGTGACTTACATTATTCCACACACCATAATGCCCATTACACATTATGCCACATACTGTAATGCCTATTACCAAAGTACCACTTACATATTTGCCCGACACCATTTTATACCCCACAGTAATGCTTCTAATTACTTTAAAATTACCTGCTCCTTGCCATGGGGTTTATGCTCGTTGCCAGGGGGTTTCATGCTTGTTGTCAGGGGGTTTCATGCTCGTTGCCAGGGGTTTCATGCTCATTGCCAGGAGTTACATGCTCGTTTCCATGGGGTTTATGCTCATTTCCAGGGGGGTTTGAAGGGAGAAGATGCAGCTCTCAGCATCCTCTCCCAGCAGCGCCAGCGTTCCCGGCACTTCCGGGAACGCTGTGTGCATTGCGCTCTGCTAACAGACACTAGAGGTCCAGTAGGACCTCTAGCATCTGTCTCTTCCTTGGCGGCAGAGAATCTGCTGAAAACGGCCATCCAAAAATGGCCGCCGCCGCCAAGGAGGAGACAGACACTAGAGGTCCAGTAAGGACCTCTAGCATTTGTCTCCTCTTTGGCGGCAGCCATTTCGGATGGCCGAGTCAGATTTTTCACCCCCCCACAATCCCCACCCGATGCACGTGCACCTCTAGCTCCCCCTAGTTGCGGCCCTGCTCTAACCTGCTCGCAGAGTAACGTTTTACTACTTCCGGCCTTCTATGTCGGTCGTAGCAGGAAATTTATGTACGCCCCTGAAACGCCCTGAAAACGGTGAGGAACGCCTGCGTTTTTAGACCACCACCCCCGCCACCACCCACAAACGGCCTTTCATGTCAATCAACTCTCGGAAGCCACTTCCTGCTCGTAAGCCGTACGACCGACAGCATTTTGGATCGCAAGGTCTCGTACGCACATGCGCACAACTAACCGTACGCATGCGTGGTTTGGAAACATCGGATGCGTACGACCAAGCACCGCTTACGACCGACTCTGAATGAGGTCCATAGTTAGCATCCCGACAGAAAGAATGCCGACGGTCTATTTACCGACGCCGTAATCCTGACAGCAGTCGGGATCCCGGCTCCAGAATCCCGACTGCCGGCATCCCAAAGGTAAGTATCGGGGTTTAGGGAAGGGTTAGGTTTAGGGGTTAGGGTTAGGCAGTAGGGGGAGGGTTAAGGTTAGGAACTAAGGGGGGAGGGGGAGGTTTAGGGTCCAGGGAGGGGGAGGTTAGGTTTAGGCACTAGGGGGGAGGTTAGGTTCAGGTATCAGGGAGGGAGCAGTGAAACTTAGCACTGCCGAGTGCGCTTGCGTAACCTAGCGTTCATGCAGGCGCACAAAGCCCCGGCGTCCGGCGGAAGGAGCCGGACAGATACAGAAAGCCTTATTTATTTATTTTTTGGTACATGAGATGGAGAGTTGTATCTGATGTATTAGAAAAGTTCCTAAAGTGTTATTGAAGCCTAATAGCGAATTTATATTTGTTTTTTACAAGCAAAGCAAATGGTTAAACACATGGGTATAAGGACCTCATTCAGAGTTTCTCGATAGCGCTGTGCGCTCGCAAGTGGCCCGATGGTTTGCTCATGCGCACACTTCGTTCTGCCCGTGCGCGAACTACTCTGTGCGATCGCAGGCCGCTCGCTTGCCCAGCAGCCCAGTGAAATGAGTGACAGGAGAGGCCGTTTGTGGGTGATAACAGGGACAGGACACTAATAACGGGGGAGTGGAGGTGCGAACGCAGGCGTGGCTGAGTGTTTCAACGCCATTTTAGAGGCGTGCATAATTAACACGCAGCGTCATAGTACACGTCACTTGCCTGTTTTTTACACTGAAGTCCTCGCAGTGCTTGCGGTAGGGTAAGGCAACCACAAGCGCTGCGATCGCTTTCGATTGTCCTCGATGTACCAATGTTTTAATACACTTCCTAGAGATGACGTGGTGCTGGTGGGCGGCTCTGCCTGTGCGATTGGGCGTACGCTGGCCGCTCGCTAAGACATGGTGGGCGTGCTTATGCCTTGGCGAGCGATCGCTTCCCGTGGCGTCACTTTGACAAATTTGCATACGCTGGGGGCGAGCGATCGCATCTAGCGAAAGACTCTGAATGAGGTCCTAAGTGTATGGGGCATATGCCCAGAGTAAAACTGACGCATAGGCTTGTTGGTGCCCACCCGCGTGCCCCTTGCGATAGCCGCGCCTGCAGCTCTGCATATGTCACCAACTGCAGATTCTTTTATGTGATAATACAAGTGGTTTGGGGCACAACTGCGCACAGCTCTGCATCACATGCTTTATGCCCACTACGCCAGGCGCTTTGCCAACCTAACCAGGGGTGTATTTATAATAGGTGCAGGGTGTGTGGTGCACACAGGTCCAGGGGGGGCCCGCACCGCACATCCTGCAGCCATATTATCTAAAACGTACCTCTCCGAGGTACCGCACCGAGTCTCTCAACGCTGCTCGAAATGCATTTTTGCGCATGCGCTGTGAGGATATCGCCGGGAAAATGGCGGTCGTGCCTTTTCCATGGCGATCTGCGCATGCAGGGTAGACTTTGAGCACACTCTAGTGTCCAGAGTCTGCTGATTCTGTGGTGGTCAGCCTGCCGGCCTGCCGGGGCGTGAGGAGGGGGCCCCTGATGGTGGATGCACACGGGCCCCCTCCTCTCTAAAGGCGCCCCTGAACCTAACACTAAGGGGCCTATTCACCATCACTTAATTTTAACAAAGCAGGTGAAAATTAAACTTATGTAATTAAGTATTCATAATTAGCCCTAATTGTCTCAACCATGCCTCAGTTTTGCTGCAGCGGAACCCCTTTTGCAATAAGGACTTTGTAGAGTCCAAAAACTGGGCTTATTACAAAGTATTCTCTCGGTTATGAGAGACATTGCAGTCCTGTAATGCTTTGCACAGTACACACAGTAAAGTGACCTCTGAACTCTATGCTGAAAAAAAATAAAAATAAATACCCTGTGGGCAGCACAGTTGGTGTAATGGTTAGCATTACTGCCTCACAGCATTGACGTCTTGGGTTCGATTCCCACCACGGCCCTAATTGTGTGAAGTTTGTATGTTCTCCTCTTGTTTGCGTGGGTTTCCTCTGGGTCTTCTGGTTTCCATACGCAGCAATTCGCACCAAGCATGGCGTGAGGCTTGCGCCCGTGAGTGGATACGCACACTGCGTTCGCACCCGTGCCTCCATAGGATTGCATGGTGCGCGCCATAGCGTACCATAGCGTATGCTGCTGCGGATAATTGCATGGTACGATGCGTGCGCACCTTTTTACTGTGTACATGTGGTAGGGAATATAGGGCCTGATTCAGACCCACTCGCGAGCGGCTGTCCGCTCGCAAGTGGGTCGATGTTCTGGACTGAGCATGCGCACGACGGAGGGAGCTCCGTCGTGCGCATGCGCCAGACGCGACGAGCGAAGGAAAGTCCTTCGCTCGTTGTGTCCGATCAAAGGGGGCGTGCTGTCAATGTTGATTGACAGCACGCCCCCTTTGGTAGGCGTGCCGGGGGCGTGCCTCCCTGACGGGGGCGTTCCCACGGGAACGCCTCCCATCAAAAGCCGGCCCACTGACATCACTAGTGATGTCAGTGGGAGTGATTTTGGCTCTGATAGAGCCAAAATCACTCCGGAGCTTGCGGTTGAAAACCTCAACCGCAGGCTCCGGCTCGCAATTTCGATGGTCGCGATGGTCTCCACCATCGCAGCCATCAAAATGCACGCTCGTATAGCCTGTGGGTGGTGACCCACAGCTATACGAGCGTCCAGAAGGACGCTCCATTTTCATGGAGGCCGGCCCTCATTCAGAGCGTGCGCTCTGCTCAGAGCATACGGCTCTGAATGAGGGCCATAGAGCGTAAGCTCCACTGGGGCAGAGACTGATGTGTATGGCCAAATAATCTCTGTAAAGCGCTGTGGACTATATGTGCGCAGGGTTGGACTGGCCCACAGGGGTACAGGGGAAATCCCCGGTGGGCCCTACTGCCTAAGGGACCCACCCCTCCTCTAGGTTCCATGTTGCAGACTGTGCACTGAATTCTACATTATTCTATTAGAGGGTCAGTTACCAGGTCGAGCAGGACCACTGATAAACATCGGTTCTTGCTCTGTTTCTATAGAAACGACACCAAAATTTGCCTAACGGTTATTCAAGCTACTCCGGTGGCTGACCACACCCCTTACACATGGGCCCCTATCACTGCATTCCCCCGGTGGGCCCTTTTTTCCACAGTCCTACACTGTATGTGCAATATATTAATAACTGGTAATAATAATAATAATAATACATTTATAGGGCACAGTAAAAGTTACACTACACTGTTCACATATTTAATTATGTAAAATGTTGACGATAACTTCCCTGTAAAATCATATTAAGCTCCACGATGAAACACATTACAGTTGCGCAATAATTCTTTTCAGTAACCCCAAATAACTCCCGAAGGGACAGAGGAATTTCTCCCATGTTCTTGGCAGGGATCAGCCAGGGCTCCCTGTAGTAGGATGAAATATTTTCCAGCTAAAGCCTGAATCTGTTACCTTCTGCTAAAAAGATGTTATTTGCAAAACGTCCTCTATACTTCCTATCGCCGCTACGTAAACATACTCGCCTACCCTCCCGATTCGGGCAAGAACCTCCCGAAAATCGGGTGCTGCTCCCGCCCCCCCGGAAAGGCAGGCAAGCCTCCCAGTCTCCGGCAATCCTTTTGCCCCCCCCACCACGAATACAGTATGATCCCCGGCAGCGGGGGGGGGGGCGGCGACACGATTTGCGCTGAATCGCGTCATGCCTCACAATGCCATTAATCTTGGCATTGTGAAGAGGATCGTGCTGTCACGCCCATGCCCTGCCCCTGTTGACGCGTCATGTTCCAGATCACGCCCCCTTTTGAAGTGACACGCCCCCCTGCTGAGGATGCCCCGGAAGGAGGGAGCTAGAAGTCGGCAACTCTGATGTAATACTGTACAACATTGTTTGTGGCCCATGATCCCACAAGGGGGCGGCACTTTACTTTTTTCCCAGAGTAGAATCAGCGATGATATGACAGCGGCAGCATGATGTGTCCATAATGCCCAATGGTCCATCTGATGAGGACCAGCAATAGGATTGGCCGACACCAGTACTCCGACCGCTGGCATCCCGAAGGTAAGTATCGGGGTGTTAGGGGGAGGTTAGGCTTAGGTAGCGGGGTTAGGGTTAAGCATTAGGGGGAGGGTTAGGGTTAGGCACCAGGGAGGGAGTGTTAGGATTAGGTTGCGGGGAGGGGGAGGTTAGGCTTAGGCACTAAGGGGGGAGGTTAGGGTTAGGCACTGGGGAGGGAGTGTTAGGATTAGGTTGCGAGGAGGGGGAGGTTAGGTTTAGGCACTGGGGAGGAGGTTAGGGTTAGGCACCAGGGAGGGGGTCTTAGGTTTAGGGTACGGGGAGGGGGAGGTTAGGCGTAGGCACTAAGGGGGGAGGTTAGGGTTTGGCACTGGGGAGGGGGTGTTAGGTTTAGGGTGCGGGGAGGTTAGGTTTAAGCACTGGGGGGAAGGTTAGGTTTAGGCACTGGGGAGGGGGTCTTAGGTTTAAGGTACAAGGAGGATAGGCTTTAGGGTGGGGGGTTAGGGTTAGGCACCGGGGACGGGGTCTTAGGTTTAGGGTACAGGGAGGGTGAGCTTAGGCATAGGGACTAGAGGGGGATGTTAGGGTTAGGCACCGGGGAGGGAGGTTAGGGTAGGGGTTAGGGTAGGGATTAGAAAAATACTTACGTGCATTCCTATGGGTGCCAGTATTCTGACCAGCGGCATCCCGACAGCCGGGATTTCATACCCAGCCCCACTGCTTTATATATTTGAAGCAATATAAAATATCAAGACCATATTTGTCCTAGGTTAATGCAAATGACGGCTCTCAAATGCCCAGATCCCACCTGCACCACCTCTGATCTGTCCATATACTACAGAGTTGCGGATTACTAAGCGGGGCAGTCGCGCAGGGGCCACCACACAGCGTGAACCCCTACTGTTCTCTTTTTCATGTAAAGGTTAAATGACGCTTCCCAGCGCCGTCATAGAGCGCCAGTGCGCCATGTGCTGGCCACACCCCCGAAACTCATGATGTCACGCCCAGGGGGTGGGCCATCGGCTCTAAGAAGTGGAGCACTGCCCGGACCGTTCTAAGGATACTCTGGGCAGCTCCACAGTCTGCAGGGTGCCTGTCATGGCGCATCCGATATATATATATATATATATATATGTGTGTGTAGCACTGGTGGAGGTGTATCTGATCAATTTTAAAGACATTATAATCTTGCTCTAAATTTTAATTTATCATGGATTTGGGGCCTACGGGGGTGGGGTAGGTGCTGGGGGGTGATATATTTAAAGAGTATGGGGTCTATTTACTAAGCAGTGATAAGAGACAGAGTGAAAAGTGATAAGGTACCAGCCAATCAGCCCCCAACTGTCATTTTTCAAACACAGCCTGTGAGATGACAGTTGGGAGCTGATTGGCTGGCACCTTATCACTTTTCACTCTGTCTCCTAAAGGAGCGTACACACTAGACGATATGCTCCCTGAGCGATATCGTGTAGTGTGTCCCCGGCAGGCTGTGCTCAATGTCGTTCATGACATTGAGCACAGCCGCTGAACGATATCATTAACGATATCGTTCAGCACCGGGCTCTCTCCCCCATTCCCTGACATGCAGCAACCTGACGAGATCGTCAGGTTGGCCTGCATGTCAGCCCGATGAACGATAATGACGAACGACCCGCGGGAACGCACGTCGTCATTATCGTTCATCTTTTTGGGGTTAAAAATGGACGATAAAGTGGACGACTGAACGATAACAATATCGTTATCGTTCAGTCGTCCACTTTATCGCCCAGAACGTACCTTAACACTGCTTAGTAAATAGACCCCTCTGTCATGTAAGGGGAGGGTGATATATTTATAGACCATATGTTTTATTATCACTGTAATGTTTTTTTTTGGGGGGGGGGTGATATATTTAAAGACCATATGTTTTATCACTCTGTAATGTTAGGGAGGTGATATATTTAAAGACCATATGATTTATCACTCTGTCATGTTATATAATTTAACATGGCAGAGTGATAAAATATATGATCTTTAAATATACCCCCCCTAACATGACTGAGTGATAAAATATGTGCATTATAAATATATCATCCCCCCCCCTCAGCACCTATCCCCAATGTCCTAGACCAGCCTCCCCCCCACCGCCGAGTCTAACACCAGGCAACGACCCCACCCTACCCTCATCAGGGTGCCATCAGAACACTGTGAGACAGACAGACTTACTACATTGATTTTTACTGCCTGTCTCCAGTCACAGTGCCACAGCCCACAGACACAGATCTTCTCTCTCCCGGCCACTCTCCACCACGGTCCGGACTCTGCAGTAGTCAGTGCCAGCCGCAGGTGCAGTGTCAGAGGCTCCTCAGAAGGGGCAGGCACAGGGTCGCGGGCGGTCACATGATACGTGACGCCCACTGGCCCGCCGAGACCACAGAGCGTAGTGGAGCCGGAGGAGGAGCGCCGCTGATGCTGATTGGCGCTCAGTGGCTCCTCTGGCTTTCTTTTTACTGTTAGTTAGAAGGAAGCCGGTAGGCGTAGGTGGAACGGCCGGGACTCGGGTGACAATGGAGCCAGGTGCCCCCTTCAGGGCTGGCGCTCGGCGGCAACTGACTCCATTGTCTCCGGGAGTTCCACCACTGTCCCTTGAACCCCCTGGGTGGCTCAGCAGTAGCACTAATAGCTGCGGGGTGTCGTTCCAGGCACCCTACAAGCCACATGCAGGTGCCGTTGGGCAGAGACAGTGGCACCCCAGGTGCCTTGTGCAACGGTATCACTTGCACACTTCTAGTTACGGCCCGCCACCCGCTAGTGAATATGTACGGTATGTGAGGTACAGAATGCCTGGCATAAACCTGGCGCATATGCTAATGATGCAAAGGTGCATATATATTGTGGTGGTTGCAGTTTTGTATATGCAGTCACACTAGTGCGACCTTTTAGTGATGACATTTTACACCTGCAGTTTGGAGCGCCAGCTCCTTCACCTGTAAATTAGCCGTATTTTGGTAGATGAGAGGAACAAGTTTATCCTGTTGTTGCAGAAGCTGCAAAGTCAATTTATTTCAGCCCTTGTTGCACCTGTGTCAGGGGCTCATCTCTGTCCCTTGTTCTTTGTAACATTACGTTAAACTATAAAATCAGACCATTGGGGAAGGAATGACAACCGTCCACGTTGGGGGGGTAACTGTAAGCCGTTCACTCGGCTTCCTTATAAATCTCCTCTGCTAAAATAAGACACGTTCGCCCCTGTCACATAAAGTAACTGGAATCACTGAATTATAATGCAGAACAAACAGATTATACCCGTACATATCCTGTTCTAGGCTCGGTATGGGACGTTTTCATGTTTGGCAGGAAATTGGCGTGTTTATACATTTTGGTAACAAGAAATAAAACCATTGAGACAAACAAAACAATTTGTACAACAGTCGCAGAATGCCCAGGGTGTAATGGGAATCTTTTACAATTGGTGGAAGTTGGATTAGAGCTTGGGAAGACTTCCCACCGAGAGCAATGAGCATTGTTCTCCAACCCATAACATCTCTGAAGAAAATTTTTTTTGGGGGGGAGAGGGGGGGGGGTGGCTTAGAGACCTGTCATTTAAACAGTTCCGGACTTACAAACGTTTTATTGGATGGACTGCAGTACATTTTTACAACTGCCAGGTGTCAGTATTGCTAAGGTGGAGGCCAACGTCACTACCTAAGGAAGCTTCAACTGATACATCGGGGTAGCTACAAGAAGATAGTTTTTCCTTTTGGGTGGAATATATAATATACAAGTTAACATTCACCTCTCTTGTTACTTGTTGCCTTAACCATATATAAAATTGTGTTGGATACATATTAATTAGATGTTCTTGACCTAATTCAATCATTTATAAAAAAAAAAAAAGACAATTTCAAAGTGGTTTTTTGGACAAAAAAATTGCCAAGAAAACTGTTATTTCCAGTCTGTTACACCCAGCACATGCATTTATTATGTACGTCATGGATGCCTGCAGAATTAATTCTCATATACAGTAGCAGGTGTTCTATTATATATCAACATACACATCCGACATAGAGGTGATGTATCAAACCTTGGGGGGAGAGATGAAGTACCAACCAATCAGCTTCTGTCATATCCCTGGCTGTGGGGCATATGTATCAAAGCTTGGAGAGAGATAAAGTAGATTTTTGCACATCTGTGCCTGTTTAATGGGTACACTTATGGCTTTGTATGCATTGCCCACTAACGGATGGGAACAGCCGGCCTGGCATTCATGGATCTTGGAGTTGCAGCATGTTGATTGCAAGGTAGCTGCAGTAATGAGCCTGGATAGAAGTTGATCATATGGGGGGTGGGGGGCTTAGCTGGAGCCTTTTTGGATCCTGATTATTTGCATGTCCCCTGGGATGTCTGCGTGAAGGTGCTGTCTATTACTTTCAGAGGGGTGTTGTTTTCACCATTTAAACACATATTACATACTTGCCTATTGTCCCAAAACCTGCGGGAGGCTCCCAATTTTTCGGGTAGCCCCCCGCTCTCCCGGCAGGGTATGCACTTCTCCCACATCCCACCCTCTGTTAAGTGGGGAGAATTTTCCCGGCAATCGGAGATCGGCAAGTTGGGGGTGGGGCCTAATGATGGGTTTCTATGACAATTGCGTCATTTCGTCCCACCCTCTAGTTAAACTTGTGAGATTTGCAGCATTTTACCACAGGCTTAATGACACGGATAGTATGGCCCCGCCTCCCATCGCTACCCACCTGCATCCCCTCTCCGGCAACACCCAGAGAGGAAAATCTAAAAGTTGGTAAGTATATTATATGACAGTACAGATGTGTCCTCACTTATGTCTGTATGACATATGTCGCGATACACCCGGCGCAACTGTGACGCTTCAAGTGGAGTGGCTTACCGCATTATTCTTTACATTTTGCGCCTTAGTCACATCGCAGATGCAGCAAAAAGCCGCTCGCAATGTACCAGAGATGCTTTAACGGCACAGAAATTGGCTTTACACAAGTACAAATTCGCAGATGAATCGTGAGGCCACAACCACTCGCATCGAAGCCCTTTTACACAGACTTGGTCGCACACAGATGTACAAACGTTGCACACCACATTCATCAGTGCACGTGGGCAATGTAACTTTGTTGCTTGTGTGTGTTTTAATTATGTGAGTAAGACGCACATTTTGAGCAAAAAAGACTTTCGGAACGGCCGAGAGGACCGGGACCTGGAGCGTAGATGTAGCCACAGTAAGAAAGGACACATCTGTATGTCAATATTAACATACAAACCAGTGTAAATAAAATAAAATGTACAAATGTAACATCTAAAAAAAATAAACCACAGCCTGATATCTCCTTATGATTGTGACCTGTGTGTATATGTACTTATGTAGGTTTTTATTTCAGAATAAAGAATCGTGGTTTCAGCCAGTAGAGATAATAGGCAGTAAGTGATTTTCACCACAATAATCCCATGAAACGCAACCATTAACAGCGCAGTGGGGACTGAAACGCAACCATCAACAGCGCAGTGGGGACTGAAACGCAACTATCAACAGCGCAGTGGGGACATGGGGTAATTTATGAGAATCGCGCCCAATAGCTCTAACAGAACTTATGCTATTTAACGTACAAACTTAGGGCCCCATTTAACAACGAGACATAACCCCTTTAGAATTCATACTCCTTTCAATATTTAACAAACAGCGGTAAACTAAGATTACCGCTGGTTTTCACCGTATCGCTTCCGCCATCTATACGCTTTCTACACTTTTACCCCGTGGCAGGAAAGTGTCATGGCATGTGCAGACTGGCCATCCCGCATGTGCATAACACAGCAGCCCGCCGCTGGCCACGATAGGCTACCAGCAACATAGCGGAGGATGCCTCCGAGGAGGAGGGGGACTTCGCTGGACCTTGCCAGAGGGGTAAATAATGTTGAATACCAGTGGCAGATTCTATAGTATCACTGCGATACTAATCGAAATACAGTATGCCGCTGGTATTAAGGTTCATATTAAATGGGGCTCATAGTAGTTCAATAATATTTTACAGATAAACAATTTATCCGTTTAAAAAAAAAAAAAAGTTCCAATACACAGGATCTTCTTTAATAAACTTGATACGCGCTGCCAACACCACAGTATAAATGAGTAGAGGTACAATTAACATACATAACTAAAACACGTCTAAATCGCACGTTAGGTTTGATAGGTTTTCCCCAGTTTCCCAGCATATGAATGAGCCCTGAAGGGAGAAGACAGAGAGATGGATCAGCCACACGCTGTTTCTCCGCACCACGCCCGCTGTAATGAATAGCTATTGATTCTCACAGCACCACAGCAATGAAAGCTTCAGTTGGTAAGTGGAAGTTACTGATTATGTACGGGAGGATCTCGAGCTCTATTATTGGGTCATGATTGGGGCAGGATGAGAGGTTACTGTCTTCTGCAGCTCTGCTGTGTTTATGGGAAATAATCTCATGAATAATAAGGTTGTCATTGTTACAGGCAAATCATGGGGTCAAGCAATTCTCATATATATATATTATTATTTTTTTTCTACATTATTTAATTTTTAAATCTATTTGATCTTAACCAACTGTGGGCCTGATTCAGGAAGGATCGCAATTCTGCTTGTACGCACGCAGCGCAATTGCTATTATCAGCGGTGATATGTAAATGTTTAGCCTGACATAAGGACGCCCACATTCCCTTACTCACATCAAGGCAGATCAGACCTCAATTGCTTCAGCGCACGCTATGAGGCCTCAGGCTGCGTAGGGTATCGCAGTGGCTAATTTACGCACGCCCCTGCAACGCTGTCCCAATGCGCCGGCACACCTGCGTTCGCTCCGACCACCCCCTCGTCACCACCCACAAACGGCACTTCCTGTCAATCACTCTGCCATGGGTCTGCGCATCCTCTGCGATCGCAGTCCTGATCACAATAGCAAGTTTGCGCACGTGCACTGCGATACATACGCATGCGCAGAACGCCACAATCGGCCGATTGCGTGCGTATAAGCTGAATCAGGCCCTGAATTTGAATGACATTTTCGTCCATCTACCAGCATTTGGGAGCAAACGACCAATTATTCCATACTTGGCGACTTTTTATATCTCGTCTCCATGAGAAGCCCAGAGAGCAGAGGCAGCTGGCCGCAGAGGGCTCCTATGTCATTGGGCTCCATCCCCACCACGGTAAACCGCGAGGAGGGGGCCGGGATAAATGACACGTTTTTGCATAATTTAGCCACGCCCCCTCCATACGGAGCCGCAATTCCCCGCAATTATCTCCCCATCCTGCCGCTTCACTAGGAAGTGGGTGGGATGTGGGAGATCCGGACACTCTTCCGGGGGTGCAAGGGGCTACCTAAAAGTTTGTGAGATTCCTGCAACTTCCGGGAGAATAGGTAAGTATGATTTATACATAGATGACAGATTTTGGTTCGCTGGTTGGAAAGGTAATCTTCAGATGTATGGCCAGCTAAATCCTAAATGGGGGCAGTTGAGAGGTATGTGGTATGAATTTAGGGGGAGAATTATTAAAGCTTGGAGAGAGATATAGTGGAGAGATAAAGGACCTCATTCAAAGCCGGTCGCGCAGAGCGTGCGGTCGGTCTGAGTGAGGGGAGGACCTCTTGAATTTTCAAGACGTCCTCCTTTGCGGTGGTAAGGCTGTGGGTTAACACCCACAGCCTTACGACCGCCTAAGGTGATGGTCGCGATGGTCAAGACCATCGCGACCATCGGGGCTTACGACGAGACTCTAGGGTAGGGTCTCCCTTGTCGTAAGCCCCGGAGAGCTTTCGGCTCTGTCTGAGCCGGAAGCTCTCCACTGACATCACTAGTGATGTCAGTGGGGCCTCCCCCAAACGGTAGGCGATCCCATGGGAACGCCCCCGTTTGGGCTGCCACCCCCGCGGCCCGCCTTCCAAACGGGGCGAGCTGTCAATCACCATCGACAGCTCGCCCCCTTTGGATCGAGACCCGCTACGGCCGGCGCTGTCGGTCGTAGCGGGTCTCACACATGCGCACGATGGCGCCATCGTGTGCATGCACTGTGGGGGGCCATCGACCCGGTCCGAGCGCATCGGCGCTAACGACCAGGTCTGAATGACCCCCAAAGTACCAAGCAAACAGCTCCTAACTGTAATTTCTTCAAACACTGAAAAATGGCAGAAGCTGATTGGTTAGTACTTTATCTCTCTTCAAGTTTTGATACATCAGAGATGCAATTATAAAGTGCTGGTGTTTTTTACTAAATGGTAATAAATTCTGATTGCCATCTTTCCCTTCCGTGCTGCACCTGTCTAGGGTAGTATAACACGAACAAGATACATCCTTAGGACTGCTCAGGAATATTTCCCGATGGTGCAGTATACCAGTTCCTGATGGTGCAGTATACCAGTTCCAGATGGTGTAGTATACCAGTTCCAGATGGTGTGGTATACCAGTTCCCAGATGGTGTGGTATACCAGTTCCTGATGGTGCAGTATACCAGTTCCAGATGGTGTGGTATACCAGTTCCGAGATGGTGCAGTATACCAGTTCCCAGATGGTGTGGTATACCAGTTCCCAGATGGTACAGTATACCAGTTCCAGATGCTGCGGTACCAGTCCCTGATGATGCTGTATACCAGTTCCAGATGGTGCTGTATACCAGTTCCAAATGGTGCTGTATACCAGTTCCAAATGGTGCGTTATACCAGTCCCCAATGATGCGGTATACCAGTTCCAGATGTTGTGGTATACCAGTCCCCGGTGGTGCCGTAACCAGTTCCAGATGGTGAGGCATACCAGTTTACGATGGTGCGGCCTACCAGTTGCAGATGATGTGGTAGACCAGTTTCAGATGGTGCGGCATACCAGATCCCGATGGTGCGGCATACCAGTTACAGATGATGTGGTATACCAGTTCCCAATGGTGCGGCATACCAGTTTCAGGTGATGTGGTATGCCAGTTACAGATGGTGTGGCAAAGCAGTTACAGATAATGTGGTATACCAGTTCCCAATGGTGCGGCATACCAGTTACAGATGATGTGGTATGCCAGTTACAGACGGTGCGGCATACCAGATACAGATGGTGAGGTATACCAGTTCCCGATGGTGAGGCATACCAGTTACAGATAATGTGGTATGCCAGTTATAGATGATGCGGTATACCAGTCCCCGATGATGCGGTATACCAGTTCCAGATGTTGTGGTATCCCAGTCCCCGGTGGTGCGGTATACCAGTTCAAGATGGTGAGGCATACCAGTTTACGATGGTGCGGCATATCAGTTGCAGATGATGTGGTAGACCAGTTTCAGAAGGTGCGGCATACCAGTACCCGATGGTGTGGCATACCAGTTACAGATGATGTGGTATACCAGTTCCCAATGGTGTCGTATGCCAGTTACAGATGATGTGGTATGCCAGTTACAGATGGTGCGGAATAACAGTTACAGATGATGTGGTATACCAGTTCCCGATGGTGCGTTATACCAGTTCCCGATGGTGCGGCATACCAGTTACAGATGATGTGGTATGCCAGTTACAGATGGTGCGGCATACCAGTTCCCGATGGTTCGGCATACCAGTTCCTGATGGTGCGATATACCAGTTCCAGATGGCGAGGCATACCAGTTACAGATGATGTGGTATACCAGGTACAGATGGGGCGGCATACCAGTTACAGATGGTGCAGTATACCAGTTACAGATGGTGCGGCATACCAGTTACAGTTGATGTGGTAAACCAGTTACAGATGATGTGGTACACCAGTTCCAGATGGTGTGGCATACCAGTTCCCGATGGTGTAGCATACCAGTTACAGATGATGTGGTATACCAGTTCCTGATGGTGCGATATACCAGTTTCTGTTGGTGTGGTATACCAGTTCCCGATGGTGCAGTATACCAGTTCCAGATGGTGTGGTATACCAGTTACAGATGACGTGGTATACCAGATCCCGATGGTGCGGCATACCAGTTACAGATTATGTGGTATGCCAGTTACAGATGGTGTGGCATACCAGTTACAGATGATGTGGTATACCAGTTCCCAATGGTGCGATATACCAGTTCCAGATGGCGATGCATACCAGTTACATGATGATGTGAATTACCAGGTACAGATGGTGTGGCATACCAGTTCCCGATGGTGCGGCATACCAGTAACAGATGGTGCAGTATACCAGTTACAGATGGTGCGGCATACCAGTTACAGTTGATGTGGTATACAACTTACAGATGATGTGGTACACCAGTTCCAGATGGTGTGGCATACCAGTTCCCGTTGGTGTAGCATACCAGTTACAGATGATGTGGTATACCAGTTCCTGATGGTGCGATATACCAGTTCCTGTTGGTGTGGTATACCAGTTCCCGATGGTGCAGTATACCAGTTCCAGATGGTTTGGTATACCAGTTACAGATGATGTGGTATACCAGTTCCCGATGGTGCGGCATACCAGTTACAGATCATGTGGTATGCCAGTTACAGATGGTGTAGCATACCAGTTACAGATGATGTGGTATACCAGTTCCCAATGGTGCGATATACCAGTTCCAGATGGCGAGGCATACCAGTTACATGATGATGTGAATTACCAGGTACAGATGGTGTGGCATACCAGTTCCCGATGGTGCGGCATACCAGTTACAGATGGTGCAGCATACCAGTTACAGTTGATGTGGTATACCAGTTACAGATGATGTGGTACACCAGTTCCTGTTGGTGTGGTATACCAGTTCCCGATGGTGCGGTATACTAGTTCCAGATGATGCAGTATACCAGTTACAGATGGTGTGGTATACCAGTTACAGATAATGCAGTATACCAGTTCCTGATGGTGCGGCATACCAGTTACAGATGATGTGGTATACCAGTTACAGATGGTGCGGCATACCTGTTCCCGATGGTGTGGCATGCCAGTTACAGATGATGTGGTATACTAGTTACAGATGGTGCGGCATACCAGTTCCCGATGGTGTGGCATGCCAGTTACAGATGATGTGGTATACCAGTTCTCAATGGTGCGGCATACCAGTTACAGATTATGTGGTATACCAGTTCCCAATGGTGCAGTATACCAGTTCCAGATGGCGAGGCATACCAGTTACAGATAATGTGGTATACCAGTTCCCGATGGTGAGGCATACCAGTTACAGATGATGTTGTATACCAGTTCCCGATGGTGAGGCATACCAGTTACAAATAATGTGGTATACCAGTTACAGATGGTGTGGTATACCAGTTACAGATAATGCAGTATACCAGTTACAGATGGTGCGGTTTACCAGTTACAGATGGTGCAGCATACCAGTTACAGATAATGCAGTATACCAGTTACAGATGGTGCGTTATACCAGTTACAGATAATGCAGTATACCAGTAACAGATGGTGCGGTATACCAGTTACAGATAATGCAGTATACCAGTTACAGATGGTGAGGCATACCAGTTACAGATAATGTGGTATACCAGTTACAGATGGTGCGGCATACCAGTTACAAATAATGCAGTATACCAGTTACAGATGGTGAGGCATACCAGTTACAGATAATGTGGTATACCCGTTACAGATGGTGCAGGATACCAGTTACAAATAATGCAGTATACCAGTTACAGATGGTGCGGTTTACCAGTTACAGATAATGCAGTATACCAGTTACAGATGGTGTGGTATACCAGTTACAGATAATGCAGTATACCAGTTACAGATGGTGTGGTATACCAGTTACAGATGGTGTGGTATACCAGTTACAGATGTGCAGTATACCAGTTACAGATGGTGGGGCATACCAGTTACAGATGGTGAGGCATACCAGTTACAGATGGTGCGGTATACCAGTTACAGATAATGCGGTATACCAGTTACAGATGGTGCGGTATACCAGTTACAGATGGTGCGGTATACCAGTTACAGATAATTTCGGTATACCAGTTACAGATGGTGCGGTATACCAGTTACAGATGATGCGGTATACCAGTTACAGATATTGCGGTTTACCAGTTACAGATGGTGCGGTATACCAGTTACAGATAATGCGGTATATCAGTTACAGATAATGCGGTATACCAGTTACAGATGGTGCGGCACACCAGTTACAGATAATGCGGTGTACCAGTTACAGATGGTGCGGTATACCAGTTACAGATGGTGCGGTATACCAGTTACAGATGGTGCGGTATACCAGTTACAGATAATGCGGTATACCAGTTACAGATGGTGCGGTATACCAGTTACAGATGGTGTGGTATACCAGTTACATATGGTGCGGTATACCAGTTACAGATAATGCGGTATACCAGTTACAGATAATGCGGTATACCAGTTACAGATGGTGCGGTATACCAGTTACAGATAATGCGGTATACCAGTTACAGATGGTGCGGTATACCAGTTACAGATAATGCGGTATACCAGTTACAGATGGTGCGGTATACTAGTTACAGATAATGCAGTATACCAGTTACAGATGGTGAGGCATACCAGTTACAGATGATGTGGTATACCAGTTCCCGATGGTGCGGCATACCAGTTACAGATTATGTGGTATGCCAGTTACAGATGGTGTGGCATACCAGTTACAGAAGATGTGGTATACCAGTTCCCAATGGTGCGATATACCAGTTCCAGATGGCGAGGCATACCAGTTACATGATGATGTGAATTACCAGGTACAGATGGTGTGGCATACCAGTTCCCGATGGTGCGGCATACCAGTTACAGTTGATGTGGTATACCAGTTACAGATGATGTGGTACACCAGTTCCTGTTGGTGTGGTATACCAGTTCCCGATGGTGCGGTATACTAGTTCCAGATGATGCAGTATACCAGTTACAGATGGTGTGGTATACCAGTTACAGATAATGCAGTATACCAGTTCCCGATGGTGCGGCATACCAGTTACAGATGATGTGGATACCAGTTACAGATGGTTCGGCATACCAGTTCCCGATGGTGTGGCATGCTAGTTATAGATGATGTGGTATACCAGTTACAGATGGTGCGGCATACCAGTTCCCGATGGTGTGGCATGCCAGTTACAGATGATGTGGTATACCAGTTCTCGATGGTGCGGCATACTAGTTACAGATTATGTGGTATACCAGTTCCCAATGGTGCAGTATACCAGTTCCAGATGGCGAGGCATACCAGTTACAGATAATGTGGTATACCAGTTCCCGATGGTGAGGCATACCAGTTACAGATGATGTTGTATACCAGTTCCCGATGGTGAGGCATACCAGTTACAATTAATGTGGTATTCCAGTTACAGATGGTGTGGTATACCAGTTACAGATAATGCAGTATACCAGTTACAGATGGTGCGTTATACCAGTTACAGATAATGCAGTATACCAGTTACAGATGGTGCGGTATACCAGTTACAGATAATGCAGTATACCAGTTACAGATGGTGAGGCATACCAGTTACAGATAATGTGGTATACCAGTTACAGATGGTGCGGCATACCAGTTACAAATAATGCAGTATACCAGTTACAGATGGTGCGGTATACCAGTTACAGATGGTGTGGTATTCCAGTTCCAGATGATGCAGTATACCAGTTACAGATGGTGTGGTAAAACAATTACAGATAATGCATTATACCAGTTACAGATGGTGCGGTATACCAGTTACAGATGGTGAGGCATACCAGTTACAGATGGTGTGGTATACCAGTTACAGATGGTGTGGTATACCAGTGACAGATGTTGCGGTATACCAGTTACAGATAATGCAGTATACCAGTTACAGATGGTGAGGCATACCAGTTACAGATGGTGTGGTATACCAGTTACAGATGGTGCGGTATACCAGTTACAGATGGTGAGGCATACCAGTTCCAGATGGTGTGGTATACCAGTTCCAGATGATGCAGTATACCAGTTACAGATGGTGTGGTAAAACAATTACAGATAATGCATTATACCATTTACAGATGGTGCGGTATACCAGTTACAGATGGTGAGGCATACCAGTTACAGATGGTGTGGTATACCAGTTACAGATAATGCAGTATACCAGTTACAGATGGTGTGGTATACCAGTTACAGATGGTGTGGTATACCAGTTACAGATGTGCAGTATACCAGTTACAGATGGTGCGGTATACCAGTTACAGATAATGCGGTATACCAGTTACAGATGGTGCGGTATACCAGTTACAGATGGTGCGGTATACCAGTTACATATGGTGCGGTATACCAGTTACAGATAATACGGTATACCAGTTACAGATAATGCGGTATACCAGTTACAGATGGTGCGGTATACCAGTTACAGATAATGCGGTATACCAGTTACAGATAATGCGGTATACCAGTTACAGATGGTGCGTTATACCAGTTACAGATAATGCAGTATACCAGTTACAGATGGTGCGGTATACCAGTTACAGATAATGCAGTATACCAGTTACAGATGATGTGGTATACCAGTTCCCGATGGTGCGGCATACCAGTTACAGAATATGTGGTATGCCAGTTACAGATGGTGTGGCATACCAGTTACATATGATGTGGTATACCAGTTCCCAATGGTGCGATGTACCAGTTCCAGATGGCGAGGCATACCAGTTACATGATGATGTGAATTACCAGGTACAGATGGTGTGGCATACCAGTTCCCGATGGTGCGGCATACCAGTTACAGTTGATGTGGTATACCAGTTACAGATGATGTGGTACACCAGTTCCTGTTGGTGTGGTATACCAGTTCCCGATGGTGCGGTATACTAGTTTCAGATGATGCAGTATACCATACAGATGGTGTGGTATACCAGTTACAGATAATGCAGTATACCAGTTCCCGATGGTGCGGCATACCAGTTACAGATGATGTGGTATACCAGTTACAGATGCTGCGGCATACCAGTTCCCGATGGTGTGGCATGCCAGTTACAGATGATGTGGTATACCAGTTACAGATGGTGCGGCATACCAGTTCCCGATGGTGTGGCATGCCAGTTACAGATGATGTGGTATACCAGTTCTCGATGGTGCGGCATACTAGTTACAGATTATGTGGTATACCAGTTCCCAATGGTGCAGTATACCAGTTCCAGATGGCGAGGCATACCAGTTACAGATAATGTGGTATACCAGTTACAGATGGTGTGGTATACCAGTTACAGATAATGCAGTATACCAGTTACAGATGGTGCGGTTTACCAGTTACAGATGGTGCAGCATACCAGTTACAGATAATGCGGTATACTAGTTTCAGATGATGCAGTATACCATACAGATGGTGTGGTATACCAGTTACAGATAATGCAGTATACCAGTTCCCGATGGTGCGGCATACCAGTTACAGATGATGTGGTATACCAGTTACAGATGCTGCGGCATACCAGTTCCCAATGGTGTGGCATGCCAGTTACAGATGATGTGGTATACCAGTTACAGATGGTGCGGCATACCAGTTCCCAATGGTGCAGTATACCAGTTCCAGATGGTGTGGCATACCAGTTCCCGATGGTGCGGCATACCAGTTACAGTTGATGTGGTATACCAGTTACAGATGATGTGGTACACCAGTTCCTGTTGGTGTGGTATACCAGTTCCCGATGGTGCGGTATACTAGTTTCAGATGATGCAGTATACCATACAGATGGTGTGGTATACCAGTTACAGATAATGCAGTATACCAGTTCCCGATGGTGCGGCATACCAGTTACAGATGATGTGGTATACCAGTTACAGATGCTGCGGCATACCAGTTCCCGATGGTGTGGCATGCCAGTTACAGATGATGTGGTATACCAGTTACAGATGGTGCGGCATACCAGTTCCCGATGGTGTGGCATGCCAGTTACAGATGATGTGGTATACCAGTTCTCGATGGTGCGGCATACTAGTTACAGATTATGTGGTATACCAGTTCCCAATGGTGCAGTATACCAGTTCCAGATGGCGAGGCATACCAGTTACAGATAATGTGGTATACCAGTTCCCGATGGTGAGGCATACCAGTTACAGATGATGTTGTATACCAGTTCCCGATGGTGAGGCATACCAGTTACAATTAATGTGGTATACCAGTTACAGATGGTGTGGTATACCAGTTACAGATAATGCAGTATACCAGTTACAGATGGTGAGGCATACCAGTTACAGATAATGTGGTATACCAGTTACAGATGGTGCGGCATACCAGTTACAAATAATGCAGTATACCAGTTACAGATGGTGAGGCATACCAGTTACAGATAATGTGGTATACCAGTTACAGATGGTGCGGCATACCAGTTACAAATAATGCTGTATACCAGTTACAGATGGTGCGGTATACCAGTTACAAATAATGCAGTATACCAGTTACAGATGGTGCGGTATACCAGTTACAGATGGTGTGGTATACCAGTTCCAGATGGTGTGGTATACCAGTGACAGATGGTGCGGTATACCAGTTACAGATAATGCAGTATACCAGTTACAGATGGTGCGGTATACCAGTTACAGATGGTGTGGTATACCAGTTACAGATGGTGTGGTATAGCAGTGACAGATGGTGCGGTATACCAGTTACAAATAATGCAGTATACCAGTTACAGATGGTGAGGCATACCAGTTACAGATGGTGTGGTATACCAGTTACAGATGGTGCGGTATACCAGTTACAGATGGTGCGGTATACCAGTTACAGATGGTGAGGCATACCAGTTCCAGATGGTGTGGTATACCAGTTCCAGATGATGCAGTATACCAGTTCCAGATGGTGTGGTATACCAGTTACAGATGGTGTGGTATACCAGTTACAGATGGTGCGGTATACCAGTTACAGATGGTGAGGCATACCAGTTACAGATGGTGTGGTATACCAGTTACAGATGGTGCGGTATACCAGTTACAGATGGTGAGGCATACCAGTTACAGATGGTGAGGTATACCAGTTACAGATGGTGAGGCATACCAGTTACAGATGATGTGTTATACCAGTTACAGATGATGCGACATACCAGTTCCCGATGGTGCGGTATACCAGTTACACATAATGCAGTATACCAGTTACAGATGGTGCGGTATACCAGTTACAGATGGTGCAGTATACCAGTTACACATAATGCAGTCTACCAGTTACAGATGGTGAGGCATACCAGTTACAGATGGTGCGGTATACCAGTTACAGATGGTGCAGTATACCAGTTACAGATGGTGCGGCATACCAGTTCCAGATAATGCAGTATACCAGTTCCAGATGGTGCAGTATACCAGTTCCAGATGGTGCGATACCAGTTACAGATAATGCGGTATACCAGTTACAGATGGTGAGGCATACCAGTTCCAGATGGTGTGGTATACCAGTTACAGATGGTGCGGTATACCAGTTACAGATAATGCAGTATACCAGTTCCAGATGGTGCGATACCAGTTACAGATAATGCGGTATACCAGTTACAGATGGTGTGTATACCAGTTACAGATAATGCAGTATACCAGTTCCAGATGGTGCGATACCAGTTACAGATAATGCGGTATACCAGTTACAGATGGTGCAGTATACCAGTTCCAGATGGTGCGATACCAGTTCCCGATGGTGCGGTATACCAGTTCCAGATGGCGAGGCATACCAGTTCCTGTTGGTGTGGTATACCAATTCCTGATGGTGCAGTATACCAGTTCCCGATGGTGCGGTATACCAGTTCCCGATGGTGCGGTATACCAGTTCCCGATGGTGCGGTATACCAGTTCCTGATGGTGCGGTATACTAGTTCCTGATGGTGTGGCATACCTGTCACAGATGGTGCGGTATACCAGTTCCCGATGGTGCGGTATACCAGTTCCCGATGGTGCGGTATACCAGTTCCTGATGGTGTGGCATACCTGTTACAGATGGTGAGGCATACCAGTTACAGATAATGCAGTATAAAAGTTACAGATAATGCGGTATACCAGTTACAGATGGTGCTGTATACCAGTTATAGATGGTGCGGTATACCAGTTACAGATGGTGCGGTATACCAGTTACAGATAGTGCGGTATACCAGTTACAGATTGTGTGGTATACCAGTTACAGATGGTGAGGCATACCAGTTATAGATGGTACGGTATACCAGTTACAGATGGTGCAGTATACCAGTTACAGATGGTGCGGCATACCAGTTACAGATAATGCAGTATACCAGTTCCAGATGGTGCAGTATACCAGTTCCAGATGGTGCGATACCAGTTACAGATAATGCAGTATACCAGTTACAGATGGTGAGACATACCAGTTCCAGATGGTGCGGTATACCAGTTACAGATGGTGCGGTATACCAGTTACAGATGGTGAGGCATACCAGTTCCAGATGGTGTGGTATACCAGTTACAGATGGTGCGGTATACCAGTTACAGATAATGCAGTATACCAGTTCCAGATGGTGCGATACCAGTTACAGATAATGCGGTATACCAGTTACAGATGGTGTGGTATACAAGTTACAGATGGTGCGGCATACCAGTTACAGATAATGCAGTATACCAGTTCCAGATGGTGCAGTATACCAGTTCCAGATGGTGCAATACCAGTTACAGATAATGCGGTATACCAGTTACAGATGGTGAGGCATACCAGTTCCAGATGGTGTGGTATACCAGTTACAGATGGTGCGGTATACCAGTTACAGATGGTGAGGCATACCAGTTCCAGATGGTGTGGTATACCAGTTACAGATGGTGCGGTACACCAGTTACAGATAATGCAGTATACCAGTTCCAGATGGTGCGATACCAGTTACAGATAATGCGGTATACCAGTTACAGATGGTGTGGTATACCAGTTACAGATGGTGTGTATACCAGTTACAGATAATGCAGTAAACCAGTTCCAGATGGTGCGATACCAGTTACAGATAATGCGGTATACCAGTTACAGATGGTGCAGTATACCAGTTCCAGATGGTGCGATACCAGTTCCCGATGGTGCGGTATACCAGTTCCAGATGGCGAGGCATACCAGTTCCTGTTGGTGTGGTATACCAATTCCTGATGGTGCAGTATACCAGTTCCCGATGGTGCGGTATACCAGTTCCCGATGGTGCGGTATACCAGTTCCCGATGGTGCGGTATACCAGTTCCTGATGGTGCGGTATACTAGTTCCTGATGGTGTGGCATACCTGTCACAGATGGTGCGGTATACTAGTTCCTGATGGTGTGGCATACCTGTCACAGATGGTGCGGTATACCAGTTACAGATGGTGCGGTATACCAGTTACAGATGGTGCGGTATACCAGTTACAGATGGTGCGGTATACCAGTTACAGATAATGCGGTATACCAGTTACAGATGGTGCGGTATACCAGTTACAGATTGTGTGGTATACCAGTTACAGATTGTGCAGTATACCAGTTACATTTAATGCGGTATACCAGTTACAGATGGTGCGGTATACCAGTTACAGATTGTGCGGTATACCAGTTACAGATAGTGCGGTATACCAGTTACAGATGGTGCAGTATACCAGTTACAGATGGCGCGGTATACCAGTTACAGATAATGCAATATACCAGTTACAGATGGTGCGCTATACCAGTTCGCCTCTGTAGTAAATGGATAACAGAGAATAATAGCTTGTACTCCTATGTGCAGCACATTTAAATAGTTTGTGTAAAATGTATATCAAGGTAAGATCTATATATGAGAATGTTATTCACAGCTGAGCCGGGATATAAACTACATCCCGTTATATGCACAGCTCCTTTATATATAGTTTAAGACCTATATCTACTATACAGTATAGTGGTAAATGCCCTGCAGGCTGTGTGATTGGCACCTGGCAGGGGACTGTCATTATCCTATTCAGATGTATACTTTATATGTCCCATGTGGCTCCCTGGTGGAATGATAGATGCACCTCTCTGGTGTACTTGCTCACTTCACCCCTGAATGAGCCGTGATTCAGATCTGCAGCCCCTCATACCCTCCCCTGTGTGTGTGTGGGAGCTGCTGGGCTGGTTCTGCTGGGGAAGGGGGGTGTGACATGCACACATCAGGATGAGCAGCTGCACACACTAAGCTGGAGCCTCCAAACTCCAGCACACACTGATCCAGGACGGCTGCCGGGCTGGTAAGATCCATTCTCCCCAATTTCCAGCAATTCTTTGCATTGCAATTCTATTTTAGCATCCTGCTGTAGCACAAATCTTATATGATGACTTTGTACAAGACTACAGCAGGAATGATTAGATGAAGCTGCATGAGAGTTGTGCATAATTGTATGTGATTATATATATATGTCACTCTTGTCAACTGTCAGCAATATATACTGATAATTAAAAATTATCTCAAATTATTCCACTGTCAGTCAAGACAGAGAAATCCTATTTGCACTATTATCATGTTTGGACCCTGGAGGGTTGTTAACCTCTTATTATCAGTTGGTAAATACTCTTATCCTCACTAGTTTTCCAGATTTAATTGTTGGTTATATGTTGTAATTCGGTAATGAGTTCTGATAATACTCCTAGAGAGAAGGCTCTTCTTGTGCAATCGGTTCCTTACAGTGTATATCAGAACTGTGTACATTTGCAGGTCATAGGATTTACCACATAAGGTTGATAGAATGTTTGATCACACTTTTGTACTGAATAAACAATGTGTCAGTATAATAGTCCTAACCTGTAATAAATGACATTTTGTCGTTAAAAATATTTCTCAGTGGTTGGCATATTTGGCAGATACTTAACTAACTTGTGTGACGTTATCATTCAAATGATCTTTATTTTTTTCTAAGTATTGATGTCGTTGCTTATATTTGGAGAACAGTGACGTTTCTCCTGTCAAATGCAGTATTACCTTATAGCTGAGACGTAGTGATGTCACTCTGGAAAAATATAACCTGACAGTTAGAGAGCAGTGATGTCACTCCTGTAAAATATACTCTTACAGCTGTAAAGTGTGATGTCACGCTGTAAATGACAAAATGGGCTTATAGCTGGAGAGCAGTGAAGTCACGCCTGTAAAATATAAACTTAGATTTGGAAAGTGGTGATGTCACACTGTAAATGACAAAATGGGCTTATAGCTGGAGAGCAGTGAGGTCACGCCTGTAAAATATAAACTTAGATTTGGAAAGTGGTGATGTCACACTGTAAATGACAAAATGGGCTTATATCTGGAGAGCAGTGAGGTCACGCCTGTAAAATATAAACTTAGATTTGGAAAGTGGTGATGTCACACTGTAAATGACAAAATGGTATTATAGCTGGAGAGCAGTGAAGTCACGCCTGTTAAATATAAATGTTTATTTTTTTATTTGGAGAGTAGTGATGTCATCCTTGTAAAATATTCACACCTGTAAAATACAGTATATGGTTATGTTTGGAGAGTAACACACAGTATATCCTTATATTTGAAGAGCAGTGATGTCACTCCTGTAAAATATACCTTTATAGTTGGAAGGTATAGATGTCACTCTTTAATTTACTATATATGCTTATAAAGTATTTGAAGAGTAGTGATATCACTCCTGTACTATACAGTATATCCTTATATTTGGAGACCAGTGATGTCACCTCTGTAAAATATCCGCTTATAGCAATGTACTAGTGACGTCAGTCCTATGAAATATGCCTTTAAAGATGGAGAGCAGTGATGTCTCTTCTGTAAAATATTGCTTTGTAACTGGGTACTAGTGATGTCATCCTTGTCAAATATGCCTTTATTGCTGGAGAGCGGTGATGTCACTCCTGTAAAATAGATCCTTATATTTAAAGAGTATTGATGTCACCCTTGTAAAATATATACTTACAGCTGGGGAGCAGTGATATCACTTGAGTAAAATACAGTATAGAATTATAGCTAGAGAATAGTGATTTCACTCATGAAAAATATACTCTTATAGCTGGAGATCGGTGATGTCACTCCAGTAAAATATCCTCATAACAGTGATGTCACTCCTGTAATATATATCCTTATAGCGAAGAGCAGTGATATCACTCCTATAAAATTTACTCTTATAGCTGGAGAGATGTGATGTCACTCCTGTAGTACAGTATATGTCCTTATATCTAAAGAGCAGTGATGTCACTCCTGTAAAACATCTTAAGCTGGGTACACACTAGACGATGTGTGTACCCAGTGATGTAATCAGCGTTGGGACCTGGCTGGGGTGCATACACACTTGCCAATGCCGGCAACATCAATCGATGCATTCGGCAGCATGGCATCTCTAACGATATCCCCAGAGTACAATTGCAATCAACTGGGGATATCGTTAACGACCCGCGGGAGCGTACATAGTTAGCGATATAGTTCGTACACACTAGACCAGGAGTTCCCAACCACGGTCCTCAAGGCACACTAACAGTCCAGGTTTTAAGGGTAGCCATACTTGAGCACAAGTGTCTTAATTAGTACCTCAGTTATTTTGATTTAACCATCTGTGCTCAAGCATGTATATCTCTAAAACCTGGACTGTTAGTGTGCCTTGAGGACCGCGGTTGGGAACCCCTGCACTAGACGATTAAACAAAATTGTCGTAACGATGTGTCGTCATCAGCAATATCGTTTCAAAAGTTGTTTAGTGTGTACGCACCTTTAGAACTGATATCACTCCTACGGTATATATTCTTATAGCTGAAAAGCAGTGATACCACTCCTATAAAATATACTCTTATAACTGTGATGAAGTGTTGTCACTCCTATAGTATTTATCCTTATAGCTGAAGAAAAGTGATGTCACTTCTGTAATATATACCTTATAGCTGAAGAGCAGTGATGTCACTCCTGTAAAGTATACTCTTATACCTGAAGAGAAGTGATGCCACTCCTGTAAAGTATACTCTTATAGCTGAAGAGAAGTGATGTCACTTCTGTAATATATACCTGATAGCTAAAGAGCAGTGATGTCACTCCTGTAAAGTATACTCTTATACCTGAAGAAAAGTGATGTCACTCCTGTAAAGTATACTCTTATACCTGAAGAGAAGTGATGCCACTCCTGTAAAGTATACTCTTATAGCTGAAGAGCAGTGATGTCACTCTTGTAAAATATACTGCTATAGCTGAAGAGAAGTGATGTCACTCCTGTAAAGTATACTCTTATACCTGAAGAAAAGTGATGTCACTCCTGTAAAGTATACTCTTATACCTGAAGAGAAGTGGTGCCACTCCTGTAAAGTATACTCTTATACCTGAAGAGCAGTGATGTCACTCCTGTAAAGTATACTCTTATAGCTGAAGAGAAGTGATGCCACTCCTGTAAAGTATACTCTTATAGCTGAAGAGAAGTGATTTCACCCCTGTAAAGTATACTCTTATAGCTGAAGAGAAGTGATGTCACTCCTGTAAAGAATACTCTTATACCTGAAGAGAAGTGATGTCACTCCTGTAAAGTATACTCTTATAGCTGAAGAGCAGTGATGTCACTCTTGTAAAATATACTGCTATAGCTGAAGAGAAGTGATGTCACTCCTGTAAAGAATACTCTTATAGCTGAAGAAAAGTGATGTCACTTCTGTAATATATACCTTATAGCTGAAAAGCAGTGATGTCACTCCTGTAAAATATACAGGAGTGACATCATTGCTAAAGAGCAATGATGTCACTCTTGTAAAGTATACTGTTATAGCTGAAGAGCAGTGATGTCACTCTTGTAAAATATACTGCTATAGCTGAAGAGAAGTGATGTCACTCCTGTAAAGTATACTCTTATACCTGAAGAAAAGTGATGTCACTCCTGTAAAGTATACTCTTATACCTGAAGAGAAGTGATGCCACTCCTGTAAAGTATACTCTTATACCTGAAGAGCAGTGATGTCACTCCTGTAAAATATACTCTTATAGCTGAAGAGAAGTGATGCCACTCCTGTAAAGTATACTCTTATAGCTGAAGAGAAGTGATTTCACCCCTGTAAAGTATACTCTTATAGCTGAAGAGAAGTGATGTCACTCCTGTAAAGAATACTCTTATACCTGAAGAGAAGTGATGTCACTCCTGTAAAGTATACTCTTATAGCTGAAGAGCAGTGATGTCACTCTTGTAAAATATACTGCTATAGCTGAAGAGAAGTGATGTCACTCCTGTAAAGAATACTCTTATAGCTGAAGAAAAGTGATGTCACTTCTGTAATATATACCTTATAGCTGAAAAGCAGTGATGTCACTCCTGTAAAATATACAGGAGTGACATCATTGCTAAAGAGCAATGATGTCACTCTTGTAAAGTATACTGTTATAGCTGAAGAGCAGTGATGTAACGCCTGTAAAATATATTCTTATAGCTGAAGAGCAGTGATGTCACTTCTGTATATATACCTTTATAGCTGAAGAGCAGTGATGTCACTCCTGTAAAATATACTGCTATAGCTGACGAGAAGTGATGTCGCTCCTGTAAAGTATACTCTTATAGCTGAAGAGAAGTGATGTCACTCCTGTAAAATATACTCATAGCTAAAGAGCAATGATGTCACTCCTGTAAAATATACTGTTATAGCTGAAGAGCAGTGATGTCACTCCTGTAAAATATACTCTTATAGCTGAAGAGAAGTGATGTCACTCCTGTAAAGTATATTGCTATAGCTGACGAGAAGTGATGTCGCTCCTGTAAAGTATACTCTTATAGCTGAAGAGCAGTGATGTCACTCCTGTAAAATATACTCATAGCTAAAGAGCAATGATGTCACTCCTGTAAAGTATACTCTTATAGCTGAAGAGCAGTGATGTCACTCTTGTAAAATATACTGCTATAGCTGACGAGAAGTGATGTCACTCCTGTAAAGTATACTCTTATAGCTGAAGAGCAGTGATGTCACTCCTGTAAAATATACTCATAGCTAAAGAGCAATGATGTCACTCCTGTAAAATATACTGTTATAGCTGAAGAGCAGTGATGTCACTCCTGTAAAATATACTCTTATAGCTGAGGAGAAGTGATGTCACTCCTGTAAAGTATACTCTTATAGCTGAAGAGAAGTGATGTCACTCCTGTAAAGTATACTCTTATAGCTGAAGAGAAGTGATGTCACTCCTGTAAAGTATACTGTTATAGCTGAAGAGCAGTGATGTCACTCTTGTAAAATATACTGCTATAGCTGAAGAGAAGTGATGTCACTCCTGTAAAGTATACTCTTATACCTGAAGAAAAGTGATGCCACTCCTGTAAAGTATACTCTTATACCTGAAGAGAAGTGATGCCACTCCTGTAAAGTATACTCTTATAGCTGAAGAGAAGTGATGTCACTCCTGTAAAGTATACTCTTATAGCTGAAGAGAAGTGATGTCACTCCTGTAAAGAATACTCTTATACCTGAAGAGAAGTGATGTCACTCCTGTAAAGTATACTCTTATAGCTGAAGAGCAGTGATGTCACTCTTGTAAAATATACTGCTATAGCTGAAGAGAAGTGATGTCACTCCTGTAAAGAATACTCTTATAGCTGAAGAAAAGTGATGTCACTTCTGTAATATATACCTTATAGCTGAAAAGCAGTGATGTCACTCCTGTAAAATATACAGGAGTGACATCATTGCTAAAGAGCAATGATGTCACTCTTGTAAAGTATACTGTTATAGCTGAAGAGCAGTGATGTAACGCCTGTAAAATATATTCTTATAGCTGAAGAGCAGTGATGTCACTTCTGTATATATACCTTTATAGCTGAAGAGCAGTGATGTCACTCCTGTAAAATATACTGCTATAGCTGACGAGAAGTGATGTCGCTCCTGTAAAGTATACTCTTATAGCTGAAGAGAAGTGATGTCACTCCTGTAAAATATACTCATAGCTAAAGAGCAATGATGTCACTCCTGTAAAATAAACTGTTATAGCTGAAGAGCAGTGATGTCACTCCTGTAAAATATACTCTTATAGCTGAAGAGAAGTGATGTCACTCCTGTAAAGTATACTCTTATAGCTGAAGAGAAGTGATGTCACTCCTGTAAAGTATACTCTTATAGCTGAAGAGAAGTGATGTCACTCCTGTAAAGTATACTCTTATAGCTGAAGAGCAGTGATGTCACCCCTAGAACACTCTGGAGACTACGGACAGGTAAGTATAAAACTATATGGGTGCAGGGTGTGCGGTGTGGGGCCCCCCTGAACCCAGGTGCCCGTGTGTACCGCACACACTGCACCCATTAGAGATACGCTCCTGATGACTTATGTCATGCACGATAACAGTATTTACAAAAAAGCAATTGGTATCAATAGCACTGAGCAACTGATCAATATAACAAAACCAGGGGCAAAAATCATTATTATAAATGGGTGTGGATTAAAAGATTATACACCAAATAGTAGTAGATAGGCAATAGATTGATAGGTACAAAAAGTCACCAGGTACAAAAAGACGACACACAAAAGGTCTACATGGATTAAGATCGACATGTACAAAATGTCTACATGATGAAAAGATGGACATTGGAATGGTCGACACATTTGATTTTGTTTTCTACCCTTAACCTTCACCCTAACTCTAACACTCCCCTTGGTGCCTAACCCAAACCGTCCCTCCTAGTGCCTAGCCCTAACCATCGGGATGGTGCTTAACCCTAATCGTCCCTCCTAGTACCTAGCCCTAACCATCGGGATGGTGCCTAACCCTAACCGTCCCTCCTAGTGCCTAGCCCTAACCATCGGGATGGTGCCTAACCCAAACCGTCCCTCCTAGTGCCTAGCCCTAACCATCGGGATGGTGCCTAACCCAAACCGTCCCTCCTAGTGCCTAGCCCTAACCATCGGGATGGTGCCTAACCCTAACCGTCCCTCCTAGTACCAAGCCCTAACCATCGGGATGGTGCTTAACCCTAATCGTCCCTCCTAGTACCTAGCCCTAACCATTGGGATAAGTGCCTAACCCTAACTGTCCCTCCTAGTACCTAGCCCTAACCATCGGGATAAGTGCCTAACCCTAACCGTCCCTTCTAGAGTCTAACCCTAATCCTCTGGTAAGTGCCTAACCCTAATCAAACAATAAACACGTGTGAACCATTCCAGTGTCAACCTTTTGACCATGTCGACTGTTTGTACTTGTCGACCTATTGCCTGTCAACCATTTGGTGTCTACCTACACACTGTCGACCTTTTCATTGTCGATCTATTGACTGCCATCCCTGATTTTAGTATTATTATTATTTAGATGTTATAGATAACTTTACAAGATGTTGTAGGATATAGTAATTCTACACCACATATAGAACCCCTCTGATTCAGAAACACCGGGGTGTTATGGGCAAATATCTACGGCTCGATTCTCTGTTCTACCGATCCGATTCACCAATCGACGATGAAAAACGCAGCTCAGCGGGCATCGATGATTGACGATTCATCGGAGATTTGGGGAAACTCAGCATGTTAAAAAACCCCGACTCCCCGATTCCAAACATTTTCAGTTCGGAATTGGTGAGTCAAGATTGTCCAACACATTGGATTTCTCCGATCCCCAGACCCCGATGTTGACAGAACGGGGGAATTGACCTAGACAAGCTACAGTAGATATATAGTCCACATTATGTAGAGGTTTTCTCAGGTTTGGCTCACAGGCAACCATCATCCCACGTGTCGATTCTTTGAGAGACATTTTATAGAGCAGCACCTGCTGGTGTAATGAGTATTCATACAGCGATTTGCGTAGAATTCGAGGATTCTTGGAACCCAGCAGAGATCAGATTACAGGCTACCTGTGATCCATACACAGCAGCCCTCTACCTTACCTCTATGTGTTTATCCCGAATGCAGTTCATCAAGCTGCAACATTCCCAGGGATTTCAAAATATGCATGAGATGATGTCAGCATTAGATCATACTCTATCTGAAGTCACATACATAATCCTAACATGACCCAAAAACAAAATGAAGTGTAAAGGGCTCATTAGTGCAAAACTACAACTAAAGAGCACACAAAGTTAATTTGTGTTTATTTCCATCAATATTGATCTGGATGGTTATTGTTTGGCAGTGTACAGTACATGCCTTAAAGCGAAATCACCATAGAAACCAGAAGCTTTTTTAAGCTTCCAAAAAATGTTGACAAAATAATTGCTAGACATTACAAGATCACTAACATTACAATTTCTGCTGAATAAAACATCAGGGATAATCTATGAAACATAGGGCCATATACAATTAGTTTCTCACCTGTGGAAAAGTTTAGCCTGCCCGACTTTTTGAGACATCGCGCGTCCCCGCTTTTCGCCATATTCAAATACAAACCAGGCGAAAACGGCAAGCGGCGAATTCTGAACAGGCGGAAAGTGCTGTCAGAAGTGGGTAAATCAGCCTGAACCCCCCAAAAAGATGCACTAACATTGGGGATCAATGTAGATGTGTATTAATAGCCCTAATAAAAGTGTTTGGGGTACGTAAGTTGTTTTAATTGCTTCTTATTAGCGTCTTTGCACAAGTGGGGAAGAATGGCATAAAGCAGTATTTTGGGATGAAAATAAGTAGTCCTGTTAAATTTGGGGTACTTGAAAATGGGTGCTAGCATATTTTAAAGTCTCTTAAGTGAGGTTTTAAAAATTGGAAAAACGCACCTGTTGCACCTGCAATCATAAAAACACTTGGCCCGTCCTTGCAGACCCCCAAGAAGGCTATTTCGCTAGTTTTTATGCTTGTCCCCCCACTTTGAGCTTTTGCACCCCAAAATTAAAGTACTTTTTTGGGGGTGTTAAGTTTTTTCCCGGGATTTTTGGACACAGTTGTCCTTTGGGGGCTGTCCCAAGGGTTCTGAGTGGTTTCCCAACCTTTGCACCCCAAAATAAAAATTTTGCCCTTCTTTTCTCCTATTCAGAGGCAAATCTTTTTCGCCTGTTCCATTGTATTGAATTTCCGCATAGGCAAAAACCGTTTGGAATTGAATACGGAGATAAGTTCTGACCACGCGAAAAGCTGTGATCGGCGATACCTTTAAGCGGAAAACGGCCTTTCGCGCCTAATTGAGTATGGCCCATAAACGTAGAAAAACTTCCAAAAAAACTAGAGATGTTCGCCAATCCCCGTGTTTTGTTTTTGGATCAGGATTCATCGTCGTGTTTTGGTTTTGGATCTGTATTTGAAAAAAAAAAAAAAAAACTAAAATGATATAATTTTGACCTATTTACATACACTCCAAAAACCAATTTCTTTTTTTAAAATCCGAGCTCCTAACCGCGGGAAGATCCGACTCGGTACCCAAAGTGATTCTGAACTGGTATTCGGTTCGACTAGGAACCCCTAAATTCGTTTTATGTCGGCTCTCTGGGAACCGGACCCGCACATCTCTGAAATAAACCCACAGGTATAAATAAATCAGTGGCTATTGAATCAAAGCATTTCATATGTAACACACATGCTGGTAATCCTTACTAAATTAATGCGTCCTGAAATAAGTGAGAAAAGCTCTGCTAATAAATAAAATAAATATTCCGATACTTAAATAACATCTGCAGCAGACTGCATACAGGATGATCTCCACTAAAATGAGCAAGGGTCCAGCACGATGGTCCCGGGGTGGCCAGTGCAGGACTGGTGCCTCTATGTGGGAAAGGGCTGCAAAAAACACATCTGATTACCTTGCAGGGACCCCCTTCTTTGGCTCCCACATCAATAGATACGAAAAAGAGACAATAGAGAGGGTAAAAATCACTTAACAATGGTCCACTCATTTCAGTAGAGTTTCATGTAGCCCACCACCCCATTACCGTGGCCATTGAAATGAATGAGCTGTTAAAATAGGGATGTAGTGCATATCTTGGTGGACCAGATGCCGGCCGTCGATATACCAACGCTGGTATCCCGCCGCCAGGCAAAATGCCGATGCCGCTATCCCCTTATGTATCAGGATACCGGCGTCGGAATCCTGATCGTAAGACAATGGAGCCAGGTAACTCTTTGCCACGGAGGTAGAGGGGTTAGGTTTAGGCACTCCCTGGGGGGACTTAGGGTTGGCACCCCCCAAGGAGGGTTAGGCTGCGGGAGGGGGTGTTAGGTTTAGGCACCCCCTTACGGGACTTAGGGTTAGGCACTCCACTGGGAGGGTTAGGGTTAAGCTGCGGTGAGGGGGGTTAGGTTTAGGCACCCCCTGTGGGGACTTAGGGTTAGGCAGCCCCTGGGGGGACTTAGAGTTAGGCAGCCCCTGGGGGGACTTAGGGTTAGGTACCCCCTTGGGAGGGTTAGGGTGCGGGAAGGGGGGGTTAGGGTTAGGTACCACCGGGGGGGAGATTAGGGTTAGGCAGCCCCAGAGGGAGGTTAGGATTAGGCACCACCAAGGGAGAGTTAGGGTTAGTGGGGGGGGAGAGGGGAGGGATAGGGTACTTACCAGTCTCTGTCGGGATCTTTAGCTGTTGGACTTCCGGGGTCGGGGTTTGAACCTGTTCAGCCGCCGGTATTTCATACCCAACCCGTTAAAATAAATGTCAAAAAATGGCCCAAAATGTATCAAAATCACCACAAAGAAAACCCCAGGTTGGGAGAGGAATTTGGACAATTCTTTTTTTCTTTTTCGCTAAGTTAATGTGGCTGTGAGCAAACCAAAACTAGTGAAAAATAAATAACCATAGTGAATGTTTTTCTCACTTTTGGCCCTTTGCACTCTTTTAGCAGAAGTCCACGTGTTTGTGAGCATACATGTTACCCTGTCATATGGTTTTCATCTACTGTCTTTTACTTTCAATAAAAAAAGTGCCACAAAATATATAGGCACTGAAACGTTGCCATAATACCCTTCCCTGTTTGAGAACTTATTTGAATACCGGAGTGCTGCACCTCGCAGAATTTGTATGTTGTCATTTGTGCGGGCACACAGGGCGTCTTTATCACACCACAGGGAGAGCCGGACCATGTGGACTATTATATATATATAATATATATAATGTGGTAGAAGCACTGGAGAAGTCTGGGATGGCATGTATGTGTGTCCCAGATTCTTATCATGTGTGTTTTAAAAACCCCAGGAAAAGTCTGTTATGCCAAACAAGACCAGAAGTGTCGGCTCTTGGTAAAAGCCGGATAATGGGTCCTGGGGGTGTGGATGTGAGAAGAGAAGGGAGGGCTCCATCCACAGGCCATTCCAGGTGTTTTGCCTTTCAGTCTGGGAGCAGGCCGATTAGTAGTTGCACCTGCAAGTGGTTCATATAGCTGTGTTAAGGTTTTGGTTTGTTCAGAGACACTGTGATATTTGAAAGTGCTGTGTTTGTGTTTGTGGTAAGGCAGTAGGCCCTGCCATTTGTAGAGAGGGAATAACCTGTCTAGTTAGTGCCCAGACGGGCTAGGACTTATTTTTATGTTTTGTTTATTTTGTTGTTTATGTTGCACAACAAAACTGGTTCCGACCAGCTTGCACGAAAACCCTGGACAGGTGTGCTGTTTCCTGGCTGCAGTGTGTAAGGAGGTGTCCATCTACCCCAGGAGAGGGACCCCTACCCTGACTATATCACAATATATATACAGTATATAATAACAATAGTGACTGCTAATCTAAATAATAAATGCTAAATCTAGGTGCTTAGCAAACAACTCCCTACTCAGAAGACTATAGAGTATCAACTTCACTACGCATTTTGTCTGTACAGATTTCATCACTATATTCATCAAGATCAACAAAATGTGTAGGGTGAGTTAATACTGATGGACCTGTATAAATATCAAGGAGGTACATTCCACATCTTGTATACCTCAGCAGCTATTTTATGATACATTACCTTTCAAAAGTTTGGGGTCACCCAGACAATTTCGTGTTTTACATGAAAACTGACTCTTATTTATCAAATGAGTTGCAAAATGAATAGAACATATAGTCAAGACATTGGCAAGGTTAGAAATAATGATTTTTATTTGAAATTATAATTTTGTCCTTCAAACTTTGCTTTCGTCAAAGAATGCTCCTTTTGCAGCAATTACAGCATTGCAGACCTTTAGATTCTAGCTGTTAATTTGTTGAGGTAATCTGAAGAAATTTCACCCCACGCTCCCTGTAGCACCTCCCACAAGTTGGATTGGCTTGATGGGCACTTCTTGCGTACCATACGGTCAAGCTGCTCCCACAACAGCTCAATGGGGTTGAGATCTAGTGACTGCGCTGGCCACTCCATTACAGACAGATTACCAGCTGCCTGCTTCTTCCCTAAATAGTTCTTGCATAATTTGGAGGTGTGCTTTGGGTCATTGTCCTGTTGGAGGAGGAAATTGGCTCCAATCAAGCGCTGTCCACAGGGTATATGGCATGGCGTTGCAAAATGGAGTGATAGTCTTCCTTATTCAAAAACCCTTTTACCTTGTACAAATCTCCCACTTTACCAGCACCAAAGCAGCCCCAGACCATCACATTACCTCCACCATGCTCGACAGATGGTGTCAGGCACTCTTCCAGCATCTTTTCACTTGTTCTGCGTCTCACAAATGTTCTTCTGTGTGATCCAAACACCTCAAACTTCGATTAGTCTGTCCAATCTTCCTCTGTCCAATGTCTGTGTTCTTTTGCCCATATGAATCTTTTCCTTTTATTGGCCAGTCTCAGATATGGCTTTTTCTTGGCCACTCTGCCTAGAAGGCCAGCATCCCAGAGTTGCCTCTTCACTGTAGACATTGACACTGGCGTTTTGCGGGTACCATTTAATGAAGCTGCCAGTTGAGGACTAGTGAGGCATCTATTTCTCAAACTAGAGACTAATGTACTTGTCTTCTTGCACAGTTGTGCACCGGGGCCTCCCACTTCTCTTTCTACTCTGCTTAGAGCCTGTTTGTGCTGTTGTCTGAAGGGAGTAGTACACACCGTTGTAGGAAATGTTCAGTTTCTTGGCAACTTCTCACATGGAATAGCCTTCATTTCTAAGAACAAGAATAGACTGTCGAGTTTCACATGAAAGTTCTCTTTTTCTGGCCATTTGGAGAGTATAATCAAACCCACAAATGTGATGCTCCAGATACTCAACTAGCTCAAAGGAAGGCCAGTTTTATAGCTTCTCTAACGAGCAAACCCGTTTTCAGCTGTGCTAACATAATGCACAAGGGTTTCCAAGGGTTTTCTAATCATCCATGAGTCTTCTAATGCGCTTAGCAAACACAATGTACCATTAGAACACTGGAGTGATGGTTGCTGGAAATGGGACTCTATACACCTATGTGGATATTCCTTTAAAAACCAGACGTTTGCAGCGAGTATAGTCATTTACCACATTAACAATGTACAGCGTGTATTTCTGATTAATTTAATGTTATCTTCATTGAAAAAAACAGTGCTTTTCTTTAAAAAAATAAGGACATTTCTAAGTGACCCCAAACTTTTGAACGGTAGTGTATATTTAAAGGTTTGTTTTCTAGATATCAATGAGCTAGTCACCTAAATCCTCATTCTGGTTATAATAAACACATTATTTAGCTGTACTGCATTGTTGCTCTCCAATAGGCATGTATTAAAAGTGTATTTAGGACATGTTCACTTGTCTGGTGATCTGGCATCTAGTTAACGGGGCCTATACGCCAGCAATCAATTGGGGCAATTCCCCGCTTTGCAGACGATTGTGTAAAAATAACTGCAATGTGTGGGGTTCACCGATTGCCAATTCGGACCAAAAAGTGATCAGAATTGGTAAATTAGGTTGTCCAACAGGTGGAATTTCACCGACCATCCCCACAATCTTTCCCCATTGGCAGATCCAGCATTTGCTGAAAATGATCTGCGAATCGCTGAAAACTGTCTGTAATGTGTGGCCGCACATTGGTGGATTGGAGAATCGTTGAATTGCTTTTTTTTCTGATTGTTGATGTATAGGCCCAATATATGTAGCTATATAAATGTGTGTTGCATTTCTCTTCTAAATAGCCTGCGTATACACGGCACAGTCAGCATTCATGGTACACTAAGGCTAAACCGGCTTCAGTCATTTGCTTTGCATATTATATAAGCAGTTCAATTGATCTCGGTGGACTAGTACACACCCCGAGACGTCCATAACCGCAATGCTCCAAGGAATATTTCCTTTCCATTAAGATCTCTTTCATATTCTTGTTTTTCTATGTGTATTTCCTGATGAGGATCAAAAAATCCTATTTCGTTATGGAGTCAATACAGCACGTGGCTGAAGCTAAACCCTAACCTTAAAACCTAGTACACCTCCCGCAATGAAGTAGATCCATTTTCCTGCTACCTAATGCTGGGTGAAGACTGTGCCGACAAAACCGTCAACAGGCGAATCCGCCGACACAGCGGCCGACCAGGGAAGCAATACAGACTTTCCGCTCGATGTGTGTTCCCTGACATCACAACCGGGCGGGCATTTGAATTTGCCCAGCCATTTCAGCCATCAGTCCCTTCAGCAAGTGTACGAGCAATCCACCCTAAGCTGTGAGTCTGGGCTGGCGACGCTATAACAGGGAAACCAGCACCAGCCTGCGCAACGTGGGGCTGCAATCCCTTGTTGGTCCCACCTTAACAAACAACCATGTGCCCGTATTACTTTCTACAATGCGTAATATTTTAGTTTATGTTTCCTTGTAGTCTCATTCATATGTACAAGCATACATAAAGCAAAGCCTTAAGGCCAGAATACATTTCAAAACAACTGTGTTGTACAGCGATATGGAAACAACTGTTATTTGTTCTGGTTCAATATTACAAAGCTTTTAGGTGACAGTTTTACCCTCTAACAAGCACCTAATTGCTTCTCCTGCAGCCTAGCGCAGTGTAACAGCCGCAGCCCGGATTTATAATGAACACCTTGTCATTTAGACAGTTACATGTTTACACCTGAGATACCCTGATAAGCATGCAGAAATTACAGTATATCTCACTGGCCTGAAATAATGACTTTACCCTAAAGCCGGCACAGGTTGTCGTTAGCAGAAGGAAGCGAGTGGGAGCAGGACATTTTGTACTGGATGTGGTAGGTCACGTTGGAGGCTATGGGACATATTGTATTTACCAAGCACCGGATTTACAAATCACTCGATTTTAACAGATCTTGCCTGCCAGATTTTAAAGGGCAATAATACTTCATGCAAAACAAGCCTGATGTTGCATATACTGTTATTGCCCTTTTAAATATGGCAGGCAAAATATGTAAAAAAAAATAAATAAAATTGGAGGCTTTTGTAAATACACTGCTTAGTAAATATGCCCCCATGTATTAATACCAGATCGACCAATTGGAAACACACTTAAAAACACATGCTGCGTATAAAAGCTCGTTTAAATTAATTCGGGTGCGGCAAGTTGTCATCTGTTGCAAGAATGTTTTTTTACAGTTTTAGAAATATTTACTGGTCTGGTGATCAGTATGTCATTGTGACAAATTGTTATGCAGGGGCGGATTTATAATGAGTGCAGGGTGTGCGAAGCTGCACCCATACCCTGCACCCATATCATACTTACCACTCCGGAATCCCACGTCGGTGCCGGTGTCAAAGCTGTAAAAAATGCCTGGAATAGGTCCGCCGCGGCCATTTTTCCGGTGTTTTGCGCATGCACAGTATGGAAAACTCAGGGAAAATGGCCGCCGCTGCCATTTTCCCAGTGACCTGCACATGCTTTGTACACTCTAGGCACACTCTAGTGCCCAGAGTCTATCAGTGCGGCTCCTCGCTCAGCGCGTTGCCGGCCGCTGGACTGAGAGGAGGGGGCCCGGAACGGAGACTGCACAAGGGCCCCTTCCTCTCTTGAAACACCCCTGTTGTTATGTTATCTCCAAATGTATCTAAAAGCATACTTACCTACTCTCCAGCAAGTTGTGGGAGGCTCCTGAATTTTCGGAGAGTTCCCCGCACCCACCGGAAGAGTATCCGTACCTCCCTCATTCTGTCCACTTCCAAGTGAAGTGGGCAGGTTGGGCAGATGACTGCAGGGAATCGCAGAATAATTGTTGCGGCTCTGTATGGAGGGAGCAGGGCTAAATGACGCGAAAATTCGCCGCAGTTTGCCATGAGGGAGGCGGGTCCTAATGACAGAAACCCGATCCCGGCCCCCAAAGTGTCCTGCTGTTTGTGTTCTCCTGGCATCTCCTGGGGAGCAAATAATACATATCTGCTCCCCTCCTGACGAAATCTGAAATGACGCAAATCATCTTTTCCAAGGTGCTCGGTGATTATAATCGCCAGTGGCCACACGTGGTTGAGTTTACAAGCGGACAGACTGCACATTCTTATGCCGTGAGTGTTTATCCAACAGCAGGACAGCATTGCTGATACTGAGATCTGGGTGTTATGGTCGCGAATGTAGCAATGTATATTATCCATGTCCTGTATTGTATTGTACTGTAAGTCACTGTAAATCAACCTATTATTTTATTATAATAATAATAATAATAATTGCAATTTGCTTTTATTTAACGGCCGAGGACTGGCAATAGAAACGGCAGTGTACATCCCTATAAGACCGCTATTCACGGACTGCCATTACACCCGGCTAATCTATCCAGCGACAGCACCGAAGCTCCGTATACAGCACCGAAGTTCCGGAGCAGGCACAGGGCGCACACTGGAGAGAGCCTTTAGCTTGCATGGCGATTCAACACAGACCAATGTACAAGCCTGTGATTATATAACATCACTGACCCAGTTACTAAGACAAATATCAGTGCTTCAACCCTCCAGTTACTAAGGACAACTACTACTGCTATAATCTGCCTCACAACCATAAACCAGCCACCAAAGGCAGTAATATCATTTAACACTTGAGCATATACCTGGTCATCGGAACTTTGTCTATCTAACAAACATATAACTTTTCTGCATAGGATTTAGCTACTGTATTTAAACCAGCTAACACAGAGCAACATTGTTGCAAAGTATTGCTAATTTATATCAACAAAGTTACCACTGTAGGTGCTAAACAATTTAAGAGTCACATATTGTGCTTTATATGCATTTTATGAATAGTTTTTTTTTATAGCATATGTGATTTTAGTTTATTTTTATGAGATTGTGGCAATTAATATGAGTTTGATTAAATAGTACTTAGTTTATGGGTTTGAATTACAGGATTGCGCAGCCAGATTTCTAATATAAAAAAGTGATTGGACACCTCCGTGCACGCGGAATGCATACCATTGCGCATGAGTTCCAACTGACCACTAATTTGGCAGTTTCGACAAGAACACTTCAGGACGACAATGCCACCTGTCCTGTTTCCAGGGCGACGCTGGACTGGTACACAGGAAATTCTGTAACCCGGATGGACCGGCCAGCTCAGAGTCCAGATCTTAACCAAATGGAGAACCTTGGAATTGGAGCGATGGGTGTGTTCTAGGCCGACTCGTCCTCCCTCAATGTCACAGTTGGTCACTGTACTTAGGACGGAATGGCAAAACGTACCGCCTGCTGCTGCCCAGGAACTTGTGGACCGTTTGCCAAGAAGGGCGTCTGCAGTAATCACTGCACATGGTGGATCTACAAAGTACTGATATCAATAACATCTCATTAATCTACTTGTTGTCAGTGTCCAATCACTTTTGTCTACATAGTGAATCTACCCCTTGTAGAGAAAGGTGCAAGCCCGCCCTCCTGATAGTAGTGTGCACATTGGGGGCGGGAGCACTGCAAGACGCTTACACACTGCATACGGGCCGATATGCGCATTATTTTCTGTGCACGCAGTTCGGGAGCACATATGCCCGATTCCAATTCAAACCTGCCTGTGCCGTTGCCTTATGTCTAATGACTGCCCAGCATTTGCAGCTTGCGGCCATGTGTACAGTGTCTGCGAACTCCTGCGCATTCGCAGTCTACTGACCACGCGTGTGTAGCAGCCATTGCCGGGGAGGGTTCCTAGAAACCTATGGGGGTTTGCGGCTGCTGTCGGAACAGGAGATACCGGTTATATCGGCTATGATCCCTCCATAGTACATTTAGGGGATAATTAATATTTGCGTGTATCTCCCGAAAACGAGTGTTTACGGGGAATATGCCGCAAATATTTAATGATAATTGGGCCCCTTACACGGTGTATTGAGCGGGGGGAACACTGCGCCATTTCCACGCGAGAGCTCCTTCAATGCACTTATTTGCCATGGCCTTTAGGGAGGAGTGGTACAAAATGGCAACATTCAGATGTTGACATGGATGGTAGCCGGACATGTCAAATTGTGAATGCTGGCAGTCGGCATTTTGACCATGTGGTTTTCTACTGACGTGGTAAATAACCTAAACTTCAGCCTAACTCTAACCGCAGCCTAACCCTAACCCTAAAATTAGTAAAAAATCTTCTGTTGACATTCACAATGTCGACATGTCATGATGACATTCTGTCATTGTCGACATGTTGAAGGGATACCCGTTAGGGTGAAGACCCAACTCCTAGGCGAGTGGTGAACCGCCTTTCCTTCAGTCAGTGTCACCACTTTTTGTTACCAGCACAGGGCCTGATTCAGAGCCCGACGCTATGTGCGCTCGCTCGTTCAGAAAAAGGGGGTGGCTATTTAAATGAACCGTTCGCTCTTTGCGGTCTGTTGACGCCTCCATGTCTGAACGAGCGAACAAAACATGCGGATGGTTTTTTGTACAAAACGCCCCCTGGCCGCTCGCATCATACGTCATCTCCGCTATTTATTAGATTAATCGAGTACATCGAACGTCGTATGACGCTGCTGTATTAATTATGCACACCCTTAAAACGCCCGTTTTGGCACGCCTGCGTTCTGATTTCCACTCCCCGTTTTCAAGCACCTTCCACTGTTACCACCCACAAATGCCTCATTCTGTCACTCAAATTAGCAGGCATTCGCTATATTGCGAGCACACGATTTTCGGCCGCACTGACTGTTTCGCGCATGCGTATCACAATCTGTATGCATGCGCAGATGTGTGAACATCGCTCGGAACGAACAAGCGGCCGCTTACGAGCGGCTCTGAATGAGACCCACAGTTCTGTATATGAAGAGCTTTTGGTGACCTAAATTTATTTATTCATATTCACTCGTTCACCACTAAACACGAGTACCCTCCAATGTGAGCCCACACAGGGAAGGCCAGCTAGTGGCTTGTTATTGTGGACATAAGATAACCCCATAAAGGGACCAATAACGTATATATTACCAGTCGCATTTACCAACCTTCCCAGTAATGACCTGGCTTGTATTCTTCTGGGACATCGCGCTCATATTGAGGCAATTGGTTATAACCAGAGATATAACTGCTTGTGTGTGACCAGCTATAGTCATATTGTTTACAAATTAAACAAACTTAATTTAATAGTTAATAATTCTATATTAATATATATATATTTTATAATTTAATATTTAATAATTTGGTAATTAATTTCAGTCATTAGTTCCGCCACAGCCAGCGAGTCACAGGTTGCATACAGCTGATTGGTGGAGATTGTTCAAATATAGGCACAAAAAGAAGACATTAAAAAAACAAGAACTTATGGGGAATTTCTTAGCAATGCTGAGAGAGAACATTATGTCTCTATTCTTGCTTGAAAGGGAAATAATGACAAAAATGACAGCGATTATATTTGTAACTGTTTACAAGACCAGGCATTAATTTTTTTACACAGCACCAATTAGATTGAGCTCCGAACATTGAATTATTCTTCCAGCTCAAAGAGCTTTATAATAACGCCGTACCTGAGGGGATATGATATCACCAACTTGGGAGTTACGGCTTTATGGCTTCAGAAAATTGATCCAGAGAATGGGAAATAGATTTCTGTCCTTCCAGGGAATTACTGCGTGTAGCACAGATAAATATAAACGTTTCCATGGCACAGAAATGGCGGTCTGGTCGTCTTTCAGGAGGGCGGTGGGGTGAGGGGTGATTCCAAGGGAAGCTTTTGACTGAACTCTGAGAGAGAGGTCTCAATGGGCCTCTCTTAGCTTAAGTGATGGAGGGGTCTATTTCATACTAGCCGACATTCAGCTGCCTCGTTTTTGGAGGGAACTGAATGTCAGCTTACAACGGGGGGCGTGGCCGCACAATAATGCCATTGTGGGGGCGTGGGTGGGGTGGGGGCGTGGTCACAAGATCGCATCATCACGGTCCCGCCCCTCTTCACAATGCTGGAATAAACGGCGTTGTAAAGCGGGGGTCGGGGCCACAATGACGTGATTCAGTGCGAATGCCGTCGCCGGGCCCCCTGATGCGGGGGTTTTGATATTAACACTGCAGGGGGTAGGGAGGGTTGGCGGCTGCCGGGAGGCTTGCCTGTCTTTCCGAAGGGCCGGTGAGCGGAAACCGATATCCGGGAGGCTCCCGGCCAAATCGGGAGGGTAGGCAAGCCTGGTCTATTTATTAAGCAGTGTTAGGAGACAGAGGGGTCTATTTACTAAGCAGTGTTAGGAGACAGAGTGAAAAATGATAAGAAAGTGATAAGGTGTCAGCCAATCAACTCCCAACTGTCATCTCAGCCTGTGTTTGAAAAATAACAGTTGGGAGCTGATTGGCTGGCACCTTATCACTTTGTCTCCTAACACTGCTTAGTAAATAGACCCCGGAGGGTCTGAAGTCCCTAGTTATCTAAAGCGCCTATTGGTTCTGGGGGTTGAGGAGAAATGTGGCTCTTTTCTCTAGTATCTCTGATGCATTACGCAGGACTGTTCGGTTGTAGGAATGGAATAGGGGCCTCATTCAGACCCGCTCCCAAGCGCCTATGCGCTCGCAAGCGGGTCCAAGGATGGGGCACTGCACACGCGCCGCTTGCACACGGCGTGTGCGCAACCCCCGGAGCGAGAGAGAAATTCTCTCACTCAGGGGCTCGCTGCAAAAGGGGCGGCTGTCGATGTTGATCAACAGCTCGCCCCGTTTTGTAGGCGTGGTGAGGGGGTGGCCAGACAAACTGAGTCGTTCCTGAAGGAATGCCTGCCATTTGTAGGCGGCCCTACTGACATCACCAGTGATGTCAGTAGGGAGCTTCCTGCTCTGTTAGAGCAGGAAGCTGCCTAGTGCTTGCGATAGACGAGACCCTACCTCAAGGGTCACGTCGCAAGCCCCGATGGTCGCGATGGTAACCCACAGCTTAGCGAGTGGCCAGGAGGCCACCTTTCAAAAGAAAAGTTGCCGCCCTCATTCAGAGCAAGCGCTCAACTAGCATGGCACTGGGCTTCTGTACTGTGGTGTGAACAAGCTCATTTAGACAAGTGTATTTTAAATATAGTGTAGTTCCAAACCAGCACTAGTGTGAATGAATCATTTATTGATGAGTGCGTTATATGCTGCTTTTTTAGGATGGGGCAGTGATATCAAATTGTTGGCTGTGCGCTCCAAGGGCACTCTGGGAGTCAGAGCTGCGCGCTATATCCTTGTCTAACACAGTTGAGACATTTTTTTTCTATTGCGCACGGGTCAAAGTCACACTGCTCACGCATCATCCCGATTGTGATTGTACAGAGTCGGAGTAGCAATTTTAGACCGATGAGCATACAGTAAGCAGAGGTGTACCGCCTTACGGGTGTCCTATGGGAGTGTCGCTGAAGTGGCTGCGTACGTTCATGTATAATCGCTCACATAGGAAGCCATACACTGACGGAGAGTCTGCACCTACCATAGGCTGGTGCCAGGGGCACTGAGAGGGGGGGGGACGGGTACTAATTACCAGGGCCCGGGCTTGCTGGTGGTGCCCAGCGCCGTCCCCTCCCTCTTACAGCACAGTAGCCGCAGCAGTCTCTTATGCTTGTGGGGGTCGCGCCCCCCGACTGGCTGTGCGCCGCGCTGAGGGACTCACAGCACCCCCACCCCCCCCTCACCCGGGCCCAGCATGGCTGTCGGTGCACCTGGCTGGTGCAGGTATCGATGGCGCGACAAATGGTGGCGTCTAAGGCGGTAATTCATCATCTGAAGGTGCTGAAAGTGGGCGTCTCAGCCCTCGCACAGTCAGACGCACGGCTGTACAGAAGAAGGGCTGATACTGCTATTAGCATAACGCCGCAGATGCAGCTACAGCAACAGATGCTACTGCGGACGTAGCAGCGTGAGACTAAAGGTGCCCATACACGGGACAATTTCTTACACGATATGACCAGTTACGACAGGTTGGACAGGCCAATCGTGTGAAGAGATAAGTGTATTTTGTGTGTTCTGCGACCCCAATGCGTGTCCCCGCCATCGTCTAGTTGGATCGCAGATCAGATGGATTTGCAGAGAGATCTCAACCAATGGTGTACGATGTGACACATGTATTGATCAAATCGTACGGTCTTATGTGGAATCATTGCATTTTAAATACAAATCGTCCCGTATCTGAAGGGAAGAATTTTCAAAGGAAATCGTATGCGACTTCAGATACGATGACAAATCGCACCGTGTATGGGGGCCTTAAGAATCAGCCCCTCTGTTTACAATGGGGACTAAGACAAATGGAAATTTTCTTTGTACGTTTCTCAATAAATAAATAATTTGCTTTTCTTATTCATAATAAACCAGTAAAAATTTCAAATTAGTGTGTACTTCATGCCACTATATATATATATATATATATATATATATATATATATATATATATAGTCTATCCGTAGCAACTACAACAGGCGATTGCACTTACATCATGACATGAAACATAAGGCTACAGATAAATAAATGATGAACTTTTCCAAATCCAGATTTGAGCTAATCATGTATATCAGACAATTAGCTACCAGGGGTGATATCATTATTCTACTTCCGTCGATTCATCTGCCATGTCTGCCGAACAACAGGGAGGATTTCTGATAGAATGTGTCTGTGCCTGATTTGTACGCCATCACACAGACAGCGGCATCTTATTACGCAGCGGCTGTGCGATAGTATGCCAATGTCACTTGTATAAACAGACGCCTTTTGCCAGCTTCTGTGATCTGCTGCTGCATCCCAAGACGCGGCCATCGGATCACTTGCTTAAACATCGCCCATCTGTGTAACCCACAGGTTATTCAGGTTGGCCGTGAAATTTCACGCAGTCGGGGCCAGCCAAGCTGCGGCTGAAGATGCAGACACTCGCCTCAGTCAGCACGCCTAAAAAAACAGCCGACACCAGCCTTGTTTCTGGGACGCTGGGCGTCACTGCCCCTTTAGCGCCCCCCAATCGGCTGCAGCATTTCAATCACGCTGCAGCTTAGTGGGTACTGCGAGCGTTGTCGCAAACACTGATCGGCAGTACGAATCCTGTGCAGGCGCCGATCGGCCACCATCGGAGTTTGCGTACAACTCTGAAGCAGGCCATCTATAAAGGACATGGGCCAGAATAACATTAAAATTCAGTTATTATGTACTATGTGATACAGTATTTTCAATATTCCTTTGTGACCTGAAAGCAAATCCTCAGGCACTTGATGACCTGATTTAGTATCAAGGTCCATATAAAATGTAATTTCCAGCATTGTATTTTGCTAGCAGAACCTGTGTGATCAAGCTAATAGAGGTTCCTATTATATAGCTGAAAATAAACAGAATTGCAAATTTGGACATAGCCCCCGATCTGCAGAGATTTATTCATTCTTACCCCTACGACCGTTTGTCAATAATCAGTCTTGTCTTATTACTCTGTCCCTAATTGCAAAGTGCTATGTACTATGCTGGCGTTATATATAAATGTGAATAATATTTTTTGTTGATGCCCCAACCCCCTTTCGTGCCTAGTAACTTGGGACCGTTAGCTGGAGTATTATAATTCTTCTATGGTATATCTGAAATGACATATAAATACCCCATTATCCTATTATACACAAGTCTTTCCCAGTGCGTGCACACAGTTCCCACCCTCCGCAGCATGAGGGCTCTGGGGCCATTGTGTCACAGGACCCATAACTCTCCTTAATTAATATGGTAAATAGATGGGGGCCAGCGGCCGTCGGGGGGGCACAGAGGTCTGTCGCACCAGGTGTTTATCTGGATGCCTGTGACAGCGGATAGATTAATCAATAAAACCCGTCACGCTGTAGGAATGCTGATGGTGATCTATGTTAAAGATTTGCGTCTATTTATTTCCAGATTCCGCTCTGACAAGTAGACATGGGACGGAAATGGATCCTGACTGTTCTCCTTTACTGGGGTAAGATCTGCACATTCTGGATTTTGCATTATATAATAGTATATTGCCCCTCAGAAGTAAAAGGGAAATACAGGTTTACAGGTTTGCCTAATACAGTCACAGTTCATGTATGCTTAGAATACATACAATGGGCCTGATTCAGACCCGGACGCTATTTGCGGCCGCTCGCTGGCTAAAAGTTGCCGGCTATTTAAATCATGTGCTCGCACTGCGTCGCGGAAAGCCGCCCACTAAGTAATAGCGAGCGGCCGCACTATGCGCTCGCACCTGTATAAAGACGCCCCTTTGCCACTCGCAACACACGTCATCTCCGGCAGTTGTAGGATTAATCGGGAACATCGAGAGCCATCGGAGCTGCTCGCAGCGCTTGTGGTAGCCTTTTCCCACCACAACATTGCGAGCAGTTCTGGCTAAAATACAACCCAGTCACGTTTGTAATGACGCTACTTTGCTAATTATGCACACCCATTAAACGCTGTTCTGACGGTCGGGCACGTCTGCGTTCGCACATCCACTCCCCTGTTTACAAGCACCTTCCCCTGTTACCACCCACAAACGGCACTATCTGTCACTCAAAATAGCGGCCCGACTGCGGGCTATGGGCGAGCACTTTCCCATTGCAATGACTGGTTCGCACACACGCATTGCGACTCATGCGCAGATTGCGAAAAATCGATCAATGCGAGCGAGCGCAGTATAGCGTCCGGGTCTGAATCAGGCCCAATATGTATAAACCACATATGGGTATTATTAATAAAGTCTAAATAAACTCTGCTGTAGTCCACAGCTCTCAATAATAAAATGACCAGAACAAAATAGGAGGGCCGATAGCAGCAGTACCTACGTACGTGCCGCCTGTCAGTTCCTTTACAACCAGCGACATTACTGAGACTTGGCCCCTGGGCCCTAATGAGCTGATAAGCTGCATTATCATGAATATTGGCTCAGATCAGAGAATGTCAGCCTGCGCTGTGCCTCAGGGAACTCACCGGCTCCCTGTTCATTCCTTGTTAAGTTTAATGAGCAGCCTGCATTTTCTGGTATACTAGTTGCTCCCCATTAGTGCATCATGAAGCACCTCGAAGCATTGTCCTAGCGCAAACCCGCTCAGTGTTGGTCTTCACGTGGATGAGGGGAGGAGCTGGGACATATTGGGTTTCACCATGTCCCCTAAGTGTTAGTCCTAGCAATTGTGACAGACGTCCTGGCCTTCAGTTCTTCAAATTGGGGATACCCACCTAAACGAGGATACTTTGGAGGTATGTATTCTCGTGAATTGATAGTACCTCGTGCCGGGTACTGTTTAAATTGAGTCCTGATTGTGAGAGAGACATTTATTTAAACATACCTATTTTTGGGATGTCCGCTCAAGTACATCTTGGCGGGAAAGCCCAAAGAGCAGGTGCGGGTATCCCATTCATCAATCATGCAGCAGGGGGCTAGAAGGTAGGGTGGTCCTTCGATGGTCAATGTTTGGCAATCATCAATCCATCGGTCGATGGATTTACCATCAATGGCAGGGGCCTGATGGTTTTTCGTTTCTTCTCTTTTGGGTCGCCTTTCCTTTGTGCCTAAGGGTCATCAAAGCGTCAATAGTTCGACCATCGATTGTTTTCAAATGATGGTCACCTGCCATCGACTGTCTGTGGGGGTCCCTTTGATGGACAACCCTACTGGAATATCTGAGAGACTTCCAAATTTCCAGACCCTAGAAAGAGCAGGTAGCACTCCCGGATCCCAGTGTTATTGTGGGGCCAAGTCGATGCCATTTACATAATCAGGCCCCACCCAATGCTGCACAATGACATGAAAATCATTTCTATATAAAACGCAGTTGGTCTGGGCGGAAAAAGTTCATTGGTAAAAAGTTAGCAATTGTTCCTAATTTCCAGGGTTTGAATTATTTGTCCACATACATTTTTTTCCCCTGAAAACCTGGGTTGTGGTATGAAAAGTCGACACCAGAATGTCAACAGGTTCTGAATGTCGACAGTCAGAATGGCGACATGAACTTTAAGCCAACAACCAATACATTGACATTCAAAAAAGTCGACATGGTTAGAATGTTGAAATCTTCATAATGTCGACATTTAACATGTTGACACTAGAATGTCGACATATGGCTTTTTGCGGTTTTTAACCTAATCCTCAGCCTAGCCCTAAAAACATGTCGACATTTTGGTGTCGACATGTTTAATGCCAACATTAGTCGACATTTTAACCATTTTGACCTTATTTACATATCAATATATCTGAATATCGACCATCTGACCTGATACCAAAAACCTGATAACTATATGGTTTATGACAAAGTAAATAAAATGTGAAATAAATAATATGGAATTGTATAGTATAGTAATATAAAATTGTGCAGCAAAAAGATGATAGAACATTATATAATCCTATACGTTGTTGACCAATGCATTCCAAAGGATAAACACTTTGGGGTATATTTATTAAAGTGGGGGGTTTGAGAAGTGGAGACGTTGCCCATAGCAACCAATCAGATTCTAGCTATTATCTTTTATAAGGTGCTAGTTAAATGTTAAGTAGAATCTGATTGGTTGCTATGGGCAACATCTCACTTTAGTAAATATACCCCTTGGTGTTTGTGTTCCCAGTTCATGCATGACCGGCTATATAGGAGTTAACCTCACCCCCTCACTCCGATGTACACACGTTCTGCACAGAGCATACTGCAGCTGTTCTCCTATCAGACACATAAGGAGGGAGAAGGTTTCTAACAACCAGGTCCTAAGAGTCTTGTTCTGTTACGCATAACAGAAACCTGGATTCGAGGCCTGAATTATACAGTAGGATTAATTAACTCAAAGAGGAAAATGGTCTGGAAATGATATGGATGAGATGAGATTCCTATAAGACTGAGCACCGTGTTTTGCATGTTCTGTGAATGTTCTTCTCATATTATTGCTGCAATATAAAAATGTGTTTTCAGTCAATGATAACGTTTCACTCAAAATATTACAAAAGATTGCAGCAATACAGCTAATAACACATTCCCGATACATAAAGTACTGCCATATAGATATACTGTATGCGGTCTGATTCCAGGTTGCACGCAAAAAGCATGCAGCAGCCTCTACTGGCGGTCGCCCATCTGCGCATTTATGCACGTGGCCTATCAACGTCTTTTCCTAAGACTGATCGGTGCGTCCGTGTACGCCATCATTGGTCGCACCGTCAAAATGTGCACCAGCACGATGGCAGGCGCAGTGTCTCCATCTGGCCACGGCCTCTTATACCTTGCGGCTGTGATTTTCACGTACACTTTGTGTAACTTATGCGCCGTAGGGGTTTTCAAAAGCTTTCGCGCGTGCACAGTTGCAAAAAAAAATAAAAAATCGCTCAACGATATGAACATTAGCGTTGCGTGTGGAATGCGTGCCACTCAACAGTCAGGCCCCTAGTTTGGTTTTGTTTTTGCTTTTTTTACGTCACTTTTTTTAAGTCAATTTACTTTACGGAATGCTAGGAGCACCAGGGCTGGCTCCAGGGGACTTAGGCGCCCATTAACCTGCACGCGACTGAAAATGGGAGTATCCTAATTACCATAGGCCACTCCCCCTAAATTATGTTATTTGTGGGCGTACCCGTATGGCAAGCATCCACTTAATGTCAGCCTTGGGGCGAGCCCAGCACTACATCAGTAGCTGGGCTGCCCCCTGCCCTCTTCCTGCACTGAATGGATGCCGCGCGCATCCATTCCTCGTCTCCGGGGCCTACACAACCGCACAGTTGCGGCGGTGGAGGTGCCCAACCTCCCGACCGCCTGCGGGACACTTTGCCCCCCCACTTCAATTCAGCCGCCTACCCCCACACTCCACTCCACAGGCCACTCCACCTTCCCTCATCACAAATAAAATAAAAAAAACAAATAAACCCCCCCCACAGCTCTTACCCTGTTGCGACTCTCTGCGTCACGTAGGTAGTCTACAGGTTCAGACACAACTTGAGCTCTGCCTCCTGTTTGCGGCATGACATCACCATACATGCCCCAGACCAGAGCAGACTGCTGCAACAAAGGACGAGCCTCCTTGAACAGCTGCGCGCCTATCAGAGGTGACAGTCAGTGTCAGTCAGGGGAGCCGCATAAGAGCAATGGAAGAGCCGCATGACCTCCACCCAAATTGCCTGTGATGGTCATACTTCTAAGCCATTCTTGATTAAGCGTGGTACCCGGCAGTACCTCCACCTCTACCCCTTATTATTTGCCATAGCCTTGGAACCCTTGGCAATTGCTCTCCGCCAATCACCCGATTATAAAGGTATTTCGGGGGGGGGATCTGCAGGTGGCCCTGTTCGCAGACAACATGTTGCTGTTTCTGTCGTCTCCGACATATTCAATCCCTTGCGTCATGGGTAATGGACAATTTTCGGGGTACAAGGCGACCGTGGCAAAATCAGAACTGCTTTGGCTGTCTGGTGATGCTAATATTATTTTTTTTCAAATCCCTCTCTGCAGTGTTTCAGGGTGGTCTCATCCCAGCTCAGCTTTCTCGGCTGTCCGAAGTTCATTTTTCTCCTCTGATTCAATCTATATCTCCCATGCTGGAAACATGGATGCTACTCCCACTATCCTTGCTTGCTAGGGTGGCATTGACTAAATCTATTGTATTCCCTAGATTTTCTTACGCCATACAGATGTTACCGTTACAGCTTTCCAGGTCAGATATAACTCGTCTCACTCGTTTGTTTACTAAAGTTGTTTGGCGTAACAAAAAGCTGAGGATTGTTTTGGGCTAAGCTAACAGCTGAATGGAAGGGCGGTGGCCTGGGATTTCCTGATGTGGCGCGATTTTTCACAAGCTGTGCACTCTTCGGTATATTGCCGACTGGCTCCTCATAGTTTAAACACTGATTATGAGTTGGATTGTGAAGCGTTTCATTCCCTACTCTCCGGGAGCACTATTGCATGCCCCACAACAAGCAATTCCAGGATCAATACTTGAAAACATTTGATTCAGAGATACATTTAGGTCATGACCGGCTATGAACAGAAAATTTGGTAGGAATCCGCAGCATTCTAGATAAAACTCATTATGGGACAACTCTTTGTTTCCCCCGAATTTGGAAAATCACACGTATCTACGGTTGAAAGCCAAAGGTAGTCATATTATGGCGGATGTTTTTGAGCCTGGGGGCAGATAGTTGTCTTTGGCCCTCATTCAGAGCTGTTCGCTATTTGCGGTCGTTCGTTCAAAAACAAGGGGTGGCTATTCAAATGATCCGTTCGCAAATTGCAGTCTGTTCACACCTCTAAGTCTGAACGAGCGTGCAAAACATACGCTCGTTTATTTGTTAAAAACGCCCCCTGGCCGCTCGCACCATACGTCATGTCCGCTATTTATTAGATTAATCGAGTACATCGACCAGCGTATGAACTGCTCGCTATTCTTGTGGTTGGTGTTTGCTACCACAAATTTGCGAGCAGTTCTGGCTATTAAATAACCCAGTGACGTGGTCAATGACGCTGCTGTATTAATTATGCACACCCATAATACGCCCGTTTTGACCTTTAAGCACGCCTGCGTTCGGATCTCTACTCCCCATTTTCAAGCACCTTCCCCTGTTACCACCCACATACGCCTCATTCTGTCACTCAAAATAGCAGGCCCTCGCTATATAGCGTACAAACGATTTTTGGCCACACTGACTGGTTCGCGCATGCGTACTAAAAACCGTACGCATGCGCAGATGTGCAAACATCGCTCGGAACGAGCGTACTGCCGCTAACGAGCGGCTCTGAATGAGGGCCTTTAACAGAACAACATGATAAATATAGTGTTTCCAATAAGTACTTTTATTTGTATCTGCAAATGAGACATTTTGTACAGACCTCCCTATCTATATCGTCATCTCTCCTCTGATCCCCTAATGTCACTCCTTTCATTACTCTCCCATATCATTTATAGGACTAGGGGCCTGATTCAGAGCCTCTCGCTATTTGCGGTCGTTCGTTCTAAAACAAGGGGTGGCTATTCAAATGAACCGTTCGCTAATTACGGTCTGTTCACGCCTCTAAGTCTGAACGAGCGAGCAAAACTTGCGGTTGTAATTTTGAAAAATACGCCCCCTTGCCGCTCGCATCCTACGTCATGTCCGCTATTTATTAGATTAATCGAGCACATCGAACAGCGTATGAACTGCTCGCTATTCTTGTGGCTGGTTTTTTCAACCGCTATTTTGCGATCAGTTCGGGGTAAAAAAAAAACAAGTGACGTGGTCAATGACGCTGCTGTATTAATTATGCACTCCCTTAAAACGCCCGTTTTGACCTTTAAGCACGCCTGCGATCTAATTCCACACCCCCGTTTTCAAACACCTTCCCCTGTTACCACCCACATACGCCTCCTTCTGTTACTCAAAATAGCAGGCATTCGCTATATAGCGAACAAACGATTTTCGGCCGCACTGACTGGTTCGCGCATGCGTATTAAAATCCGTACGCATGCGCAGCTGTGCGAACATCGGTCAGAACGAACGAGCGGCCGCTTACGAGCGGCTCTGAATCAGGCCCTAGGTACCTTTATACAGACTTGATAAAACCCCAGGATGATGGGTTTGGCACAGCGGTGTTCTGGCTTGGCAGAAAGATTATCCCCAAATTGCAAACAGCAGGGAGATTATTATAAACTTCGCCCAAACTATGAAGGTCTTGCAATCGGCAGATCTACAAGAAGAACACGTTAAGATCCCTAGATGCCTGGGTGTGAGCATTGGGATTCCCTGATTTGCTGATCCCAAACATAAAATGATCTGTTTCGGCAAATTGGGGATTTTTAACCTATATACTTTCCCTGATACCCTGACGGATTGCTGATCAACAATGTCCAGTTTGGATCGCCAATCCGTGGGATGGGGGAATTGAAGTTCAGATGAATATGAAACATTGAGGGTCTCATTCAGACCCACTCGCGAGCGCAGGACGCTCGCAAGCGGGTCGATGGTACCCAAATGCACATGCGCACGACGGAGGGAGCTCCGTCATGCGCATGCGCGAGACCCGGTGAGCGACGAAGAAGCCGTCGCTCGGGGTCTCGCACCAAAGGGGGCGTGTTGTCGATGGTGAGTGACAGCACGCCCCCTTTGGTGGGCGTGCCGGGGGCGTGGCTGGCAGACTGAGGCGTTCCCATGGGAACGCCTACCGTCTGGGTCCGGCCCCACTGACATCACTAGTGATGTCAGTGGGAGTGATTTTGGCTCTGATAGAGCCAAAATCACTCCAGGGCTTGCAGTCACCGAGACCCTACCGCAGGGTCTCGTCGCAAGCCCGATGGTCACGATGGTCTTGACCATAGCAACCATCATCATGGACGCTCGCACAAGCTGTGGGTGGTAACCCACAGCTATGCGAGCATCCAAGAGGCCGCTCCAAGTTTAGGTAGGAGGGCCCTGATTCAGAGCGAGCGCTCTGGTCAGAGCGTCCGGCTCTGAATCAGGCCCTGTGGTCACTCCCATTAAGTATGTTGTTCACATTGTAAATTATTTTTACTGAAATTTTTTATTTTTTCCCCCCAGAATGTCTCACAATAACAATAGTAACACCTGAAACCTACAGGATTCCCTCATCAGGTGTCTTCCTGTCTCACCTGTTGACCAATAAGTCTTCAAACACCTCTCTGTTGGAAGGGATTTTACAGAAGGCCTCGCATTTTCAGTGTACCAATGTAGAAGACCAGAAAAATCCAGGACATGGTTCCCTGTGCCTCTGGAATAGGACCGATAGCGGCTACACAACTCACGAACAATATTTGGAATTAAAGAAGACCCTTTTAGCAGCTCTACCTTCAGGTGTTCATCTAGTAGGTAAGTGGGTATTGTTGTGTTTTTCCTAAATAAGTAACAGCATAGACAGGGAATGTACAAAGATTTACTATGCCTTGAGTAATAGGATTACCATTAGCAGTGTCAGACTGCAAGAATCTTTATCCACAATTATGCAAAAAGAAATTTGATTTGATTGATGTATAGTTTAGGGAAAATCGAAGGGGTTAATAAGTTTGTTTTTTATAAGTTAATGTTTTTAAAATGCTTTATAAATCCTTAAATTGGAGTTGATCAGTGTACACTAGAAACATAATTAGAAAAAAAAATATTGAATCAATTATAAATAATTCAGTTTTTTAGGTTCTTATTTTGTTTTTTTGTCCTCAAATACCATAAAATTATTCCTAAAGGACCATACCTACTGGGCGAGTTTGATGAACGATAATGATATCGTTCAGCGATATATATCGTTCAAATCGTCCAGTGTGTATGAGCTTAATGACGAACGATGCGCGCTCCCGCAGGTCGTTGACGATATCCCCAGTCGTCTGTACATGCAGCTCAATCTGGGGATAGGGGTTACTATGGGTTACTGCACATTCTCTCCTGTTATTATCATGTATAAATAATTCCTGCAATGTGGATTCTTCCTCAGATTACACGTGGAGTTTGCAGTGCTGGATCGGGCAGAAAAGCAGCCGGATTACCTGCCGGATACAATACGAAGCACAGGAGACGTCCATGATTGTAGAGTTTGTACCGAAACTGTATTACGCGCGGTGAGTGTGTCCTGTGCTCTGTGATGATGTACACGTTTGTCCTCATACACATATATAAAAACTCATTCTCTTCCTCTCACTCAACATCGCGGCTCTGAGCCTGATTCAGAGGTGCACACTATTTGCGTGCGCTCGCTCTGAATCAGGGCGTCCCTTTTTTTTAAATTCCGGCCTCCAGGCCACTCGCACAGTGCGAGCGGCCTGGTGATGGTCGCGATTATCGCGACCATCGGCATTGCGAGGAGACCCTTTTGTCTCAGCACTCGCAATGCCAAGTGGACTTTCTGCTCTAATAGAGCCGGAAGTCCACTACTGACATCACGAGTGATGTCAGTAGGGCCGCCCACAAACGGCAGGTGTTCCTTTGGGAACGCCTCCGTTTGTACAGCCACCCCCCTCCCCGCCTACAAAACGGGGCGAGCTGTCGATCAACATCGACAGCCGCCCCGTTTTGTTGCGAGCCCCGGAGCGAGTGATTTCTCACTCGCTACGGGGCTTGTACACGCTGCGCGTGCGCATTGGCCCACCATCGACCCGCTTGCGAGCACAATGCGCTCGCGAGCTGGTCTGAATTAGCTGTCCCTAATTACCTGTCCCAGTCTTAGTAACTGTTTTTTTAACTAATTTTTTTCCAAAAATTCCCAATTACGCTTAAAGCTGGCCATACATGAATTGTGCAGCTGGCAGGGACACGGGAGGAGCCGACTAGCTCTATACAATAACCCCTTCCCCTGGTGTACAAGCTGCGTCTGACTGACTTTAGATGCTACCATTGGATACACCACCCAAACTTGCACCTTGCTGCAGATTCTTTGTGACATCATGGCAAGCGATTAAGCGGCTGAATTTGCAACCCCTTTTGTGTCACGCCAATACATTTCTGTGACCGGTCTTCTCATTCGCAACTGCGTCTGTGCATACACACCGTGTAGATGCTACTTGGATACACATGTGCAGTTGAAGACCACTTGCGCAAATATCGTCATTGTGCTCAACTCAGAATCAAGCTTAATGTATGGAGGCGATCTACACTCACAGCCCGAAGTTTTCTGAATAATGATCAGGAGCAGCGGCGGTTCCTACTTTCCTCCCGTAGAGGGGCTGCCCGTGCTGCAACAGCCCTTTGTCTCAGCCGCCAGCCGGACCCTATTCATGGCGCATGCATGAAAAAAGATTGGGGGAAAAAAACCCGCACAATCAAACCTCAGCGTTAGGGGCACATGCATCAGCAGCGAAATTGTAGCCTGTAAGCTACAGCAGCTGGCGCCATCAGAAAATTACGTTATCTATTGGGACCAAGCTTGGAAAAAGCTAAGCATTGCATAGCTTGATTAACTGTCCATGACCGCAGTCCCTATTAAGTATAATGGGGACTGCGGCTTACAGCGTTAGTTTGCATAATGTTAAATGAGATCTTTGACATCACAGCACAGATGGTGTAATGGGTAGCATTACTCCCTCACAGCACTGAGGTCGTGGGTTCGATTCCCACCACGGCTCTAACTCTGCAGAGTTTGTATATTCTCCCTGTGCTTGCGTGGGTTTCCTCTGGGTGCTCCGGTTTCCTCCCACACACCAAAAATATACTGGTAGGTTAATTGGCTACCAACAAAAATTAACCCTAGTGTGTATGTGTGTGCGCATGTAATAGGGAATTTAGATCGTAAGCTCCACTGGAGCAGGGACTGATGTGAATGGCCAAATATTCTCTGTAAAGCGCTGCGGAATATGTGTGTGCTATATAAATAAAAATAAATGAAATAATCTCCTACTGTAGGTCAGTGGCGTATCTATAATAGGTGCAGTGCGTGCGGGGCACAGGGGGTTCAAGGGGGCCCCGCACACACTGCACCCATATTATTTTAAACTTACCTGTCCGTGGTCCCGCGGTGGTTGTCAGCGCTGCTCAGAACACTGGAAAATGGCCGCGGTGGCCATTTTTCCGGTGTTCTGCGCATGTGCAGTAGACTCCGGGTACACTCTAGTGACTGGAGTCTACTAGTGGTCCGGTGGCTCGTCAGTCGGCTGCCGGCCACTGGGGAGAGAGGAGGGGGCCCCGCACAGGGAGTGCACACGGGCCCCCTCCTCTCTTAAGACGCCCCTGCTGTAGGTGTTTGCTAAATAGCATCTGTACTCAAAGTTGCTTAAACTATATGGAAACAGCCAGGGTCAGCTCCATGTACTTTCCATGCCTGCCCCTTCCTCTCTCGTAGCTGGCGCAGTGAGTAGACTTGAGTACTGTGCCACAGTTTACTGCGCATGCGCAGGGCTCCGGGAACAAGTTGCACCGGCTGTGTTTCCGGTGATTTATCTACTGCGCATTTGCAAAGCTCCGGAAAATATGTCCGCAGCGCCATTTACCTGTGATTTGTGCAGCTCCGATGCAGGACTCCGGAGAGGTAGGTTTAAACTACGGGTCAGGTTGTGCGGACTAAGGCTCTGATTCAGAGCCAGACGCTCTGAACCAGGGCCATCCCTTCTACTTTTTGGAGCGGCCTCCTGGCCGCTCGCATAGCTGTGGGTAACCACCCACAGCTATAGCGAGCGGCCAAAATGATGGTCGCGATGGTCAAGACCATCGCGACCATCGGGCTTGCGACGAGACCCTTGCGGTAGGGTCTCGCTACCGCAAGCCCTGGAGTGCTTTTGGCTCTATCAGAGCCAAGAGCACTCCCACTGACATCACTAGCGATGTCAGTGGGGCCGGCCCCAGACGGTAGGCGTTCCCATGGGAACGCCTCCGTCTGGGCAGCCACGCCCCCAGCACGCCCACCAAAGGGAGCGTGCTGTCAATCACCATCGACAGCACGCCCCCTTTGGTGCGAGACCCTTAACGACGGCTTGGCCGTCGTTATTCGGGTCTCGCGTATGCGCAAGACTGAGCCGCCTCCGTCGTGCGCATGCGCACTTGGGCAACATCGACCCGCTTGCGAGCGCTCGCGAACGGGTCTGAATCAGGCCCTAAGCCCCCCCCCCTGGGCCCAGGGGCCTATCCCTGCACTCATTGTGGGTATGCCACTGGAAACAGCAGTTACCGCATGGTTTTAGGCTTGAAATATAGACCCCCTGGAAATTAAAAGCAACTCTACATAATGCTATAGATTTTATTTAGATGGATCAGAGATAAACTCTGGGGGTTAATTGAGAAATCAATCTCCTAATCAAACTGCAATCTATTCACTGTTTGTGCAATAGATTTGATTGATTCTGTGGGAGGTCAATGGGTTATAATCCTAGTTAATAGGATGACATCCGATTCAAACGCCGAGGAATGAGAGTCAAATTGAAAGTTGTTTAGGGAAGAAGACAAAGAATTTTAGATTGTTTTTGTTTTAAGCATAAACAAAATATCAGAAAATGAGTCTGTAAATCTTTGTTCCAACCACAGATATACATGACGGTGGTCCGTGCCTGAAACCGACTTACTTGTTGATATTAAGTGCTTGTGTTGTGTTTTAGTGTGCGTACAAGGTTTTCAGCCGTAAGCACAATTGCTTCAATATGTCGGCCACATGGACACGGAACATCAGAGGCAATCCAAAAGGAACAGCGTGTTTCCTTTGCAGGGAGATTAAGTAAGATTCAAAACAGAGCGCTGTCCGTTTTAAGCGCTGGGCTGTAAACTATCCGTGTCTCGCATGCCAAGGTCCCCGCCGCAAATGTGTTTTTCCAAGAAAATGAGCCCGACATTGAACTGCAATGTACTGTACCATGTGTGAAGCAGAGGGGAATCGTGCTGGATTGGTGTATCAGTTATAAAGCGTGAGCCCTTCTCAGCTCTTGAGAAAGCACTCAGCCCGGCAGTTACTGGGCAGCGCTGAAGGGTCATTTCCCTATGAAAAGATAATCGCTTTTTAACTGGGCTGATATGTAGTGTTTTTGCAGGGGAGTCCGGGGTAATAAGTAACAGGACCCCATTACCTGTTGGTTCTCAAACTCCGGACCACAGGACACCTAACAGTTCAGGTTTTCAGACCACCTAGCTGGTGCCCAGATGTAGTCATTACTGTCACATTATAAGCTATGTGGTGCATACATTCCTAACTGACACATTCTAAAGATCCACAGGTGGTCGGGAAAATATGAGCTGTTAGCAGGGCCGGACAGGGACTAAAAATAGGCCCTGGCATTTGAAGCACACATCAGACCTTGTGTCAGCACCTGAACACAGAGGATGCGCTCCAAAGCAGGGCCATGAGTACACATTTTGGTGCCCTATGTACATAAAGAGCATTGGTGCCCGCTATCAACAAATTAGTGCATGACGAAAAAACAGGTGTGGTCTCGCTTTGAAGGGGCATGACCACACAATAGTACCTTCAATTCAAATTATGCCACACAGTAGTACCCCTTCGTCACATTACACCGCACAGTAGTACCCCTTCGTTACATTACACTGCACAGTAGTGCCCCTTCGTCACATTACACCGCAGAGTAGTGCCCCTTCATCACATTACACTGCATAGCAGTGCCCCTTCGTCATATTACACCTCCCAGTAGCGCCCTTTCGTCACATTACACCGCACAGTAGTGCCCCTTTGTCAAATTACACCACACAGTAGTGCCCCTTTGTCACATTACACCACACAGTAGTGCCCCTTTCTCACATTACACCACACAGTAGTGCCCCTTTGTCACAGTACACCACACAGTAGTGCCCCTTCATCACATTACACCACACAGTAGTGCCCCTTCATCACATTACACCTCACAGTAGTGCCCCTTCATCACATTACACTGCACAGAAGTGTCCTTTATTCACCTTACATCACACAGTAGTACCCCTTATTCACATTACGCCACACAAAGCCCATTCACATTATGCCATACAGTTGTACTCCTTATAAACATTATGCCACACAGTAGTAATGCCCCTTATAACACATTATGCCACACAGTAGTAGTGCCCTTATATATCATGGAACACAGTAGTAGTTCCCCTTATAACACATTATGCCTCACAGTAATACTTGCAGACCCCCCAAAAGTCTATATAGCTAGTTTTTAAGTTTGTACCCCCACTTTGTACTTTTTCGCCCCCAAAATGAAAGTACTTTTTTGGGCTCTTCCTCATTTTTTTTTTAGTTTTTTTTGACGCAGTTATCCTTTGGGGGGCTATCTTAAGGGTTCTGAGTGGTTACCCCACCTTTGCACCCCAAAATAACGATTTTGCACTTTTTTTCACCAACTATTCAGCGGCAAATCTTTTTCGCCTATAACATTGCATTGACTTTCCGCAGACGCAAAAAGTGTTTGCAATTGAATATGGAGATAAGGCTCCACCTGGTGAAATTACCTCAACCGCGATACTTTTTGGTGGATTCCGACTTTCCGTGGCTAATTGCATACGGGCCCAGGTCTTCGGTTTCTTCAAAATGTTTACCACCCATGAGCAGCCTTTCCAGCTCTCAGTTGGACAGGCCCAATAACAGATGTACTAAGCTCTGGAAAGTGATAAATTGGAGAGTGATAAACTACCAACCAATCAGCTCCTGACATTTTTCAAACAGTCTGTAAGATGACAGTTAGGAGCTGAGTGGCTGGTAGTTTATCACTTTCCAATTTATCACTTTGCCAAGCTTAGTACATCTCCCCCACACTATTTAAGGGGAGATTTATCAAACCTTGGAGAGAGATAAAGTGGATAGAGATAAAGTACCAACCAATCAGCTCCTGTCATTTTTCAAACACAGCTTGTGTTTCATAAAATCGTTGGTAACAAAATCGTTGTGTGTGTATGCAATTTAAGGCTGGGTACACTACACACGTAAAGATTTTCTGTCCCACCATCCAACTACAGTAGTTGATTGGTTGGAATGAAAATCTGGTAATGTATGAAAGTAAATGGCAATCAGCAATTTGCTCCCAAACGCCGGAAAATGGACAAAAACTGTTGTTTGAACAAATTGTTTAGACCAAACATTTAACAAACTTGTCTGACCGACCATTTTCATCTGTTTTCTGGCATTTAGGAGCAAATTGCTGATCATCAGTTAGGGTGCCCACACACAAACCGATGTACTCACGATCCGACAATGTGTCCAATTTGTCTTGAAACTCTCCCCGGCAGCACTGAACACGATATGCATACGATATGCATACGATATGCTGTCCAATCTTCATCCGTTCTCCTGCAGCCAGAGCTTTTAACAGTACGTTTGTGTCTAGATTGTCACGGCAGATCTGAAGATGCGATGTGCGACCTGCTGGGGCGCGCATCGCATCATGATCATGTCTGGGGACTCACGATTTGGGCATTTTTTACCCAATCTGTCGTTCCAATGTGTCGGAATCGGCCAGATCGGGAAAAAACTCGCTATGTGTGTGGGCACCCTTACTCCCATACCTTACCAGATATTCATTCCAACCAATCAACTAGTTGGATGGTAGGACAGAAAATCTTTGCCTGTGTATGCAGCCTGACATTTCACTGCAGCTCTGATAAAATGCACCTTGGGCCTGATTCAGAGCCGCTCGTTCGCTCCGAGCGATGTCCGCACATCTGCGCATGCGTATGGGTCGTAATGCGCATGCGCCAACCAGTCAGTGCGGTCGGAAATAGTGTGTTCGCAAAATAGAGAGTGCCTGCTAATTTGAGTGACAGGATGAGGCGTTTGTGGGTGGTAACAGGGGAAGGTGCTTGAAAACGGGGAGTGGAGATCAGAACGCAGGCGTGCCAAAAGGTCAAAACGGGCGTTTTAAGGGTGTGCATAATTAACAAAGCAGCGTCATCGACCACGTCACTTGGTTGTTTCTTAGCCTGAACTGTTCGCATGATTGCGGTCGGAATATCCAACCACAAGCACTGCGAGCAGTTCAGACGCCTTTCGATGTACTCGATTAATCTAATAAATAGCGGAGATGACGTATGATGCGAGCGGCCAGGGGGCGTCTTTACAAAATAGCGAGCGCGTTTCGTTCGCTCGCTCAGACATAGAGGCGTCAACAGACCGCAAAGAGCGAGCACTCAATTTAAATAGCCGGACCCTTTTTCTGAACGAGCGAGCGCAAATAGCGTCCGGCTCTGAATCAGGCCCCTTATCCGCTGCACCTCTTCTCTACAGGCAGCTGAAGCTCAGCAGATCAACAAAAATGTAATTTAGTACATGGTGGTTAAAAAGATGCACAGACACGCCTGCGTTCGCACAACCACACCCCCATTACAATCGACCAACCACTGTCACCACCCACAAACAGCTCGTCCTGTCACTCATTCTAGCGGAGCGTCTGTGTACGCTTCCCGATCGCATGGACCAGTTCGCGCACTGCGTCTTGCACGCATGCGCAGATTGCAAACATCTGCATTCTACGTGCGAACGCAGCGTGGCGAGCAAGACTGAATCAGGCCCTCTGTTTTAAGAGGAAACATAGATTTGTGAGGTGAGAAATTACCACATCTGCTGGTGGAGCAAATGTTTGCACTGACTGATGGGAGGACACGGAATATATAGCACCTCTATATCTATGCACTAAAATACATCAACTATATTTAATATTTCAGGTAGAATTATTAGGGTGTCGACTGTGGCTGACTGTGCATGCTGAGACTTGTAGTTCAACAACAGCTGGCAAGCCACAGCCTACCTGAGACTTATATAGCACTTAATTCTTGGGGAGGGGGGGGTTAGTTTCCTCATGTGGAGACCCCCTTTCTCTTCCCAAGTCTAGGCAGTGATGCTGGGACTTGTAGTCTCACATCGCCTAGGAGTCACAACCTTCCTAATCATCTTATTGAACGTGCGTTATTTGTAGAGGTGATCCCGTGTTTTATTTCAGAGGTCACTCAGCCAGGGGGAGATTCATAGAGCTGTCCCCTTTGTTAATAGGGCCGATCTGGGCTTTGTACTATTAAGTTCCATTAAATTCCATTTATAGGTGAAATGTCGCCCTAATCCCACATCATGGCTGACGGATGGGGCTCTGTGCGTACAGCCTGCGCTGACTTCTCCTGTGCTTTATCTAGGAACGACAGGTACGATCACAAGATAGCAACGGATTGCAGCTGCCGGGGATACAGGCAGTGTGAGTGTTTCATCCCATCCGTCACCTACAATGATTCCTACATCTTGTGGATGGAAATTTCTGATCCTGTCCCAGCACTGCTGTCCCCTGCGATGTCTATCAGCGCTGCTGCAATCAGTAAGTGTCACAGCTCCACTAATGTATCGCCTACTCCGAATATCCTGGGTGTGCGCGCAATGCTCTGATTTATTGGGAGTGCTTGTAGAGTGACGTTATAGTTGTCTCATATTCTGTAGAATTGCAGACCTGACATAAATAAACATGTTATAGTAAGATGTAAATAGGTAAAATAGCCCCCCCAAAAAGAGCTTAATTTACCCCATACAGGGCAATCAGATTATTATTATTATTATTACCAGTTATGTATATAGCGCACACATATTCCGCAGCGCTTCACAGAGAATATTTGGCCATTCACATCAGTCCCTGCCCCAGTGGAGCTTACAAACTATGGCCCTCATTCAGAGGCACTCGCAAAAAGCTAGCGCTCGTTCTGAATGAGGGCGGCCGCTTCATTTTTGAAGTGCGGCCTCCTGGTCGTTAGGTAAGCTGTGGGTCACCACCCACAGCTTAACGACCGACCAGGTTGATGGTCGCGATGGTGAACACCATCGGGGCTTGCGACGAGACCCTAAGGTTGGGTCTCGGAATCCGCAAGCCCCAGTGAGCTTCCTTCTCTGAAAGATGATGTCAGTGCGGCCGCCCACAAAACGGTAGACCTCCGTTGGAAACCCCCCCCGGCCCGCCTACAAAACGGGGCGAGCTGTCGATCAACATCGACAGCCGCCCCTTTTGTAGAGAGCTCCGGAGCGAGAGAGTTTCTCTCTCGCTCCGGGGCTTGTGCACGCGCAGGGCTAACTATCGACCCGGTTGCGAGCACATCAGTGCTTGCGACTGGGTCTGAATGAGACCCTATATTCCTTATCACATGCTCACACACACAAGGGTTAATTTTTGTTGGGAGCCCAATGGCCTACCAGTATATTTTTGGAGTGTGGGAGAAAACCAGAGTACCCAGAGGAAACCCACGCAAGCACTTGGAGAACATACAAACTCCACACAGTTAGGACCATGGAGAGAATCAAACCACGACCTCAGTGCTGTGAGGTAGTAATGCTAACCACTACACCGTCTGTGCTGCCCAGATAAATTCATTGGATTAATCACCCCAACGGCCTAATACTGCAGTATAACCATACCTTGTTTGTCATTTTAAATGGCTCCAGTGCGGGGAGGTGTAAGTGGTTGGGACACATAGTACCACGGAGCCTTGGGTAAATTAACTGCATGTTGCCAGTGGTGGAACTACAGGGGACCAGAGAAGTGGGGGCGTCAATGCATCTGTTTCACTCCTGGTCTGAGCTCTCACATCCGATCCATCTACTTCCACATTTGCTTTTATGTTATTTACTTTTTTCTTATTATTGTTTTGCAAAAAGATCTATATCTCCCTGATATAACAGATAACCATACTGTTGAAAAAGCCTTTCAGGGAGATTGTGAAAGCAGCATCTATAAGCGCAGCGGTAAAGTGGGCGTGTCCTGCTACACCTGAGGGGCGTGTCATAAAATTGCTTACATGCATTCAAATGTAAACAGGCACCAGCGCAGTTAGTAAGATCTACATGTTGACAGTGGCATCCCTCCCCGCTTGGACACCCTAGTGCAGGGAGGGTTGTAATGCGCACTGCAAAGGGGGCGTGACCATCGGTGGCAGGGCGTGGCCTTGTTGGCAGGGGGTGTGGCCCCGCTGTCCGAACCCCCCGTTTTAGTCACTGCGGTTGGTCCTGGGGGTGCGGACTTCTCCCCCCGAGGACCACTCTGTGTCAGGAGCTGAGTGCTGTGTGTAATGCTATAGTGCAACACCTGGCTCCTGTCACTGAGGGGGAGTCGGCACTTTGGTGTCACCCCTCGGGGGGTGACTGCACCCCCCTTTGTGAAGCCAGTGCATGTTGATGAAAACACACTGATACATTTCAGGGCTTGCTCATGTATTGTGTTTTACAAGGGGTTCCATATAAGTGGCCACAAAAAAACGTACATGAAAATGCATGTAGTATAGGGATCATGGTGCCTTATTATATAACCAAGGCAGGGAAATGGCACTGACTATACAATTTGAATGTATATATATCTGATTTAATTTTTTTCCCCAAGTATATAACAGCAACATAATGGGAGTAAGGTGCAATCAGGGAGATTACTAGATACTTCAGGGAGTCGGGGATATTGCTGCTATTGTATTTCAGCCCTGAATTTAGAGTGAAATGCTTTTGAAATTTGTAATCAGAATTATACAATCTTCCCACCTCTGATTATACTCCTTCAAATATGGAGCCCAAGCTTTACTAACTGCTGAAATTTAGGTCTTCACCTAAACTCTACACCACCCAACGCTCCAAAATCAACAAACTAAGGGCCTGATTCAGAGCCACTCGTAAGCGGCAGCTCGTTCGCTCTGAGCGATGTTTGCCCAACTGCGCATGCGTACGGATTGTTATACGCATGCGCGAACCAGTCAGTGCGGCCGAAATTCATGTGCTCGCAAAATAGCGAATGCCTGCTAATTTGAGTGACAGAAAGAGGCGTATGTGGGTGGTAACAGGGGAAGGTGCTTGAAAACGGGGAGTGGAGATCCGATCGCAGGCGTGCTTAAAGGTCAAAACGGGCGTTTTATGGGTGTGCATATTTAAAACAGCAGCGTCATTGACCACGTCACTGGGATATTTTATAGCCAGAACTGCTCGCAAAATTGTGGTAGCAAAAACCAACCACAAGAATAGCGAGCAGTTCATACGCTGGTCGATGTACTCGATTAATCTAATAAATAGCGGACATGACGTAGGATGCGAGCGGCCAGGGGGCGTAGTTTCCCAAAAAACGACCGCAAGTTTTGTACGCTCGTTCAGACCTAGAGGCGTGAACAGACCGCAAACAGCGAACGGTTCATTTGAATAGCCACCCCTATTTTCTGGACGAGCGAGCGCTAATTGCGTCCGGCTCTGAATCAGGCCCTAAATTTCCTCGGGGGGATCACTGAGGCCATCAAATCACTGACGGACCCCCCCCAGCCTTTTATTATGAAACTTCTCAAAAAACCCTATTGCTCGTTACGTGCAACTTTTTGTAACTAAAAACCACCATCTTAAAAAGTATAAAATTTGTGCCACCACCAGGACAGAGGTTGTTGTGATCCCCAAACGGGGGCAGGATCCAGAGCCGTAGCTAGACTTTTTGGTGCCCTGTACCAGAAAGAGCATTGGCGCCCCCTCATTTTTCAAAGGGACATAGGGCCTGATTCAGAGCCGCTCGTAAGCGGCCGCTCGTTCGTTCCGAGCGATGTTTGCCCAACTGCGCATGCGTACGGATCGTAATACGCATGCGCGAACCAGTCAGTGCGGCCGAAAATTGTTTGTTCGCTAAATAGCGAATGCCTGCTATTTTGAGTGACAGGAGGAGGCGTATGTGGGTGGTAACAGGGGAAGGTGCTTGAAAACGGGGAGTGGAGATCCGAACGCAGGCGTGCTTAAAGGTCAAAACGGGCGTTTTATGGGTGTGCATAATTAATACAGCAGCGTCATTGACCACGTCACTGGGTTATTTTATAGTCAGAACTGCTCGCATGATTGCGGTAGGAAAAACCAACCACAAGAATAGCGAGCAGTTCATACGCTGGTCGATGTACTCGATTAATCTAATAAATAGCGGACATGATGTAGGATGCGAGCGTCCAGGGGGCGTAGTTTCCAAAAAAAAGACCGCAAGTTTTGTTCGCTCGTTCAGACCTAGAGGCGTGAACAGACCGCAAAGAGCGAACGGTTCATTTGAATAGCCACCCCTTTTTTCAGAACGAACGAGCGCAAATAGCGTCCGGCTCTGAATCAGGCCCATAATACACCCAAAAAAGGGCCATGGCTTCATGGGGAAGGGCCAGGGAAGAGATAGGAGAGGCCAGGAGATGCTGGGGATGAAATAAGAGGAAGCTATAAGCAAGAATGATAATAAACAGAAATTTGACAGGACCAAACAGCGCCCCCTGACCTGTGGTGCCCTGTGCGATGACACCAGCCGCACCACCCTAGCTATGGCCCTGGCCGGATCCAACCAATTGTGGAAGCCATCACCCCATTCCACTATGTAATTCGATGCTGAAGCTCTTTTGCTAAAATCTTCCATTGTCCTTGTATCTCTGCTGAAGACACTGTGGTCAGAAGGGATCTACTATCTGGAATGAGGTTCACCAGCTTGTCTTCCTTATCATAAAAGTTCATATCCCGCATGGTCACTCGTATTCCTTGCTCCCTAGATCCATCATTGATGTGCCTAAACACAAGTACAGATTACTCTGGTAAATCTTGCATGCTACAAAATGTCAAATATCACAGTACGAGCAGGAGACGTGTGCTGACATAGGAATCAGTGATTCTGCTATCAGTATGCTGTCAGCGTGGCCGAAACACACAGCGTTTATGGAGGCCATGGTCTGCTTGACGGGCTTGTTCACAGAATAAAGATGAATAACAATATCTACGGGCGAGCTTATTATCTGATGTAAAATAATGACTGAAACAAAACAGTGGGCACCTGCTTATTGCTGCAAAGATACTAGTGTGTTCAATAGATTGTGTAACGCAACACGTGGAAAAGCAGTACGTCTCTTTGTGAATGTTGCAGCAATAGCTCATACTAATATATCTCATACTGTAGGATTGTTGGAGAGGGGAATCTGTGCCTCTCTGCTAATTGGGGTGACGGGGAGAATAATGAGTTCCGGTGAGTTTTTCTGGCTTATAGAGATAAGGAAGAATCCTGGGTCCTCTCTGAGCAGAAATGGTAAAGAAATTTCTCTTATGCGCATATGTGCCAGAAATGAGGCATTTATCATTTCATAGTGTAACATGGGGCAACACGGATTGTGTAATGGTTAGCATAGCAGCATCACAGCATTGAGGTCTTGGGTTCGATTCCCACACCAGCCTTAACTGTGTGGACTATATTGTGTTGGTTTCCAGTTGTAAGCTCCTCTGGGGCAGGGACTGATGTGAATGGCCAAATATTCTCTGTAAAGCGCTTAAGAACATGGGTGTGCTATATAAATAACTGATCATAAATAATAGTGTAACCGGTATTACATATAGGTTAGTTGCAGGACACAATATAGTGATATTTTGATATATCGTTGAACCATACTTTTCGACCATTTGGCTGCCTTGTCAGCACTGCTGGGGGTGGGATTCGGCAGAGGTGGTCAGGTCTTGGGGGGAGCGATGGGTGGGGCTCGGTGGAGGTGGGCGGGTATGGGAGCGTGGCAACGCGATCATGTCATTGTAGCTCCGCCCCTGCTATGCAATGCAGAGATTGCATTTGGAGTGGGGGATGGAGCCACTATGATGCGATTTAACACAAAATGTGTCATTGGCCGCCTGTGCCTCCCACTTCACTGGGGGAAGTGGGAGGCCGAGGGCAGGAGACCCCAGCCCCTGGGAGACTTGTCCACCTTTCTGGGTGGCCGGGAGAGCCATTGTGCATTTGCTGTCACACAAGTAGCGTGCAGGGGGGCCTATGTACCAAGCCTAGGAGAGAGATAAAGTGGATGGAGGTAAAGTTAACAACCAATCAGCTCCTAACTGTCATTTTTCAAACACAGGGGTTGTACAGAGCCTTGGAGAAAAATAAAGTGGACGAAGGTAAAGTACCAACCAATCAGCTCCTAACTGTAATATTACAAGCTGTGTTTTAAAAAATGACAGTTAGGAGCTGATTGGTTGGTACTTTATATCCATCCACTTTATCTTTATCTCCCAGGATTAGTAGTACATAGATCCCTTAGGGGTCTATTTACTAAGCAGTGTTAGGAGACAGAGTGAAAAGTGATAAGGTGCCAGCCAATCAGCTCCCACCTGCCAACTCACAGCCTGTGTTTGAAAAATGACAGTTGGGAGCTGATTGGCTGGCACCTTATCACTTCTTTATCACTTTTCACTCTGTCTCCTAACACTGCTTAGTAAATGGACCCATTAGAGTCAAATCACTATTATGCAAAGAGTTATCCGCATCTCCCTTTCACCTTCAGGTTACTTTGAGAATATCCACGCTTTGGAATGCTGTTGTTTTCTAGTAATCAGTGATGTCACCCGCCGAGGGATGACACCAAGGTGCAGACTCCCCCTCACTGACAGGAGCCGGGTTACTGTACTGTAGCATTGAGTGCAGAACTCGGCTCCTGACACTGAGGAACCCTCCAAACAGGGTTCTCCCCCCCTTCCCCCCCCCAAGTAATAGACACAAGGGTTCGGGCCGTGATGCCTCGGCCCTTCCCGCATGTCCACGCCCCCTTTTTGGCGGCACGCACACAGCGTCCCTCCTCGCACCGGGTGACACCGCAGGGAGAGACACCGCTGCTAAAAATATATATATTCTAGTATGTTCCTATTATGGAGAAAATATTTAGCATTTACACAAAGAAAACTGGGGACAAAACCACGAGCCACATGACACGTAATTCCGTGACTTTTTGCCCCCTCGATGCTGTTTAAATGAAATTTCCTATAATTGCACAGTTGCCTTCATTACATTCCGTTCACAATCAGCTCAACCAGAGACGTTGATGAATATTCCCATTAGTGTTAATCACCTGGTGTCTTTATATCGCTCAGCCTCTTGGTCTGACGTTTCTCTGGAATCGTAATGAATTTCATTTAATGAGCGTAATGTATCCATAACAACCCCCCCCCCCAAAGACAGATCAATGACCCTCTGGTTTATCTATATAGTACATTGTAATTACACATGTGATGTAAGGTGCCCCCGAGAGACCACACAGATCAGCATCGCTTCATCAAACACATTCTTGTCGCCCGCAGTAAAACCCGACTCTCCGAGCGATCTGCGAATAGAGATAACGGAAGAAGGGAAATTAAAGATTCTCTGGTCCAGGCCGGCAGCCCTAACCCACAGGCTTCAATATCAAGTCAAATATTATTTGAACACAACTGAGGACAACTCGCAGGTAAATTTAAAAAAAATATAAAATAAAATATTTCACGCTTCAATGTTGTTCAATTAAGATATTATTGGTGAATGTAATTGAGAATGTTACTAAATGCGATGACTAATCACCGCGCTCATTATTATAGCTCTCGCCGGTAATGATAAAGGTTATTGCATGTGTTGTATTAAGTTGTGATGAACTAGAAACTCATTAAAATGTACATTTTTATGCAATATAAATTATTACTAGTGAACTATAAATATCACATAATGTACAGTGCCGGGTAAAAGGACATATAGGGGTTGTTTGAAAGTCGCACATAATATCGATGCTGCACGCGAACGGCCAGGGCTTTCAGTCTGCATATGACTGCGCATGCGTCCCGATGGTTAACGCTGAAAGACTCAGATCGAAATTGTGCGCAGAGATGCAATTTTAGTTGGCGTTTCAGGGAGCTAGCGGGGGTGGCAAGCCAGACGCGGGTGTGTCGCGGTCATTGATTGCGTCCGTAGGTGCAGTTGCATTGACCCCGGCAGGCAAGTTTAGGCAGAAAAATTGCACCTGCCACAGAGTAGCTGTTATCTCAAATGGTGATTCCAATGGTGCGTCTTAAATTAATACGCAAAGCGGAGGATTAGCGGCACAGCCGGTGCACATCTCAGTCGAAAGGCCGTCACCTGTGGCATTAGTATAAAGAAATATTCGCACTGCGTCCACCAGCAGGCCCATAAACTGTAACGCAGTACTACAGACAGTAACATATGCTCTACAATTCCGCTTTATTTTATAATGGTTTTAACTTTTGATATATTTGATTCTTGATATTATGTAACTTCTCTTAGTTGTACATGTTCAGCCCTCCGATGTACCCGGGATGTAACTTGCAGGGACAGCGGTTCTCGCAACCCCTGTTCCTGCTATACCCCATTAGTACATAGCTGGGAAAAATATATTAAAGACATTATTACACGTCAGAACTGAACAGAAACGTGGCACTTCTGCGATTTTGTTATACATTGGGCCCCTAGTCCCTGTTGTTGCTAGAATCTAACTGTACATTTCTCAACAGTTTTACCTCTTTGCGGAGGAACCGTACGTCATCCTCAATGTCACTGCGTCATGTTCCCCACTGGTATTTGTGGTGCGCTGCAGAAGGTTCCCCACACCGAGTGTTTGGAGTAACTGGAGTAATCCCACAGTCCTTAATTCACAAGGTTCGTGGAAAGACTATTTACTTACATACTTTGTATATATTGTTTATGTATTTTTTTTTTTATTTTATTTAATAATAATTAAATGTTGGGGTTGTTTTTATAATCTGCAGTCGGGCAAAGTGTTCTATGAAATTTTGCTTCTATTATTCTGATTATAATAGAAAATAAGACAATTACCACTGTACACACCAGCTGAGAAACTCACTGACTAAAGATTGTATTTGAAAGTGATAATTTCAGCGCCACATTTAGGGTCTGATTGTTGGACTACGGGGCCTGATTCAGATCCGTTAGCTAGCAGGCGTTCGCACGCAGCCGTCGGCAGTCAAAGTATGCAAATCCGGCAATCGCTAGCAAGACAGCACGCCCACTATGTTTTGCCGTGCGATCGCGGTATGAAATTAGATGCCCACCAGCCTGACACTGGACGCCCACTTTCCCCTAGTAACAGATGTCATCTCCAGGAAGTGTAGTAAACAATCGGTAACATCGGCTGTCATCGGACCCATACGCAGCACTTGTGGTTGACCATACACTACCGCAAGCACTGCGAGTGCTGCTGTGCGTAATTCAGCCATGTGACGTGTACGCTGACGATGCGTCTTAATTATGTATGCCCCTGAAATGGCGTTCAGACGCACAGACACGCCTGCGTTTGCACCACCAAACCCCGTTACCATCGACCACCCCCTGTCACCACCCACAAATGGCTCGTCCTGTCACTCATGCTTGCGGACCATCTGTGTACTGGCAGTGAACACTTCCCGATCGCAGGGACTGGTTCGCGCACGTGCACCGGGTCTGAAGCAGGCCCATGGTTCTAACCCGGAACAGACCCCTGTCATACTGCAGCTCTGACCCAGAATATTCCCGAGTCCGCGCCATTCACACCGGACCTGGGTCTGCAGTGACCCGGGTCTTTCGTCGTTGCAATGGAAGCTTGGAGATGATGTAAGCCGGCCAATCAGGTAGTATGCGGCACCACCCGGGTCATTGTGACCCAAGTTGCGCTGTTTACACAGCAGGGTAACACAGCAACGACCCGTGTCCAACCCCACAAGCTACCTGGGTAGGATCCCTGGGTACTGGACCCAGGTTGAGCCTTTTCCATTGAACACAATCCCGGTGTTCACGTGCAAAAACACGGGATTTTCATGTCAGTGTAAAAAAGGTATGTTTATTCTTAATGTTCACTGTTTTGTTTTATAATTGTCCTATTTTGTGTCGTCTCTGCAAAGAAGACTTGGTAATAAATGCAGCGTATTGGTTCTCCAAATGCCAATTCGTCTTCACTGTATGACAAGTCCAAAAAAAGACTATGGCCCTCATTCAGAGGCACTCGCAAAATGCGAGCGGTCACTCTGAATGAGGGCGGCCACTTCTCTTTTGAAGTGCAGCCTCCTGGTCGCTAGCTAAGCTGTGGGTTACCACCCACAGCTTTAGCGACCGACCAGGTTGATGGTCGCGATGGTCAAGACCATCACGACCATCGGGGCTTGCGACGAGACCCTAAGGTTGGGTCTTGGTAACCGCAAGCCCCAGGGAGCTTCCTGCTCTGATCGAGCAGGAAGCTCCCCACTGACATCACTGCTGATGTTCCTTAAGGAACGCCTCTGTTTGTGAAACCACCCCCCCGCCACGCCTACAAAACGGGGCGAGCCGTCGATCACCATCGACAGCCGCCCCTTTTGTAGTGAGCGCTCAGGACCTCATTCAGAGCCGGTCGCACAGAGCGTGCGGTCGGCCTGAATGAGGGGAGGACGTCTTGAATTTTCAAGACGTCCTCCTTTGCGGTGGTAAGGCTGTGGGTTAACACCCACAGCCTTACGACCGCCTAAGGTGATGGTCGCGATGGTCAAGACCATCGTGACCATTGGGGCTTACGACGAGACCCTAGGGTAGGGTCTCCCTTGTCGTAAGCCCTGGAGAGCTTTCGGCTCTGTCTGAGCCGGAAGCTCTCCACTGACATCACTAGTGATGTCAGTGGGGCCGCCCCCATTTGGGCTGCCACCCCCCCGGCCCGCCTTCCAAATGGGGCGAGCTGTCAATCAACATCGACAGCTCGCCCCCTTTGGATCGAGACCCGCTACGACTGGCGCTGTCGGTCGTAGCGGGTCTCACGCATGCGCACGCCGGCACCAACATGCGCATGCTCTGTGGGGGGCCATCGACCCGGTCCGAGCGCATCGGCGCTAACGACCGGGTCTGAATGACCCCCTCAGTGCTTGCGAGCGGGTCTGAATGAGGTCCAATGTTATTGGATGTAGTGAGGCTACTGGCAGGACTGCTATACTGTATAATAGTGGTGTCTAATTATTATCAGCACTAAGCATACCTCACAACTATTTGCTCTCAGTCCACCTACTATTAAAAACGGGGCGCCATATAGGAGAAACAGGGAAGTTGTCAGCGCCAAAAACAGCCTTGGCGGACCACATTCACTCCAGTCGGTCAATACAGGAAATATAAAAACCTGTGGCTCTCCGCTTGTTAAGCTGGCCAGGCATACTGGGACTAGTAGTTCAAAACCAGCCACTTGTTAGTTCTATTTTGCAATAGGCAGACAATGAAGAGAAGGCTGTACCCTATGAATGACAATGTACATTTTGAACTGTTTTGCCTGAATTGTATCCTGTGAATTTTTCTGCCCTGATTCGCACAATTATTCTGCGTCCTCTCTGCAGGTGGTTTTTATTTTCCGCAGAAAGTTCTGGCCTGGAGCGGATCCAGCATCTCCATATACTGTATGTACTGCAACAATAACAGGAAGGTTCCGTCAAAGGATATCATATGGGGTCTCAATATAGTAAAGGAAATCCCCTCACAGCAGTACACAGCAATCAGCGATTACATTGGCAAAGTCACATTTACAAATCTCATGACAACAACACCAAAGGGGAAATTCAAGTACGACGCGCTCTACTGCTGCGTTCCGGGCACCGTATGCCAACCCCGATATGCTGAAATTTACGTCATGGGTAAGATTCTTCATTACTGGTTCTGGTGTGTTCTGTAAGCAGCTATTTCAACTTTTTATATATTCACTATACATGTCAATGGTTCCTTGTAGGGGAAGTCATTTGCAATGCCCATAGGATATGTAAAACATCTTGGTTTTTAAATGAGTGCATGTATAGGGTCCAATAACGGTCCACTCCTTACCCTCCACTCCTTACTCTCCACTCCTTACTCTCCACTTCTTACTCTCCACTCCTTACTCTCCACTCCTTACCCTCCACTCCTTACTCTCCACTCCTTACCCTCCACTCCTTACCCTCCACTCCTTACTCTCCACTCCTTACCCTCCACTCCTTACTCTCCACTCCTTACCCTCCACTCCTTACCCTCCACTCCTTATTCTCCACTCCTCACCCTCCACTCCTCACTCTCCACTCCTTACCCTCCACTCCTTACCCTCCACTCCTTACTCTCCACTGCTCACCCTCCACTCCTTACTCTCCACTCCTTACTCTCCACTCCTTGCTCTCCACTCCTTACTCTCCACTCCTTGCTCTCCACTCCTTACTCTCCACTCCTTACCCTCCACTACTTACCCTCCACTCCTTACCCTCCACTCCTTATTCTCCACTCCTCACCCTCCACTCCTCACTCTCCACTCCTTACCCTCCACTCCTTACCCTCCACTCCTTACTCTCCACTCCTCACCCTCCACTCCTTACTCTCCACTCCTCACCCTCCACTCCTTACTCTCCACTCCTTACTCTCCACTCCTTGCTCTCCACTCCTTACTCTCCACTCCTTACTCTCCACTCCTTGCTCTCCACTCCTTACTCTCCACTCCTTACCCTCCACTACTTACCCTCCACTTCTTACTCTCCACTCCTCACCTTCCACTCCTTACCTTCCACTCCTTACTCTTCACTCCTTACTCTCCACTCCTTACTCTCCACTCCTCACCCTCCACTCCTTACCTTCCACTCCTTACTCTTCACTCCTTACTCTCCACTCCTTACTCTCCACTCCTTACCCTCCACTCCTTACCCCCCACTCCTTACTCTCCACTCATTACTCTTCACTCCTTACTCTCCACTCCTTACTCTCCACTCCTTACCCTCCACTCCTTACTCTCCACTCCTTACTCTCCACTCCTTACCCTCCACTCCTTACTCTCCACTCCTTACTCTCCACTCCTTACTCTCCACTCCTTACCCTCCACTCCTTACCCTCCACTCCTTATTCTCCACTCCTCACCCTCCACTCCTCACTCTCCACTCCTTACCCTCCACTCCTTACCCTCCACTCCTTACTCTCCACTGCTCACCCTCCACTCCTTACTCTCCACTCCTTACTCTCCACTCCTTGCTCTCCACTCCTTACTCTCCACTCCTTGCTCTCCACTCCTTACTCTCCACTCCTTACCCTCCACTACTTACCCTCCACTCCTTACCCTCCACTCCTTACCCTCCACTCCTTATTCTCCACTCCTCACCCTCCACTCCTCACTCTCCACTCCTTACCCTCCACTCCTTACCCTCCACTCCTTACTCTCCACTCCTCACCCTCCACTCCTTACTCTCCACTCCTCACCCTCCACTCCTTACTCTCCACTCCTTGCTCTCCACTCCTTACTCTCCACTCCTTGCTCTCCACTCCTTACTCTCCACTCCTTACTCTCCACTCCTTGCTCTCCACTCCTTACTCTCCACTCCTTACCCTCCACTACTTACCCTCCACTTCTTACTCTCCACTCCTCACCCTCCACTCCTTACCTTCCACTCCTTACTCTTCACTCCTTACTCTTCACTCCTTACTCTCCACTCCTTACTCTCCACTCCTCACCCTCCACTCCTTACCTTCCACTCCTTACTCTTCACTCCTTACTCTCCACTCCTTACTCTCCACTCCTTACCCTCCACTCCTTACCCTCCACTCATTACTCTTCACTCCTTACTCTCCACTCCTTACTCTCCACTCCTTACCCTCCACTCCTTACCCTCCACTCCTTGCTCTCCACTCCTTACGCTCCATTCCTTACTCTCCACTCCTTACTCTCCATTCCTTACTCTCCACTCCTTACCCTCCACTCCTTACTCTCCACTCCTTACTCTCCACTCCTTACCCTCCACTCCTTACCCTCCACTCCTTACTCTCCACTACTTACACTCCACTCCTTACCCTCCACTCCTTGCTCTCCACTCCTTACTCTCCACCCCTTACCCTCCACTTCTTACCCTCCACTCCTTACTCTTCACTTCTTACCCTCCACTCCTTACCCTCCACTCCTTGCTCTCCACTCCTTACTCTCCATTCCTTACTCTCCACTCCTTACCCTCCACTCCTCACCCTCCACTCCTCACCCTCCACTCCTTACTCTCCACTCCTTACTCTCCACTACTTACTCTCCACTCCTTACCCTCCACTCCTTACTCTCCACTCCTTACTCTCCACTCCTTACCCTCCACTCCTTACTCTCCACTCCTTACTCTCCACTCCTCACCCTCCACTCCTTACTCTCCACTCCTTACCCTCCACTCCTTACTCTCCACTCCTCACCCTCCACTCCTTACTCTCCACTCCTTACTCTCCACTCCTTGCTCTCCACTCCTTACTCTCCACTCCTTGCTCTTCACTCCTTACTCTCCATTCCTTACCCTCCACTCCTTACCCTCCACTTCTTACTCTCCATTCCTCACCCTCCACTCCTTACCTTCCACTCATTACTCTCCACTCCTTACTCTCCACTCCTTACTCTCCACTCATTACTCTTCACTCTTTACTCTCCACTCCTTACCCTCCACTCCTTGCCCTCCACTCCTTGCTCTCCACTCCTTGCTCTCCACTCCTTACTCTCCATTCCTTACTCTCCATTCCTTACTCTCCACTCCTTACCCTCCACTCCTTACCCTCCACTCCTCACCCTCCACTCCTTACTCTCCACTCCTTACTCTCCACTCCTTACCCTCCACTGCTTACCCTCTACTCCTTACTCTCCACTACTTACACTCCACTCCTTACCCTCCACTCCTTACCCTCCACTCCTTACTCTCCACTCCTTACCCTCCACTCCTTACCCTCCACTCCTTACTCTCCACTCATTACTCTCCACTCCTTACTCTCCACTCCTTACCCTCCACTCCTTGCTCTCCACTCCTTACTCTCCATTCCTTACTCTCCACTCCTTACTCTCCACTCCTTACTCTCCACTCCTTACCCTCCACTCCTTACTCTCCACTCCTTACTCTCCACTCCTTACTCTCCACTCCTTACCCTCCACTCCTTACCCTCCACTCCTTACCCTCCACTCCTTACTCTCCACTCCTCACCCTCCACTCCTTACTCTCCACTCCTTACTCTCCACTCCTTACTCTCCACTCCTTGCTCTCCACTCCGTACTCTCCACTCCTTGCTCTTCACTCCTTACTCTCCATTCCTTACCCTCCACTCCTTACCCTCCACTTCTTACTCTCCACTCCTCACCCTCCACTCCTTACCTTCCACTCATTACTCTTCACTCCTTACTCTCCACTCCTTACTCTCCACTCCTTACCCTCCACTCCTTGCTCTCCACTCCTTGCTCTCCACTCCTTACTCTCCATTCTTTACTCTCCATTCCTTACTCTCCACTCCTTACCCTCCACTCCTTACTCTCCACTCCTTAGTCCACTCCTTACTCTCCACTCCTTACCCTCCACTGCTTACCCTCTACTCCTTACCCTCTACTCCTTACTCTCCACTACTTACACTCCACTCCTTACCCTCCACTCCTTACCCTCCACTCCTTGCTCTCCACTCCTTACCCTCCACTCCTTACCCTCCACTTCTTACCCTCCACTCCTTACTCTTCACTTCTTACCCTACACTCCTTACCCTCCACTCCTTACTCTCCACTCCTTACTCTCCACTCCTTACCCTCCACTCCTTGCTCCTTAACCTCCACTCCTTATCCTTCACTCCTTACCCTCCACTCCTTACCCTCCACTCCTTACTCTCCACTCCTTACTCTCCGCTCCTTACCCTCCGCTCCTTACCCTCCGCTCCTTACCCTCCACTCCCTAGTCTCCACTCTTTACCCTCCACTCCTCACCCTCCACTCCTTACTCTCCACTCCTTTCTCTCCACTCATTACTCTTCACTCCTTACTCTCCACTCCTTACTCTCCACTCCTTACCCTCCACTCCTTACTCTCCACTCATTACTCTCCACTCCTTACTCTCCACTCCTTACCCTCCACTCCTCATCCTCCACTCCTCACCCTCCACTCCTTGCTCTCCACTCCTTACTCTCCACTCCTTGCTCTCCACTCCTTACTCTCCACTCCTTACCCTCCACTTCTTACTCTCCACTCCTTACCCTCCACTCCTTACTCTCCACTCATTACCCTTCACTCCTTACTCTCCACTCCTTACTCTCCACTCCTTACCTTCCACTCCTTACCCTCCACTCCTTGCTCTCCACTCCTTACTCTCCACTCCTTACTCTCCACTCCTTACCCTCCACTCCTTACCCTCCACTCCTCACCCTCCACTCCTCACCCTCCACGCCTTACTCTCCACTCCTTACCCTCCACTGCTTACTCTCCACTCCTTACCCTCCACTCCTTACTCTCCACTCCTTACACTCCACTCCTTACACTCCACTCCTTGCTCTCCACTCCTTACTCTCCACTCCTTACCCTCCACTTCTTACCCTCCACTCCTTACTCTTCACTTCTTACCCTACACTCCTTACCCTCCACTCCTTACTCTCCACGCCTTACTCTCCACTCCTTACTCTCCACTCCTTACCCTCCACTCCTTGCTCTCCACTCCTTACCCTCCACTCCTTGCTCTCCACTCCTTACCCTCCACTCCTTACCCTCCACTCCTTATCCTCCACTCCTTACCCTCCACTCCTTACCCCCCACTCCTTAGTCTGCACGCCTTACTCTCCACTCCTTACTCTCCACTCCTTACCCTCCGCTCCTTACCCTCTGCTCCTTACCCTCCACTCCTTAGTCTCCACTCCTTACTCTCCACTCCTTACCCTCCCCTCCTTACTCTCCACTCCTTACTTTCCGCTCTAGGAAACGATGATGAAAAGAAAACAAGACCTGAAAATTTGCACTGAAGTATTTTTCTATTTTTGGTTAGCTTTTAACTACTAGCACAAATATGTTATACCTTCTCTTCTCCATCATTGGAAAACACACACATTTCTGCCACCAACGCGTTTCACTTTTTATGGTACATAAGCAGCCCGGAAACCTACTCTTATTACATTGATGCATAGATTTATTTACCACTCCTTACTCTCCACTCCTTGCTCTCCACTCCTTACTCTCCACTCCTTACCCTCCACTTCTTACTCTCCACTCCTCACCCTCCACTCCTTACCTTCCACTCATTACTCTTCACTCCTTACTCTCCACTCCTTACTCTCCACTCCTTACCCTCCACTCCTTACTCTCCACTCATTACTCTTCACTCCTTACTCTCCACTCCTTACTCTCCACTCCTTACCCTCCACTCCTTGCTCTCCACTCCTTACTCTCCACTCTCTACTCTCCACTCCTTACCCTCCACTCCTTACCCTCCACTCCTCACCCTCCACTCCTTAGTCTCCACGCCTTACTCTCCACTCCTTACCCTCCACTGCTTACCCTCCACTCCTTACTCTCCACTCCTTACACTCCACTCCTTGCTCTCCACTCCTTACTCTCCACTCCTTACCCTCCACTTCTTACCCTCCACTCCTTACTCTTCACTTCTTACCCTACACTCCTTACCCTCCACTCCTTACTCTCCACTCCTTACTCTCCACTCCTTACCCTCCACTCCTTACTCTCCTCTCCTTGCTCTCCACTCCTTACTCTCCACTCCTTACCCTCCACTACTTACCCTCCACTTCTTACTCTCCACTACTTACCCTCCACTCCTCACCCTCCACTCCTCACCCTCCACTCCTTGCTCTCCACTCCTTACTCTCCACTCCTTGCTCTCCACTCCTTACTTTCCACTCCTTACCCTCCACTTCTTACTCTCCACTCCTCACCCTCCACTCCTTACCTTCCACTCATTACTCTTCACTCCTTACTCTCCACTCCTTACTCTCCACTCCTTACCCTCCACTCCTTACTCTCCACTCCTTACTCTCCACTCATTACTCTTCACTCCTTAATCTCCACTCCTTACTCTCCACTCCTTACCCTCCACTCCTTACTCTCCACTCATTACTCTCCACTCCTTACTCTCCACTCCTTACCCTCCACTCCTCACCCTCCACTCCTCACCCTCCACTCCTTGCTCTCCACTCCTTACTCTCCACTCCTTGCTCTCCACTCCTTACTCTCCACTCCTTACCCTCCACTTCTTACTCTCCACTCCTCACCCTCCACTCCTTACCTTCCACTCATTACTCTTCACTCCTTACTCTCCACTCCTTACTCTCCACTCCTTACCCTCCACTCCTTACTCTCCACTCATTACCCTTCACTCCTTACTCTCCACTCCTTACTCTCCACTCCTTACCTTCCACTCCTTACCCTCCACTCCTTGCTCTCCACTCCTTACTCTACACTCCTTACTCTCCACTCCTTACCCTCCACTCCTTACCCTCCACTCCTCACCCTCCACTCCTCACCCTCCACGCCTTACTCTCCACTCCTTACCCTCCACTGCTTACTCTCCACTCCTTACCCTCCACTGCTTACCCTCCACTCCTTACTCTCCACTCCTTACACTCCACTCCTTACACTCCACTCCTTGCTCTCCACTCCTTACTCTCCACTCCTTACCCTCCACTTCTTACCCTCCACTCCTTACTCTTCACTTCTTACCCTACACTCCTTACCCTCCACTCCTTACTCTCCACGCCTTACTCTCCACTCCTTACTCTCCACTCCTTACCCTCCACTCCTTGCTCTCCACTCCTTACCCTCCACTCCTTGCTCTCCACTCCTTGCTCTCCACTCCTTACCCTCCACTCCTTACCCTCCACTCCTTATCCTCCACTCCTTACCCTCCACTCCTTACCCCCCACTCCTTAGTCTGCACGCCTTACTCTCCACTCCTTACTCTCCACTCCTTACCCTCCGCTCCTTACCCTCTGCTCCTTACCCTCCACTCCTTAGTCTCCACTCCTTACTCTCCACTCCTTACCCTCCCCTCCTTACTCTCCACTCCTTACTCTCCGCTCTAGGAAACGATGATGAAAAGAAAACAAGACCTGAAAATTTGCACTGAAGTATTTTTCTATTTTTGGTTAGCTTTTAACTACTAGCACAAATATGTTATACCTTCTCTTCTCCATCATTGGAAAACACACACATTTCTGCCACCAACGCGTTTCACTTTTTATGGTACATAAGCAGCCCGGAAACCTACTCTTATTACATTGATGCATAGATTTATTTACCACTCCTTACTCTCCACTCCTTGCTCTCCACTCCTTACTCTCCACTCCTTACCCTCCACTTCTTACTCTCCACTCCTCACCCTCCACTCCTTACCTTCCACTCATTACTCTTCACTCCTTACTCTCCACTCCTTACTCTCCACTCCTTACCCTCCACTCCTTACTCTCCACTCATTACTCTTCACTCCTTACTCTCCACTCCTTACTCTCCACTCCTTACCCTCCACTCCTTGCTCTCCACTCCTTACTCTCCACTCTCTACTCTCCACTCCTTACCCTCCACTCCTTACCCTCCACTCCTCACCCTCCACTCCTTAGTCTCCACGCCTTACTCTCCACTCCTTACCCTCCACTGCTTACCCTCCACTCCTTACTCTCCACTCCTTACACTCCACTCCTTGCTCTCCACTCCTTACTCTCCACTCCTTACCCTCCACTTCTTACCCTCCACTCCTTACTCTTCACTTCTTACCCTACACTCCTTACCCTCCACTCCTTACTCTCCACTCCTTACTCTCCACTCCTTACCCTCCACTCCTTACTCTCCTCTCCTTGCTCTCCACTCCTTACTCTCCACTCCTTACCCTCCACTACTTACCCTCCACTTCTTACTCTCCACTACTTACCCTCCACTCCTCACCCTCCACTCCTCACCCTCCACTCCTTGCTCTCCACTCCTTACTCTCCACTCCTTGCTCTCCACTCCTTACTTTCCACTCCTTACCCTCCACTTCTTACTCTCCACTCCTCACCCTCCACTCCTTACCTTCCACTCATTACTCTTCACTCCTTACTCTCCACTCCTTACCCTCCACTCCTTACTCTCCACTCCTTACTCTCCACTCATTACTCTTCACTCCTTAATCTCCACTCCTTACTCTCCACTCCTTACCCTCCACTCCTTACTCTCCACTCATTACTCTCCACTCCTTACTCTCCACTCCTTACCCTCCACTCCTCACCCTCCACTCCTCACCCTCCACTCCTTGCTCTCCACTCCTTACTCTCCACTCCTTGCTCTCCACTCCTTACTCTCCACTCCTTACCCTCCACTTCTTACTCTCCACTCCTCACCCTCCACTCCTTACCTTCCACTCATTACTCTTCACTCCTTACTCTCCACTCCTTACTCTCCACTCCTTACCCTCCACTCCTTACTCTCCACTCATTACCCTTCACTCCTTACTCTCCACTCCTTACTCTCCACTCCTTACCTTCCACTCCTTACCCTCCACTCCTTGCTCTCCACTCCTTACTCTACACTCCTTACTCTCCACTCCTTACCCTCCACTCCTTACCCTCCACTCCTCACCCTCCACTCCTCACCCTCCACGCCTTACTCTCCACTCCTTACCCTCCACTGCTTACTCTCCACTCCTTACCCTCCACTGCTTACCCTCCACTCCTTACTCTCCACTCCTTACACTCCACTCCTTACACTCCACTCCTTGCTCTCCACTCCTTACTCTCCACTCCTTACCCTCCACTTCTTACCCTCCACTCCTTACTCTTCACTTCTTACCCTACACTCCTTACCCTCCACTCCTTACTCTCCACGCCTTACTCTCCACTCCTTACTCTCCACTCCTTACCCTCCACTCCTTGCTCTCCACTCCTTACCCTCCACTCCTTGCTCTCCACTCCTTGCTCTCCACTCCTTACCCTCCACTCCTTACCCTCCACTCCTTATCCTCCACTCCTTACCCTCCACTCCTTACCCCCCACTCCTTAGTCTGCACGCCTTACTCTCCACTCCTTACTCTCCACTCCTTACCCTCCGCTCCTTACCCTCTGCTCCTTACCCTCCACTCCTTAGTCTCCACTCCTTACTCTCCACTCCTTACCCTCCCCTCCTTACTCTCCACTCCTTACTCTCCGCTCTAGGAAACGATGATGAAAAGAAAACAAGACCTGAAAATTTGCACTGAAGTATTTTTCTATTTTTGGTTAGCTTTTAACTACTAGCACAAATATGTTATACCTTCTCTTCTCCATCATTGGAAAACACACACATTTCTGCCACCAACGCGTTTCACTTTTTATGGTACATAAGCAGCCCGGAAACCTACTCTTATTACATTGATGCATAGATTTATTTACCACTCCTTACTCTCCACTCCTTGCTCTCCACTCCTTACTCTCCACTCCTTACCCTCCACTTCTTACTCTCCACTCCTCACCCTCCACTCCTTACCTTCCACTCATTACTCTTCACTCCTTACTCTCCACTCCTTACTCTCCACTCCTTACCCTCCACTCCTTACTCTCCACTCATTACTCTTCACTCCTCACTCTCCACTCCTTACTCTCCACTCCTTACCCTCCACTCCTTACCCTCCACTCCTTGCTCTCCACTCCTTACTCTCCACTCTCTACTCTCCACTCCTTACCCTCCACTCCTTACCCTCCACTCCTCACCCTCCACTCCTTAGTCTCCACGCCTTACTCTCCACTCCTTACCCTCCACTGCTTACCCTCCACTCCTTACTCTCCACTCCTTACACTCCACTCCTTGCTCTCCACTCCTTACTCTCCACTCCTTACCCTCCACTTCTTACCCTCCACTCCTTACTCTTCACTTCTTACCCTACACTCCTTACCCTCCACTCCTTACTCTCCACTCCTTACTCTCCACTCCTTACCCTCCACTCCTTACTCTCCTCTCCTTGCTCTCCACTCCTTACTCTCCACTCCTTACCCTCCACTACTTACCCTCCACTTCTTACTCTCCACTCCTTACCCTCCACTCCTCACCCTCCACTCCTCACCCTCCACTCCTTGCTCTCCACTCCTTACTCTCCACTCCTTGCTCTCCACTCCTTACTCTCCACTCCTTACCCTCCACTTCTTACTCTCCACTCCTCACCCTCCACTCCTTACCTTCCACTCATTACTCTTCACTCCTTACTCTCCACTCCTTACTCTCCACTCCTTACCCTCCACTCCTTACTCTCCACTCATTACTCTTCACTCCTTACTCTCCACTCCTTACTCTCCACTCCTTACCCTCCACTCCTTACCCTCCACTCCTTGCTCTCCACTCCTTACTCTCCACTCCTTACTCTCCACTCCTTACCCTCCACTCCTTACCCTCCACTCCTCACCCTCCACTCCTTAGTCTCCACGCCTTACTCTCCACTCCTTTCCCTCCACTGCTTACCCTCCACTCCTTACTCTCCACTCCTTACACTCCACTCCTTACACTCCACTCCTTGCTCTCCACTCCTTACTCTCCACTCCTTACCCTCCACTTCTTACCCTCCACTCCTTACTCTTCACTTCTTACCCTACACTCCTTACCCTCCACTCCTTACTCTCCACGCCTTACTCTCCACTCCTTACTCTCCACTCCTTACCCTCCACTCCTTGCTCTCCACTCCTTACCCTCCACTCCTTGCTCTCCACTCCTTGCTCTCCACTCCTTATCCTCCACTCCTTACCCTCCACTCCTTACCCTCCACTCCTTAGTCTGCACGCCTTACTCTCCACTCCTTACTCTCCACTCCTTACTCTCCACTCCTTACCCTCCGCTCCTTACCCTCCACTCCTTAGTCTCCACTCCTTACTCTCCACTCCTTACTCTCCGCTCTAGGAAACGATGATGAAAAGAAAACAAGACCTGAAAATTTGCACTGAAGTATTTTTCTATTTTTGGTTAGCTTTTAACTACTAGCACAAATATGTTATACCTTCTCTTCTCCATCATTGGAAAACACACACATTTCTGCCACCAACGCGTTTCACTTTTTATGGTACATAAGCAGCCCGGAAACCTACTCTTATTACATTGATGCATAGATTTATTTACCCCTCTAAGCTTCTCTTTTATATGCTACGTATAATTAGCTAAACCAAACTTTATAAAATAATTGTGTAAGGTCTGTCCCGCTTCCTCACTGCACGCACAGGGGAAGCCTGGGTACGCCCCAATGGTCCCCACTGCAAGGTTGACAGGACAGACAGAGCGATGGGAGGGGGGGAGGTTTGGAACAGTGCTGGGATGGAGTGGGGTGGATGGAGCGGTGACGGAGCGGGGGGTCAGAACAGGAGAGCAGGGGCAGGGATGGGAAGAGTGGATTTTAGTAAATCTCTATTAGTAGAGATTGCTGTTAGTTGTGTCTTCTAATTTTAATGAACCAAAGTATTGTTTCTGTTTTACTGATACATTTTTCTCGGATTATTTGATAGACGTTAATATCAGCAGCACGTGTGAAACGAATGGAGATATGACGGTCATGATCTGCAGATGGAGCACTAAACAGGTCACATTGCTTAAAGAGAGCACCTTAACGCTTCGATACTACCAGTGAGTGCATTACATGTATTAATTTTATTTACAAGAAATGCAAACTTTACAGCCGCCATAATGCAAACTTTACAGCCACCATAATGCAAACTTTACAGCCGCCATAATGCAAACTTTACAGCCGCCATAATGCAAACTTTACAGCCGCCATAATGCAAACTTTATAGCCACCATAATGCAAACTTTACAGCCGCCATAATGCAAACTTTATAGCCACCCTGTTCTTCCTGATGAGCTTACCTGTGAAATACTGTGAAATTCTGTATTAACTTAAATTTTCAGTTAGTTATTTATGAAAATACTTTTTATTAGCCTTTATATAGTGCCAGCGTATTCCGACATGCTTAAGATTCTGATATAAAGTATACAGAAGCTTCCTACATACTGTACTGTAGCCCATGTCTCTTCTATACAATATACTGGTGCTGTTTTTCCTAATTATTTCCTGATGGCATTATGGGGCTCACTGAGTAGTTAAACATATTTTGCATTTAAATCGCTTGCTCAGCTCTGCAAGGGTAATATACGCACCTATTAGTACTACAGGAGAGAACAGTAGTATATGTGCCTGGGTTACACCAGGAGAGAACAGTAGTATATGTGCCTGGGTTACACCAGTAGAGGACAGTAGTATATGTGCCTGGGTTACACCAGGAGAGAACAGTAGTATATGTGCCTGGGTTACACCAGGAGAGAACAGTAGTATATGTGCCTGGGTTACACCAGGAGAGAACAGTAGTATATATGCCTGGGTTACACCAGGAGAGAACAGTAGTATATGTGCCTGGGTTACACCAGGAGAGAACAGTACTATATGTGCCTGGGTTACACCAGGAGAGAACAGTAGTATATGTGCCTGGGTTATACCAGGAGAGAACAGTAGTATATATGCCTGGGTTACACCAGGAGAGAACAGTAGTGTATGTGCCTGGGTTACACGTGGGTTACACCGGGAGAGAACAGTAGTATATGTGCCTGGGTTACACCAGGAGAGAACAGTAGTATATGTGCCTGGGTTACACCAGGAGAGAACAGTAGTATATGTGTCTGGGTTACACCGGGAGAGAACAGTAGTATATGTGCCTGGGTTACACCGGGAGAGAACAGTAGTATATGTGCCTGGGTTACACCGGGAGAGAACAGTAGTATATGTGCCTGGGTTACACCAGGAGAGAACAGTAGTATATGTGCCTGGGTTACACCAGGAGAGAACAGTAGTATATGTGCCTGGGTTACACCAGGAGAGAACAGTAGTATATGTGCCTGGGTTACACCAGGAGAGAACAGTAGTATATGTGCCTGGGTTACACCAGGAGAGAACAGTAGTATATGTGCCTGGGTTACACCAGGAGAGGACAGTAGTATATGTGCCTGGGTTACACCAGGAGAGAACAGTAGTATATGTGCCTGGGTTACACCAGGAGAGGACAGTAGTATATGTGCCTGGGTTACACCAGGAGAGAACAGTAGTATATGTGTCTGGGTTACACCAGGAGAGAACAGTAGTATATGTGCCTGGGTTACACCAGGAGAGAACAGTAGAATATGTGCCTGGGTTACACCAGGAGAGAACAGTAGTATATGTGCCTGGGTTACACGTGGGTTACACCGGGAGAGAACAGTAGTATATGTGCCTGGGTTACACCAGGAGAGAGCAGTAGTATATGTGCCTGGGTTACACCAGGAGAGGTCAGTAGTATATGTGCCTGGGTTACACCAGGAGAGAACAGTAGTATATGTGCCTGGGTTACACCAGGAGAGAACAGTAGTATATGTGCCTGGGTTACACCAGGAGAGAACAGTAGTATATGTGCCTGGGTTACACCAGGAGAGAACAGTAGTATATGTGCCTGGGTTACACCAGGAGAGAACAGTAGTATATGTGCCTGGGTTACACCAGGAGAGAACAGTAGAATATGTGCCTGGGTTACACCAGGAGAGAACAGTAGTATATGTGCCTGGGTTACACCAGGAGAGAGCAGTAGTATATGTGCCTGGGTTACACCAGGAGAGAATAGCAGTATATGTGCCTGGGTTACACCAGGAGAGAACAGTAGTATATGTGCCTGGGTTACACCAGGAGAGGACAGTAGTATATGTGCCTGGGTTACACCAGGAGAGAACAGTAGTATATGTGTTTGGGTTACACCAGGAGAGGACAGTAGTATATGTGCCTGGGTTACACCAGGAGAGGACAGTAGTATATGTGCCTGGGTTACACCAGGAGAGGACAGTAGTATATGTGCCTGGGTTACACCAGGAGAGAACAGTAGTATATGTGCCTGGGTTACACCAGGAGAGGACAGTAGTATATGTGTTTGGGTTACACCAGGAGAGGACAGTAGTATATGTGCCTGGGTTACACCAGGAGAGGACAGTAGTATATGTGCCTGGGTTACACCAGGAGAGAACAGTAGTATATGTGCCTGGGTTACACCAGGAGAGAACAGTAGTATATGTGCCTGGGTTACACCAGGAGAGAACAGTAGTATATGTGCCTGGGTTACACCAGGAGAGAACAGTAGTATATGTGCCTGGGTTACACCATCCCCATCCTGCTCCCCTTAGTACAAGGAGTCGTAAGTACAAAATGGCACCTCAGTCGGCATGGTTACTGATAACCCCAGATTTTATGCTGCACATCTCTAGTTGAGAAAAACATATTTTGTGGTGGTAGAAAATGCTAATTTTTGCACTAAACCACCCACTGTCACAAAGCCCCCAGTTAACAGAAGAAAGATTGTAAAACTGAATTAGGTCAACACATATATTATAGAGGACCTGGCACAGCGGCGGTCGTCACGTTTTGGCCTGAATGAGATGAATGTGGCTATAAAATGGATCAAGCTGCAAATTGGTGCATCGATCCGGGGTTACTCTCTCGCTGTCTCTCCTGTGTGATTGATGTAAATGAGAGCTAGGTAGGGTATTAATTAGCCTTATTTTAGTGGGGAAGGGGGGTTTGTTGCTGTGTTGTGATTGTTTTTATTACAAATTTCACAGTGTATCAAAGAATATTTTAAGAATATGAATCACCTATTGCCGTATTTGTTTAAGTGGAAACCGCAGAGTTACGTTTCCAGTCATGGCCCTTTCTGTGTGGAGTTTGTTTGTTTTCCCAGTTTTTGCGTGAGTCTCCTCCTGGCGCTCGGGTTTCCTCACAAAAGCATACTGGTAGGTTAAATATCATCTGCAAATCGCGGTGTAATATGTGTGCACTATATAAATAACTGGTAATAAATAAATAAACAAGGGAGTCGGGATGCAGGTAAGATGCCGGCAGTTGAAATCCTGGAACCGCGTTACCGAACCATGTCCAGAATACCGGCGCCGGAATCCGAATATTACTTGAGATGCCGATGCTGGAATCCCAACAGCCGGTATCCTGAACGTGAGTATAGCAGTTAGGCTGGGGGCAGGGGGGGCTAAATTTAGGCACCGGGGGGGGGATTAGGGCTAGACACTAAGGGGGGAGGGTTAGGTTTAGGCACTAAGGGGAGGGTTAGGCTGCAGGGAGGGGGTAAGGAATAGGATGCAGTAAGAGAGGGTTAGGGGGCTGAAGGGGGGGAAGGTTAGGATACTTAATGCCCCTGTCGGGATTCTGAGCATCGGGCTGCTGCTGTCTGTCTGCTGACCACCAGCATGCTGACGGCCGATCTCCCGTTTGTATTCCGTTGAGTCAGGGTAAAGCAAAAAAAGGAGCAAATTTGCACCTTGGTAAAACCATCTCGCACTGCAGACGGGCAAATTTAAAATGAATAGACAGATTTAGGGCCTGATTCTTAGATGGGCACAGCGGCGTATATGTCTTGTGCTGGTCGCACGTCTGCAACATTATACAAATGCCGCTACAACAAGCTCTTCCCTGGTGTAGAGCCATGCGTCTGTATGTGCAAGGACTAAGAGGCCAACTTTGAGCGTCTTTAGACACTGTAAAGCCGCTTTCTGGTCCTTTAGACACTGTAAAGCCGCTTTCTGGGACTTTCAACACTATATTGCTGCTTTCTGTGACTTTAGACACTGTAATGCCGCTTTCTGGGACTTTAGACACGGTAATGCCACTTTCTGGAACTTTAGACACTGTAATGACGCCTTCTGGGACTTTAGACACTGTAATATCACTTTCTGGAACTTTAGACACTGTAATGCCGCTTTCTGGTCCTTTAGACACTGTAAAGCCGCTTTCTGGGACTTTAGACACTATATTGATGCTTTCTGGGACTTTAGACACTGTAATGCCGCTTTCTGCGATTTTAGACACTGTAATGCCACTTTCTGGAACTTTAGACACTGTAATGCCGCCTTCTGGGACTTTAGACACTGTAATGCCACTTTCTGGAACTTTAGACACTGTAATGCCGCTTTCTGGGACTTTAGACACTGTAATGCCACTTTCTGGGACTTTAGACACTGTAATGCCGCTTTTTGGGACTTTAGACACTGTAATGCCGCTTTCTGGGACTTTAGACACTGGGATGCCGCTTTCTGGGACTTTAGACACTGGGATGCCACTTTCTGGGACTTTCAACACTATATTGCTGCTTTCTGTGACTTTAGACACTGTAATGCCGCTTTCTGGGACTTTAGACACGGTAATGCCACTTTCTGGAACTTTAGACACTGTAATGACGCCTTCTGGGACTTTAGACACTGTAATATCACTTTCTGGAACTTTAGACACTGTAATGCCGCTTTCTGGTCCTTTAGACACTGTAAAGCCGCTTTCTGGGACTTTAGACACTATATTGATGCTTTCTGGGACTTTAGACACTGTAATGCCGCTTTCTGCGATTTTAGACACTGTAATGCCACTTTCTGGAACTTTAGACACTGTAATGCCGCCTTCTGGGACTTTAGACACTGTAATGCCACTTTCTGGAACTTTAGACACTGTAATGCCGCTTTCTGGGACTTTAGACACTGTAATGCCACTTTCTGGGACTTTAGACACTGTAATGCCGCTTTTTGGGACTTTAGACACTGTAATGCCGCTTTCTGGGACTTTAGACACTGGGATGCCGCTTTCTGGGACTTTAGACACTGTAATGCCGCTTTATGGGACTTTAGACACAACCAACGAAACTTGCACCAGCCCCATGCTAGGCGCAGAACCTCCCTCAGGGTATGGCCTCCAACGTGAGCGATTATGCGCCTGAGCTGACAACCAGTTCTGTGACACGCCCATAACACGTCCATGAGATGTATTATCTCCGTGCGCCCAATAAATGCCCAATACAGTTTCAAAACATTTGAGACTGTGCGTATCATTAGCAACTGCGACTCTGTGCTAATCAGAGGCAGGAGCACGCATTAGAGGAAAATCCATCGGGATGCATGCGCAGTGCCACTAGGATGCATGCGCTCACAAAAAACATAGGCCGCTTGCGTCCGACATCGCCACTGCATCCACCTCTGAATCGGGCCCTCTGTGAGCATAGAAGGTATCATGAATGCTCATCAACCATCGATGATTTGCCTGTGACGGTCAAAGGTGATATCCAATGGTTCTCCTCCTTCGATGGCTTAGAGGCCGCAATGTTTTTTTTTCCTCAAAAAAATGCTGGGCGCACAGAACTAAGCTCCACCCCTGATTGTAACTAAGCCCTAACCCTTCCCTGATTGGCTTGGTGGCCATCTAAACCCTGTCTGATCCCTAAATGTGCTTCCACTCCCCTCAGCAAGGATGGCTATCGATGGGTGCAACCTATTGATGGTTCCCTGTTGATTGTTTCAAGCCATCAATGTTTGAAGCCATCAACGGTCATCTCTAGAGCCATTGTACATTCTCCTCCCATACAACTAAGAAAGTGTAGAATGAAACTCACTGCATAGCACAGGACTTTTATAGTCATGGATCATGCCAGCTTGTCTTTTGCTTTGCCGAGTTTTAACATACAGTAGGTGTTTTTTAGCCTCAAACGCAAATCATAAATGTATTCAGTATTGGTGGCATTTCCGTTAATTTCCAATATAAACAGATAGATTTGCTCCTTAGTACCAATGAATATGCGAGGATCCAAACCCAGATGAATATTTAATTATTAGTTTCTGCACTTACACCAGCTCTATGCTAGGTGAACGAAATGCGTGAGAAATATGCTTCCCTTCCTCGTACGCACTCAGCCTCAGAATCGCATATAGCTTTTGTTAAATGCCTGAGACACGCCCACACAGCAGGGTGGTTCTGTGCGCTCGTATTTGTTGCCCTAAAATGCCCAATTTCATGAAGAGACAAATATGACCGAGTTCGGAGCAACTCAGATTAGGATGGAGATAGTGGATCATATAAACACTAGTCTACAGGTATATTCGGGGTAACCTCGACGCATTCCACAAAGTACTCGTCTCCTCCATGCGCAGGTGGCGGATGCAATTTAACAATGTATTATTATTTTAAAGTTGGTCAGTTGATACATTTTCCTTTTCTTGTGCTTAATTTCAATTATAGAATGTACATATAGGTAGATAATTGAGCTTCTGGGTATAATATTATGTTGTTTTTGTGTCTTGCAGGGACATCAATTATTGTTTTCAGAAGGATATAAATTACAACGCTTCCATATCGAAAAACTGCGTATTGGAGGATGGATTCTACAAATGCATTTTTAATACTATTAAATCATTTTCAAGTTACTACATGTGGGTAGAAATACAGCATCCGGTGGGCACATTGCAAACCCCCCCTGTGTGCGTTAGGCCTATCAATGTCGGTAAGTAAAGTCCTCATTAGTCGACAGGGTGCTAGTCTTCTGCCCACAAATGAGGCAGCCATTTTGTCTCGTGCTTTAGCAATGTCCTTGTAAATTTATAGTATGCATTCTCATCCCTCAAAATGGTCGTCTGCACTGTATAAAACAATGAGTGAGACAAGTCTTGCTGTTGGCACATTACCCTCAGGGTCACAGCTATGGCATCTACACATCACACACTTCATACACAGCCTAAACTTGTGAATTTGCGATCTCTCCTACTCTGGCACTCCCTCCCTCGCTTAGTCAGATTCTCTGCCAGTCTACCCAGCTTTAGACGTACCCTAATGACGCACCTTTATGCGAAAGCTTACCAGCGTTCCTCATAACCTGCCTGTCATCTCTACCCTTCCACCATGTATCATTCCCGGTTCATCCTTCTGTTCACCCCATCCCCTTAGCATGTAAGCTCTTGCAGGCAGGGCCCTCCTCCCTCCTGTTCTTCTCTAGCACCATCCGTGTCACCTTGTCATGTTCATATCATACATTACCTTCCAATAGTCCGGGTTATCAGACCTAGAAAGGGGTGGAGCTTATTAGGAAGCTAATGTTGCTTTGCAGGGATGGGTTGGGGGATTGTGGCGAGTCATACACAGCTCCGTATGTGGCCGTAAATAGCGAGTTTTAGCATATTGCGCATACGCAGAAGTAAATTTATGTATCTAGGGGCGAGCCGGACAAATGTTGGCCGGACCTCTTCTTGGGCGGGATGAACTAAAGGGGAAAATGCGGTAAGGGTTTTACTGCGTACCCCGTGTGTACAAAGCACTAGAATGCATCCCGGCGAGTAAGGCAATCTTCAGGTGGCTTTACCCAATAGCAGCCTAAGGGCTTCTTTTTGGGAAGCTCCCCCTGAGAAGGAGCCAATCAAATCCCGCCCATCACCCCCCGCAGCCCGAGGCCTTCAGCAGGACGCCAGAGGGACTTCTGGGTGTTAAACTCGGACGTCCCTCTATCCGAGGGCATTGCAAAGGACAGCTCTTACCGGGAGAGCAGTCCTTTGCGATATTCTAGGTACATACCGCGGTAATCCCGCCCCTTGTGTGAAATGGACGATTCAGGACGGCAACTGGGCAGCAATATTGTGGTCGCACGCAAGAGATCTGTGCGTGGGAGTGTATTACGCATCGCCACAGTCCACCATTTCTGAGAGCAGCCGTCATCACCAATATCCGCAGTTCCACCAATCCCATAAATGCCCATTCAGGAGCTGCAGGGAAACGGCTGAGATGGGAAATACTCTGAATCGCGCTTAAGTTTGCAAAGATGCAAAGTTCAGCCCGCCGCGCATGCGCAGTTCATCAAAAATCGGTAGATGAGGTCGCATTCGAACTAGGCACTAGCGTGTAACATAGAATCTGGGGCCTGATTCAGAGCCGGACGCTATTTGCAGTCGTTCGTTCAGAAAATAGGGGTGACTATTCAAATGAACCGTTCGCTCTTTGCGGTCTGTTCACGCCTCTAGGTCTGAACGAGCGAACAAAACTTGTGGTCGTTTTTTGGATAACTACGCCCCCTGGCCGCTCGCATCCTACGTCATGTCTGCTATTTATTAGATTAATCGAGTACATCGAACAGCGTATGAACTGCTCGCTATTCTTGTGGCTGGTTTTTCCTACCGCAATCTTGCGAGCAGTTCTGGCTATAAAATAACCCAGTGACGTGGTCAATGACGCTGCTGTTTTAATTATGCACACCCATAAAACGCCCGTTTTGACCTTTAAGCACGCCTGCGTTCGGATCTCCACTCCCCGTTTTCAAGCACCCTCCCCTGTTAACACCCACATACGCCTCTTTCTGTCACTCAAAATAGCAGGCATTCGCTATTTTGTGAGCACACAATTTTCGGCCGCACTGACTGGTTCACGCATGCGTATTACGATCCGTATGCATGCGCAGTTGGGCAAACATCGCTCGGAGCGAACGAGCAGCCACTTGCGTCCGGCTCTGAATCAGGCCCCTGGTCCACTGTGTTCAAAGATATGTATGTACGTATGTCCATTTGGCGCCACCTGCTGGTGATCAGTGAAAGTTCAATAAAAACAGGATTTGGCATAATTGACAACTTTCTGGATGACCCCTCTGGGAGGGGGCAGCCCAGTCGGCACACCGTGGGGCATGACGCGGCATGGTAACATGTCGACATTGGCATATAGCAGGTTAATTTAGGAGACGGGTGCCCTGTGTCTGTCACTGATTAGCACCTAAAAAGCAATTTTAGGACTTGTGATTTATTGTTTATTAGCCGCAGAACTCACTGTTACACTACAGTTATTACTTTATTCATCGGGTATAAAATTGTTTCTGTATACTGTGTTTGGCCAGTATATGGCAAGGAGAGTCCTAATAAGGAAATCAAACTACAACGTGACCTCTCCCTGCTTTGTACATAGTGAAGCCCTACACTCCATTAATAGATAGAGTCGAGATGACAGCAGGAACTGAACATTTACATGTGACCTGGGAAAAACCGAAATTCGCCCACTTCGATTTGATGTACCAACTTCGTTATCGGGTGCAAGGCCAAGAAACCGAATGGCAGGTACTGATTTTTTTTTTTTTTTTTTTTTACTTTGAAACACAAAAATTTGATTTTTATTTTTTTTTCACCAATTTTTATTTTAATACCTATTTTTATTTTTTTCTCTAAAGGGTTATGACGCATTCATATTAGTTTAATTTATTGTACTTGTTTACCTACATATTTTATGCTATGCATTGCTTTAGTGCTCCAGCTTTCAGAAGTTATACACCATCTAGACAAAAGTGATTGGACACTGGCAGCAAATAGACCAACGAGATATTAGTGACGTCAGTACTGTGTAGGGCCACCACGTGCAGTGATTACTGCAGACGCCCTTCTTGGCAAACTGCCCACAAGTTCCTGGAGAACAGCAGGCGGTATGTTTTGCCATTCCGCCTTAAGGACCTGATTCAGTACGGATCGCTATTGCGGTTGCGATTACTCACGCAGATCTGCTGCGGAAATATGCTAATGACTGCAATCGCAATGCCGCCGCACATCCAGCATAGAAAGCCCCACAACTGTTATCTCACATCCATAATACATGGCCGTCCTGTGTATACATCGGGGACATCAAGCAACATCGGCCCCTCACGCACCAATTACAGCAGGTCTGACCTTACTCAGAGATTTGCTAACCTCGTCGCGCACAGTGAGTACTCAAGCTGCGTATACCGTTGCAATGGCTAATTTATGCACGCCCATGTAGCAGCGTTCACACGGACAGGCACGCCTGCATTTCTCCAACCACAACCCTCGTCACCACCCCTAAACGCTGACCTGACGTCGCTCACTCTGCGATGGCTTTGTGTCACCACTAGTGATCGCAGAGCAATCACAATGCGAACTCACCAACGAGCATTGCGATGCGTGCGCATTACGCAGCAATCGGCCGGCTGCGTAGGCTATTGCAATAGCGATCCATGCTGAATCAGGCCCTAAGTACAGTGACCAACTGTGACACTGAAGGAGGACGAGTCGGCCTAGAACGCACCCGTCACTCCAGTGCGCCCCAGAGGTTCTCAATGGTGTTAAGATCTGGACTCTGAGCTGGCCAGTGCATCCGGGTTACCAAATTTTCTATATACCAGCCCAGCGTCGCCCTGGAAACATGACCGGTGACATTGTCGTCCTGATAACAAACATTTGTTGTTTCCGTAGTAATGCAAGTGCATGGGCCTCTCTATAAAGTGTTCTTGTCGAAACCGCCACATTAGTGGCCAGTTGGAACCCGTGTGCAGTGGTATGCATTTCGCTTGCACGAGGTTGTATAATCACTTTTGTCTACATAGTGATCATCAGGTGGAGTTGATTATTCGCGTTGTGGTGGGTAACAACACAAAGATGCTCTCTCACATACAATGTATCCAATTAAGAAGGCAGAGCAGTTCTGTGTCATATCCTAGGGCAACGGAAATAAACAACTGTATCTGATGATATAAATCTAGAGCTCAAAAGCACAGAGGAAGCTAGACAGATATTCTTGCACAAATGTGCATGTTTATAAGCACACAGAATGGATCTGTGCAGGGTTGGACAGGCCCACTGAGGTGCCAGGGAAATACCTGCTGGGTTTCCTGACCCCCAGAAGAGGGCCCCGCCTCCTTCTCTAGGGGTCAGGTTTCAGACTGTGCACTAGCATTATACATTGTCGTTACTCTATTAGAGGGTTAGTTACCTGGTGGAGCAGGATAACAGACACGGGTGCTGGGTTTGCTTCTACAAGGGTGAGTGAAAAATTATCCGCACTTTGGGCCTGATTCAGAGCTGGACGCTCTGACAAAGCGCACGCTCTGAATCAGGGCCGTCCCTCTTGTTTTTCAGAGTGGCCTCCTGGCCGCTCGCATAGCTGTGGGTGATCACCTACAGCTATAGCGAGCGGCCAGGAAGATGGTCGCGATGGTCAAGACCATCGGGCTTGCGACGAGACCCTTGACTCGTCTCGTTGCCGCAAGCCCTAGAGTGCTTTCGGCTCTAAAAGAGCCAAAAGCACTCCCACTGACATCACTTGTGATGTCAGTGGGGCCGGCCCCAGACGGTAGGCGTTCCCATGGGAACGCCTCCGTCTGGGCAGCCGCACCCCCGGTCCGCCCACCAAAGGGGGCATGATGTCACTCAACATCGACAGCACGCCCCCTTTGGTGCGAGACCCGGAGTGACGGTTTGCCCGTCACTATCCGGGTCTCGCGCATGCGCACGACGGAGCCGGCTCCGTCGTGCACATGCGCACTGGGCCACCATCGACCCGCTTGCGAGTGCATAGTGCTCGCGAGCGGGTCTGAATCAGGCCCTCTGGCTGTAGAATTTCTTTTAATCAACTTTCAGAAAAGACAAATGCATTATTTTTTGACAAAGGGCCGTATTCAATTAGGGAGCGAAAAGTCCGTGCTGGACTTTTTTTCCGGGGATAAAGTATGGGGCGCGCGCCCGCTTTATCCCCGTATTCAATTTGGAGCCGGCGAAAAACGGGAGCCTGCGGAAAGGTAAGTATCGGGGAAAATAGGGGATTTTTCGTGAATTCATCCTGGGACCCCCCTAATGATGTCCAGACATGGGGGATCACTGTGGGTACCCCCGATTTCCTCTGCTGATTGTAATTAGGGTTTTTAAATAGCCGCGGCGGGTGCTTTTTTGCGGCTATGAAGAAGTGGTGAAGAATAGCACTTTTTTTTGGTAAAAAAATATCTTTCAAATTTGGGGTACATGAAAATGGGGGTAAGCATATTTTTAAGTCCCTAAAGTTAATTTTAAACATTCTGCAAAAATTTACCTGCCACTACTCTGCGCAAGGAAGAAAACACCTGCCGCATACAGAATTAATTTATCTAGTTTGGCACTTTGTTCCCCTATTTTTGTTTTTTTCACCCCCAAATTTAAAGTTAAATTTTTGTGGTGTCCCGATTTTTTTTAAAACTTTTTATGACACAGATTTTTTTTAAATGATAGTACCAGGGGTGCAGGCAAATTTTTTTAAGCCTGCACCCCTAAACCCCAATTCTGCATTATTTTCGCTATGTTAAAAAAGTCTTTGAATTTGAATACGGGAATAATTCAAATAGGTGAAAATGACATCATCGGCGATAATTTATCGCCGTTTCCGACTTTTCACAGCCTAATTGAATACCCCCCATAATCTCCCTGCTTTTCAATATACTTTGTCAGGGCCGCAACCAGGATTGTTGTCACCAGGGGCAAGCAGCAATTCGGTGCCCCCCCCTGCCATAACTACATGTACTTGCCCGCTGTGCCACCTCCTTAATCTGGTCCTGGAGTTGTATACATAGGGGGTGGGGGATCATCTGAATATATAGGGGTGGGTCAGCGTCAGCTGTATACATGGGGGGGAGTGGCTCAGCTGTACACATAGAGGGGGCTCAGCGGTATAGGTGGGTTTCAGCTTTATACATAAGTGTCCCAGCTGTATATTATACACAAAGCAGGCGCCCAGGCACTTTCCAACTCCCCAGCTCATGTGGGTCCCGCACCTGCCTGCAGCCTCATAACAGGAAGTAAACACACGGCTCCAGCAGTCACTCAGAGCTTCCCGCTGGAAACTACACTTCCCAGAGGCCTCTGCGTCCGGGTGTGCAGTCAGCAGACCCTGCCCCGGGGAGGTGTCAGAGCAGGGGAATGACAGTGGGATGGCTGTGGTTGCTATGGCAACCTGGTTTGCCTTTCCACCCTGGACCCGGTTGCAATGCGGGAGAGAAGAGAGCACTACTATCGGCTGGAGGTGAGCTGACATCACCGGTCACATGACAACTCATCTCGGCGCTCGGGAAACGTGCCCCATTATCCCTCCATAGTTGCAGCCCTGACTTTGTATATCTGTCAACAAACTTTCGTATTCCCTCTTTAAAAAATGTTTTAGGCTGAGCTGTGAGCCACGAATGCACCGCTGTCTTCACCTCTTCATCAGACGTGAATCTTCGTCCTCTTAAGACTTCTTTCAGGGGACCAACATAATCCACTGTCACTCATCTATCCAACAGAATCAGTTCACGTGCACGCTCAATGTTCTTATCAGTCGTGGACGTGGACGGGCGTCCGGCTCTTCCTTCATCGTGGACACTTGTGCGACCTTCTTTGAACTTCTCTATCCATTCATACACACTTCTTCGCTACAAAACACTTTCTCCATACTGAGCACAAAGTCTTCGATAAATATCGGCTCCAGACACACTCACAGTACTTTGTAGGTCCATCATGTGCAGTGATTACTGCTGACGCCCTTCTTGGCAAAATGTCCACAAATTCATGGACACCAGCAGGCAGTATGTTTTGCCATTTGCCTTAAGTACAGTGACCAACTGTGACACTGAAGACAGTCGAGTCGGCCTAGAAGCTCTAGAACGCACCCGTCACTCCAATTTGTCCCAGAGGTTCTCAGTGGGGTTAAGATCTGAACTCTGAGCTGGCCAGTCCATCCGGGGTACCGAATTTTCTGTACACCAGTCCAGCGTTGCCCTGGCAACATGACAGGTGGCATTATCGTCCTGATAAAAAAAACATTTGCTGTTACCATAGAACCGCCACAGTGTAGGGAGCAAAGCGTTATCGAGAACATCTCTATACTTCTCAGAGTTAAAGTGATCATGCATTACAACTAGTGGACCCAGGCCAAACCAGCTGAAATGCGGGGATGTCCAATCACTTTTGTCTACATAGTGTATATGTGTGCAAGTACCAATGTGATAGTAAAATGTAAACATACAAATGAGACACATGTAAGGACAGGGCTGCCATCAGAAATTGTGGGGCCCAGGACTGACATAATCGGCAGGTCCCCCCCTCCAGCACCAGCCTGTCTCTCCAGTCCCCTTGTGTGTTTCCAGCCCCAGCATCTCTCTAGCCCTCTTTTGTCTCTCCAGCCACTTTCTTTGTCTCCAACGCAGCTCCACAGTGTCTGTCCAGTTCCCTTCTGTCTCTCCAGCCCCCTTCTGTTTCTACAGCCCCAGCATGTCTCTCAGGCCCCCTTCTGTCTCTATAGAACCAGCATGTCTCTCTACAGCCCCCTTCTGCTTTGCCAGTGTCTTCTGTCTTCATAGCTCCAGCGTCAGTGGCATAACTTCATCCCAGACGCCCAGAGGCAAGTTATAATTTGGTGCCCTCCCCTGTCACAGCCACTGACACTGTAATGTAGCAATTTGCGTGCAGTCAGGCTGTAGATAGATGAGGGCAGCAGCTGATGGTCCGACATGGAGATCGCCACTAGTGTATGGTGACTCCTCCGGTGCCGGGAAGGGGTGCCGTGTATTGGGCGGCCGTGGCGGTACACTCCAGGTACATAGTTACAGCCCTAAGTGGGGTGAATATGTTGTGGACAATGGAAGAGGTGCCCCTATAGAGCCGGAGCCCGGCGGCAGGCACCTCCATTGTCTCCCATAGTTCTGCCCCTGCCCAGCGTGTCTCTCCAGCCCCCTTCTGTCTCTATAGCCCCAGCATCACTCTCAGGCCCCCTCCTGGCTCTGTGCCCTAGCGTGTTTTTCTAGGCCTTCTGCCTCTCCAACTCCAGACCACTATCATTTACTTTCCTTATCCTATCTTCCGGCTGTTCTTCACTCAGCGGCTCTGCTCCTGTAAGTGGCGCGGCGTGACGTAATGACGTCACGCGCTACACCACATTAAAGGAAAAAAACTTTATTGAACCGTGGCTCGCCGGAACTTAAGAGAGGGAGCAAGTGACAGGGCTCCCAGGACCCCGTACATGTGGCTGCCTGAGAATCGGCCTGGCACAGGGGGAACCAGGGGCTGTGGCATGCGACTGACAGGAAGCGGGGCCCGGCCCAGTGGGAATCTGCCCCTGGCAGAAGGAGCCTCTGTCTGTCCGGGCCCGGGACTCCAGTGCCAGCAGTCCCCCCCCCGATGGCCGCCCTGAAGTAGGATGCCCCCAGTGCCCCCTCTATCATGAGTACTTTAGGAGGTAAAGAATACTTCAATGAGCAGTATTTTAAGAGAAGCATGTAAATGCACAAAATACTGTATAAGCAATGTTGTGGTGCTAAAATGCTATCACGATGGACCTTAAAGATAATGAACTTTTCATGTGCACCAGCATCCTGCAAAATTAGGCGCACATTGTCCCAAAAAGCGCAATATATGTGCTATACGCTATGGGGAGTATGGTGGGGGGCAGTGCCAGATTAACAGGACAGCCGGGGCGGTTGCCCAGGGTCCCCCACACATGGGTGCCCTCCAACACATAGCTACGTCACCAGCTTGTGGGAGCACTGTGGCATAATACTAACTGGGGGATCTGATCTGTGTGGCATAATATGAACTGGGGGCACATTAGTGGTGCTGGCAGCATCTACACATAAAACAGTTTTAATAACATCACCACTGACAATTTTATTGGTAGGAACCCCCACAAGTCAGGTGCCCCAGGGTCCCACCAAACTTAATCCAGCTCTGCCGGGGATAGGTATGAAAAGAATAGTTGGGCATTGGTATAATGATGCCATTTGCATCATCAGGTTGGTCAGGACAAGGCATACAAGGGCACCAGCTTGCAGAGCGACCGTTTCACAAGATGTCCGCGCCTCGGCAGATGTAGGATCTGCGCTTGGTTTACTCCAAGAGGTGTGGGTGACAGTGTTAGTAGTAAATGCTAAAGTAACAGAACACAGAGCCTGATTCAGACCCAGTCGCAAACGCTGAGTGCTCGCAACCGGGTTGATGGTGGCCCAGAGCGCATGCGCACGGTGGAGACGTCTCGCACCAAAGAGGGCGTGCTGTCGATGTTGAGTGACAGCACCCCCCCTTTGGTGGGTGGGTCAGGGGGGGTGGCTGCCCAGACGGAGGCGTTCACATGGGAACGCCTACCGTTTGGGGGCGGCCCCACTGACATCACAAGTGATGTCAGTGGGAGAGCTTTCGGCTCTGTTTGAGCCGAAAGCTCTCTGGGGCTTGCGGCCACGAGACCCTACCACAAGGGTCTCGTCGCAAGCCCGATTGTCGCGATGGTCAAGACCATCGCGACCATCATCCTGGCCACTCGCAATAGCTGTTGGTGGCTCTGTCAGAGCGTCGGGCTCTGAATCAGGGCCACAATTCATACCCAATACAGTCTGTCTATGTCTGGTCAGTGTAGTAATAAAAAACACAATTGTGCTTCCCATGTAAAAGGTAAATACATAATGACAGTAATGACTAAGCTCAAATAAATGCAAACGTTCTATGACTTACACTTGTAAAGATCAAATGGGAATCTGCTTCCTGATGTGGACTGAATGCTAATATCACTGCTATAAAGCAAACAGATTGCAGCAGCCACTTATAGTAATAGTATTTGCACACCCTGGCTGTGCCTTGCCCAAACTAACATGTGACCTCCGATCTCTTCCAACTCCCTAAGCGCAAATTGCTGTAGGAGCGAATCCTTACTCAATGAATCCTGCTGCAGGTGACTTCCGATGGTGGCGAAATCAACCGATGGAGTGTAAAACTTCTGAGGGATACACACACGTGTCAATAGGTCGACCTATTGCCTGTCAATCATCTGGTGTTGACCTATTGCATGTCCACCATCTGGTGTCGACCTATCGACTGGTGATCTTCCATCCGGATACTGTCTATGTATATTATCTATATAATAGTTTCAGAAGGTCTGTCCTGTCCAGTCTCCTCAATGCATTATAACATTTTCATTATGCTACCATCCCAGAACTAGTGCAGAGGGTTGTGGGCTACACATAAAGATGAGGGCAAATTATCTGCACAGAGAGTATGCACCTTAAAGAATAAAAAGTTTATAAGTATACAGCATGTCATATGTGCAAAAGAACTGGGTGGGATTTTACGTGCCGCAAATATGCCTATACGAATGTATGTGACATTGTGCCCACTGAGCTCCCTTGGCACATGGACACTGTCCCACGGAAGTCACTGGCATGGGCTGTTTCTTTTTCCGAAGTGATTCCTGGACCAAGGTAAAGTGCCCACTAGTGTTCCTTTTCTGTGATCCCTCGGTACCCCAATAGGCCAGACCAGGGCCGAAACTAGGATATCTGTCACCCGGTGCAGTAATTTTGCGCCCCCCTCCCTTCCCATACCTAGATTTTGTCCTTGCTCCTCCATAAGGCAGTGCACTAGTCAGACGTCCCTGGTATAATGACTTACATTATTCCACACACCATAATGCCCATTGCACATTATGCCACCCACTGTAATGCCTTTTACCAATTTGTCACTTACATATTTTCTCAACACCATTTTATGCACCACAGTAAGGCTTCTAATTACTTTAAAATTGCCTGCTCGTTGTCAGGGGTTTTATGCTCATTACCAGAGGTTCCATGCTTGTTGTCGGGGGTTTCATGCTCGTTGCCAGGGGGTTTCAGGTCATTACCAGAGGTTCCATGCTTGTTGTCGGGGGTTTCATGCTCATTGCCAGGGGGTTTCATGCTCATTGCCAGGGGGTTTCATGCTCATTGCCAGGGGGTTTCATGCTCATTGCCAGGGGGTTCACGGGAGAAGATGCAGCTTTCGGGAGTCAGCCCTTTTTCACCCCCTGCATTCCGGCACCCGGTGCACGTGCACCTCTAGCCCCCCCCTAGTTGCGGCCCTGGGTCAGACTGGGCATGCAGATCGCCACCTGTGGATGAGCTACAGATCTTTAGCGATAGTCTTTGTAAGTAATACATGGAAGCCACATTCAAACACTTGTATTTTCCAGGTTATAGATATTTACAAGAAAACATTCGCCTATATCCGTGAAGTCGATGGCTGTGAACCTTACACTGTGCAGATCCGCTGTAGAACTATTAACGTCTCCGTATACTGGAGTGACTGGAGCAATCCCATCAACACAGTGATTAAAGATTTCAGAGGTTAGTTCCCTTAATACAGTTTTATATGAAAGAAATGTGAATAAATTCGCAAGTCATATTTTTTATTTTTTTTATTATTTTTCAGCACCTTTAAAAGGACCAGACTTTTGGAGAATTATCCAGAAAAATGTTATACAAAAAGGAGACAATATTACATTAGTTTGGCAGGTAATACATTTATATTTGATTTTGTGCATAATGACTAAAGCATATATTGTACTGTATTTAAATAAAATATGACAACATACAGATGTGCCACATACATCTATTCTCCGTGAGCTACAAGTCACATTACACATCCCGTATAACTCGGTAGCACCAAGTGTCTTTTTTCCTTATAATGCATCTTATTCCCAAAGCGATGCGAATAGGATGCACACGCAGCTTATGCTGATTAAAATGATATGCGGCATGCCTGTATTCTGTGTGCGGTTGCATCTACATGCGAAATGCTACGTTACAGCGTCAGCGGCTGTCTCACTGTAACGTAGCATTTCTCATGCAGATACACCCGCACTAGCACACAGAATATAGGCATGCCGCATATCATTTTAATCAGCAGAAGCTGCTTGTGTATCCTATTCGTGTTGCTATTTGAATGAGGTGTACGATGCATTTTAAGGGAAAAAGTTGCATGGAAAGAAGCTCGGCGCTATTGAGTCATGCCACGGCTTGGCGCGACTAGAAGGACTGTTTAGCGCACAAGTAGCTAGGTTTATTTGGACACGTCTGTACTGCTAACTACTTAAACTCAGTGGGGTAAATTTACTAAAGTGAGAGTTTTTAGAAGTGGAGATGTTGGCTATAGCAACCAATCAGATTCTACTTAACATTTAAATAGGACCTTCTAAGATAATAGCTAGAATCTGATTGGTTGCTATGGGCAACATCTCCACTTCTAAACACTCTCACTTTAGTAAATTTACCCCAGTGAAGACTATATATAGGCAAAAAGCACAAATAAATACAGCAAGCAATGCAAATAAATACGACACTTGTCACTTGTATAATACCTGTAAAATATAGTTATGTTGTTATGTTTCCAGCCGCTGCAGAGGGAACAGTTACTGTGCAGCGTCAGAGGATACGAAGTTCTGCTTGAAGTGTCTAAGACGCTCATCTGGTCTCAGTACATTGGGACCACCACAAATTACACCTTCACTTTGCAGCACAGCTCGGTTACGGTGACCGTCCGGGCCCTCAACTCTCTCGGCCATTCCAAAGTGAACCGCAACTTAACGCTGTCCGAGAAAATGAGCGCAGGTAATACGTGGGATGGACTGCGGCATTTGTGGCCATTGTGAAATTAGGAGAGCAAAACAATTGACATTGTGTGAAAATATGATGGTTACAAGTATAGAATTCTCAAATCACTTTAAAACTCCATTTTCGTATATTGCATCCAGCGCACGCTGCTTATGGAGACGCCTAGAGTAACGTGTGGATGCTGCAGGGCTACAAAACACTAAGGACCTGATTCAGACCCGCTCGCTCGATGCGTATGCAAATTTGGGAAGGCAGGCGATCGCACGCCAAGGCATTAGCTCGCCCACTATGTCTTGGCATGCGATCGCTTTGTGCATGCAGATACCCACCAGCCTGTCTTAAGATGCCCACTTGCGCACGTCATCTCCAGGAAGTGTATGCAACCATCGGTACATCGGGTAACATCAAATGTGATCGCAGCACTTGTGGCTGACCATACCCTACCACAAACACTGCGAGCACTTCAGTGTAAAAACCAGCCAGGTGACATGTACTATCTATGACCCTGCCTCTAAATTATGCACGCCTCTGAAACGGCGTTGAGGAGACGCTCAGGCACGCCTGCGTTCGCACCTCCACTCCCCCGTTATTAATGGCCAGCCCCTGTCACCACCCACAAACGGCTTCTCCTGTCACTCACTTTGCTGGGCTGTCTATGCGCAGCAAGCGAACGCTTTCCGATCTCTCGCACTGGTTCGCGCATGTGCACTGCGATGCGTACGCATTTGCGCACAATGCGAAAATCGTCCGGCTACGAGCGAATGCATACTAGTGAGCGCGTCTGAATCAAGTCCTAAGTGAAAAAAAGCCAAAAAAAAATCTTAAAATTACAACTTTGATGCCCTCATACAGTGTTTGCAGGAGTTACTCCATAAAGGATAGCTCCAATCATAACTGAAACTTTGGGTTTCTGCGGAATAGCATAAGTTAAATACTATTGCAGGACATTATTAGATGCGTACCGGTGTGCCTCTTAATCTGATGCAGTGCCACATTAACAACAGATGAACAAGGGGCATAATGTGAACAGACCCGTAGAGAGCTAGTCCGGGGCCACGGTACTTTTCAGGGCATGGCCTAATCGAGGGGGGCGTGGTCATACCCCCCCACCAGGCAGAGGAGAATGCTCCTGCTGCTCAGTACCAGCAGTCTCCAACAAGCTCGGGTAATTAGTACATGTTCCCAACCCCTCTCAGCACCCCTGAATGTGAACTGGGGTTTTTATGTGGTATAATGGGGACTGGGGGCACTACAGTGTGTTTGACACATGACACTTTCTAATACCATCGCCAGCATATCATCTTCACAATTTTATTGGTACTGTTCCCACACAAGTTAGTTGCCTTGGGGCCTCCACAAACCTTAATCCGGCCCTGATCTGGTGCTTCCCCTTACATTTGGGGACTTCTGATGAGCTGCCTTGGGTAGGATCGAGTAGAGTCTTCCAAAGTCCTGGACTGTCCACCAACAACACTCTACCGGCAGGAGCAAGGATAGCCTTGCAGGACTGTGGCATATATTGGGGAAGTCAGGGGGATCACCAGACCCCCTGTTAAGTAATGTTGAGCATTAATCTTTCAAATATTGGATTTCACCCCAAACCTGAGTTTACAATTCTTGGTGGCATTCTTCCCTAAACCTTTATAGTGACATTCCTATTTAGTGTATATATACCCTCTAGCATATGACAAGGAAGAATTGTAACAAATTGTCCCAGGTCCGTAGGGTCACCGCTCTGATATGCTGCAGGTCTGCTCGGGTATGGGGGGTGTGGCTAAATCTGGTAGGTGTGGACATGCCCCCTTCAGAAAAAACTCATCATCTGATCCAGGCCCCCGTTGGGCCCGAGTAATCTGTACCCCCCGTCCTCTTGGCACCCCTGCTGATATATTTAACTATGTCCCCCTTATTGCTGAATCCATGCCCTACAACAACAGGCCTTGCCTGTCACGGCCAGGGTATTTCAGCATGGCGCTAGGCGGTGTTACCTGTGAGGTCGTTGTGGCGCGGGCTGTCTGGTGGCGGAGCTGGTGTCTGGCGGGGGGCTTTGGCTGCGTGCGTTGTTGTGCGGCCCTGTTGTCACTCTGCGCTGGTGAGGCCTGGCGGCGTCTCCATTCCGTTTGGCATGGGCACCGCCATCTTGCCTTCTGGCCATGTGATGCGGCTGGCCAATCCTGGTGAGTCACATGTTCCCTCCGGCCAGTAACAGCACAGCATGGGGTATTTAGGAAGGGTCAGTGCCTTCCTTCTTTGCCAGTGCAACGTGTATCTCAGCCTAGCTGAGAGGGAGTTCTCTGTGCTTTCCTGTTCCTGTGAATTTGCTGTCTGCCAGTCTGCCTGTCAGCTCCTAGTTCCCACTGGACTACCCCGTTACCTCCACCACCCTTGCCCATACCTGAGTGCCTGAGCCTGCTGACATCCTGCGCTTCAGCTCACTACCTGCATACCTGGCTTGATTATTTTCAGTTTCACTACCTGCACACCTGGACAGCTCTAATTGTTTCTACTTGGACATTAACCCTTTTGCTCCCACCACAGAACTCTTGTGCACATTTATATTTTCCTGGACTTTTATTTACTGCCACATTATATGTCTACTCAAGCACTTATTAAAAATCCTAGTTTTATTTACAAATCTACTTCTGTGATTGCTCCTGCTACCACCCCGGGTCCACAAACAACCCAGAACATAACATTGCCCTTTTAACAATTGTGGCTGTCCTGCCATAAACGGGACTGTTGGTTCTGCCATAAACGGGACTGTTGGTAGGTCTAGTACACACATCATAGCTAGGACCTCAGTGCTGTCTCTTCGTCTGTCTGTCTTGTCTTCCCAGCCTCTGAACCTTCCATACAGGCCTGGGTAATATTTATCATCCAACACTGGATGTTTTCTGCACAACAAATCTTATTCTTATGTATTACAATAATATATTATAAGCACTGGTTCCAATTACATAGGAGAGCTGACAAGGGGCCTGCAGGGTCATTTGCCCCAGGGACGCAGATGGCAGAGAGTGTGGGTCTTCTGGCATGGGCAATACGTCCTTCAGTCTTGCACTGTGCATAGACTCTATGTAGCCGTACAGCTGTTTTCCGGCCTGTAATAGTCCCTACAGGCAGCCGTATTGTAGATTTCCCCACAGGAGAATAATTCATCACTCAGCGCGCAGGGGGAGGGGAGGTGGGGGGGGTCCCAGCTGCTAACTTTACGTATTTGGCAGCACGGACTGTTATTGTATTCATGTGGGGAGTAAACATCCACAGATATATTTTATTTTTATTTTATTTTTTTAATTCAGTTGCTAAATTTCTTTTGGCATATAAATAAGTCATTATAGTATGATTTATAGAATGAGACTTATTTTGTGTAAAGTTATATAATGTTAGGTTCAGTAGTTGTACAAAAAAAAGCTGAAATGTTCATTACTTTATTTCCTGAATAAGCAAATCAAAACTTGGAACTCAGGGCCTGATTCCGACCCGCTTGCTAGATGCGTATGCAAATTTGGCAAGGCAGGCGAACTAACGGCAAGACATTAGCACGCCCACTATGTCTTGCCGTGCGATCGCTTTGTGTATGCAGACGCCCACCAGCCTGTCTTAAGACGCCCACTAAAGCACGTCATCTCCAGGAAGTGTTTGCAACCATCGGTAACATCGAGCACCATCAGATAAATACGCAGCACTTGTGGTTGACCATACCCTACCACACGCACTGCGAGCAAAATTCGGCCAGATGACGTGTACTATGACGCTGCCTCTTAATTATGCACATCTCTGAAACGGCGTTAAGACGCTCGGGCACGCCTGCGTTCGCACCTCCACTCCCCCATTTCTAGCGGACAGCCCCTGTCACCACCCACAAACGGCTTCTCCTGTCACTCATTCAGCCGGGCAGTCTATGCGCGGTGAGCGAACGCTTCCTGATCGCTTGCTCTGGTTCGCGCACGCAGGATGCAAACATCGGCTGTCTGCATGCGAACGCTTCCTAGCTAGCGGGTCTGAATCAAACCCAGAGTTCTTGAACCTCTCATTAGCTGTCCTGGGCCAAAGTTTATGTTTCATAAGATACATTTTATTATAAAGGCTCTTTTGAGTTCCTTCTTTCCTAAATACTACATATATGTATAAATAATAGATATATAAGTATATATAATGTATATATAATTGTTTTTCTATAGCTCTACCCCTAATGGCTCCTCCCACAGTTCCAGAACCTATTTTCCCAGAAAAATAGCCCTGTATATACGAATATATATAATTATATATATATATATATATATATATATATATATATTTGCTGTCTTTTGGGGGTTTACTAATCTGGCAATTGCTGTAGATGATAAATTTGCATTAACCCACAGCAGCCAACCAGAAAGTATCTTATATTTGTTTACGGTATCTTAGAGAGTGAAAGCAAATGGCTGATTGGTTGCTCTGGTTTCGCGAAAAAGTTGCACCTAAATGCAATGATTATTTGGCTTAATGTGGGCAAAGAATTATACCTAATATTATAGGCTTTATCTAATTTGCATAGTCGCTCCCCTATTCCTGCCAATGTGCGCTATATTTGTAAGTGAATGAATGCGCTAAACGATACAGCCGCCAATGAGATGACAGGCATAGGTGTGGGAATTAACGCTGTTATATGTGATTTATTGCCCAAATGTCCAGCCTGTAATCAGATGTGTTATTCCCCCTCCAAGTGAAGGCAGTTGAGTCGCTGGATGTGTACCTACTAAACAGCAGTGCAGTGGTAGTATGGAACTTGTTTTCTGCTGCGTATGATCCTCTGGAGCTCGTTCTGGAGTGGAGGAACCTTCGCGAAAAAGAACAAGTGATCTGGGCATTTATTTCCCCTAACGCCAGCAAATATTACATTGAAGGTGCGTATGAACAGTCCACCATCGTTGTCACAGTTCAAATGTTATTTTGCCAATGCAACATAATGATGAACATTTCTAGATTCATTGTATATATATATATATATATAACAATATACATTGATAGAGATATAAATGGGTTATTTAACATTATAGAGGTTAAAAAATATTGAAGCGAGAGGCGCAATTGGATGTTTGTGGGTTGTGTCCCCTTAATTAGCTACAACTTTTTATACTTCTCTGGTAAAATCCTCCTCACAGGGACAACATATAAAAAAAGTAATTAGAGTAAGGGGACATTGGGATGACTAATGGTCATCATCGACCTCCTTTGTGCAGGTGTAAATACAGTCTTCCATAGAAAGCGTATGCGGATGACACTGACACTCGATCCCCAGTGCCACCAGCCTTCAAACCAAAAACACCTCCTAAAAGTGCAGTCTCCACCCCTGTTTTCTTCTATTTCATGTTTGCACACCTGTCCCGCAACTAACTGTCCTACTGTATTTAACGACTCAGAAAGTGGTGGGACACAGAAGAGGAGGAGTTTTACCAGAAAGTGATCACGGTTGGCCAGAAAGTGGGTGTGTTTGGCAAATATAATGTATGTAGAGTGGGGCGTGGTTTGAACAGATCAGGGCGGGGATTTAGGCCCTCATTAGAGGCGGTCGAAGGATGCAAACGGTCACTCAGAAACTGGGCGGCCACTTGCATCCTGACCGGCTGCCTGTTTCAGTCGTTAGGCTGTGGGTTTTACACCCACAGCTCTAACGACCGCTAGGGTGATGGTCGCGATGGTCATAGACCATCGCGACCATCGGGGCTTACGACGAGACCCTAGGGTAGGGTCTCACTCGTCGTAAGCCACAGAGAGCTTCTGGCTCTGTCAGAGCCGGAAGCTCTCCACTGACATCACTAGTGATGTCAATGGGGCCTCCCCCAAACGGCAGGCGTTCCCATGGGAACGCCTCCGTTTGGGCTGCCACCCCGGCCCGCCCTCCAAACGGGGCGAGCTGTCAATCAACATCGACAGCTCGCCCCCTTTGGAAAGAGACCCGCTACGACCGGCGCTGTCGGTCGTAGCGGGTCTCACGCATGCGCACGAAGGAGCCGGCTCCCTCGTGCGCGTGCGCACTGGACAAACATCAAGGCGGCTGTGCGGTCGTAGACCGTACGGCCGCCTCTGAATGAAGCCCTTAATTTTTTTACCTGCATAAATGTTTATTTTCTGAAAGGAACTCTTCAAGCTTCCAAATGTATCCATTAGCCGGTGTAACACTCCGCACCCTCGTGGCCAATTGCTGTTACTTTGCAGCAGCAATAAAGGATAACAGGGAAGCTATGTATTAAGCCTTGGAGAGAGAGAAAGTGGACGGATATAAAGTACCAACCAATCAGCTCCTAAATGTCACTTTATAGGGTGTGTTTGAAAAATGTCAGGAGCTGATTGGTTGGTACTTTGGGCCTGATTCAGAGACGGACGCTCTGAAAGAGCGCTCGCGCTGAATCAGGGCGTTTTTGTTTTTTTTGGAGCGGCTTCCTGGCGAGCGGCCAGGATGATGGTCGCGATGGTCAAGACCATCGCGACCATCGGGCTTGCGACAAGACCCTTGTGATAGGGTCTCGTGGCTGCAAGCCCCAGAGAGCTTCTGGCTCTAATAGAGCCGGAAGCTCTCCCACTGACATCAATGGTGATGTCAGTGGGGCCGCCCACAAACGGCAGCTGTTCGCATGGGACCGCCTCCGTTTGTGAAGCCACCCCCCCGGCACGTCTACAAAATGGGGCGAGCTGTCGATCAACATCGACAGCCGCCCCTTTTGTAGTGAGCCACGGAGCGAGTGCTTTTTGCGCTCGCTCTGGGGCTCATGCCGCGCGTGCGCACTGGGCCACCATCAACCCGCTTGCGAGCGGGTCTGAATCAGGCCCTTTATCCCTTGTCTACTTTATCTCTCTCCAAGGCGTAGTACATAGACCTTGGAGAGAGATAAAGTGGATGGAGATAAAGTACCAACCAATCAGCTCCTGACATTTTTCAAACACAGCCTGTTATGTGACGGTTAGGAGCTGATTGGTTGATACTTTATCCGTCCACTTGATCTCTACCCAAGGCTTAGTACATAGGAGCTGATTCAGACCCGCTCGCTATGATGCGTTCGCTCGTTGCTGGCCAATTTTTGCAATCTGCGCATGCGTGTGCATTGCAGTGCGTGTGCGCGAACCAATTGCAAGAGATCGGGAAGCGTTTGCTCGCTGCGCATAGACAGCAAGTAGAGTGAGTGACAGGAGAAGCCGTTTGTAGGTGGTAACAGGGGCTGGCCATTAATAACGGAGGTGCGAACGCAGGCGTACCTGAGCGTCTTAACGCCGTTTAAAAGGTGTGCATAATTAACAGGCAGCATCATAGTACACGTCACCTGGTTGTATTTCACACTGAAGTGATCGCAGTGCTTGCGGCAGGGTAGAGTCAACCACAAGCGCTGCGATCGCATCCGATGGTACCCGATGTACCGATGGTTTTACACACTTCCTAGAGATGACGTGTGCAAGTGGGCGTCTTATAACAGGCTGGTGGGCGTCTGCATACACAAAGCGATCGCACGCCAAGACATAGCGGGCATGCTTATGACTTGCCGTGCGATCACCTGCCTTGCTGGGTGTGTTCTGGATTTGCCCCATAGACCCCAAAGTAAATTGCCCTTATAGTCTGGGAAGAGTGAATTTCTGGTATCATTTGTAGTTGGGCATAAACACGCAGTAAATTAAATATTGAGACTATTACAAAATATACTGATTAAAATACATGAACAGTTAACAAGGGATCTATCTATCAGTATGGCCACATCCGGCAGTGCCATTCATTTAGTGCTGTTGCTTCTCGCAGTGATACATATCGGGGTAACAGGGCTGCTCCCCAATTCCTAGCTGTCTGGCTACATGCAGAAGTATCTCTCTCCTCTTCTGTTAGGGTTAGGGTTAATGTGAAACGCGCATGCGTGTAGTCGTCTCATCTGTACATACATGTCAGCCATCTGTACATGCACATAGTTATTTAACCAAGCACGGAACCATCAACGCCGCAGAGATCCCCCATTTCCAAAAAGCTTTGCCTGGTTCTGGCATCCCATTAGACGTCAATGGGGATGGCGATGAGCGCCAGTAACCTGGTTACCACGGGAGAAGTCTCGGATTTCTCTGGGTTTTTCCCTTTGATTAATGGCATAATGCAGTCAAGGAGCCTTATTTGCTGGAAAATAGGTTCTTCACGGCTACATAAATAGACACTTAGGGGTAAATTTACTAAGATGGGAGTTCTATTAAGAAGTGATGTTGCCCATAGCAACCAGTCATATTCTACTTCTCATTTATCTAGCACGTTCCAGAAGATAATACCTGGAATCTGATTGGTTGCTAAGTGCAACATCACTTCTTAATAGAACTCCCATCTTAGTAAATTTACCCCGAAGAATTGTACCAGGCGCACAAAACAGCAGAAGTGGTTTTATTAATTTGTCCTTGTGTAGAGAATAATCAGAGATCCCTATGAGCGATACTGCAGGAAACCATATTCTAATATTTATAAGCCTCCATCTTTGTTTTACAGACCAGTTTTTTGCCATTGAGAAATACCAGTTCAGTCTGACCGCGGTGTTTCCGGAAGGCGTCAGCTGCCCACAGATCACTTATGAATTTTCTAAAGGTAACAAACGGAAATCTACTCTCATCTGAGAAGTAAATTCTGTTGCAATTTTATTTTCCATAAGTAAAAGTTTACTTGGTGTCGTGTCACTGTATGTACATTTTATCCTGGGGACACCTGATAGATGGCGGTAACAGGCATGAGCCCTCACCGTTATCCAGTCACTGAGCTCTTAGAAAACTAAAGGAGAATTATCACGTATGACTGTATTTGATTACTCTCCCAGAGACACCCTAGGCCTGATCCTGAATCGGACGCTGCGTCTTTTGCCGACATAGCTTCTGCGACTCTATGCAAATACCACTACAAGCCCCTCCCTGTTATATAGCCGTGCGTCTGCAAGTGCAAGGGCTGAGCCGCCCATTGTCAGCGTCTTTAGACGCTGTCTTACCGCTTGGCGCCTCTTTAGACACAGTCAACGCACCATTGAAACTTGCCCAGCCCCAATGCTAGGCGCAGATTCTCCGTCATAGTATGGCCTCCCATGTGAGCGATCAAGCGTCTAAGGACCTGATTCACTGTGGATCGCTATTACAATCGCAGCTGCGATTACGCACGCAGTTCAACTGCGATGATATGCTAATCCATTGCGATCGCTATGCCCCCGCAGCACTACATAGGGATGCCCACTTTACCTTACATACATCCGTAATGTTTAGCAAGACTGCAAAACCATCGGTATAATAGAGCACCATCGCAGCCTCACGCACACTTGCACAAGGTCTGACCTTACTCAGAAATTGCTAACTTCAGCACACGCTATGAGGCTCAGGCTGCGTAGGGAATCGCAGTGGCTAATTTATGCACGCCCCTGCAATGGCATTGAAACGCGCTGGAACGCCTGCGTTTCACCGACCCCCCTGTCACCACCCACAAACGGCACTTCCTGTCAATCACTCTACGATGGGTCTCCGTAGTTCCGATCGCAGTGGAGTACTCAATCGGCCGATTGCCTGCGTATTAGCAACTGCGATCCTCACTGAATCAGGCCCTAAGATCGCAACCAGTTCTATGACACGCCCGCGACACTCCCATAACTTAGTGCATCTGATCATCCACCTCCCAACCACCGCCCAGGAACGACCGGCACATTTCCAATACATTTCTAATACTGTGCGTCTCAATCGCAGCGTCACCCGCATGCACCGTACGAGTTTTTAGTGATTTACACGCATGCAAAGTATCACATAATCGCTCAACTCCGAGACCACCAGCACCGGGTGCGGTTCTTCATCAGGCTCTCTAATCAGCTGTGTCCAGGAAGCACACCCTGGGCTCGGCACACCTACAAAACAAGGACCAGTGGCGTATCTATAATGGGAGCAGTGTGTGCGGGACACACGGGCCCTGGGGTCCAGGGGGGCCCCGTACCCTACACCCTGCACCCATATATTATTTTAAACTCACCTGTCCGTCGCCCTGTGTCAGTGTCAGCGCTGCTCAGAACGCCGGAAAATGGCCACCGCGGCCATTTTTCCGTCGCTCTGCGCATGCACAGTAGACTCCGGGCACACATTAGTGCCCGGAGTCTACTAATGCTCTGGTGGCTGGCCAACTGCGTCAGTCGGCTGCCGGCCACCGGGGAGAGAGGAGGGGGACATTGTCCATAACAATAAGTCCCTCACAAAAGGATTTATGGGATGCACCAGTCCAGGTGGGGAGATTGCAGCTGCAACAAGGGTGAGCCTACAGTAGTATAAGCTGACTAGAGACTTTAGGAATGATGAGACAGATGATGTCCTTAAGCTTCCAAGCCTCAGCCGTACGGAAGGAGTCTAGAGCCGAATTGTGCCTTTAGGGATCCTACTTTCGTCAACAGACGTCAGAACTATGGATGATGGAACAACTGGATTGGGAATAGCCAATTTGGATACAAACATGACAAATAAAATTGCCAGCGGCACTGGAACCCAGTAGAGCCGGTAGAAAGACCTGAGCTAGTGCGGTAATCCAAAGTGAATGAAATGGAGTTGCCTTGGTATCTAGAAATTGATTGGAGAGTATGATATTGAGCCTTATGTTGCCTCTTCGACACCAGAATCGGGCTTTTCCCGAGCTCTTCGGACGGGATACTAGGAGATGGTCAGAGCCTCCATCTTGCGATTTATAGCAAACTGAGCATGCATTGCAGCCTCCATATGCTTTTCACTGATGGTTTTGATAGGTGTTTTTGGTAGCAACTTGGTGGCAGCGGGGCGTACACATGTAGGGGAAGTGTGTTGTGACCTATTCTGAGATGAGCCTATACAGAGGTCACGCCGATTGCAGTCGGATCTTCTGCACCAAGGGGTAGATGTAAATGCTGTTGGTAGTGACGACGGCTTCTTCCCGCACCTGCTAGACCGGGGGCGGATATCCGCATAGGATTTCTGATCGCAAAAGACGGACAGGATTGCGTCTGCGTTTCGTGCCATTCAGTATCAGTATGAGGCCCCCAGTGCACATTTCTCGTTGCCAAAAAATCAGGGAAACATTCGCATTAACAGCCATGTATCGCAAAATAAAATAGACAGTCACTTGTATACATGTAAAGTCGCAAATGCGTAGCACAAAAATAAAGCCTATTAAACAATTTAACACAATTACTCTTTGACACTAGTAGAGTACAGACATCGCACAATCTGGTGAACGACCGCACAATATGACGTTCACCAACCGCATCCAAATGCATGGCATCGTTCATCAAACTGACAGATCGAGCAGCATGTAGGCTCGATCTGTCGATGCGATGAATGACCCCAGCGGTAGCGAGCATGGTCGCTCCTAGTGGTTACACACTTATCGATGTGGACAACACGTCAGCCCGATCCACCAGATGGTGCGAGATATCGTCTAGTATGTACCCGCCTTTAGCAAAGAAATCCAGGGGGAAGTGTACCAAGTCTTGGAGAGAGATAAAGTGCAGAAGTTGCCAAAGGCAACCAATCAGCATCTAAATGTCATTTATCTAGCACAGTGCTTGAAGTGACAGAAGCTGATTGGTTGGGGCACCTTGTCCACTTCATCTCTCTCCAAGGCTCGGTACATCTCCCCCAGTGCGATAATAAATGTTACATCACTGTTTAGATTTCCTGGATGGGCCATTTGCTCATTTTCCGTTTGCTTTAGTTACAGGGGAAATGCGGAATAATGCAGGTTTTTATGTTATATTACCTGTGATTACTGCAACATCGTTTCTGCTGGCAATAACGCTCGCAATATCCCATCAAAGGTAATTTTTTTTTAAATTTAAAATAAAATGAAATGTAATAATCTCATATGGTGAACTGTATCGTCTTAACCCATCAATGACCACAGGTATTTAGTTGGTCAATAGCCGAACCCATTTCCACATACTTGCGTATCCCCATAGACTGCTTATCACACATGGGATCATCACAGAATTGTCCTACCTAATGCCAACGGAACCGGGAAATATAAATTATTATTCTGCTGCCGTAATTAAATAGCTGTTTACTGTTTGACATCCGTTACCTTTTTTATTTATTTTTTAAAGGAGACGTGGCCACGCCTACTGACATTAGGCCACACCTGAAAAAAAAATGACCGCCCTTACAAAGTGGGGCAGATATAATATGGGCAGAGGGATTTAGATTTGGGAAGCATGTGTGCAAACTCAAATGTAAACAGCAGTGGAAAAACAAAGCCAACATTTGTGGACTACGGCCCTGATTCAGAGCCGGACGCTCTGACAGAGCGCTCGCTCTGAATCAGGGCCGTTCTGATTACATTTTAGAGCGGCCTCCTGGCCGCTCGCTTAGCTGTGGGTTACCACCCACAGCTATAGCGAGCGGCCAAAATGATGGTCGCAATGGTTAAGACCATCGCGACCATCAGGCTTGCGATGAGACCCTTGCGGTAGGGTCTCATTGCTGCAAGCCCTGGAGTGCTTTTGGCTCTATCAGAGCCAAAAGCACTCCCACTGACATCACTAGTGATGTCAGTGGGGCCGGCCCCAGACGGTAGGCGTTCCCATGGGAACGCCTCTGTCTGGGCAGCCACGCACCCGGCACGCCCACCAAAGGGGACGTGCTGTCAATCACCATCGACAGCACGCCCCCTTTGGTGCGAGACACATAGCGACGGCTTGGCCGTCGTTATTCAGGTCTCGCGCATGCGCACGACGGAGCCGCCTCTGTCGTGCGCATGCGCACTTGGCTAACATCGACCTGCTTGGAACGCTCAGCGCTCGCGAGCGGGTCTGAATCAGGCCCTGCATGCAAAAGCAGCCAGTATTCACCCTGCATAATAAATTTATCCCCCCCCCTCCCCCTGCATTGCAAAATGTTTTTTGTTTTTTTTTGCTTTGCTCCCAACTGAGAATTAGCTTAATTGTCTGCTTGGATAGCTTAATAAGCTGTAAAGTTTAACGAAAAGAAATTTAGGGCCCCATTTACAAACTAAGGGAAATACCAGCGGGAATTTTCATTTAGTATCACTGTGATACAAACGAATTCCACTGGTATTTAGTAATACTTACCCCTCTGGCGAGGTCCCGCGAAGTCGAAATCCTCAGGGAGGTCCTCTGCTGGGCTGCTGGCAACCTAACGCTGCCAGTGACAGGGATCCAGGGTCATGCGTATGCGCGACGGTCCGTCTGCGCATGTTCATGACAGGGAGACCCGGCAGTGCCTGGAAGGCTTCGTCGAAGCTGGAAAGGCACCGCCGGGTCTCCATTGCCGGCAGTGGGGCCCGCATCGCTCTCTCCATCTTTTAGATGGCGAGATCGATGCTGTACAAACAGCGGTAATCTAAGATTACCGCTGTTTACTAAATACAGCAAGATGGTATAACCCCTTTAGCGAGCGCTAAAGGGGTTATATTTCGTTTGTAAATGGGGCCCATAAAGTGAAATTTGCTTTTAATAGGAAATATTGGGCCCCATTTACAAACGAAATATAACCCCTTTAGCACTCGCTAAAGGGGTTATACCATCTTGCTGTATTTAGTAAACAGCGGTAATCTTAGATTACCGCTGTTTGTACAGCGTCGCTCTCGCCATCTAAAAGATGGCGAGAGCGATGCGGGCCCCATTGCCGGCAATGGAGACCCGGCGGTGCCTTTCCAGCTTCAACGAAGCCTTCCAAGCACTGCCAGGTCTCCCTGTCATGAACATGCGCAGACGGACCGTCGCGCATGCGCATGACCCTGGAGCCCGTCGCTGGCAGCGTTAGGCTGCCAGCAGCCCAGCCGAGGACCTTGTCGAGGGCGAGGATTCTGCTGGACCTCGCCGGAGGGGTAAGTATTACTAAATACCAGTGGAATTTTCGTTTGTATCACAGTGATCCTAAACGAAAATTCCCGCTGGTATTTCCCTTCGTTTGTAAATGGGGCCCATTATACTTAATTGGGTAATAATTATTTCAAAGGAGCATCTGCGGGAATTAAGGTACGTATCCACTTAGCGATTAAACAGGCCGATTGCACGATAACGACATAGTTATTATTCAATCATTTGTTAATCGCTCGCAGATCGGCCATGTAAATGTCGAAAACGACCAGCAATGTGATCGCCCGCTGGCCGTTTTTGACATCTATCATTGCCCGAACATGCTGGTCAACCTGACGACGCCGTCAGGTTGCCCATGTTCGGGGATGATCGATGAGCCTACACTGAACGACTGAACGTTCAGTGTAGGCACATCACGGACTGTGAAACGATGGCACGATCACAATGTCGTAATCGTGTACTCGTTTCTATGTCTATTAGTGGATACGCGCCATTAGAGTTTATTTGCAGCTGTAATATAATAGGACCAAGGGAGACAGCAGTATCAGACAGCAGACCATGGGGGGCAGCAAAATACCAAGAAAGAACTGAAAAAATTCTCTTTTACAACCCTGCCAGTACCAGTAGATCTAACAATTACGGTGGCACAATTTGTGTTTCATATGCCAGAAGCAGTGAAATAAAAACGTTTCTTGATCTATGTAATATGGTAACCGGTTTGGCAGTCCCACTAGGCTCAGGCTGGCTATTAAATGACCAAGGGATCCTCCTGTTGGCTGCAAGTATGCAAGTAGCAGGGCTTGTACAAGAATATATGGGGGGGGATAAAAAACAAATTAAGGCCCTCATTCAGAGCCGTACGCTCTGAGCAGAGCGCACGCTCTGCATGAGGGCCGGGCTCCTTTTTCATGGAGCGTCCTCCTGGACGCTCGTATAGCTGTGGGTCACCACCCACAGGCTATACGAGCGTGCATTTTGATGGCCGCGATGGTCGTGACCATCGCGACCATCGAAATTGCGAGCCGGAGCCTGCGGTTGAGGTTTTCAACCGCAAGCTCCGGAGTGATTTTGGCTCTATCAGAGCCAAAATCACTCCCACTGACATCACTAGTGATGTCAGTGGGCCGGCTTCTGACGGGAGGCGTTCCCGTGGGAACGCCCCCGTCAGGGAGGCACGCCCCCGGCACGCCCACCAAAGGGGGCGTGCTGTCAATCAACATTGACAGCACGCCCCCTTTGATCGGACACAACGAGCGAAGGAAAGTCCTTCGTGTCTGGCGCATGCGCACGACGGAGCTCCCTCCGTCGTGCGCATGCTCAGTGCAGACCATCGACCCACTTGCGAGCGTACAGCCGCTCGCGAGTGGGTCTGAATCAGGCCCTAAGTCAACAGTTCATTATTGTGTATTTTATATAAAAAATTATTTATTACAGAAATTATATATTTGTCCATTATTATTTTCAACACGGTCTGTTGCGTGTGTTACAGAATGAAAAAAATGTTCTGGAAAGACGTGCCAAACCCCAAATACTGTTCTTGGGCCCAGGGAGTCAACTTTGAAAAGGTTAGTGTGTTCAGGTAAATGAAGTCCAATCTGTGTGTGTTTGGGTACGATTCTAATGACAGACAGCGGACAGGCCACAATTTATCACATCCGCAGTCACATCTCATAGTCTAAATGCTTACCAAAATCAGATTATGGCATTAAACATAAGATAAATCATCCATCATCGGCATTCTGTGCAACATTTCTCTAATCTAGTTATCACACTAGGTATAAGACCAGCTATCAGTTTCCTAGCATTACTGGGCTTACATAGGAGTAAGTAATTGCTTTTTTTGTCCAGCCAGATACATTAGAAAACCTTTTTAAGAAGCATCGTGAACACCTGGCGCACAATTTTCCATTAATCTTAGAACCTGAAGACACCTTTGAAAATCTGAATACTGGCAAAGGCTGGGAGAAGGAGAAGGAAGACGTAGACAACATCTCAATAGTTGACCGGCTGACGAACGATCACGTCTTGGCCTGTGCTACCAGCCATTTTAGCAGCAGTTGCACCTATGCAGTTGAATCCGAGGGTTCCATGTACAGAGGGACCACCTCCCCATCCATGGTCAAATATGCAACAATCATAAGTAACCCTCAGCCAACCAAGCAGTGTATGAGTAAGAGGAAAATGAGTGTCAGCTCCTGTGACGGATGTTTCTTGAGAAATAGTTCAATCGTCATTGGGAATCTAGATGATGAAAAACAGACGTTTCTTATAATGGCGGGATTACAGACAAAGGAACCCGGCAAAAAGTCTTCGAACTCTGTTGTGTCTTCCGAGGGTTTTTCCGAACCGTCGGACCAAGAGGAAAGTTTTGAAGGGGACATCTTGGAGAGGAATGTCTACTACGTGGGGCTGGATGCTATCCAAAATAGCGGGCAGGACAGCTATTTCTCTGAAACTCCCTTGGTGACCTACCACTTTCAGGAAAATATATCATACCAAGAGGTGGACTTTAGAAATGACAAGTCTTCCGAATTCATAGATGTTGATTACGTCCATCGATGTTTGGCGAAAAAGTCCTTACTCTCTTATATGCCGCAGTTCCAGATACAATCTACAAATGATGCAGAGATGTTTGATATTTGCTCTTGATACATTTCCTGTGATGAAGTTTCCATATTTATCATGCAATGTATGAGCATAAGATGAATGTGAAAGGACCTAAAATGTAAAATGAATAAGGAATATGGAATAAGTACCATAACCAGGGGTTGGGACATGATTAGCTGCTTGGTATGTTTCTTATTGTGATAAAAAGCACACTTACATACATGTTAATATGGAATAATTTGCACCTTCCGAGCATCATACTGTCCTGGGATAAGCACTCACAAAAACATATGAAGTTGCTTAAAATACAGATCTCCACAACAACGACAGCAACTGGCCAGTCGGTATGATTCAGATATAGCCATGAAGATATACCATGTAAGCTGATATAACAAGTACATCCGCAACTCTACAGCTGTGATTATACTGTGGCAGAGCACGGACTGATATGAGTAGAAAATATAGTATTGTATAAAGGGACTGATTCAGCAAGGAACTCACGAATGCAGACGCACGCATTCAGACGATGGTTTTACTCTGTGCATGCGTATGCATCGTAGTGTGCGTGTGCGTACCGGCCAGTGCGATGGAGTATGCATATGCAGGGAGTTCGCAGTCCCAGGGACAAGTGATTGACAGGAAGTGCCATTTGTGGGTGGTGACGGGGGAGTGGTCGAGCAAACGCAAGCATGCCTGTGCGTTTGGACGGCGTTTCAGGGGCGTGCATAATTAAGCCCTTATGGCGGTGGGCGCAGCCTGAGGTCTAGTTGCACACAGGAAGTATCGCTATGTGTGCTGGAGGGTCAGGTCAACCACTATAGTGCGTATGGGTCCGATGGTTCTCCATGTTACCAATCTTTCCGCTGTCTTGTCATGCGTATGCATTCATTAGCATATTCTCGCAGCAGCCGGGTGCGTGCGTCTGCACCCATGCATTCCCTGCTGAATCAGGCCCAAAGTGTGAAACTATTTTTGAACATGTGCCATTCATACCATTTAGATAAATATTATATTTTTGTGACATGACAATTGCAAAGTTATGATAAATACATTTATGAAAATCATTCAGTGTGTTGTTATGCTGGTTTTATTATTTTGTGTCTATACCTATATCTTGTATATTTATAAGATTGTGTTGTGTCTATACCTATATATTTTATATTTATTATTTTGTGTCTTTACCTATATATTGTAGATTTATTATTTTCTGTCTTTACCTATATTTAGTATATTCATTATTTTGTGTCTATTCCTATATCTTGGATATTTAGTGGATTTATTATTTTGTGTCTATACCTATATCTTGTAGATTTATTATTTTCTGTCTATACCATTTATTAGATTATGTTGTGTCTATACCTACTGTATTTCTTGTATATTTATTATTTCATGTCTTATATATTTTATATTAATTTGTGTCTTTACCTATATTTTGTAGATTATTTCATGTCTTATATATTATATAGTTATTATTTTGTGTATTTACCTATATGTTGTAGATTTATTAGATGTATTATATTGTGCCTTAACTATATCATGTATATTTATTAGATTTATTATTTTTTGTATTTACCTATATTTTGTATATTTAGTAAATTTATTATTTTGTGTCTATACCTGTATCTTGTAGATTTATTAGATTTATTATTTTGTCTATACCTATATCTTGTAGATTTATATTTCATGTCTTATATATTTTATATTTATTATTTTGTGTCTTTACCTATATCTTGTAGATTTAATATTTCATGTCTTATATATTTTATATTTATTATTTTGTGTTTTTACCTATATCTTGTAGATTTATTAAATGTATTATATTGTGTCTTTGTATCATGTATATTTATTAGATTTATTATTTTGTGTATTTACCTATGTCCTGTTGATTTATTATTTTGTGTATTTACCTATATCTTGTATATTTAGTTGATTTATTATTTTGTGTCTATACCTATATCTTGTAGATTTATTATTTTGTGACTTTACCTATATCTTGTATATTTGTTAGATTTATTATTTTGTGTCTTTACCTATATTTTGTAGTTATTAGATTTATTGTTGTGTCTATACCTACATCTTGTAGATGTATTCTTTTCTGTCTTTACCTATATCTTATAGATTTATTAGATTAAGTTGTGTTTATACTTATATCTTGTAGATTTATTATTTCATGTCTTTACTTATATCTTTTATAATCATTATTTTGTTTCTTTATCTATATCTTGTAGATTTATTTTGTGTCTTTACCTATATCTTGTAGATTTATTAGATTTATTATTTTGTCTTTACCTATTTCTTGTAGATTAATTATTTTGTGTTTATATCTATATCTTGTAGTTTTATATTTTTTTTGTCTATACCTATATCTTGTAGATTTATAATTTTTTTTCTCTATACTTATATTTTGTAGCATTATTATTTTGTGTCTATACCTATATCTTGTAGAGTTATTGTTTTGTGTCTATACCTATACCTTGTAGAATAAATATAGGTGGGGACAACAGTTGCATGTATATATAGATATATAGATATATGAGAAAATAGTGTATCTAGTGCTATAGTAAGTACTATTTATTATTACCAATTTTAATATTATAAATTATATTAGTAAAGTACTGCAAGCATATGTTTTCAGGCCTATCTAATGTAACTTGGGAAATCCTTCCAGACCAGAATCGCCCAAATGATCCAGCTTCAGAACTGATTATCCTATGAATCTGTTCGTAGATTAGTAAAAATAAAATGGAGCAACCATAGTGTAACACGTTCTATCACAGTTTAATATTAAAACAAAGTGGTGCAAATACAAAAAAAATAAAATAAAGGAGTTAATCTGGTAGAATTCATCCAAAGTCAAGGTTCCACCAGTACTGCAGGTAATTGGATAAACACAGGGCCTGATTCAGCAAGGAACGCAATAGCAAAGTTGCACGCAGGCTTTATGATGTATGCACGCAGGCAGCTTTGCAATTACATCCTTGCAATAATGCAAATGCAGCAGGAGGTGTATGACACCCCCGGCTGCATTTGTGATCCTAGCACTGCGACGAAAGTCGCAGGCTGGGATCACCATCACGACCATCGGTTGCCTCTGGCCAGCTGAGTAAGCCACAGCTTAGTCAGGCTGGCCGGCTTACGAGCCCAGGACTCTGCGTCGACGCAGATCCTGGCCTTACCACTCCTAGAAAACGGGAGTGCCGGCCGTGCCCACACTGCTGAATCAGGCCCAAAGTACTAAACACGTTTTGTCCCAACATAGACAATGCTGATGTGACCTCATCAAGGGTGGCAGACAAATCGGCACCAGAAACAGGCTTTTATACTATACTAGTTCTTACACAAACTAGAACTACTAAAAATGTGTGTAGAATACACAGTAAAACTTTTGGTTTTTTTTAAAGATTTTTGGCGGTAAAGGGAGTGTGAACAAATGCATGGGTTGTGCATACTGGGGCCCTCTTAACATGGTGCTGTTTTATTACAGTTATTTTTATAGTTCCCAATGCTACAAATTCAAAACAGGTAACGCTGACCACACCTTCCAGACTGCGTACCCAGGCCCTGATTCAGAGGCGCTCGCAAAAAGCGAGGGCTCGCTCTGAATCAGGGCAGCCACATGTTTTTTTTTGTTCGGCCTCCTGGCCGCTCGCTCAGCTGTGGGTGACCACCCACAACTTTAGCGAGTGGCCAGATGATGGTCGCGACCATCGGGCTTGCGACGAGACCCTTGTGGTAGGGTCTCATCCGTCGCAAGCCCCAGTGAGCTTCCGGTTCTATGACACTCGTGATGTCAATGGGGATGCCCCCAAACGGCAGGCCTCCGTTTGGCCAGCCACCCCCCCCCCCCGGCCCGCCTACCAAACGGGGCGAGCTGTCGACATCGACAGCTGCCCCTTTTGGATGCGAGCGCCGGAGCGAGTGATTTCTCGCTCGCTCCGGGGCTCGCGCACGTGTAGCTCGCACGTGCGCACTGCCTGGCCATCGACATGCTTGCGACCGCATGGCGCTTGCGAGCGGGTCTGAATCAGGCCCCCAGGTCCCAACTCTGATCTCTGACCTCTCTGCTTCTTTCATTGAAATCTGCTGATACACTTCACCCACGTATGTAGCCTACAGATAACAATTAAGGGGCCAATTCAGCGTTATTACCTATTTATTAAGAGTTACCTATACAACGCCAGCATATTGCGCTTTACGATGGGGAACAAAATAGTCATAAAACAAGAACTTCTAATAAGAGACAGACAGAGAGGCAAGAGGACCCTGCTCGCCAGCTTACGGTGCATGCAAGTACGGATATTGCGATTGTTTTGCCAGTGATCATGCTCTGTATGTGAGCGTATCATCTTTGGGGAGATTCAGAGTCAGACGCATCTCAGTTGCAACTCCCCTTGCGGCTGAATACGCATAACCGGGCACTTAGGGATGTTCGCATGTAGGCTAAGTTTAGTTAGGGCATGTGAAGGACGTGTAGCTGAAATTGCGCTCCGTGTTGAGCAGTGCTTATCCATCTGGGTTTCCCACTGATCTCTTTCACCAGGCAAGTGTGCACTGATAACGGTAACGGCTATTTGACCAAGCCTATAGGTACAGTCACACAGATGCATAGTCACATAGATGCACGCGTATGGGCGATAATCCGTGTTTAGAGTTCAGTTGCTGGCAACCCTAAGTGGCATATTAAAGGGTTTGTCCACCTCAAATTATATTTTAATTGAATATAAATTGAATTGGTTCAGACTACAGTATAATGTGGCCTATGACATACCCACTTGATAGCGGCTTGAGAGCTTGGAATGTATGCCTAAATTAGGGTAATCTGGGGCAGGGTCGTAACTAGGGTGGTGCTACATGTGCCATGGCACAGGGCACCGCAAGGCAGGGGGCGCTGCTTGGACCTGTCTATTTTCTGTTTAAAATCATTGACAAAACAAGAAAAAAGGAAAAACTCTATTTGGTGAGCACTCTTGTTTTTAGAAAATATGAATAAATTAATACATAACTTTTATTGGAAAAACTGTTCAATAAAATATAATATATTATTACCGGCAGCTGTGTATAATAACACGATTCAAAATATGGTATGTCTCACATAAAGAGTATATGAAAAAATATGAATAACCAAAAGGTATAAAGACATAACAAAGGAGAGAGTTTATTCAAAATGAAAATAAAATAAAAGGTTATAAAGTCCTGATTGTTAATGCATCTAAGGCCAGATGCACACTAAATGTAGCTAAAATATCAAAAAAATATCACATGACACAATTAGAGATATATCGAAACATCAAAGATAATGGCGAAATAAAGAATAAAAATAATACATATATATTGCCTCTATGGCATCATTAGAAAAAATACCAGTTTGTATCTATAGTGCTCTCATTAATGTGAAATATCAGAATAGTCAAGGTAAAGATGCCGTTTCTCTAGATTCTACTTCTCCCTATTTGACCACAAGTCATCGGTAGAGAGTGAGAGATCACCTGGAAACGGTTTGACCCTTAGAAACAACAGAATAACTGCAACGTTTCTCAATATTTCGCTTCTGCTGTTGGGGGTCCCTGATTGGACCTGATTCAGACCCGGTCACTAAGAAGTAGTCGCTCATAGCTGGCCAATTTTCTCATTCTGCTCATGCGTGTGCATCGAAGTGCGCGTGCGCAAACTAGTGCGAAAGATTAAGAAGCGTTCGCTCACTGCGCATAGGCAGCACAGCAGAGTGAGTGACAGGAGAGGCCGTTTGTGGGTGGTAACAGGGGCAGGCCACTAGAAACGGGGGAGTGGAGGTGCGAACGCAGGTGTGCCTGAGCGCCTTAACGCCGTTTCAGAGGCGTGCATAATTAAGAGGCAGCGTCATAGTACATGTCACCTGGTTGTATTTTACACTGAAGTGCTCGCAGTGCTTGAGGTAGGGTATAGTCAACCTCAAGCGCTGCCTTCGCTTCCGATGGTACCCGATGTACCGATGGTTGCATACATTTCCTGAAGATGACGTGCGCAAGTGGGACATCTTAAAACAGGCTGGTGGGTGTCTACATACACAAAGCGATCGCACGCCAGGACATTGTGGGCGTGCTTATGCCTTGCCATGCGATCGCCTGCCATGCCGTCACTTAGCCGAATTTGCATAAGATGGGAACGAGCGTACTCATCTAGCGAGAGGGTCTGAATCTAGCCCCATGCTTTAAATACATATATAAAATGCTTTACTACTATTAGACGATGAGTAGACCTCTATTACACAAATGGAAGACTGCCTTGGGACCCTTTTTCACACTCCGAATTTATTAGCCATTTTGGTAAGTAAGTTGTGTGCAACTCTGCACCTAACAAATGAAAAATTATTTACTCTTTAATTTTCCTCTTTAAGAAGCCAACAGCTGACAAGTTAATTGCTGCTAATACCGTCTCAGCAGCCTGCAGAACGAGGAAGAGAAAAGGATAATTATCGTGCCAGAACAACCAAGGCAAGCACTTCACTACAGAGCACATTCATACTAATTGTATAGATCATCAGAGTGACAGAACAATGACTAAAAATAGGGAAAAGGCCACCACACAACCCCCTGCTGCCTGGAGCAAAGCGACTTCTAAAGTTACTCACGGTCTATACGGAGTGGAGGCTGCCATGTTGTGCAACCTATCTACTCACCAGTGACATCACTGAGGCCTAGTGACATGATAGGCTGCGCTCTCGTCGTTATCTCAGCAAAAATGGCCGCCTCCACTCTTCAAAGGCTACTTAGAAAACCAAGCTCGGTCTATGTGATGATATGCCAAGGTTGCCATATACCTTCTAGGAACGTGTATTGGTAATTGTTTTTGTCCTCAAGGGCAGCAAATGACTAATGTTCTCAGCACTCATTCATGAGCCCATTAGACCTGCTCCCCATTGATTGAGAGATGTTATGAGGATTAGAGGAATTGTAACTACTCTGCAAGTTTAAAAAAAAAAAAATCCGTTTCCATGGTAATAGGAGACCTTGTTATACTTTTCGTTATTACATAACGATCATTAGATCTAAACCTGTCTTGTCTCTAATGACCATTGTTCTGTTAGATGATAGGTGCCACAACTGGGAGAGGTGTTTTTATGCAGCATATATGAAAGACCATTAAGAGAGAAGAGGAGGGAGGTCAGGTTAGAGGGGCAGTAGCCTCCAAGGCTGCAAGGAGGTTGAGGCTTCATTCAATGCAACGATAAGTCGATTAGTGCACAGTCTCGGTATAGAGCACCTACAGTAAAAGATGCATTGATGTTGATCATTTTTCTTTTCTAGCTGTTATCAGTCATTCCTCTAAAATAGTTGGTACCCGTGGGTCGGCCCCTGGGTTATTGTAGTGCCCAGTATGGTCAGTACACTGGCCCTGATTCATTACGGATCGCAACTACGAATGCCAGCGATTATGCACGCAGACCAACTGCGATAGTATGCTTATCTAATCTATTGCGATCCCTATGCCGTTGCAGCATTACATATGGACGCCCACTTTACCTTACACACATCCGTAATGTTTAGCAAGACTGCGAAAACATCGGTAACAGTGAGTACCATCGCAGCCTCACGCAGACTTGCACAAGCTCTGACCTTACTCAGAAATTGCTAACCTCATCACACGCTATGAGGCCTCAGGCTGCGTATGGCATCGCAGTGGATAATTTATGCACGCCCATGTAACAGCGTTCAAACGCACTGGCACGCCTGCGTTTCTTCCCGTCACCCCCCACAAACGGCACTTCCTGTCAATCACTCTGCGATGGGTCTGCTTAGTCACTGTGATTGCAGTCCCGATTGCAGTGGCCAATTCGCACACTGCGATGCATGCGCAGAACGCAACAATCGGCCGATTGCGTGCATATTAGCCTCTGCGTTCCTTGCTGAATCAGGCCCAGAGTGACCAGAGTACTGAGGAGTCACATGCACCTAATTCTTACTCTCTTTTATTTCATGCATCAGTGGTAAGAACTATACATTAGTACTATATTATTGCCTGGATAGATTTAGCTGTGTGGGTGTATTTGATCAGAGCCAGATAATTTAAATTAAAATCAGTCACAGCTTTAGAGACCATCGACTGTAAAAATGTCTCGGAGATCGAAATCTGCAAACTGAGCGACTACTGCGGACCTGCCTCAATGTTCCATTTAAATAGTGTGATAATGTGATGCTCATGTTCTTCCAGTTACTTTCCATTGTAAATGTGCCCCCATCAATAAAATGTTGTTGAATTTTATTTAAAAAAAAAAAACTTATGCAGAACCTGTGGGGTCCTATAACTCCATATTTTTCCAGATCTGTCCCCATTTTTTGCTATTTTCCGATTATTCGGAATCTTGATTTCTTCTTCAGGGTCCATAGGGCTCCACAGGGGTGACAGTGGGGTGTAGGTGGGACCTGGAGAACCGGACACCAACAGCAAAGCTGTTCAAACCCAGGGTGCTGCGGTCCTTCCCCCTATACCTCGCCCACAGACTGAGGGCAATTCAGTTTCGTTGGTGTCCAGCAGGAGCTGAATCACCGTTTAATAGTGGGGGTGCTATTAAGCAACCCAAGCTTTATTTTTATGATTTAATTTTATTTTAATTTATTCTAACTGAGCAGCAGCGCGAGACAGTTATTTGGACGTCTGCACTGCTGCTCCATCACCCCTCCGCGGCGCCGTGACACCAGCCATCGGGGCTCTGAGGGGGACCTAGCTAGCAGGGCTCCAAGACCCCAGACTGCAGCTGGGATTCAAGGGGACAGGTAAGGCGGATGCCCGCTGTCGGGAACCCGCGTCTATGTGCAGTCTTGCCTCCGCTCTCAGGAGACAGACCAGGGGCGCTGATGTGTACACCGGTGTGTCCGGGACTCCACTAGACCACCAGGGCACTACAAGCACTGGCACAGGGCACAATTAAAGCCAGGGGACCCGGTGGTTGTCGTCAGCATAGGGGAGAAGGCGCTCTCTCTGCAACCCCTCCCCCAGCTCATGGTGCCATTCCACTGCGGTCTTGCTGCTCCTCCCTCGCCCTCCGCCCCCTCTGAGACTCACGGCAGCTATTTTCTGCATTCAGGTCTCCGGGAACGTTGAGTCCAGTCTCCTTGTATACCTCTCCCAAGGGCCAGGTTATACAGCGCTATATCCTACAACCCACTGCGGTCTGTGTAGTTGATTTTAGTGCCCACTGCAGTTATATTGTATATTGTGCATTTGTATGTGACTTGTGCTAGCGCTGCTGTCTGTTTTCTTTTTTTCCTATTACTGTCAGCTTATACCTCCCCTTTATTCTACTATAACCCTGACATAGGGGGTTCATTGTACCTCACATCTCCCTATATTTGTGAGGGCTATCACATACTATTTATCACTGTTGCACACTACACTGTGCCATATTACACCTGGGTTGCTCACTGCACTGTGCCAGATTGTGTGTTACATTGTTCTTGCAGCTATGTCTGGCAGAGGCAAGAATAACAAGCAGCCTGCTGCTCCCACTCTGGTGTCTTGTAAGTCCTGCTCAGCAGCCTTCGCTTCAGAGGACCTCATTCAGGATGGTCTTTGTGCATATTGTTATACTGCCCCGGGCCCATCAGTCCTGTGTCCTCTCCTCAAGACCCACCCTGGGCTACTTTTTCACTGGCAATAATTGCAGACCACCTAGCGGTCCCTTTGGTAGCTCCCCCTAGTGGTTCTCAGCGCTCTTCAGGAACCTCCATTCGAGCCCCTGGAATCGGTAGATGTCAAGTGGCTCACTGCAAAGACTCTGTTTCTGCTGGCTATAGCATCTGCCCGTAGAGTATCAGATTTAGGGGCACTTCAGGTCACTCCCCCTTTGATCTTTCATCAGGACAGGGTTGTTCTTAGAAGGTGCCTTGGCTTCCTTCCTAAGGTGGATTCTTGTTTCCACCTTAATGAGAAAATTGTGGTTCTGGCCTTTCAATCACCAGACCTCTCGGCAGGTGAGGCCTCTTTGGATGTGGATCTACGTAGACCGTACTAGTTCCATCAGGAAATCGGACTCCCTCTTCATCCACTGTGGCCAGCTAACAAACAGACCCTGGCCAGATGGATTTGCATTACTCTCACAGGCTTACACGCAGATAGGCCTTCCTGTGCCGGCTTCAGTATCTGCTCATTTTACTCGCTCTATGGGTCCCTTGTGGGCAGCCCGACATGGCGCCTTTGCTGAACAACTATGCAAGGCGGCTACGTGGTCCTCTGTCCACACCTTTCTTATGCCTTTCGTATGCCTTTGATACATTTGCCTCTCAGGATGCTTCCTTTGGGCGCCGGGTTCTCCTCTCAGCTCAGGAGCGTCCCTGCCCCTGCCCTTGGGACATCCCCATTGCCTCCCTGTGGAGCCCTATGGACCCTAAAGGAGAGTTATGGTAAAACTTACCCTTGTTAACTCTTTCTTTGAAGTCCATAGGGTCCACAGAGCACCCGCCCTGATGCTCCTGGCTTCTATGGGTTTATTCTCTTGGTCACTTGTTTCCTTCTCTGTGTGAGAGTGCGATTCCTCAGTGTACCAGTCTTCCTTCTCACTTATCCTGCTCCTGCCTTGGGCTTGATAACAAAACTGAAGTGCCCACAGGCTGTGGGCGGGGTGTAGGGGGAAGGACCTGAGCATCATGGGATATAAAAAAAGCTTTGCTGTTGGTGTCTGGTCCTCCAATTCCCACCTACAACCCATTGTCTCCCTGTGGACCCTATGGACTTCGAAGAAAGAGAGTTAACAAAGGTAAGTTTTACCATAACTCTCCTTTTTCTCAGAATAAATTTGGTAGCTAGCTAAAGGTTCCTAAAATTGTTTATTTAGGACCTAATTTGTAATGTTGGCTAATTGCTACAGCCTGCGCAAATTTCTGGGGTTCATCTGTGGTCTGTTTTTATACATTTCAAATTGGTTACACTTGTCAGTATGTGCTGCTCTCTCCTACCTGCTCTTGCAGCTTGGAGTACCTGCTGGTGGAGCCTTAAGCCAGGGCCGTAGAGAGGGGTGTGCAAGCTGTGCCATCGCACAAGGCCCAGGGGGTGGAAGTGTCCCTGCCCCACGGCCGCAACATCAGGCTAGCAGGGTGCATGGAACGGCACCCTGTGGCCAGTAGCTTTGCTTCAGTGCATGCATCCTGCAATGTGTATGGCCACCTGGATCATCCAGGCAGTTTCTATTGCAGCCGGCCTCACGGGTACGGGGTATGGTCGGCACAGGGCAGCAGTGAGCTTTGCTCCATCACTGTGTCACGCTGCTTTGCCGCTGTAATGTTGGGGCCCTGTTTGGAAAAGAAATAGATACTATACACCTAGAAAATCAAGCAACCAACAAGCCCTAACATTAAGTCAATAGCACTCACATTTATTAATTAGGCATCTTCCTAAAGAGTTCGGGCGATACTGAAAAGCCACACAACATGTTGGGGAGTGGCCACCTGACATTAGAGGGCGGAGTTGCTGTGCCTCATTCCCCAGAGGGAGCTCAGCACAGCTTTGCTCCAATGCTGGAGATTGTGGAGGTGGAAATGTTGGTTACACACAACACATTGCAGATAAGCTTCTCTTCTCTTTTTTTTTTTTATAAGATTTTATTTTCAATGAGAAAGGCAGAGAACAAACAATATAGGTCAGGGAATCTCAACTCCAGTCCTCAGTTACCACCGGCAGGATATATTTTGTGCTTTAATCAAGCTCAGATGAGTTCGTCTATTTTGCTGGGTCAATAATAATCCCATCTGCTTCCATAGATAGAAATCCTCAAAACATGACCTGTTGGGGAAATGTGAGGATTGAGAACCAGTTTAAAGTTAATTTATTTTGAGGTTTAGGGCCATATTCAATTTGGCTGCGAAAAGTCGGATGACGTCCTTTTTCGCATGTTTCAATTATCCCCGTATTCAATTTCAAAGACTTTTCGCCAGTGCGAAAAGTCTTTGAAAAAAAACAGGGATATGTTTTCACCATGTTTTACATGGCGAAAAAAAAGTGCAGAATTGGGGTTTAGGGGTGCAGGCTTAAAAAAAATAGCCTGCACCCCTGGGAATGTCATTTAAAAATAAACTGTCAAAAAAGTACGAAAAAAAAAAAAATCGGGACACCCTAAAAAATTAACTTTAATTTTGGGGGTTTAAAAAAAATAAATAGGGAACACACTTCAAAAATAGCCTAATTAAATTTAGAGGGGTTCCCAAGTATGCAGCAGGTGTTTTCTTCATTTCGGGAGTAGCGGCAGGTGCATTTTTGCAGAATTTTCAAAAATCATTTTAGGAACTTAAAAAAATGCTTACCCCCATTTTCATGTACCCCAAATTTGATAGGAATAGTTATTTTTACAAAATAAAATCTAAGTGCTATTCTTCACGACTTCCTTCAGCAGGTAAAATTGGGGGTACCCATAGTGATCCCCCATGTCTAGACGTCTTTAAGGGGTCCCTGGAATATTTCCTGAAAATTAAATTTTTTTGCCGATACTTACCTTTTCGCCGGCTCCCGTTTATGTTGATTTCTAATTGAATACGGGGAAAAAGTGGGCACGCGCCCAATACTTTATCCCCGGAAAATCTGCGATTGAATACTCCCCTTAGTGGTTAATGGGAGATTAAGTACGAGAGGGAGAAATCAGGGAGAGAAAGAGATCTCTAAAGCTCGGTACGCACTATACAGTTATTGGGCCAATTTGCCAATAATCGGGTGATTGTCCAGATATATGGTATAGTGTGTAGGCAAATTGTCCACAAACGCATTTCCTCCATTAACCGATAGGTCGGCCTTTGCAGACGATATTGACCAAAAGATCCCGATATTGTGTAGTATGTGGGCATTATCCTCATCCTTGTGGGTGTACCTATGCAAATTCACTGCTAAATTCACCAGGTATTTCTTTAAATTGTCCCTATTGTCAGTTTGATCACAATAATTGCATAGTCTGCACCTAGTTCATGTTGAGGAGAGAGGACAAAAATCTTTGCCGCCAAATGTGGCAAAAAGAGCCATCAGCAGAGCAGGATCTCCAAAAACGAGGAGTTGCAGTCAAAGTAAATGAAGGCAGCGAGGTGGGAACTAGGCACCATCTGTAAAGGAGCTTATAGACATTTTCTTTCATTTTGACACAAAGGGCTCTATTTATCAACATTATTTTTACTAAAATAATGTGAAAAGGGTGTTTTCGTAAAATTCTACTCCAACCCCTAAGTATCACTTATTTTTAGTAAAGCAGATCGCATTTGCCATAACTGTAATGGGAAATGTGATCCGACCAGAGTTACTAAAAATAAATGTGAAAAAAATATCGGGGGAAGCCCTGTGATAATTACGCCACCTGGAGGTGGCGTTATCCAGGGTCTCCCCCAGTTACCGGACTCCTGCTCTGCTCTAACGGGGAGAGCAGAGCCGGGAGTCAGTCCCTGTAATCAGCCGTGTGGTCTAAACAGACCGCAAGCTGATTACTGTAAAAAAAAAGAAGAAAAAAAATAGTAAAAAAAAAAATTACTTACCTGACTCCAGGGACCGGTGATCGGGCCTCCGGTGATGTCTCCCCTCCGGTCAGCTGGTCTCCCACAGTGCACTGCTGCCCGGTCATCAGGTGATCGGGCCCCAGTGCAGTATGGGAGATCACCTGACCGGAGGAATGGAGAACATCACCGGAGGCCCGGAGCATGCAGGTAAGTGTAAGTAAGGGAGAGGGGGGTCCGCGATAGCGGGGGCGGGGCTTAGCGCCGGGGGGGTATCAGCGGCGACCGGTCGGCGTATGCGCGGGCACTTAATCACGGTATTTTTTGCAAAAATACCATGATAAGGCTCCGAAGGGGATTTGCAGGGACAGAGCTTTATCGCAAGCTCTGTCCCTGCAAGGGATTTGTAGTAAATCCCTGTGATATTGCCTGAATTCGCAATTCGAATTCACTCGGTAATATCGCACTACAATCTGCATTACCAATGCGGATTGTAGTAAATAGAGCCCAAATAGAGCTGTATATTGTCGTATTTCTTCCCAGTCCTAATTATCCCAAGCCCACTCATGGGCGTCCAAGGGGGCAGAATCCGGCAATGCAAGTTTAACGTACAATGCGGAGACGAAACCTTTGGTGGAGGATTATTGAAGACAGAGGGATTCAAGTGTGGTGACAAGTCTACATCATCATCAATGGGCAGCCCAAGCATGAATGTCTCAAAGTTGCAAATATTGTTAAAAAAAAGTTTATTGGGAATTGCAGTATTTATCTTTAATAATCGCTAATGTCTCTGCGATATATTGCCGGTAAGTTTTTAACCATTTGCACTATATTGTCTGGTTCGTGTAACTTGTTGCAAATCCATTGAGGTGCCGTATAATTTCTGGTTGTCAAGTTCAAGTTATCCAGGTAAAAATTCATGTTTAAAGTATGCACGCAATTGACATTTTTTGTAATTAGTGCCTCAGCCCTAGCACAGTACCCTGTAAGTTCTATCCCTGAGGAGGAGGAGACGCGTTTCATTAGGACTCTTTTATTATTTTTACATTTGAGCGCTGATATAACAGGACTTCTAATAAATATGAACATGTTTGTATTGGGAAAAGCTACTCCGCCTCTTACACATGAATGGTGTGCTCCAAGTATGCGTCATATATGTAAGCAATGCTCGTTTAATTTCATTTAAATATCAGTCTGGTTCATATATATTGTTTTTTGCATAGCTCAGTGGTTCCCAAACTTTTTAGAAACATGGCGCCCTAGAGTATCACATTTTTTCCACAGCACCCTTGGGGCAAAAGTTTCTTATTGAGATATTCAGCAAAACTTAAATGAAGTAAATTGTGCTTTTAAATCACTCTTAGGTTCAGTCACATGGTGGTTGACAAGGCTCCATTTTTTTTTTGTACACATATTTTTTGATTGGAAGCACCCAGCACTGGTTTTGCCTATCATATTGACTAAAAATGATTTTATTTGTACTGGACCACCAAACCAGGGCACCCCTGCAAGTGCCCTGAGGCACCCCAGGGTGCCATGGCCCCCAGTTTGGGAACTACTGAAATAGCTACAAATGGAATCTAGCACAAAGTACCACTGTCCACCAGAAGATGGCGTCTGCTGTTTGTTATGTCCACATAACAATCATTCTAATAAAATATTCATTAATGGAATAGGGGGTATAGGGGGAAGAGTCAATCTAAAGGTAATAATCTAAATGGAATTATGTTTTCATAGAATCAGAACATATTGTTATTCTTCGGAGGTGTCACTTAAAAAAAAAAAAATAGATTAAGTATCTCATGAAATTCTAATTGAACCATGGGAGTAAATTTACTAAAAGTCAATTTTGGTTCTATTTAAAATCGACCAAAATAGAACCAACATCCCCACAAAATCGACCACATTGACCCGTATTCAATTAGAAGTAAAGAATCTGAAAGTTTTCGCCTGTCCAACTTTCCGCCTCATTCGTCCATTTCAGAGGCGAATTCATTCCGTGCGCGTCCCCACTTTTCGCCTTATTCAATTGCAAAACAGGCGAAAACGGAAATAGGCGAATTTCGGAACAGGCGAAAAGTACTTCAAGAATTGGGGAAATCAGTCTGTACCCAAGAAAAAGATGCACTAACATAGGAAATCAATATAGATGTGTACTCTGCTAATAGCCCTAATAAAACTATTTGGGGTACTTGGGGTAAGTTGTGTAAATTACTTGCTACAGTATTAGCGTCTTTGTAAAAGTGGTGAAGAATGGCATAAATCAGTATTTTTTGGTGAAAATAAGTAGTCCAGTCAAATTTGGGGTACCTGAAAGTAGGTGCTACAGTAGCATATTTTTACGTCTCTAAAGTGAACTTTTTAAAAACATGAAAAATCCACCTGCTACATGCACCTGCAATCCCAAAAACACCCGACCCATCCTTGCATGCAGCCCCCCAAGAAGCCTATTTCACTAGTTTTTATGCCTGTCCCCCCACTTTTTACATTTTCACCCCAAAAATTACATGTCTTTTTTGGGGTGTCCTTAGTTTCTTTTTTTTTGCAGGTTTGTCATCTGGGGGGCTGTCCCATGAGTTCTGAGTCATTTCCCCACATTTGCACCCCAAAATAAAGATTATTTTCACCTGCTATTCATTGGAGATACTTTTTTGCCGAATTCAATGCATCAAGTTTCCGCTTAGGTGAAATAGTCATTGAATTAGGCAAAAAGGTTTTAGGCAATATTTTCGCCAAATAAACAGGCGAAAAGGCTTTTCGCCTCTAATTGAATACGGCCCATTGTTTCTATTTAGAATAGATCATTTACTATTTTAGTTTGAGTTCTATTCTAATTTCGGTGGTGCATTGGTTTCTGTTTGACTTTGTTTTAAGTTCTATTTGAAGTTCTAGTTGTGTTCTATTCACCGTCAATAGAACCCACAATCGACACAAAATCATACAAAAGCATTCCTATTGGCCAAAACATGTCACATGCACTGTATTACCCACAAACACCTTCACCCCAGTGCTAATTTGCATATCCACGATTTTTAAAAAGTAATTGTTATGCTTTTAAATGCCTGATTTATACAGACGGTTCCCCACATGCTTCTCGCCCATGTTTTATTTATCATCCTATTGAATTTTCAGACAATTCTACATGATTTAAAACCAAATAGAACTATTTATCATGGTTCTACTGAAAATTGTGATTTTGGGTTAATTTTTGGTCTATGTTTGGGTCTATTTTCAAACGAACTGTTAATAAATAAGCTTTTTCTACTGAAAGCTATGGGGAAGCACTGATGGTCTATTTAAAGTTCTATTTATATGCAAAGTCCATTCTCTGGGGATTGTGTGGGGATTTTGAGTGGGTTTTACCTTTAGTAAATACCTGATTGTCAAAATCACCCACAATTCACCTCAAAATCACCACAAAATAGAATGGAACTGAAAATAGTAAATTTACTGCTTGGTATGTGTCCAACATTATTATCTTGTATACAGGGGCGTATCTAAAATGGTTGTAGGGTGTGCGGGGAAACGGGCCCCTGGGTCCAGGGGGGCCCCGCACCGCACACCCTGCACCCATAATATTACTTACCTCTCCGGAGTCCCACGTCGGCTCGGGGGTGCGGCGCTGTAAAACGACTGGAAAATGGTCGTGGCGGCCATTTTCCCATCATTTGCGCATGCTCAGTACAGGGAAAATGGCCGCTACGGCCATTTTCGTGGAGACCAGCACATCCTCTATAGACTTTGGGCGCACTCTAGTGTCCAGAGTCTATAACTCCGGCGCTGGCCGTACACAGCTCAGTACGCTGCCGGCCGCAGGGCGAAGAGGAGGGGGCCCGTATCGGGGTGCGGAGACGGGGGGGAGCGGGTACTAATTACCTTGCTGGAGGGGCCCGGTGCCGCACCCCTTCCCCTCTTCTCAGTAGCCCATCTGCACTGTGAGACTGCCCACCGCTTCTAAGCAGCAGCCACAGCGGTCTCCTATGTCTGTGGGGGGAGCAATCACACGGCTGAGGGGCTCACAGCGCCCCCCTCCGTGGTGCTACAAATTTTTTCCCCGTAAGGGGGCGTGGTCACGCCTCCTGGGATTAGGCCACATCCCCTCACCCGGGCAGGCTGCATAGTAACGGGGACTGTGCTCTGCAGTGGTAGTTCACAGAAATCTCCTGCAATAGGCTGTTACATAGCGGTGATACAGAATATTATGCAGAAACTGGAGTTTCGGTATAATTTTATGAATAGCTGGCTTGGTAAGTAAGCCCCTTGGCTTCTGTTATCACCAGAGATTAGATAAACCTCGTTACATTACACTCAATTTAGAATTGTAATAACCCATCCCAAATATAGTTAACTGATGTTAAAAAATACTTTGGGCCAAATGTAATAGGGTGAGAGTTTAGAAAATGTGAGAGTTTAGCAGGAATCTCTCACATTGGTTGAGTTTTATCTTCAAAATGGTAAAACATCTGAATAAGATTTTAAATCGTGAGAGTTTTTTAAGTCTAAAAAAAACATGCAAGTTCACTCTGTTACTTTGTTTTTGGACTCTATTACATTGGCAAAGTTTAAAAAGTGTCAGAAACTCTCACTCTTCTAAACTCTCACCCTATTACTTTTGGCCCTTTGTCTCCAGATTATGACCTCAGGGCCTGATTCAGAGCCGCTCGTAAGCGGCCGCTCGTTTGCTCCGAGCGATGTTCGCACATCTGCGCATGCGTATGGGTCGTAATGCGCATGTGCCAACCAGTCATTGCGGTCAGAAATCGAGCGCTCGCAAAATAGCGAGTGCCTGCTAATTTGAGTGACAGGATGAGGCGTTTGTGGGTGGTAACAGGGGAAGGTGCTTGAAAACAGGGATCTGAACGCAGGTGTGCCAAAAGGTCAAAACGGGCGTTTTAAGGGTGTGCATAATTAACAAAGCAGCGTCATCGACCACGTCACTTGGTTGTTTCTTAGCCTGAACTGCTCGCATGATTGCGGTAGGAAAATCCTACCACAAGCACTGCGAGCAGTTCAGATGCCTTTCGATGTACTCGATTAATCTAGTCTGGCTCTGAATCAGGCCCTCAGTCTCATTCATAAGAGAAGCTGTAGGGTATTATATATCACTTTAAAAAACTAGTCTGGTTGGCCGATACGCACATATTGCAGGCCTGCATTTTTTTTAAAAAACATTAAAAAGTTCAATTATGTCCTGCTCTTGTTTTTCCAATAGCACTAGCCCAGCGGAGCAACAACCCGGTTTGAAATAATGTATGTTGCAGCTTTACCTGTCAATGTGATCCATATTCAGAGTATGTCACATTTTCCAGTTGCAATAATCTGGGTTGAATTTGCTGCCTGGTGTGAAAATTGCCTCTAACTCCAGATACAGTAATGAATTCAGCCCAGGTGACTGCAGCTGACACACAGCTGTGGGAGGCAGACATACACTAGTATCCATCTGTGCCAAGAAGTCAGGCTGACAGGTAGGTAAAAGTGTTTTAAAATCCATTACCTTGTTCCGTACAGTTAATTATACACTACGGGGATAAAATACACAAGTTTGTCTTTCTCACTGTCACAATGCTCTGCCATATCAGTGATTCATGTGTATTTTACACCTATCCTGATCTATTAACTATTGCTTGTGCACTAATCTGCCACAACTGAAATGCGAGGGGATATCTCAAGGTGGGTACACTACACACTAGACGATATGTTGTCCGATCCTGCAAATCGGAGCGACATATTGGGTGCATCGTCTAGTGTGTACCCAGGGCCGGTTCTAGACCTTGTGGAGCTCTTAGCGAGAGTTCCCATTGGCTCTCCCCCCCCCCAAAAAAAAAAAAATCAGGCACAAACAAAAGAGGGTGTTTTTCTTTTTTTTTTTAACTTATTTTTAAGTCAGAAAGGAGCAAATAAAAAAATAATACAGGAATCGTACAATAACCAATATAATCTGCATAAAAAATACAATAATTGGCAAATACACAAAATAATAAAATATATAATAAAAAAAATAAAGTATCTGGCAATTAAAACAAAAACCAGCAATGTATGAATTTGGAATAGTAAACGGCAAATCCACCAGATTGAACCACATAGTCGGACCTTGGCAAATTAATTGGGGCATCTTCTAACAAAAGTCTAGTTTCATACCACTGAGTGGAGTGAAAACATTTATGTAGTTGAGTCTTTATATCCTCTAACAAGGAATCAATGGACCCCTCCCAAATATGAAAAAAATGTTTTGGTACGTTCCTCCTTATGTAATGAAGCCTCGGGCCACCCACAATCCACGCTGCCCGACCGCTGCCTGTTCAGCTGTCATCGCTTCCACGCCAGGTGGCTTTCATACCACCTGGCCCGGAAGCGCTGGCAGCTGAATCGGCAGTGGCCGGGCAGCACGCCGCAATCACAGCCCGCCCAGAGGGAGCTAGAAAGAGGGAGTCTCCTGTATATAGGACACACTACTGTACATAAGACACTACTGTGTATGATAAGACAATACTGTATATAGGACACACTACTGTACATAAGACACTACTGTGTATGATCAGACAATACCGTATATAGGACACACTACTGTACATAAGACACTACTGTGTATGATATGACAATACTGTATATAGGTCACTCTACTGTACATAAGACACTACTGTGTATGATCAGACAATACTGTATATAGGACACACTACTGTACATAAGACACTACTGTGTATGATAAGACAATACTGTATATAGGACACACTACTGTACATAAGACACTACTGTGTATGATAAGACAATACTGTATATAGGACACACTACTGTACATAAGACACTGCTGTGTATGATCAGACAATACTGTATATAGGACACACTACTGTACATAAGACACTACTGTGTATGATAAGACAATACCGTATATAGGACACACTACTGTACATAAGACACTACTGTGTATGATCAGACAATACTGTATATAGGACACACTACTGTACATAAGACACTACTGTGTAGGATAAGACAATACTGTATATAGGACACACTACTGTACATAAGACACTACTGTGTAGGATAAGACAATACTGTATATAGGACACACTACTGTACATAAGACACTACTGTGTATGATAAGACAATACCGTATATAGGACACACTACTGTACATAAGACACTGCTGTGTATGATCAGACAATACTGTATATAGGACACACTACTGTACATAAGACACTACTGTGTATGATAAGACAATACTGTATATAGGACACACTACTGTACATAAGACACTACTGTGTATGATCAGACAATACTGTATATAGGACACTACTGTACATAAGACACTACTGTGTATGATAAGACAGTACCGTATATAGGACACACTACTGTACATAAGACACTACTGTGTATGATCAGACAATACTGTATATAGGACACTACTGTACATAAGACACTACTGTGTATGATCAGACAATACTGTATATAGGACACACTACTGTACATAAGACACTGCTGTATATGATAAGACAATACCGTATATAGGACACACTACTGTACATAAGACACTACTGTGTATGATCAGACAATACTGTATATAGGACACACTACTGTACATAAGACACTGCTGTACATAAGACAATACTGTATATAGGACACACTACTGTACATAAGACACTACTGTGTATGATCAGACGATACTGTATATAGGACACACTACTGTACATAAGACACTGCTGTGTATGATAAGACAATACTGTATATAGGACACTACTGTACATAAGACACTACTGTGTACGATAAGACAATACTGTATATAGGACACACTACTGTACATAAGTCACTACTATGTACGATAAGACAATACTGTATATAGGACACACTACTGTGTATGATAAGACAATACTGTATGTAGGACACACTACTGTACAAAAGACACTACTGTGTACGATAAGACAATACCGTATATAGGACACACTACTGTACATAAGACACTACTGTGTATGATCAGACAATACTGTATATAGGACACACTGCTGTGTATGATAAGACAATACTGTATATAGGACACACTACTGTACATAAGACACTACTGTGTATGATATGACAATACTGTATATAGGTCACTCTACTGTACATAAGACACTACTGTGTATGATCAGACAATACTGTATATAGGACACACTACTGTACATAAGACACTACTGTGTATGATCAGACAATACTGTATATAGGACACACTACTGTACATAAGACACTACTGTGTATGATAAGACAATACTGTATATAGGACACACTACTGTACATAAGACACTACTGTGTATGATAAGACAATACTGTATATAGGACACACTACTGTACATAAGACACTACTGTGTATGATCAGACAATACTGTATATAGGACACACTACTGTACATAAGACACTGCTGTACATAAGACAATACTGTATATAGGACACACTACTGTACATAAGACACTACTGTGTATGATCAGACGATACTGTATATAGGACACACTACTGTACATAAGACACTGCTGTGTATGATAAGACAATACTGTATATAGGACACTACTGTACATAAGACACTACTGTGTATGATAAGACAATACTGTATATAGGACACTACTGTACATAAGACACTACTGTATATAGGACACACTACTGTACATAAGACAATACTGTATATAGGACACACTACTGTACATAAGACACTAATGTGTATGATAAGACAATACTGTATATAGGACACTACTGTACATAAGACACTACTGTGTATGATCAGACAATACTGTATATAGGTCACACTACTGTACATAAGACACTACTGTATATAGGACACACTACTGTACATAAGACAATACTGTATATAGGACACAATACTGTACATAAGACACTAATGTGTAAGATAAGACAATACTGTATATAGGACACTACTGTACATAAGACACTACTGTGTATGATAAGACAATACTGTATATAGGACACACTACTATACATAAGACACTACTGTATATGATAAGACAATACTGTATATAGGACACACTACTGTACATAAGACACTACTGTGTATGATAAGATAATACTGTATAAAGGACACACTACTGTACATAAGACACTACTGTGTATGATAAGACAATACTGTATATAGGACACTACTGTACATAAGACACTACTGTGTATGATAAGACAATACTGTATATAGGACACTACTGTGTAGGATAAGACAATACCGTATATAGGACACACTACTGTACATAAGACACTACTGTGTAGGATAAAACAATACCGTATATAGGACACACTACTGTATATAAGACACTACTGTGTAGGATAAGACAATACTGTATATAGGACACACTACTGTACATAAGACACTACTGTGTATGATCAGACAATACTGTATATAGGACACACTACTGTACATAAGACACTACTGTGTATGATAAGACAATACTGTATATAGGACACACTACTGTACATAAGACACTACTGTGTATGATCAGACAATACTGTATATAGGACACACTACTGTACATAAGACACTACTGTGTATGATAAGACAATACTGTATATAGGACACACTACTGTACATAAGACACTACTGTGTAGGATAAGACAATACCGTATATAGGACACACTACTGTATATAAGAAACTACTGTGTAGGATAAGACAATACTGTATATAGGACACACTACTGTACATAAGACACTACTGTGTATGATCAGACAATACTGTATATAGGACACACTACTGTACATAAGACACTACTGTGTATGATAAGACAATACTGTATATAGGACACACTACTGTACATAAGACACTACTGTGTATGATAAGACAATACTGTATATAGGACACACTACTGTACATAAGACACTACTGTGTATGATAAGACAATACTGTATATAGGACACTACTGTACATAAGACACTACTGTGTATGATAAGACAATACCGTATATAGGACACACTACTGTACATAAGACACTACTGTGTATGATACGACAATACTGTATATAGGACACACTACTGTACATAAGACACCACTGTCTATGATAAGACAATACTGTATATAGGACACACTACTGTAAATAAGACAATACTGTATATAGGACACACTACTGTACATAAGACAATACTGTATATAGGACACACTACTGTACATAAGACACTACTGTGTATGATAAGACAATACTGTATATAGGACACACTACTGTACATAAGACACTACTGTGTATTATAAGACAATACTGTATATAGGACACACTACTGTACATAAGACACTACTGTGTATGATAAGACAATACTGTATATAGGACACACTACTGTACATGAGACACTACTGTGTAGGATAAGACAATACTGTATATAGGACACACTACTGTACATAAGACACTACTGTGTATGATCAGACAATACCGTATATAGGACACACTACTGTACATAAGACACTACTGTGTACGATAAGACAATACTGTATATAGGACACACTACTGTACATAAGACACTACTGTGTACGATAAGACAATACTGTATATAGGACACACTACTGTACATAAGACACTACTGTGTACGATCAGACAATACCGTATATAGGACACACTACTGTACATAAGACACTACTGTGTACGATAAGACAATACCGTATATAGGACACACTACTGTACATAAGACACTACTGTGTACGATAAGACAATACTGTATATAGGACACACTACTGTACATAAGACACTACTGTGTACGATAAGACAATACTGTATATAGGACACACTACTGTACAAAAGACACTACTGTGTACGATAAGACAATACTGTATATAGGACACACTACTGTACATAAGACACTACTGTGTATGATCAGACAATACTGTATATAGGACACACTACTGTACATAAGACACTACTGTGTAGGATAAGACAATACTATATATAGGACACACTACTGTACATAAGACACTACTGTGTACGATAAGACAATACTGTATATAGGACACACTACTGTACATAAGACACTACTGTGTATGATCAGACAATACCGTATATAGGACACACTACTGTACATAAGACACTACTGTGTACGATAAGACAATACCGTATATAGGACACACTACTGTACATAAGACACTACTGTGTACGATAAGACAATACTGTATATAGGACACACTACTGTACATAAGACACTACTGTGTACGATAAGACAATACTGTATATAGGACACACTACTGTACAAAAGACACTACTGTGTACGATAAGACAATACTGTATATAGGACACACTACTGTACATAAGACACTACTGTGTATGATCAGACAATACTGTATATAGGACACACTACTGTACATAAGACACTACTGTGTATGATCAGACAATACTGTATATAGGACACACTACTGTGTATGATATGACAATACTGTATATAGGACACACTACTGTACATAAGACACTACTGTGTATGATATGAGAATACTGTATATAGGACACACTACTGTACATAAGACACTACTGTGTATGATAAGACAATACTGTATATAGGACACACTACTTTACATAAGACACTACTGTGTAGGATAAGACAATACTGTATATAGGACACACTACTGTACATAAGACACTACTGTGTATGATCAGACAATACTGTATATAGGACACACTACTGTACATAAGACACTACTGTGTAGGATAAGACAATACTGTATATAGGACACACTACTGTACATAAGACACTACTGTGTATGATCAGACAATACTGTATATAGGACACACTACTGTACATAAGACACTGCTGTACATAAGACAATACTGTATATAGGACACACTACTGTACATAAGACACTACTGTGTATGATCAGACGATACTGTATATAGGACACTACTGTACATAAGACACTAATGTGTATGATAAGACAATACTGTATATAGGACACTACTGTACATAAGACACTACTGTATATAGGACACACTACTGTACATAAGACAATACTGTATATAGGACACACTACTGTACATAAGACACTACTGTGTATGATAAGACAATACTGTATATAGGACACACTACTATACATAAGACACTACTGTATATGATAAGACAATACTGTATATAGGACACACTACTGTACATAAGACACTACTGTGTATGATAAGATAATACTGTATATAGGACACACTACTGTACATAAGACACTACTGTGTATGATAAGACAATACTGTATATAGGACACTACTGTACATAAGACACTACTGTGTATGATAAGACAATACTGTATATAGGACACTACTGTACATAAGACACTACTGTGTAGGATAAGACAATACCGTATATAGGACACACTACTGTACATAAGACACTGCTGTGTAGGATAAGACAATACTGTATATAGGACACACTACTGTATATAAGACACTACTGTGTAGGATAAGACAATACTGTATATAGGACACACTACTGTACATAAGACACTACTGTGTATGATCAGACAATACTGTATATAGGACACACTACTGTACATAAGACACTACTGTGTATGATCAGACAATACTGTATATAGGACACACTACTGTACATAAGACACTACTGTGTATGATCAGACAATACTGTATATAGGACACACTACTGTATATAAGACACTACTGTGTAGGATAAGACAATACTGTATATAGGACACACTACTGTACATAAGACACTACTGTGTATGATCAGACAATACTGTATATAGGACACACTACTGTACATAAGACACTACTGTGTATGATCAGACAATACTGTATATAGGACACACTACTGTACATAAGACACTACTGTGTATGATCAGACAATACTGTATATAGGACACACTACTGTACATAAGACACTACTGTGTAGGATAAGACAATACTATATATAGGACACACTACTGTACATAAGACACTACTGTGTATGATCAGACAATACAGTATATAGGACACACTACTGTACATAAGACACTACTGTGTATGATCAGACAATACTGTATATAGGTCACACTACTGTACATAAGACACTACTGTGTAGGATAAGACAATACTGTATATAGGACACACTACTGTACATAAGACACTACTGTGTAGGATCAGACAATACTGTATATAGGACACACTACTGTACATAAGACACTACTGTGTAGGAGAAGACAATACTGTATATAGGACACACTACTGTACATAAGACACTACTGTGTATGATAAGACAATACTGTATATAGGACACACTACTGTACATAAGACACTACTGTGTAGGATAAGACAATACTGTATATAGGACACACTACTGTACATAAGACACTACTGTGTATGATAAGACAATACTGTATATATGACACTACTGTACATAAGACACTACTGTGTATGATAAGACAATACTGTATATAGGACACATTACTGTACATAAGACACTACTGTGTATGATCAGACAATACTGTATATAGGACACACTACTGTACATAAGACACTACTGTGTATGATACGACAATACTGTATATAGGACACACTACTGTACATAAGACACTGCTGTGTATGATAAGACAATACTGTATATAGGACACACTACTGTACATAAGACACTACAGTGTATGATCAGACAATACTGTATATAGGACACACTACTGTACATAAGACACTGCTGTACATAAGACAATACTGTATATAGGACACACTACTGTACATAAGACACTACTGTGTATGATCAGACGATACTGTATATAGGACACTACTGTACATAAGACACTAATGTGTATGATAAGACAATACTGTATATAGGACACACTACTGTACATAAGACACTACTGTGTAGGATCAGACAATACTGTATATAGGACACACTACTGTACATAAGACACTACTGTGTATGATCAGACAATACTGTATATAGGACACACTACTGTACATAAGACACTACTGTGTATGATACGACAATACTGTATATAGGACACACTACTGTACATAAGCCACTACTGTGTACGATAAGACAATACCGTATATAGGACACACTACTGTACATAAGACACTGCTGTGTATGATAAGACAATACTGTATATAGGACACACTACTGTACATAAGACACTACTGTGTATGATCAGACAATACTGTATATAGGACACACTACTGTACATAAGACACTGCTGTACATAAGACAATACTGTATATAGGACACACTACTGTACATAAGACACTACTGTGTATGATCAGACGATACTCTATATTGGACACTACTGTACATAAGACACTAATGTGTATGATAAGACAATACTGTATATAGGACACTACTGTACATAAGACACTACTGTATATAGGACACACTACTGTACATAAGACAATACTGTATATAGGACACACTACTGTACATAAGACACTACTGTGTATGATAAGACAATACTGTATATAGGACACTACTGTAGATAAGACACTACTGTGTATGATCAGACAATACTGTATATAGGTCACACTACTGTACATATTACACTACTGTGTATGATAAGACAATACTGTATATAGGACACACTACTATACATAAGACACTACTGTATATGATAAGACAATACTGTATATAGGACACACTACTGTACATAAGACACTACTGTGTATGATAAGATAATACTGTATATAGGACACACTACTGTACATAAGACATTACTGTGTATGATAAGACAATACTGTATATAGGACACTACTGTACATAAGACACTACTGTATATAGGACACTACTGTACATAAGACACTACTGTGTAGGATAAGACAATACCGTATATAGGACACACTACTGTACATAAGACACTACTGTGTAGGATAAGACAATACTATATATAGGACACACTACTGTACATAAGACACTACTGTGTAGGATAAGACAATACTGTATATAGGACACACTACTGTACATAAGACACTACTGTGTATGATCAGACAATACCGTATATAGGACACACTACTGTACATAAGACACTACTGTGTACGATAAGACAATACCGTATATAGGACACACTACTGTACATAAGACACTACTGTGTACGATAAGACAATACTGTATATAGGACACACTACTGTACATAAGACACTACTGTGTACGATAAGACAATACTGTATATAGGACACACTACTGTACAAAAGACACTACTGTGTACGATAAGACAATACTGTATATAGGACACACTACTGTACATAAGACACTACTGTGTATGATCAGACAATACTGTATATAGGACACACTACTGTACATAAGACACTACTGTGTATGATCAGACAATACTGTATATAGGACACACTACTGTGTATGATATGACAATACTGTATATAGGACACACTACTGTACATAAGACACTACTGTGTATGATATGAGAATACTGTATATAGGACACACTACTGTACATAAGACACTACTGTGTATGATAAGACAATACTGTATATAGGACACACTACTTTACATAAGACACTACTGTGTAGGATAAGACAATACTGTATATAGGACACACTACTGTACATAAGACACTACTGTGTATGATCAGACAATACTGTATATAGGACACACTACTGTACATAAGACACTACTGTGTAGGATAAGACAATACTGTATATAGGACACACTACTGTACATAAGACACTACTGTGTATGATCAGACAATACTGTATATAGGACACACTACTGTACATAAGACACTGCTGTACATAAGACAATACTGTATATAGGACACACTACTGTACATAAGACACTACTGTGTATGATCAGACGATACTGTATATAGGACACTACTGTACATAAGACACTAATGTGTATGATAAGACAATACTGTATATAGGACACTACTGTACATAAGACACTACTGTATATAGGACACACTACTGTACATAAGACAATACTGTATATAGGACACACTACTGTACATAAGACACTACTGTGTATGATAAGACAATACTGTATATAGGACACACTACTATACATAAGACACTACTGTATATGATAAGACAATACTGTATATAGGACACACTACTGTACATAAGACACTACTGTGTATGATAAGATAATACTGTATATAGGACACACTACTGTACATAAGACACTACTGTGTATGATAAGACAATACTGTATATAGGACACTACTGTACATAAGACACTACTGTGTATGATAAGACAATACTGTATATAGGACACTACTGTACATAAGACACTACTGTGTAGGATAAGACAATACCGTATATAGGACACACTACTGTACATAAGACACTGCTGTGTAGGATAAGACAATACTGTATATAGGACACACTACTGTATATAAGACACTACTGTGTAGGATAAGACAATACTGTATATAGGACACACTACTGTACATAAGACACTACTGTGTATGATCAGACAATACTGTATATAGGACACACTACTGTACATAAGACACTACTGTGTATGATCAGACAATACTGTATATAGGACACACTACTGTACATAAGACACTACTGTGTATGATCAGACAATACTGTATATAGGACACACTACTGTATATAAGACACTACTGTGTAGGATAAGACAATACTGTATATAGGACACACTACTGTACATAAGACACTACTGTGTATGATCAGACAATACTGTATATAGGACACACTACTGTACATAAGACACTACTGTGTATGATCAGACAATACTGTATATAGGACACACTACTGTACATAAGACACTACTGTGTATGATCAGACAATACTGTATATAGGACACACTACTGTACATAAGACACTACTGTGTAGGATAAGACAATACTATATATAGGACACACTACTGTACATAAGACACTACTGTGTATGATCAGACAATACAGTATATAGGACACACTACTGTACATAAGACACTACTGTGTATGATCAGACAATACTGTATATAGGTCACACTACTGTACATAAGACACTACTGTGTAGGATAAGACAATACTGTATATAGGACACACTACTGTACATAAGACACTACTGTGTAGGATCAGACAATACTGTATATAGGACACACTACTGTACATAAGACACTACTGTGTAGGAGAAGACAATACTGTATATAGGACACACTACTGTACATAAGACACTACTGTGTATGATAAGACAATACTGTATATAGGACACACTACTGTACATAAGACACTACTGTGTAGGATAAGACAATACTGTATATAGGACACACTACTGTACATAAGACACTACTGTGTATGATAAGACAATACTGTATATATGACACTACTGTACATAAGACACTACTGTGTATGATAAGACAATACTGTATATAGGACACATTACTGTACATAAGACACTACTGTGTATGATCAGACAATACTGTATATAGGACACACTACTGTACATAAGACACTACTGTGTATGATACGACAATACTGTATATAGGACACACTACTGTACATAAGACACTGCTGTGTATGATAAGACAATACTGTATATAGGACACACTACTGTACATAAGACACTACAGTGTATGATCAGACAATACTGTATATAGGACACACTACTGTACATAAGACACTGCTGTACATAAGACAATACTGTATATAGGACACACTACTGTACATAAGACACTACTGTGTATGATCAGACGATACTGTATATAGGACACTACTGTACATAAGACACTAATGTGTATGATAAGACAATACTGTATATAGGACACACTACTGTACATAAGACACTACTGTGTAGGATCAGACAATACTGTATATAGGACACACTACTGTACATAAGACACTACTGTGTATGATCAGACAATACTGTATATAGGACACACTACTGTACATAAGACACTACTGTGTATGATACGACAATACTGTATATAGGACACACTACTGTACATAAGCCACTACTGTGTACGATAAGACAATACCGTATATAGGACACACTACTGTACATAAGACACTGCTGTGTATGATAAGACAATACTGTATATAGGACACACTACTGTACATAAGACACTACTGTGTATGATCAGACAATACTGTATATAGGACACACTACTGTACATAAGACACTGCTGTACATAAGACAATACTGTATATAGGACACACTACTGTACATAAGACACTACTGTGTATGATCAGACGATACTCTATATTGGACACTACTGTACATAAGACACTAATGTGTATGATAAGACAATACTGTATATAGGACACTACTGTACATAAGACACTACTGTATATAGGACACACTACTGTACATAAGACAATACTGTATATAGGACACACTACTGTACATAAGACACTACTGTGTATGATAAGACAATACTGTATATAGGACACTACTGTAGATAAGACACTACTGTGTATGATCAGACAATACTGTATATAGGTCACACTACTGTACATATTACACTACTGTGTATGATAAGACAATACTGTATATAGGACACACTACTATACATAAGACACTACTGTATATGATAAGACAATACTGTATATAGGACACACTACTGTACATAAGACACTACTGTGTATGATAAGATAATACTGTATATAGGACACACTACTGTACATAAGACATTACTGTGTATGATAAGACAATACTGTATATAGGACACTACTGTACATAAGACACTACTGTATATAGGACACTACTGTACATAAGACACTACTGTGTAGGATAAGACAATACCGTATATAGGACACACTACTGTACATAAGACACTACTGTGTAGGATAAGACAATACCGTATATAGGACACACTACTGTATATAAGACACTACTGTGTAGGATAAGACAATACTGTATATAGGACACACTACTGTACATAAGACACTACTGTGTATGATCAGACAATACTGTATATAGGACACACTACTGTACATAAGACACTACTGTGTATGATCAGACAATACTGTATATAGGACACACTACTGTACATAAGACACTACTGTGTATGATCAGACAATACTGTATATAGGACACACTACTGTACATAAGACACTACTGTGTAGGATAAGACAATACTATATATAGGACACACTACTGTACATAAGACACTACTGTGTATGATCAGACAATACTGTATATAGGTCACACTACTGTACATAAGACACTACTGTGTAGGATAAGACAATACTGTATATAGGACACACTACTGTACATAAGACACTACTGTGTAGGATCAGACAATACTGTATATAGGACACACTACTGTACATAAGACACTACTGTGTATGATCAGACAATACTGTATATAGGACACACTACTGTACATAAGACACTACTGTGTAGGATCAGACAATACTGTATATAGGACACACTACTGTACATAAGACACTACTGTGTAGGATCAGACAATACTGTATATAGGACACACTACTGTACATAAGACACTACTGTGTAGGATAAGACAATACCGTATATAGGACACACTACTGTATATAAGACACTACTGTGTAGGATAAGACAATACTGTATATAGGACACACTACTGTACATAAGACACTGCTGTGTAGGATACGACAATACTGTATATAGGACACACTACTGTACATAAGACACTACTGTGTAGGATAAGACAATACTGTATATAGGACACATTACTGTACATAAGACACTACTGTGTAGGATCAGACAATACTGTATATAGGACACACTACTGTACATAAGACACTACTGTGTAGGATCAGACAATACTGTATATAGGACACAATACTGTACATAAGACACTACTGTGTATGATACGACAATACTGTATATAGGACACACTACTGTACATAAGACACTACTGTGTATGATACGACAATACTGTATATAGGACACACTACTGTACATAAGACACTACTGTGTATGATACGACACTACTGTATATAGGACACACTACTGTACATAAGACACTACTGTGTACGATACGACAATACTGTATATAGGACACACTACTGTACATAAGACACTACTGTGTACGATAAGACAATACTGTATATAGGACACACTACTGTACATAAGACACTACTGTGTACGATAAGACAATACTGTATATTGGACACACTACTGTACATAAGACACTACTGTGTATGATAAGACAATACTGTATATATTAGACTACTGTAAATAATACACTACTGTGTATGATCAGACAATACTGTATATAGGACACACTACTGTACATAAGACACTACTGTGTATGATAAGACAATACCGTATATAGGACACACTACTGTACATAAGACACTACTGTGTATGATCAGACAATACTGTATATAGGACACACTACTGTACATAAGACACTACTGTGTACGATAAGACAATACTGTATATAGGACACACTACTGTACATAAGACACTACTGTGTATGATCAGACAATACTGTATATAGGACACACTACTGTACATAAGTCACTACTGTGTATGATCAGACAATACTGTATATAGGACACACTACTGTACATAAGACAATACTGTATATAGGACACACTACTGTACATAAGACACTACTGTGTATGATAAGACAATACTGTATATAGGACACTACTGTATATAAGACACTACTGTGTATGATCAGACAATACTGTATATAGGTCACACTACTGTACATATTACACTACTGTGTATGATAAGACAATACTGTATATAGGACACACTACTATACATAAGACACTACTGTATATGATAAGACAATACTGTATATAGGACACACTACTGTACATAAGACACTACTGTGTATGATAAGATAATACTGTATATAGGACACACTACTGTACATAAGACACTACTGTGTATGATAAGACAATATTGTATATAGGACACTACTGTACATAAGACACTACTGTATATAGGACACTACTGTACATAAGACACTACTGTGTAGGATAAGACAATACCGTATATAGGACACACTACTGTACATAAGACACTACTGTGTAGGATAAGACAATACCGTATATAGGACACACTACTGTATATAAGACACTACTGTGTAGGATAAGACAATACTGTATATAGGACACACTACTGTACATAAGACACTACTGTGTATGATCAGACAATACTGTATATAGGACACACTACTGTACATAAGACACTACTGTGTATGATCAGACAATACCGTATATAGGACACACTACTGTACATAAGACACTACTGTGTATGATCAGACAATACTGTATATAGGACATACTACTGTACATAAGACACTACTGTGTAGGATAAGACAATACTATATATAGGACACACTACTGTACATAAGACACTACTGTGTATGATCAGACAATACTGTATATAGGTCACACTACTGTACATAAGACACTACTGTGTAGGATAAGACAATACTGTATATAGGACACACTACTGTACATAAGACACTACTGTGTAGGATCAGACAATACTGTATATAGGACACACTACTGTACATAAGACACTACTGTGTATGATAAGACAATACTGTATATAGGACACACTACTGTACATAAGACACTACTGTGTAGGATAAGACAATACTGTATATAGGACACACTACTGTACATAAGACACTACTGTGTATGATAAGACAATACTGTATATATGACACTACTGTACATAAGACACTACTGTGTATGATAAGACAATACTGTATATAGGACACATTACTGTACATAAGACACTACTGTGTATGATCAGACAATACTGTATATAGGACACACTACTGTACATAAGACACTACTGTGTATGATACGACAATACTGTATATAGGACACACTACTGTACATAAGACACTACTGTGTAGGATCAGACAATACTGTATATAGGACACACTACTGTACATAAGACACTACTGTGTAGGATCAGACAATACTGTATATAGGACACACTACTGTACATAAGACACTACTGTGTAGGATCAGACAATACTGTATATAGGACACACTACTGTACATAAGACACTACTGTGTAGGATAAGACAATACCGTATATAGGACACACTACTGTATATAAGACACTACTGTGTAGGATAAGACAATACTGTATATAGGACACACTACTGTACATAAGACACTGCTGTGTAGGATACGACAATACTGTATATAGGACACACTACTGTACATATGACACTACTGTGTAGGATAAGACAATACTGTATATAGGACACACTACTGTACATAAGACACTACTGTGTACGATACGACAATACTGTATATAGGACACACTACTGTACATAAGACACTACTGTGTACGATAAGACAATACTGTATATAGGACACACTACTGTACATAAGACACTACTGTGTACGATAAGACAATACTGTATATTGGACACACTACTGTACATAAGACACTACTGTGTATGATAAGACAATACTGTATATATTAGACTACTGTAAATAATACACTACTGTGTATGATCAGACAATACTGTATATAGGACACACTACTGTACATAAGACACTACTGTGTATGATAAGACAATACCGTATATAGGACACACTACTGTACATAAGACACTACTGTGTATGATCAGACAATACTGTATATAGGACACACTACTGTACATAAGACACTACTGTGTACGATAAGACAATACTGTATATAGGACACACTACTGTACATAAGACACTACTGTGTATGATCAGACAATACTGTATATAGGACACACTACTGTACATAAGTCACTACTGTGTATGATCAGACAATACTGTATATAGGACACACTACTGTACATAAGACACTACTGTGTATGATATGACAATACTGTATATAGGACACACTACTGTACATAAGACACTACTGTGTATGATAAGACAATACTGTATATATGACACTACTGTACATAAGACACTACTGTGTAGGATCAGACAATACTGTATATAGGACACACTACTGTACATAAGACACTACTGTGTAGGATAAGACAATACTGTGTATAGGACACACTACTGTACATAAGACACTGCTGTGTAGGATACTACAATACTGTATATAGGACACACTACTGTACATAAGACACTACTGTGTAGGATCAGACAATACTGTATATAGGACACACTACTGTACATAAGACACTACTGTGTAGGATACGACAATACTGTATATAGGACACACTACTGTACATAAGACACTACTGTGTAGGATCAGACAATACTGTATATAGGACACACTACTGTACATAAGACACTACTGTGTAGGATCAGACAATACTGTATATAGGACACACTACTGTACATAAGACACTACTGTGTATGATACGACAATACTGTATATAGGACACACTACTGTACATTAGACACTACTGTGTATGATACGACAATACTGTATATAGGACACATTACTGTACATAAGACACTACTGTGTATGATACAACAATACTGTATATAGGACACACTACTGTACATAAGACACTACTGTGAACGATAAGACAATACTGTATATAGGACACACTACTGTACATAAGACACTACTGTGTACGATAAGACAATACTGTATATAGGACACACTACTGTACATAAGACACTACTGTGTACAATAAGACAATACTGTATATAGGACACACTACTGTACATAAGACAATACTGTATATAGGACACACTACTGTACATAAGACACTACTGTATATAGGACACACTACTGTACATAAGACACTACTGTGTACAATAAGACAATACTGTATATAGGACACACTACTGTACATAAGACACTACTGTATATAGGACACACTACTGTACATAAGACACTACTGTGTACGATCAGACAATACTGTATATAGGACACACTACTGTACATAAGACACTACTGTGTACGATCAGACAATACTGTATATAGGATACACTACTGTACATAAGACACTACTGTGTACGATCAGACAATACTGTATATAGGACACACTACTGTACATAAGACACTACTGTGTACGATCAGACAATACTGTATATAGGACACACTACTGTACATAAGTCACTACTGTGTACGATCAGACAATACTGTATATAGGACACACTACTGTACATAAGACACTACTGTGTACGATATGACAATACTGTATATAGGACACACTACTGTACATAAGACACTACTGTGTATGATCAGACAATACTGTATATAGGACACACTACTGTACATAAGACACTACTGTGTATGATACGACAATACTGTATATAGGACACACTACTGTACATAAGACACTACTGTGTATGATACGACAATACTGTATATAGGACACACTACTGTACATAAGACACTACTGTGTATGATACGACAATACTGTATATAGGACACACTACTGTACATAAGACACTACTGTGTATGATAAGACAATACTGTATATAGGACACACTACTGTACATAAGACACTACTGTGTATGATCAGACAATACTGTATATAGGACACACTACTGTACATAAGACACTACTGTGTATGATCAGACAATACTGTATATAGGACACACTACTGTACATAAGACACTACTGTTTATGATAATACAATACTGTATATAGGACACACTACTGTACATAAGACACTACTGTGTATGATCAGACCATACTGTATATAGGACACACTACTGTACATAAGACACTACTGTGTATGATAAGACAATACTGTATATAGGACACACTACTGTACATAAGACACTACTGTGTATGATAAGACAATACTGTATATAGGACACACTACTGTACATAAGACACTACTGTGTGATATGAGAATACTGTATATAGGACACACTACTGTACATAAGACACTACTGTGTATGATAATACAATACTGTATATAGGACACACTACTGTACATAAGACACTACTGTGTATGATCAGACAATACTGTATATAGGACACTACTGTACATAAGACACTACTGTGTATGATAAGACAATACTGTATATAGGACACACTACTGTACATAAGACACTGCTGTGTATGATAAGACAATACTGTATATAGGACACACTACTGTACATAAGACACTACTGTGTATGATCAGACCATACTGTATATAGGACACACTACTGTACATAAGACACTACTGTGTATGATAAGACAATACTGTATATAGGACACACTACTGTACATAAGACACTACTGTGTATGATAAGACAATACTGTATATAGGACACACTACTGTACATAAGACACTACTGTGTATGATCAGACAATACTGTATATAGGACACACTACTGTACATAAGTCACTACTGTGTATGATAAGACAATACTGTATATAGGACACACTACTGTACATAAGTCACTACTGTGTACGATAAGACAATACCGTATATAGGACACTACTGTACATAAGACACTGCTGTGTATGATCAGACAATACTGTATATAGGACACACTACTGTACATAAGACACTACTGTGTATGATATGAGAATACCGTATATAGGACACACTACTGTACATAAGACACTACTGTGTATGATAAGACAATACTGTATGTAGGACACACTACTGTACATAAGACACTACTGTGTATGATATGAGAATACTGTATATAGGACACACTACTGTACATAAGACACTACTGTGTATGATCAGACAATACCGTATATAGGACACACTACTGTACATAAGACACTACTGTGTATGATCAGACAATACTGTATGTAGGACACACTACTGTACATAAGACACTACTGTGTATGATATGAGAATACTGTATATAGGACACACTACTGTACATAAGACACTACTGTGTAGGATAAGACAATACTGTATATAGGACACACTACTGTACATAAGACACTACTGTGTAGGATACGACAATACTGTATATAGGACACTACTGTACATAAGACACTACTGTGTATGATCAGACAATACTGTATATAGGTCACACTACTGTACATATTACACTACTGTGTATGATAAGACAATACCGTATATAGGACACACTACTGTACATAAGACACTACTGTGTATGATAAGACAATACCGTATATAGGACACACTACTGTACATAAGACACTACTGTGTATGATAAGACAATACCGTATATAGGACACACTACTGTACATAAGACACTACTGTGTATGATCAGACAATACTGTATATAGGACACACTACTGTACATAAGACACTACTGTGTATGATCAGACAATACTGTATATAGGACACTACTGTACATAAGACACTACTGTGTATGATAAGACAATACCGTATATAGGACACACTACTGTACATAAGACACTACTGTGTATGATAAGACAATACCGTATATAGGACACACTACTGTACATAAGACACTACTGTGTATGATCAGACAATACTGTATATAGGACACACTACTGTACATAAGACACTACTGTGTATGATCAGACTACTGTATATAGGACACACTACTGTACATAAGACACTACTGTGTATTATCAGACAATACTGTATATAGGACACACTACTGTACATAAGACACTAATGTGTACGATACGACAATACTGTATATAGGACACACTACTGTACATAAGACACTACTGTGTACGATACGACAATACTGTATATAGGACACACTACTGTACATAAGACACTACTGTGTACGATACGACAATACTGTATATAGGACACACTACTGTACATAAGACACTATTGTGTATGATACGACAATTCTGTATATAGGACACACTACTGTACATAAGACACTACTGTGTATGATACGACAATACTGTATATAGGACACACTACTGTACATAAGACACTACTGTGTATGATACGACAATACTGTATATAGGACACACTACTGTACATAAGACACTACTGTGTACGATACGACAATACTGTATATAGGACACACTACTGTACATAAGACACTACTGTGTACGATAAGACAATACTGTATATAGGACACACTACTGTACATAAGACACTACTGTGTACGATAAGACAATACTGTATATAGGACACACTACTGTACATAAGACACTACTGTGTACGATAAGACAATACTGTATATAGTACACACTATTGTACAAAAGACACTACTGTGTACGATCAGACAATACTGTATATAGGACACACTACTGTACATAAGACACTACTGTGTACGATAAGACAATACTGTATATAGGACACACTACTGTACATAAGACACTACTGTGTATGATCAGACAATACTGTATATAGGACACACTACTGTACATAAGTCACTACTGTGTATGATCAGACAATACTGTATATAGGACACACTACTGTACATAAGACACTACTGTGTATGATACGACAATACTGTATATAGGACACACTACTGTACATAAGACACTACTGTGTATGATACGACAATACTGTATATAGGACACACTACTGTACATAAGACACTACTGTGTATGATCAGACAATACTGTATATAGGACACACTACTGTACATAAGACACTACTGTGTATGATAAGACAATACTGTATATAGGACACACTACTGTACATAAGACACTGCTGTGTATGATAAGACAATACTGTATATAGGACACACTACTGTACATAAGACACTGCTGTGTATGACAAGACAATACTGTATATAGGACACACTACTGTACATAAGACACTGCTGTGTATGATAAGACAATACTGTATATAGGACACACTACTGTACATAAGACACTACTGTGTATGATCAGACAATACTGTATATAGGACACACTACTGTACATAAGACACTGCTGTGTATGATAAGACAATACTGTATATAGGACACACTACTGTACATAAGACACTACTGTGCATGATCAGACAATACTGTATATAGGACACACTACTGTACATAAGACACTGCTGTACATAAGACAATACTGTATATAGGACACACTACTGTACATAAGACACTACTGTGTTTGATCAGACAATACTGTATATAGGACACACTACTGTACATAAGACACTACTGTGTATAGGACACACTACTGTACATAAGACAATACTGTATATAGGACACACTACTGTACATAAGACACTACTGTATATAGGACACACTACTGTACATAAGACAATACTGTATATAGGACACACTACTGTACATAAGACACTACTGTGTATGATCAGACAATACTGTATATAGGACACACTACTGTACATAAGACACTACTGTGTATGATAAGACAATACTGTATATAGGACACACTACTGTACATAAGACACTACTGTATATGATAAGACAATACTGTATATAGGACACACTATTGTACATAAGACACTACTGTGTATGATAAGATAATACTGTATATAGGACACACTACTGTACATAAGACACTGCTGTGTATGATCAGACAATACTGTATATAGGACACACTACTGTACATAAGACACTACTGTATATGATAAGACAATACTGTATATAGGACACTACTGTACATAAGACACTACTGTGTAGGATAAGACAATACCGTATATAGGACACACTACTGTACATAAGACACTACTGTGTAGGATCAGACAATACCGTATATAGGACACACTACTGTACATAAGACACTACTGTATATGATAAGACAATACTGTATATAGGACACACTACTGTACATAAGACACTACTGTGTATGATACGACAATACTGTATATAGGACACACTACTGTACATAAGACACTACTGTGTATGATACGACAATACTGTATATAGGACACACTACTGTACATAAGACACTACTGTGTATGATACGACAATACTGTCTATAGGACACACTACTGTACATAAGACACTACTGTGTACGATACGACAATACTGTATATAGGACACACTACTGTACATAAGACACTAATGTGTGCGATACGACAATACTGTATATAGGACACACTACTGTACATAAGACACTACTGTGTACGATACGACAATACTGTATATAGGATACACTACTGTACATAAGACACTACTGTGTACGATACGACAATACTGTATATAGGACACACTACTGTACATAAGACACTATTGTGTACGATACGACAATTCTGTATATAGGACACACTACTGTACATAAGACACTACTGTGTATGATACGACAATACTGTATATAGGACACACTACTGTACATAAGACACTACTGTGTATGATACGACAATACTGTATATAGGACACACTACTGTACATAAGACACTACTGTGTACGATACGACAATACTGTATATAGGACACACTACTGTACATAAGACACTACTGTGTACGATAAGACAATACTGTATATAGGACACACTACTGTACATAAGACACTACTGTGTACGATAAGACAATACTGTATATAGTACACACTATTGTACAAAAGACACTACTGTGTACGATCAGACAATACTGTATATAGGACACACTACTGTACATAAGACACTACTGTGTACGATAAGACAATACTGTATATAGGACACACTACTGTACATAAGACACTACTGTGTACGATAAGACAATACTGTATATAGGACACACTACTGTACATAAGACACTACTGTGTACGATCAGACAATACTGTATATAGGACACACTACTGTACATAAGTCACTACTGTGTATGATCAGACAATACTGTATATAGGACACACTACTGTACATAAGACACTACTGTGTATGATACGACAATACTGTATATAGGACACACTACTGTACATAAGACACTACTGTGTATGATCAGACAATACTGTATATAGGACACACTACTGTACATAAGACACTACTGTGTATGATCAGACAATACTGTATATAGGACACACTACTGTACATAAGACACTACTGTGTATGATCAGACAATACTGTATATAGGACACACTACTGTACATAAGACACTACTGTGTATGATAAGACAATACTGTATTTAGGACACACTACTGTACATAAGACAGTACTGTGTAGGATCAGACAATACTGTATATAGGACACACTACTGTACATAAGACACTGCTGTGCATGATCAGACAATACTGTATATAGGACACACTACTGTACATAAGACACTGCTGTGTATGATAAGACAATACTGTATATAGGACACACTACTGTACATAAGACACTGCTGTGTATGATAAGACAATACTGTATATAGGACACACTACTGTACATAAGACACTACTGTGTATGATCAGACAATACTGTATATAGGACACACTACTGTACATAAGACACTGCTGTGTATGATAAGACAATACTGTATATAGGACACACTACTGTACATAAGACACTACTGTGCATGATCAGACAATACTGTATATAGGACACACTACTGTACATAAGACACTGCTGTACATAAGACAATACTGTATATAGGACACACTACTGTACATAAGACACTACTGTGTTTGATCAGACAATACTGTATATAGGACACTACTGTACATAAGACACTACTGTATATAGGACACACTACTGTACATAAGACAATACTGTATATAGGACACACTACTGTACATAAGACACTACTGTGTATGATCAGACAATACTGTATATAGGTCACACTACTGTACATAAGACACTACTGTGTATGATAAGACAATACTGTATATAGGACACACTACTGTACATAAGACACTACTGTATATGATCAGACAATACTGTATATAGGACACACTACTGTACATAAGACACTACTCTGTATGATAAGATAATACTGTATATAGGACACACTACTGTACATAAGACACTACTCTGTATGATCAGACAATACTGTATATAGGACACACTACTGTACATAAGACACTACTGTGTATGAACAAACAATACTGTATATAGGTCACACTACTGTACATAAGACACTACTGTGTAGGATAAGACAATACTGTATATAGGACACACTACTGTACATAAGACACTCCTGTGTAGGATCAGACAATACTGTATATAGGACACACTACTGTACATAAGACACTACTGTGTAGGATAAGACAATACTGTATATAGGACACACTACTGTACATAAGACACTACTGTGTATGATAAGACAATACTGTATATATGATACTACTGTACATAAGACACTACTGTGTATGATAAGACAATACTGTATATAGGACACACTACTGTACATAAGACACTACTGTGTATGATACGACAATACTGTATATAGGACACACTACTGTACATAAGACATTACTGTGTATGATACGACAATACTGTATATAGGACACACTACTGTACATAAGACACTACTGTGTAGGATCAGACAATACTGTATATAGGACACACTACTGTACATCAGACACTACTGTGTAGAATAAGACAATACTGTATATAGGACACACTACTGTACATAAGACACTACTGTGTAGGATAAGACAATACTGTATATAGGACACACTACTGTACATAAGACACTACTGTGTAGGATAAGACAATACTGTATATAGGACACACTACTGTACATAAGACACTACTGTGTAGGATCAGACAATACTGTATATAGGACACACTACTGTACATAAGACACTGCTGTGTAGGATAAGACAATACTGTATATAGGACACACTACTGTACATAAGACACTGCTGTGTAGGATAAGACAATACTGTATATAGGACACACTACTGTACATAAGACACTGCTGTGTAGGATAAGACAATACTGTATATAGGACACACTACTGCACATAAGACACTGCTGTGTAGGATAAGACAATACTGTATATAGGACACACTACTGCACATAAGACACTACTGTGTAGGATAAGACAATACTGTATATAGGACACACTACTGCACATAAGACACTACTGTGTAGGATCAGACAATACTGTATATAGGACACACTACTGTACATAAGACACTACTGTGTAGGATCAGACAATACTGTATATAGGACACACTACTGTACATAAGACACTACTGTGTATGATACGACAATACTGTATATAGGACACACTACTGTACATAAGACACTACTGTGTATGATACGACAATACTGTATATAGGACACACTACTGTACACAAGACACTACTGTGTATGATACGACAATACTGTATATAGGACACACTACTGTACATAAGACACTACTGTGTAGGATAAGACAATACTGTATATAGGACACACTACTGTACATAAGACACTACTGTGTATGATCAGACAATACTGTATATAGGACACACTACTGTACATAAGACACTATTGTGTATGATCAGACAATACTATATATAGGACACACTACTGTACATAAGACACTACTGTGTATGATCAGACAATACTGTATATAGGACACACTACTGTACATAAGACACTACTGTGTATGATCAGACAATACTGTATATAGGTCACACTACTGTACATAAGACACTACTGTGTAGGATAAGACAATACTGTATATAGGACACACTACTGTACATAAGACACTACTGTGTAGGATCAGACAATACTGTATATAGGACACACTACTGTACATAAGACACTACTGTGTAGGATAAGACAATACTGTATATAGGACACACTACTGTACATAAGACACTACTGTGTATGATAAGACAATACTATATATATGATACTACTGTACATAAGACACTACTGTGTATGATAAGACAATACTGTATAGAGGACACACTACTGTACATAAGACACTACTGTGTATGATACGACAATACTGTATATAGGACACACTACTGTACATAAGACATTACTGTGTATGATACGACAATACTGTATATAGGACACACTACTGTACATAAGACACTACTGTGTAGGATCAGACAATACTGTATATAGGACAAACTACTGTACATAAGACACTACTGTGTAGGATAAGACAATACTGTATATAGGACACACTACTGTACATAAGACACTACTGTGTAGGATAAGACAATACTGTATATAGGACACACTACTGTACATAAGACACTACTGTGTACGATAAGACAATACTGTATATAGGACACACTACTGTACATAAGACACTACTGTGTATGATCAGACAATACTGTATATAGGACACACTACTGTACATAAGACACTACTGTGTAGGATAAGACAATACTATATATAGGACACACTACTGTACATAAGACACTACTGTGTACGATAAGACAATACTGTATATAGGACACACTACTGTACATAAGACACTACTGTGTATGATCAGACAATACCGTATATAGGACACACTACTGTACATAAGACACTACTGTGTACGATAAGACAATACCGTATATAGGACACACTACTGTACATAAGACACTACTGTGTACGATAAGACAATACTGTATATAGGACACACTACTGTACATAAGACACTACTGTGTACGATAAGACAATACTGTATATAGGACACACTACTGTACAAAAGACACTACTGTGTACGATAAGACAATACTGTATATAGGACACACTACTGTACATAAGACACTACTGTGTATGATCAGACAATACTGTATATAGGACACACTACTGTACATAAGACACTACTGTGTATGATCAGACAATACTGTATATAGGACACACTACTGTGTATGATATGACAATACTGTATATAGGACACACTACTGTACATAAGACACTACTGTGTATGATATGAGAATACTGTATATAGGACACACTACTGTACATAAGACACTACTGTGTATGATAAGACAATACTGTATATAGGACACACTACTTTACATAAGACACTACTGTGTAGGATAAGACAATACTGTATATAGGACACACTACTGTACATAAGACACTACTGTGTATGATCAGACAATACTGTATATAGGACACACTACTGTACATAAGACACTACTGTGTAGGATAAGACAATACTGTATATAGGACACACTACTGTACATAAGACACTACTGTGTATGATCAGACAATACTGTATATAGGACACACTACTGTACATAAGACACTGCTGTACATAAGACAATACTGTATATAGGACACACTACTGTACATAAGACACTACTGTGTATGATCAGACGATACTGTATATAGGACACTACTGTACATAAGACACTAATGTGTATGATAAGACAATACTGTATATAGGACACTACTGTACATAAGACACTACTGTATATAGGACACACTACTGTACATAAGACAATACTGTATATAGGACACACTACTGTACATAAGACACTACTGTGTATGATAAGACAATACTGTATATAGGACACACTACTATACATAAGACACTACTGTATATGATAAGACAATACTGTATATAGGACACACTACTGTACATAAGACACTACTGTGTATGATAAGATAATACTGTATATAGGACACACTACTGTACATAAGACACTACTGTGTATGATAAGACAATACTGTATATAGGACACTACTGTACATAAGACACTACTGTGTATGATAAGACAATACTGTATATAGGACACTACTGTACATAAGACACTACTGTGTAGGATAAGACAATACCGTATATAGGACACACTACTGTACATAAGACACTACTGTGTAGGATAAGACAATACTGTATATAGGACACACTACTGTATATAAGACACTACTGTGTAGGATAAGACAATACTGTATATAGGACACACTACTGTACATAAGACACTACTGTGTATGATCAGACAATACTGTATATAGGACACACTACTGTACATAAGACACTACTGTGTATGATCAGACAATACTGTATATAGGACACACTACTGTACATAAGACACTACTGTGTATGATCAGACAATACTGTATATAGGACACACTACTGTATATAAGACACTACTGTGTAGGATAAGACAATACTGTATATAGGACACACTACTGTACATAAGACACTACTGTGTATGATCAGACAATACTGTATATAGGACACACTACTGTACATAAGACACTACTGTGTATGATCAGACAATACTGTATATAGGACACACTACTGTACATAAGACACTACTGTGTATGATCAGACAATACTGTATATAGGACACACTACTGTACATAAGACACTACTGTGTAGGATAAGACAATACTATATATAGGACACACTACTGTACATAAGACACTACTGTGTATGATCAGACAATACAGTATATAGGACACACTACTGTACATAAGACACTACTGTGTATGATCAGACAATACTGTATATAGGTCACACTACTGTACATAAGACACTACTGTGTAGGATAAGACAATACTGTATATAGGACACACTACTGTACATAAGACACTACTGTGTAGGATCAGACAATACTGTATATAGGACACACTACTGTACATAAGACACTACTGTGTAGGAGAAGACAATACTGTATATAGAACACACTACTGTACATAAGACACTACTGTGTATGATAAGACAATACTGTATATAGGACACACTACTGTACATAAGACACTACTGTGTAGGATAAGACAATACTGTATATAGGACAGACTACTGTACATAAGACACTACTGTGTATGATAAGACAATACTGTATATATGACACTACTGTACATAAGACACTACTGTGTATGATAAGACAATACTGTATATAGGACACATTACTGTACATAAGACACTACTGTGTATGATCAGACAATACTGTATATAGGACACACTACTGTACATAAGACACTACTGTGTATGATACGACAATACTGTATATAGGACACACTACTGTACATAAGACACTGCTGTGTATGATAAGACAATACTGTATATAGGACACACTACTGTACATAAGACACTACAATGTATGATCAGACAATACTGTATATAGGACACACTACTGTACATAAGACACTGCTGTACATAAGACAATACTGTATATAGGACACACTACTGTACATAAGACACTACTGTGTATGATCAGACGATACTGTATATAGGACACTACTGTACATAAGACACTAATGTGTATGATAAGACAATACTGTATATAGGACACACTACTGTACATAAGACACTACTGTGTATGATCAGACAATACTGTATATAGGACACACTACTGTACATAAGACACTACTGTGTAGGATAAGACAATACTGTATATAGGACACACTACTGTACATAAGACACTACTGTGTATGATCAGACAATACTGTATATAGGACACACTACTGTACATAAGACACTGCTGTACATAAGACAATACTGTATATAGGACACACTACTGTACATAAGACACTACTGTGTATGATAAGATAATACTGTATATAGGACACACTACTGTACATAAGACACTACTGTGTATGATAAGACAATACTGTATATAGGACACTACTGTACATAAGACACTACTGTATATAGGACACACTACTGTACATAAGACAATACTGTATATAGGACACACTACTGTACATAAGACACTACTGTGTATGATAAGATAATACTGTATATAGGACACACTACTGTACATAAGACACTACTGTGTATGATAAGACAATACTGTATATAGGACACTACTGTACATAAGACACTACTGTGTATGATAAGACAATACTGTATATAGGACACTACTGTACATAAGACACTACTGTGTAGGATAAGACAATACCGTATATAGGACACACTACTGTACATAAGACACTACTGTGTAGGATAAGACAATACTGTATATAGGACACACTACTGTACATAAGACACTACTGTGTATGATCAGACAATACTGTATATAGGACACACTACTGTACATAAGACACTACTGTGTATGATCAGACAATACTGTATATAGGACACACTACTGTACATAAGACACTACTGTGTATGATCAGACAATACTGTATATAGGACACACTACTGTACATAAGACACTACTGTGTATGATCAGACAATACTGTATATAGGACACACTACTGTACATAAGACACTACTGTGTATGATCAGACAATACTGTATATAGGACACACTACTGTATATAAGACACTACTGTGTAGGATAAGACAATACTGTATATAGGACACACTACTGTACATAAGACACTACTGTGTATGATCATACAATACAGTATATAGGACACACTACTGTACATAAGACACTACTGTGTATGATCAGACAATACTGTATATAGGACACACTACTGTACATAAGACACTACTGTGTATGATCAGACAATACTGTATATAGGACACACTACTGTACATAAGACACTACTGTGTAGGATAAGACAATACTATATATAGGACACACTACTGTACATAAGACACTACTGTGTATGATCAGACAATACAGTATATAGGACACACTACTGTACATAAGACACTACTGTGTATGATCAGACAATACTGTATATAGGTCACACTACTGTACATAAGACACTACTGTGTAGGATAAGACAATACTGTATATAGGACACACTACTGTACATAAGACACTACTGTGTAGGATCAGACAATACTGTATATAGGACACACTACTGTACATAAGACACTACTGTGTAGGAGAAGACAATACTGTATATAGGACACACTACTGTACATAAGACACTACTGTGTATGATAAGACAATACTGTATATAGGACACACTACTGTACATAAGACACTACTGTGTAGGATAAGACAATACTGTATATAGGACACACTACTGTACATAAGACACTACTGTGTATGATAAGACAATACTGTATATATGACACTACTGTACATAAGACACTACTGTGTATGATAAGACAATACTGTATATAGGACACATTACTGTACATAAGACACTACTGTGTATGATCAGACAATACTGTATATAGGACACACTACTGTACATAAGACACTACTGTGTATGATACGACAATACTGTATATAGGACACACTACTGTACATAAGACACTGCTGTGTATGATAAGACAATACTGTATATAGGACACACTACTGTACATAAGACACTACAGTGTATGATCAGACAATACTGTATATAGGACACACTACTGTACATAAGACACTGCTGTACATAAGACAATACTGTATATAGGACACACTACTGTACATAAGACACTACTGTGTATGATCAGACGATACTGTATATAGGACACTACTGTACATAAGACACTAATGTGTATGATAAGACAATACTGTATATAGGACACACTACTGTACATAAGACACTACTGTGTAGGATCAGACAATACTGTATATAGTACACACTACTGTACATAAGACACTACTGTGTATGATCAGACAATACTGTATATAGGACACACTACTGTACATAAGACACTACTGTGTATGATACGACAATACTGTATATAGGACACACTACTGTACATAAGCCACTACTGTGTACGATAAGACAATACCGTATATAGGGCACACTACTGTACATAAGACACTGCTGTGTATGATAAGACAATACTGTATATAGGACACACTACTGTACATAAGACACTACTGTGTATGATCAGACAATACTGTATATAGGACACACTACTGTACATAAGACACTGCTGTACATAAGACAATACTGTATATAGGACACACTACTGTACATAAGACACTACTGTGTATGATCAGACGATACTCTATATTGGACACTACTGTACATAAGACACTAATGTGTATGATAAGACAATACTGTATATAGGACACTACTGTACATAAGACACTACTGTATATAGGACACACTACTGTACATAAGACAATACTGTATATAGGACACACTACTGTACATAAGACACTACTGTGTATGATAAGACAATACTGTATATAGGACACTACTGTAGATAAGACACTACTGTGTATGATCAGACAATACTGTATATAGGTCACACTACTGTACATATTACACTACTGTGTATGATAAGACAATACTGTATATAGGACACACTACTATACATAAGACACTACTGTATATGATAAGACAATACTGTATATAGGACACACTACTGTACATAAGACACTACTGTGTATGATAAGATAATACTGTATATAGGACACACTACTGTACATAAGACATTACTGTGTATGATAAGACAATACTGTATATAGGACACTACTGTACATAAGACACTACTGTATATAGGACACTACTGTACATAAGACACTACTGTGTAGGATAAGACAATACCGTATATAGGACACACTACTGTACATAAGACACTACTGTGTAGGATAAGACAATACCGTATATAGGACACACTACTGTATATAAGACACTACTGTGTAGGATAAGACAATACTGTATATAGGACACACTACTGTACATAAGACACTACTGTGTATGATCAGACAATACTGTATATAGGACACACTACTGTACATAAGACACTACTGTGTATGATCAGACAATACTGTATATAGGACACACTACTGTACATAAGACACTACTGTGTATGATCAGACAATACTGTATATAGGACACACTACTGTACATAAGACACTACTGTGTAGGATAAGACAATACTATATATAGGACACACTACTGTACATAAGACACTACTGTGTATGATCAGACAATACTGTATATAGGTCACACTACTGTACATAAGACACTACTGTGTAGGATAAGACAATACTGTATATAGGACACACTACTGTACATAAGACACTACTGTGTAGGATCAGACAATACTGTATATAGGACACACTACTGTACATAAGACACTACTGTGTAGGATAAGACAATACTGTATATAGGACACACTACTGTACATAAGACACTACTGTGTATGATAAGACAATACTGTATATAGGACACACTACTGTACATAAGACACTACTGTGTAGGATAAGACAATACTGTATATAGGACACACTACTGTACATAAGACACTACTGTGTATGATAAGACAATACTGTATATATGACACTACTGTACATAAGACACTACTGTGTATGATAAGACAATACTGTATATAGGACACATTACTGTACATAAGACACTACTGTGTATGATCAGACAATACTGTATATAGGACACACTACTGTACATAAGACACTACTGTGTATGATACGACAATACTGTATATAGGACACACTACTGTACATAAGACACTACTGTGTAGGATCAGACAATACTGTATATAGGACACACTACTGTACATAAGACACTACTGTGTAGGATCAGACAATACTGTATATAGGACACACTACTGTACATAAGACACTACTGTGTAGGATCAGACAATACTGTATATAGGACACACTACTGTACATAAGACACTACTGTGTAGGATAAGACAATACCGTATATAGGACACACTACTGTATATAAGACACTACTGTGTAGGATAAGACAATACTGTATATAGGACACACTACTGTACATAAGACACTGCTGTGTAGGATACGACAATACTGTATATAGGACACACTACTGTACATAAGACACTACTGTGTAGGATAAGACAATACTGTATATAGGACACATTACTGTACATAAGACACTACTGTGTAGGATCAGACAATACTGTATATAGGACACACTACTGTACATAAGACACTACTGTGTAGGATCAGACAATACTGTATATAGGACACAATACTGTACATAAGACACTACTGTGTATGATACGACAATACTGTATATAGGACACACTACTGTACATAAGACACTACTGTGTATGATACGACAATACTGTATATAGGACACACTACTGTACATAAGACACTACTGTGTATGATACGACACTACTGTATATAGGACACACTACTGTACATAAGACACTACTGTGTACGATACGACAATACTGTATATAGGACACACTACTGTACATAAGACACTACTGTGTACGATAAGACAATACTGTATATAGGACACACTACTGTACATAAGACACTACTGTGTACGATAAGACAATACTGTATATTGGACACACTACTGTACATAAGACACTACTGTGTATGATAAGACAATACTGTATATATTAGACTACTGTAAATAATACACTACTGTGTATGATCAGACAATACTGTATATAGGACACACTACTGTACATAAGACACTACTGTGTATGATAAGACAATACCGTATATAGGACACACTACTGTACATAAGACACTACTGTGTATGATCAGACAATACTGTATATAGGACACACTACTGTACATAAGACACTACTGTGTACGATAAGACAATACTGTATATAGGACACACTACTGTACATAAGACACTACTGTGTATGATCAGACAATACTGTATATAGGACACACTACTGTACATAAGTCACTACTGTGTATGATCAGACAATACTGTATATAGGACACACTACTGTACATAAGACAATACTGTATATAGGACACACTACTGTACATAAGACACTACTGTGTATGATAAGACAATACTGTATATAGGACACTACTGTATATAAGACACTACTGTGTATGATCAGACAATACTGTATATAGGTCACACTACTGTACATATTACACTACTGTGTATGATAAGACAATACTGTATATAGGACACACTACTATACATAAGACACTACTGTATATGATAAGACAATACTGTATATAGGACACACTACTGTACATAAGACACTACTGTGTATGATAAGATAATACTGTATATAGGACACACTACTGTACATAAGACACTACTGTGTATGATAAGACAATACTGTATATAGGACACTACTGTACATAAGACACTACTGTATATAGGACACTACTGTACATAAGACACTACTGTGTAGGATAAGACAATACCGTATATAGGACACACTACTGTACATAAGACACTACTGTGTAGGATAAGACAATACCGTATATAGGACACACTACTGTATATAAGACACTACTGTGTAGGATAAGACAATACTGTATATAGGACACACTACTGTACATAAGACACTACTGTGTATGATCAGACAATACTGTATATAGGACACACTACTGTACATAAGACACTACTGTGTATGATCAGACAATACTGTATATAGGACACACTACTGTACATAAGACACTACTGTGTATGATCAGACAATACTGTATATAGGACACACTACTGTACATAAGACACTACTGTGTAGGATAAGACAATACTATATATAGGACACACTACTGTACATAAGACACTACTGTGTATGATCAGACAATACTGTATATAGGTCACACTACTGTACATAAGACACTACTGTGTAGGATAAGACAATACTGTATATAGGACACACTACTGTACATAAGACACTACTGTGTAGGATCAGACAATACTGTATATAGGACACACTACTGTACATAAGACACTACTGTGTAGGATAAGACAATACTGTATATAGGACACACTACTGTACATAAGACACTACTGTGTATGATAAGACAATACTGTATATAGGACACACTACTGTACATAAGACACTACTGTGTAGGATAAGACAATACTGTATATAGGACACACTACTGTACATAAGACACTACTGTGTATGATAAGACAATACTGTATATATGACACTACTGTACATAAGACACTACTGTGTATGATAAGACAATACTGTATATAGGACACATTACTGTACATAAGACACTACTGTGTATGATCAGACAATACTGTATATAGGACACACTACTGTACATAAGACACTACTGTGTATGATACGACAATACTGTATATAGGACACACTACTGTACATAAGACACTACTGTGTAGGATCAGACAATACTGTATATAGGACACACTACTGTACATAAGACACTACTGTGTAGGATCAGACAATACTGTATATAGGACACACTACTGTACATAAGACACTACTGTGTAGGATCAGACAATACTGTATATAGGACACACTACTGTACATAAGACACTACTGTGTAGGATAAGACAATACCGTATATAGGACACACTACTGTATATAAGACACTACTGTGTAGGATAAGACAATACTGTATATAGGACACACTACTGTACATAAGACACTGCTGTGTAGGATACGACAATACTGTATATAGGACACACTACTGTACATATGACACTACTGTGTAGGATAAGACAATACTGTATATAGGACACACTACTGTACATAAGACACTACTGTGTACGATACGACAATACTGTATATAGGACACACTACTGTACATAAGACACTACTGTGTACGATAAGACAATACTGTATATAGGACACACTACTGTACATAAGACACTACTGTGTACGATAAGACAATACTGTATATTGGACACACTACTGTACATAAGACACTACTGTGTATGATAAGACAATACTGTATATATTAGACTACTGTAAATAATACACTACTGTGTATGATCAGACAATACTGTATATAGGACACACTACTGTACATAAGACACTACTGTGTATGATAAGACAATACCGTATATAGGACACACTACTGTACATAAGACACTACTGTGTATGATCAGACAATACTGTATATAGGACACACTACTGTACATAAGACACTACTGTGTACGATAAGACAATACTGTATATAGGACACACTACTGTACATAAGACACTACTGTGTATGATCAGACAATACTGTATATAGGACACACTACTGTACATAAGTCACTACTGTGTATGATCAGACAATACTGTATATAGGACACACTACTGTACATAAGACACTACTGTGTATGATATGACAATACTGTATATAGGACACACTACTGTACATAAGACACTACTGTGTATGATAAGACAATACTGTATATATGACACTACTGTACATAAGACACTACTGTGTAGGATCAGACAATACTGTATATAGGACACACGACTGTACATAAGACACTACTGTGTAGGATAAGACAATACTGTATATAGGACACACTACTGTACATAAGACACTGCTGTGTAGGATACTACAATACTGTATATAGGACACACTACTGTACATAAGACACTACTGTGTAGGATCAGACAATACTGTATATAGGACACACTACTGTACATAAGACACTACTGTGTAGGATACGACAATACTGTATATAGGACACACTACTGTACATAAGACACTACTGTGTAGGATCAGACAATACTGTATATAGGACACACTACTGTACATAAGACACTACTGTGTAGGATCAGACAATACTGTATATAGGACACACTACTGTACATAAGACACTACTGTGTATGATACGACAATACTGTATATAGGACACACTACTGTACATTAGACACTACTGTGTATGATACGACAATACTGTATATAGGACACATTACTGTACATAAGACACTACTGTGTATGATACAACAATACTGTATATAGGACACACTACTGTACATAAGACACTACTGTGAACGATAAGACAATACTGTATATAGGACACACTACTGTACATAAGACACTACTGTGTACGATAAGACAATACTGTATATAGGACACACTACTGTACATAAGACACTACTGTGTACAATAAGACAATACTGTATATAGGACACACTACTGTACATAAGACAATACTGTATATAGGACACACTACTGTACATAAGACACTACTGTATATAGGACACACTACTGTACATAAGACACTACTGTGTACAATAAGACAATACTGTATATAGGACACACTACTGTACATAAGACACTACTGTATATAGGACACACTACTGTACATAAGACACTACTGTGTACGATCAGACAATACTGTATATAGGACACACTACTGTACATAAGACACTACTGTGTACGATCAGACAATACTGTATATAGGATACACTACTGTACATAAGACACTACTGTGTACGATCAGACAATACTGTATATAGGACACACTACTGTACATAAGACACTACTGTGTACGATCAGACAATACTGTATATAGGACACACTACTGTACATAAGTCACTACTGTGTACGATCAGACAATACTGTATATAGGACACACTACTGTACATAAGACACTACTGTGTACGATATGACAATACTGTATATAGGACACACTACTGTACATAAGACACTACTGTGTATGATCAGACAATACTGTATATAGGACACACTACTGTACATAAGACACTACTGTGTATGATACGACAATACTGTATATAGGACACACTACTGTACATAAGACACTACTGTGTATGATACGACAATACTGTATATAGGACACACTACTGTACATAAGACACTACTGTGTATGATACGACAATACTGTATATAGGACACACTACTGTACATAAGACACTACTGTGTATGATAAGACAATACTGTATATAGGACACACTACTGTACATAAGACACTACTGTGTATGATCAGACAATACTGTATATAGGACACACTACTGTACATAAGACACTACTGTGTATGATCAGACAATACTGTATATAGGACACACTACTGTACATAAGACACTACTGTTTATGATAATACAATACTGTATATAGGACACACTACTGTACATAAGACACTACTGTGTATGATCAGACCATACTGTATATAGGACACACTACTGTACATAAGACACTACTGTGTATGATAAGACAATACTGTATATAGGACACACTACTGTACATAAGACACTACTGTGTATGATAAGACAATACTGTATATAGGACACACTACTGTACATAAGACACTACTGTGTGATATGAGAATACTGTATATAGGACACACTACTGTACATAAGACACTACTGTGTATGATAATACAATACTGTATATAGGACACACTACTGTACATAAGACACTACTGTGTATGATCAGACAATACTGTATATAGGACACTACTGTACATAAGACACTACTGTGTATGATAAGACAATACTGTATATAGGACACACTACTGTACATAAGACACTGCTGTGTATGATAAGACAATACTGTATATAGGACACACTACTGTACATAAGACACTACTGTGTATGATCAGACCATACTGTATATAGGACACACTACTGTACATAAGACACTACTATGTATGATAAGACAATACTGTATATAGGACACACTACTGTACATAAGACACTACTGTGTATGATAAGACAATACTGTATATAGGACACACTACTGTACATAAGACACTACTGTGTATGATCAGACAATACTGTATATAGGACACACTACTGTACATAAGTCACTACTGTGTATGATAAGACAATACTGTATATAGGACACACTACTGTACATAAGTCACTACTGTGTACGATAAGACAATACCGTATATAGGACACTACTGTACATAAGACACTGCTGTGTATGATCAGACAATACTGTATATAGGACACACTACTGTACATAAGACACTACTGTGTATGATATGAGAATACCGTATATAGGACACACTACTGTACATAAGACACTACTGTGTATGATAAGACAATACTGTATGTAGGACACACTACTGTACATAAGACACTACTGTGTATGATATGAGAATACTGTATATAGGACACACTACTGTACATAAGACACTACTGTGTATGATCAGACAATACCGTATATAGGACACACTACTGTACATAAGACACTACTGTGTATGATCAGACAATACTGTATGTAGGACACACTACTGTACATAAGACACTACTGTGTATGATATGAGAATACTGTATATAGGACACACTACTGTACATAAGACACTACTGTGTAGGATAAGACAATACTGTATATAGGACACACTACTGTACATAAGACACTACTGTGTAGGATACGACAATACTGTATATAGGACACTACTGTACATAAGACACTACTGTGTATGATCAGACAATACTGTATATAGGTCACACTACTGTACATATTACACTACTGTGTATGATAAGACAATACCGTATATAGGACACACTACTGTACATAAGACACTACTGTGTATGATAAGACAATACCGTATATAGGACACACTACTGTACATAAGACACTACTGTGTATGATAAGACAATACCGTATATAGGACACACTACTGTACATAAGACACTACTGTGTATGATAAGACAATACCGTATATAGGACACACTACTGTACATAAGACACTACTGTGTATGATCAGACAATACTGTATATAGGACACACTACTGTACATAAGACACTACTGTGTATGATCAGACAATACTGTATATAGGACACTACTGTACATAAGACACTACTGTGTATGATAAGACAATACCGTATATAGGACACACTACTGTACATAAGACACTACTGTGTATGATAAGACAATACCGTATATAGGACACACTACTGTACATAAGACACTACTGTGTATGATCAGACAATACTGTATATAGGACACACTACTGTACATAAGACACTACTGTGTATGATCAGACTACTGTATATAGGACACACTACTGTACATAAGACACTACTGTGTATGATCAGACAATACTGTATATAGGACACACTACTGTACATAAGACACTAATGTGTACGATACGACAATACTGTATATAGGACACACTACTGTACATAAGACACTACTGTGTACGATACGACAATACTGTATATAGGACACACTACTGTACATAAGACACTACTGTGTACGATACGACAATACTGTATATAGGACACACTACTGTACATAAGACACTATTGTGTATGATACGACAATTCTGTATATAGGACACACTACTGTACATAAGACACTACTGTGTATGATACGACAATACTGTATATAGGACACACTACTGTACATAAGACACTACTGTGTATGATACGACAATACTGTATATAGGACACACTACTGTACATAAGACACTACTGTGTACGATACGACAATACTGTATATAGGACACACTACTGTACATAAGACACTACTGTGTACGATAAGACAATACTGTATATAGGACACACTACTGTACATAAGACACTACTGTGTACGATAAGACAATACTGTATATAGGACACACTACTGTACATAAGACACTACTGTGTACGATAAGACAATACTGTATATAGTACACACTATTGTACAAAAGACACTACTGTGTACGATCAGACAATACTGTATATAGGACACACTACTGTACATAAGACACTACTGTGTACGATAAGACAATACTGTATATAGGACACACTACTGTACATAAGACACTACTGTGTATGATCAGACAATACTGTATATAGGACACACTACTGTACATAAGTCACTACTGTGTATGATCAGACAATACTGTATATAGGACACACTACTGTACATAAGACACTACTGTGTATGATACGACAATACTGTATATAGGACACACTACTGTACATAAGACACTACTGTGTATGATACGACAATACTGTATATAGGACACACTACTGTACATAAGACACTACTGTGTATGATCAGACAATACTGTATATAGGACACACTACTGTACATAAGACACTACTGTGTATGATAAGACAATACTGTATATAGGACACACTACTGTACATAAGACACTGCTGTGTATGATAAGACAATACTGTATATAGGACACACTACTGTACATAAGACACTGCTGTGTATGACAAGACAATACTGTATATAGGACACACTACTGTACATAAGACACTGCTGTGTATGATAAGACAATACTGTATATAGGACACACTACTGTACATAAGACACTACTGTGTATGATCAGACAATACTGTATATAGGACACACTACTGTACATAAGACACTGCTGTGTATGATAAGACAATACTGTATATAGGACACACTACTGTACATAAGACACTACTGTGCATGATCAGACAATACTGTATATAGGACACACTACTGTACATAAGACACTGCTGTACATAAGACAATACTGTATATAGGACACACTACTGTACATAAGACACTACTGTGTTTGATCAGACAATACTGTATATAGGACACTACTGTACATAAGACACTACTGTATATAGGACACACTACTGTACATAAGACAATACTGTATATAGGACACACTACTGTACATAAGACACTACTGTGTATGATCAGACAATACTGTATATAGGACACACTACTGTACATAAGACACTACTGTGTATGATAAGACAATACTGTATATAGGACACACTACTGTACATAAGACACTACTGTATATGATAAGACAATACTGTATATAGGACACACTACTGTACATAAGACACTACTGTGTATGATAAGATAATACTGTATATAGGACACACTACTGTACATAAGACACTGCTGTGTATGATCAGACAATACTGTATATAGGACACACTACTGTACATAAGACACTACTGTATATGATAAGACAATACTGTATATAGGACACTACTGTACATAAGACACTACTGTGTAGGATAAGACAATACCGTATATAGGACACACTACTGTACATAAGACACTACTGTGTAGGATAAGACAATACCGTATATAGGACACACTACTGTACATAAGACACTACTGTGTAGGATCAGACAATACCGTATATAGGACACACTACTGTACATAAGACACTACTGTATATGATAAGACAATACTGTATATAGGACACACTACTGTACATAAGACACTACTGTGTATGATACGACAATACTGTATATAGGACACACTACTGTACATAAGACACTACTGTGTATGATACGACAATACTGTATATAGGACACACTACTGTACATAAGACACTACTGTGTATGATACGACAATACTGTCTATAGGACACACTACTGTACATAAGACACTACTGTGTACGATACGACAATACTGTATATAGGACACACTACTGTACATAAGACACTAATGTGTACGATACGACAATACTGTATATAGGACACACTACTGTACATAAGACACTACTGTGTACGATAAGACAATACTGTATATAGGACACACTACTGTACATAAGACACTACTGTGTACGATAAGACAATACTGTATATAGTACACACTATTGTACAAAAGACACTACTGTGTACGATCAGACAATACTGTATATAGGACACACTACTGTACATAAGACACTACTGTGTACGATAAGACAATACTGTATATAGGACACACTACTGTACATAAGACACTACTGTGTACGATAAGACAATACTGTATATAGGACACACTACTGTACATAAGACACTACTGTGTACGATCAGACAATACTGTATATAGGACACACTACTGTACATAAGTCACTACTGTGTATGATCAGACAATACTGTATATAGGACACACTACTGTACATAAGACACTACTGTGTATGATACGACAATACTGTATATAGGACACACTACTGTACATAAGACACTACTGTGTATGATCAGACAATACTGTATATAGGACACACTACTGTACATAAGACACTACTGTGTATGATCAGACAATACTGTATATAGGACACACTACTGTACATAAGACACTACTGTGTATGATCAGACAATACTGTATATAGGACACACTACTGTACATAAGACACTACTGTGTATGATAAGACAATACTGTATTTAGGACACACTACTGTACATAAGACAGTACTGTGTAGGATCAGACAATACTGTATATAGGACACACTACTGTACATAAGACACTGCTGTGCATGATCAGACAATACTGTATATAGGACACACTACTGTACATAAGACACTGCTGTGTATGATAAGACAATACTGTATATAGGACACACTACTGTACATAAGACACTACTGTGTATGACAAGACAATACTGTATATAGGACACACTACTGTACATAAGACACTGCTGTGTATGATAAGACAATACTGTATATAGGACACACTACTGTACATAAGACACTACTGTGTATGATCAGACAATACTGTATATAGGACACACTACTGTACATAAGACACTGCTGTGTATGATAAGACAATACTGTATATAGGACACACTACTGTACATAAGACACTACTGTGCATGATCAGACAATACTGTATATAGGACACACTACTGTACATAAGACACTGCTGTACATAAGACAATACTGTATATAGGACACACTACTGTACATAAGACACTACTGTGTTTGATCAGACAATACTGTATATAGGACACTACTGTACATAAGACACTACTGTATATAGGACACACTACTGTACATAAGACAATACTGTATATAGGACACACTACTGTACATAAGACACTACTGTGTATGATCAGACAATACTGTATATAGGACACACTACTGTACATAAGACACTACTGTATATGATAAGACAATACTGTATATAGGACACACTACTGTACATAAGACACTACTCTGTATGATAAGATAATACTGTATATAGGACACACTACTGTACATAAGACACTACTCTGTATGATCAGACAATACTGTATATAGGACACACTACTGTACATAAGACACTACTGTGTATGATCAAACAATACTGTATATAGGTCACACTACTGTACATAAGACACTACTGTGTAGGATAAGACAATACTGTATATAGGACACACTACTGTACATAAGACACTCCTGTGTAGGATCAGACAATACTGTATATAGGACACACTACTGTACATAAGACACTACTGTGTAGGATAAGACAATACTGTATATAGGACACACTACTGTACATAAGACACTACTGTGTATGATAAGACAATACTGTATATATGATACTACTGTACATAAGACACTACTGTGTATGATAAGACAATACTGTATATAGGACACACTACTGTACATAAGACACTACTGTGTATGATACGACAATACTGTATATAGGACACACTACTGTACATAAGACATTACTGTGTATGATACGACAATACTGTATATAGGACACACTACTGTACATAAGACACTACTGTGTAGGATCAGACAATACTGTATATAGGACACACTACTGTACATCAGACACTACTGTGTAGAATAAGACAATACTGTATATAGGACACACTACTGTACATAAGACACTACTGTGTAGGATAAGACAATACTGTATATAGGACACACTACTGTACATAAGACACTACTGTGTAGGATAAGACAATACTGTATATAGGACACACTACTGTACATAAGACACTACTGTGTAGGATCAGACAATACTGTATATAGGACACACTACTGTACATAAGACACTGCTGTGTAGGATAAGACAATACTGTATATAGGACACACTACTGTACATAAGACACTGCTGTGTAGGATAAGACAATACTGTATATAGGACACACTACTGTACATAAGACACTGCTGTGTAGGATAAGACAATACTGTATATAGGACACACTACTGCACATAAGACACTGCTGTGTAGGATAAGACAATACTGTATATAGGACACACTACTGCACATAAGACACTACTGTGTAGGATAAGACAATACTGTATATAGGACACACTACTGCACATAAGACACTACTGTGTAGGATCAGACAATACTGTATATAGGACACACTACTGTACATAAGACACTACTGTGTAGGATCAGACAATACTGTATATAGGACACACTACTGTACATAAGACACTACTGTGTATGATACGACAATACTGTATATAGGACACACTACTGTACATAAGACACTACTGTGTATGATACGACAATACTGTATATAGGACACACTACTGTACATAAGACACTACTGTGTATGATACGACAATACTGTATATAGGACACACTACTGTACATAAGACACTACTGTGTAGGATAAGACAATACTGTATATAGGACACACTACTGTACATAAGACACTACTGTGTATGATCAGACAATACTGTATATAGGACACACTACTGTACATAAGACACTATTGTGTATGATCAGACAATACTATATATAGGACACACTACTGTACATAAGACACTACTGTGTATGATCAGACAATACTGTATATAGGACACACTACTGTACATAAGACACTACTGTGTATGATCAGACAATACTGTATATAGGTCACACTACTGTACATAAGACACTACTGTGTAGGATAAGACAATACTGTGTATATAGGACACACTACTGTACATAAGACACTACTGTGTAGGATCAGACAATACTGTATATAGGACACACTACTGTACATAAGACACTACTGTGTAGGATAAGACAATACTGTATATAGGACACACTACTGTACATAAGACACTACTGTGTATGATAAGACAATACTGTATATATGATACTACTGTACATAAGACACTACTGTGTATGATAAGACAATACTGTATAGAGGACACACTACTGTACATAAGACACTACTGTGTATGATACGACAATACTGTATATAGGACACACTACTGTACATAAGACATTACTGTGTATGATACGACAATACTGTATATAGGACACACTACTGTACATAAGACACTACTGTGTAGGATAAGACAATACTGTATATAGGACACACTACTGTACATAAGACACTACTGTGTAGGATAAGACAATACTGTATATAGGTAACACTACTGTACATAAGACACTACTGTGTAGGATCAGACAATACTGTATATAGGACACACTACTGTACATAAGACACTACTGTGTAGGATCAGACAATACTGTATATAGAACACACTACTGTACATAAGACACTACTGTGTAGGATAAGACAATACTGTATATAGGACACACTACTGTACATAAGACACTACTGTGTAGGATAAGACAATACTGTATATAGGACACACTACTGTACATAAGACACTGCTGTGTAGGATAAGACAATACTGTATATAGGACACACTACTGCACATAAGACACTGCTGTGTAGGATACGACAATACTGTATATAGGATACACTACTGTACATAAGACACTACTGTGTAGGATAAGACAATACTGTATATAGGACACACTACTGTACATAAGACACTACTGCGTAGGATAAGACAATACTATATATAGGACACACTACTGTACATAAGACACTGCTGTGTATGATCAGACAATACTGTATATAGGACACACTACTGTACATAAGACACTACTGTGTATGATAAGACAATACTGTATATAGGACACACTACTGTACATAAGACACTTCTGTGTATGATCAGACAATACTGTATATAGGACACACTACTGTACATAAGACACTACTGTGTATGATAAGACAATACTGTATATAGGACACACTACTGTACATAAGACACTACTGTATATGATAAGACAATACTGTATATAGGACACACTACTGTACATAAGACACTACTGTGTATGATAAGATAATACTGTATATAGGACACACTACTGTACATAAGACACTACTGTGTATGATAAGACAATACTGTATATAGGACACACTACTGTACATAAGACACTACTGTGTAGGATAAGACAATACTGTATATAGGACACACTACTGTACATAAGACACTACTGTGTAGGATAAGACAATACTGTATATAGGACACACTACTGTACATAAGACACTACTGTGTATGATCAGACAATACTGTATATAGGACACACTACTGTACATAAGACACTGCTGTGTATGATAAGACAATACTGTATATAGGACACACTACTGTACATAAGACACTACTGTGCATGATCAGACAATACTGTATATAGGACACACTACTGTACATAAGACACTGCTGTACATAAGACAATACTGTATATAGGACACACTACTGTACATAAGACACTACTGTGTTTGATCAGACAATACTGTATATAGGACACTACTGTACATAAGACACTACTGTATATAGGACACACTACTGTACATAAGACAATACTGTATATAGGACACACTACTGTACATAAGACACTACTGTGTATGATCAGACAATACTGTATATAGGACACACTACTGTACATAAGACACTACTGTGTATGATAAGACAATACTGTATATAGGACACACTACTGTACATAAGACACTACTGTATATGATAAGACAATACTGTATATAGGACACACTACTGTACATAAGACACTACTGTGTATGATAAGATAATACTGTATATAGGACACACTACTGTACATAAGACACTGCTGTGTATGATCAGACAATACTGTATATAGGACACACTACTGTACATAAGACACTACTGTATATGATAAGACAATACTGTATATAGGACACTACTGTACATAAGACACTACTGTGTAGGATAAGACAATACCGTATATAGGACACACTACTGTACATAAGACACTACTGTGTAGGATAAGACAATACCGTATATAGGACACACTACTGTACATAAGACACTACTGTGTAGGATCAGACAATACCGTATATAGGACACACTACTGTACATAAGACACTACTGTATATGATAAGACAATACTGTATATAGGACACACTACTGTACATAAGACACTACTGTGTATGATACGACAATACTGTATATAGGACACACTACTGTACATAAGACACTACTGTGTATGATACGACAATACTGTATATAGGACACACTACTGTACATAAGACACTACTGTGTATGATACGACAATACTGTCTATAGGACACACTACTGTACATAAGACACTACTGTGTACGATACGACAATACTGTATATAGGACACACTACTGTACATAAGACACTAATGTGTACGATACGACAATACTGTATATAGGACACACTACTGTACATAAGACACTACTGTGTACGATAAGACAATACTGTATATAGGACACACTACTGTACATAAGACACTACTGTGTACGATAAGACAATACTGTATATAGTACACACTATTGTACAAAAGACACTACTGTGTACGATCAGACAATACTGTATATAGGACACACTACTGTACATAAGACACTACTGTGTACGATAAGACAATACTGTATATAGGACACACTACTGTACATAAGACACTACTGTGTACGATAAGACAATACTGTATATAGGACACACTACTGTACATAAGACACTACTGTGTACGATCAGACAATACTGTATATAGGACACACTACTGTACATAAGTCACTACTGTGTATGATCAGACAATACTGTATATAGGACACACTACTGTACATAAGACACTACTGTGTATGATACGACAATACTGTATATAGGACACACTACTGTACATAAGACACTACTGTGTATGATCAGACAATACTGTATATAGGACACACTACTGTACATAAGACACTACTGTGTATGATCAGACAATACTGTATATAGGACACACTACTGTACATAAGACACTACTGTGTATGATCAGACAATACTGTATATAGGACACACTACTGTACATAAGACACTACTGTGTATGATAAGACAATACTGTATTTAGGACACACTACTGTACATAAGACAGTACTGTGTAGGATCAGACAATACTGTATATAGGACACACTACTGTACATAAGACACTGCTGTGCATGATCAGACAATACTGTATATAGGACACACTACTGTACATAAGACACTGCTGTGTATGATAAGACAATACTGTATATAGGACACACTACTGTACATAAGACACTACTGTGTATGACAAGACAATACTGTATATAGGACACACTACTGTACATAAGACACTGCTGTGTATGATAAGACAATACTGTATATAGGACACACTACTGTACATAAGACACTACTGTGTATGATCAGACAATACTGTATATAGGACACACTACTGTACATAAGACACTGCTGTGTATGATAAGACAATACTGTATATAGGACACACTACTGTACATAAGACACTACTGTGCATGATCAGACAATACTGTATATAGGACACACTACTGTACATAAGACACTGCTGTACATAAGACAATACTGTATATAGGACACACTACTGTACATAAGACACTACTGTGTTTGATCAGACAATACTGTATATAGGACACTACTGTACATAAGACACTACTGTATATAGGACACACTACTGTACATAAGACAATACTGTATATAGGACACACTACTGTACATAAGACACTACTGTGTATGATCAGACAATACTGTATATAGGACACACTACTGTACATAAGACACTACTGTATATGATAAGACAATACTGTATATAGGACACACTACTGTACATAAGACACTACTCTGTATGATAAGATAATACTGTATATAGGACACACTACTGTACATAAGACACTACTCTGTATGATCAGACAATACTGTATATAGGACACACTACTGTACATAAGACACTACTGTGTATGATCAAACAATACTGTATATAGGTCACACTACTGTACATAAGACACTACTGTGTAGGATAAGACAATACTGTATATAGGACACACTACTGTACATAAGACACTCCTGTGTAGGATCAGACAATACTGTATATAGGACACACTACTGTACATAAGACACTACTGTGTAGGATAAGACAATACTGTATATAGGACACACTACTGTACATAAGACACTACTGTGTATGATAAGACAATACTGTATATATGATACTACTGTACATAAGACACTACTGTGTATGATAAGACAATACTGTATATAGGACACACTACTGTACATAAGACACTACTGTGTATGATACGACAATACTGTATATAGGACACACTACTGTACATAAGACATTACTGTGTATGATACGACAATACTGTATATAGGACACACTACTGTACATAAGACACTACTGTGTAGGATCAGACAATACTGTATATAGGACACACTACTGTACATCAGACACTACTGTGTAGAATAAGACAATACTGTATATAGGACACACTACTGTACATAAGACACTACTGTGTAGGATAAGACAATACTGTATATAGGACACACTACTGTACATAAGACACTACTGTGTAGGATAAGACAATACTGTATATAGGACACACTACTGTACATAAGACACTACTGTGTAGGATCAGACAATACTGTATATAGGACACACTACTGTACATAAGACACTGCTGTGTAGGATAAGACAATACTGTATATAGGACACACTACTGTACATAAGACACTGCTGTGTAGGATAAGACAATACTGTATATAGGACACACTACTGTACATAAGACACTGCTGTGTAGGATAAGACAATACTGTATATAGGACACACTACTGCACATAAGACACTGCTGTGTAGGATAAGACAATACTGTATATAGGACACACTACTGCACATAAGACACTACTGTGTAGGATAAGACAATACTGTATATAGGACACACTACTGCACATAAGACACTACTGTGTAGGATCAGACAATACTGTATATAGGACACACTACTGTACATAAGACACTACTGTGTAGGATCAGACAATACTGTATATAGGACACACTACTGTACATAAGACACTACTGTGTATGATACGACAATACTGTATATAGGACACACTACTGTACATAAGACACTACTGTGTATGATACGACAATACTGTATATAGGACACACTACTGTACATAAGACACTACTGTGTATGATACGACAATACTGTATATAGGACACACTACTGTACATAAGACACTACTGTGTAGGATAAGACAATACTGTATATAGGACACACTACTGTACATAAGACACTACTGTGTATGATCAGACAATACTGTATATAGGACACACTACTGTACATAAGACACTATTGTGTATGATCAGACAATACTATATATAGGACACACTACTGTACATAAGACACTACTGTGTATGATCAGACAATACTGTATATAGGACACACTACTGTACATAAGACACTACTGTGTATGATCAGACAATACTGTATATAGGTCACACTACTGTACATAAGACACTACTGTGTAGGATAAGACAATACTGTGTATATAGGACACACTACTGTACATAAGACACTACTGTGTAGGATCAGACAATACTGTATATAGGACACACTACTGTACATAAGACACTACTGTGTAGGATAAGACAATACTGTATATAGGACACACTACTGTACATAAGACACTACTGTGTATGATAAGACAATACTGTATATATGATACTACTGTACATAAGACACTACTGTGTATGATAAGACAATACTGTATAGAGGACACACTACTGTACATAAGACACTACTGTGTATGATACGACAATACTGTATATAGGACACACTACTGTACATAAGACATTACTGTGTATGATACGACAATACTGTATATAGGACACACTACTGTACATAAGACACTACTGTGTAGGATAAGACAATACTGTATATAGGACACACTACTGTACATAAGACACTACTGTGTAGGATAAGACAATACTGTATATAGGTAACACTACTGTACATAAGACACTACTGTGTAGGATCAGACAATACTGTATATAGGACACACTACTGTACATAAGACACTACTGTGTAGGATCAGACAATACTGTATATAGAACACACTACTGTACATAAGACACTACTGTGTAGGATAAGACAATACTGTATATAGGACACACTACTGTACATAAGACACTACTGTGTAGGATAAGACAATACTGTATATAGGACACACTACTGTACATAAGACACTGCTGTGTAGGATAAGACAATACTGTATATAGGACACACTACTGCACATAAGACACTGCTGTGTAGGATACGACAATACTGTATATAGGATACACTACTGTACATAAGACACTACTGTGTAGGATAAGACAATACTGTATATAGGACACACTACTGTACATAAGACACTACTGCGTAGGATAAGACAATACTATATATAGGACACACTACTGTACATAAGACACTGCTGTGTATGATCAGACAATACTGTATATAGGACACACTACTGTACATAAGACACTACTGTGTATGATAAGACAATACTGTATATAGGACACACTACTGTACATAAGACACTTCTGTGTATGATCAGACAATACTGTATATAGGACACACTACTGTACATAAGACACTACTGTGTATGATAAGACAATACTGTATATAGGACACACTACTGTACATAAGACACTACTGTATATGATAAGACAATACTGTATATAGGACACACTACTGTACATAAGACACTACTGTGTATGATAAGATAATACTGTATATAGGACACACTACTGTACATAAGACACTACTGTGTATGATAAGACAATACTGTATATAGGACACACTACTGTACATAAGACACTACTGTGTAGGATAAGACAATACTGTATATAGGACACACTACTGTACATAAGACACTACTGTGTAGGATAAGACAATACTGTATATAGGACACACTACTGTACATAAGACACTACTGTGTAGGATAAGACAATACTGTATATAGGTAACACTACTGTACATAAGACACTACTGTGTAGGATCAGACAATACTGTATATAGGACACACTACTGTACATAAGACACTACTGTGTAGGATCAGACAATACTGTATATAGGACACACTACTGTACATAAGACACTACTGTGTAGGATAAGACAATACTGTATATAGGACACACTACTGTACATAAGACACTACTGTGTAGGATAAGACAATACTGTATATAGGACACACTACTGTACATAAGACACTGCTGTGTAGGATAAGACAATACTGTATATAGGACACACTACTGCACATAAGACACTGCTGTGTAGGATACGACAATACTGTATATAGGATACACTACTGTACATAAGACACTACTGTGTAGGATCAGACAATACTGTATATAGGACACACTACTGTACATAAGACACTACTGCGTAGGATAAGACAATACTATATATAGGACACACTACTGTACATAAGACACTGCTGTGTATGATCAGACAATACTGTATATAGGACACACTACTGTACATAAGACACTACTGTGTATGATAAGACAATACTGTATATAGTACACACTACTGTACATAAGACACTTCTGTGTATGATCAGACAATACTGTATATAGGACACACTACTGTACATAAGACACTACTGTGTATGATAAGACAATACTGTATATAGGACACACTACTGTACATAAGACACTACTGTATATGATAAGACAATACTGTATATAGGACACACTACTGTACATAAGACACTACTGTGTATGATAAGATAATACTGTATATAGGACACACTACTGTACATAAGACACTACTGTGTATGATAAGACAATACTGTATATAGGACACTACTGTACATAAGACACTACTGTGTATGATAAGACAATACTGTATATAGGACACTACTGTACATAAGACACTACTGTGTATGATAAGACAATACCGTATATAGGACACACTACTGTACATAAGACACTACTGTACATAAGACACTACTGTACATAAGACACTACTGTGTATGATAAGACAATACCGTATATAGGACACACTACTGTACATAAAACACTACTGTGTAGGATCAGACAATACTGTATATAGGACACACTACTGTACATAAGACACTACTGTGTAGGATCAGACAATACTGTATATAGGACACACTACTGTACATAAGACACTACTGTGTAGGATAAGACAATACTGTATATAGGACACACTACTGTACATAAGACACTACTGTGTAGGATAAGACAATACTGTATATAGGACACACTACTGTACATAAGACACTGCTGTGTAGGATAAGACAATACTGTATATAGGACACACTACTGCACATAAGACACTGCTGTGTAGGATACGACAATACTGTATATAGGATACACTACTGTACATAAGACACTACTGTGTAGGATCAGACAATACTGTATATAGGACACACTACTGTACATAAGACACTACTGCGTAGGATAAGACAATACTATATATAGGACACACTACTGTACATAAGACACTGCTGTGTATGATCAGACAATACTGTATATAGGACACACTACTGTACATAAGACACTACTGTGTATGATAAGACAATACTGTATATAGGACACACTACTGTACATAAGACACTTCTGTGTATGATCAGACAATACTGTATATAGGACACACTACTGTACATAAGACACTACTGTGTATGATAAGACAATACTGTATATAGGACACACTACTGTACATAAGACACTACTGTATATGATAAGACAATACTGTATATAGGACACACTACTGTACATAAGACACTACTGTGTATGATAAGATAATACTGTATATAGGACACACTACTGTACATAAGACACTACTGTGTATGATAAGACAATACTGTATATAGGACACACTACTGTACATAAGACACTACTGTGTAGGATAAGACAATACTGTATATAGGACACACTACTGTACATAAGACACTACTGTGTAGGATAAGACAATACTGTATATAGGACACACTACTGTACATAAGACACTACTGTGTAGGATAAGACAATACTGTATATAGGTAACACTACTGTACATAAGACACTACTGTGTAGGATCAGACAATACTGTATATAGGACACACTACTGTACATAAGACACTACTGTGTAGGATCAGACAATACTGTATATAGGACACACTACTGTACATAAGACACTACTGTGTAGGATAAGACAATACTGTATATAGGACACACTACTGTACATAAGACACTACTGTGTAGGATAAGACAATACTGTATATAGGACACACTACTGTACATAAGACACTGCTGTGTAGGATAAGACAATACTGTATATAGGACACACTACTGCACATAAGACACTGCTGTGTAGGATACGACAATACTGTATATAGGATACACTACTGTACATAAGACACTACTGTGTAGGATCAGACAATACTGTATATAGGACACACTACTGTACATAAGACACTACTGCGTAGGATAAGACAATACTATATATAGGACACACTACTGTACATAAGACACTGCTGTGTATGATCAGACAATACTGTATATAGGACACACTACTGTACATAAGACACTACTGTGTATGATAAGACAATACTGTATATAGTACACACTACTGTACATAAGACACTTCTGTGTATGATCAGACAATACTGTATATAGGACACACTACTGTACATAAGACACTACTGTGTATGATAAGACAATACTGTATATAGGACACACTACTGTACATAAGACACTACTGTGTATGATAAGATAATACTGTATATAGGACACACTACTGTACATAAGACACTACTGTGTATGATAAGACAATACTGTATATAGGACACTACTGTACATAAGACACTACTGTGTATGATAAGACAATACTGTATATAGGACACTACTGTACATAAGACACTACTGTGTATGATAAGACAATACCGTATATAGGACACACTACTGTACATAAGACACTACTGTACATAAGATACTACTGTACATAAGACACTACTGTGTATGATAAGACAATACTGTATATAGGACACTACTGTACATAAGACACTACTGTGTATGATAAGATAATACTGTATATAGGACACACTACTGTACATAAGACACTACTGTGTATGATAAGACAATACTGTGTATATAGGACACTACTGTACATAAGACACTACTGTGTATGATAAGACAATACTGTATATAGGACACACTACTGTACATAAGACACTACTGTGTATGATCAGACAATACTGTATATAGGACACACTACTGTACATAAGACACTACTGTGTATGATCAGACAATACTGTATATAGGTCACACTACTGTACATAAGACACTACTGTGTAGAATAAGACAATACTGTATATAGGACACACTACTGTACATAAGACACTACTGTGTAGGATAAGACAATACTGTATATAGGACACACTACTGTACATAAGACACTACTGTGTAGGATAAGACAATACTGTATATAGGACACACTACTGTACATAAGACACTACTGTGTAGGATAAGACAATACTGTATATAGGTAACACTACTGTACATAAGACACTACTGTGTAGGATCAGACAATACTGTATATAGGACACACTACTGTACATAAGACACTACTGTGTAGGATCAGACAATACTGTATATAGGACACACTACTGTACATAAGACACTACTGTGTAGGATAAGACAATACTGTATATAGGACACACTACTGTACATAAGACACTACTGTGTAGGATAAGACAATACTGTATATAGGACACACTACTGTACATAAGACACTGCTGTGTAGGATAAGACAATACTGTATATAGGACACACTACTGCACATAAGACACTGCTGTGTAGGATACGACAATACTGTATATAGGACACACTACTGTACATAAGACACTACTGTGTAGGATCAGACAATACTGTATATAGGACACACTACTGTACATAAGACACTACTGCGTAGGATAAGACAATACTATATATAGGACACACTACTGTACATAAGACACTGCTGTGTATGATCAGACAATACTGTATATAGGACACACTACTGTACATAAGACACTACTGTGTATGATAAGACACTACTGTATATAGGACACACTACTGTACATAAGACACTTCTGTGTATGATCAGACAATACTGTATATAGGACACACTACTGTACATAAGACACTACTGTGTATGATAAGACAATACTGTATATAGGACACACTACTGTACATAAGACACTACTGTATATGATAAGACAATACTGTATATAGGACACACTACTGTACATAAGACACTACTGTGTATGATAAGATAATACTTATATAGGACACACTACTGTACATAAGACACTACTGTGTATGATAAGACAATACTGTATATAGGACACTACTGTACATAAGACACTACTGTGTATGATAAGACAATACTGTATATAGGACACTACTGTACATAAGACACTACTGTGTATGATAAGACAATACCGTATATAGGACACACTACTGTACATAAGACACTACTGTGTATGATAAGATAATACTGTATATAGGACACACTACTGTACATAAGACACTACTGTGTATGATAAGACAATACTGTGTATATAGGACACTACTGTACATAAGACACTACTGTGTATGATAAGACAATACTGTATATAGGACACACTACTGTACATAAGACACTACTGTGTATGATCAGACAATACTGTATATAGGACACACTACTGTACATAAGACACTACTGTATATGATAAGACAATACTGTATATAGGTCACACTACTGTACATAAGACACTACTGTGTAGGATAAGACAATACTGTATATAGGACACACTACTGTACATAAGACACTACTGTGTATGATAAGACAATACTGTATATAGGACACACTACTGTACATAAGACACTACTGTGTATGATCAGACAATACTGTATATAGGACACACTACTGTACATAAGACACTACTGTGTATGATCAGACAATACTGTATATAGGACACACTACTGTACATAAGACACTACTGTGTAGGATCAGACAATACTGTATATAGGACACACTACTGTACATAAGACACTACTGTGTAGGATAAGACAATACTGTATATAGGACACACTACTGTACATAAGACACTGCTGTGTAGGATAAGACAATACTGTATATAGGACACTCTACTGTACATAAGACACTGCTGTGTAGGATAAGACAATACTGTATATAGGACACACTACTGCACATAAGACACTGCTGTGTAGGATACGACAATACTGTATATAGGACACACTACTGCACATAAGACACTACTGTGTAGGATAAGACAATACTGTATATAGGACACACTACTGCACATAAGACACTACTGTGTAGGATCAGACAATACTGTATATAGGACACACTACTGTACATAAGACACTACTGTGTAGGATCAGACAATACTGTATATAGGACACACTACTGTACATAAGACACTACTGTGTATGATCAGACAATACTGTATATAGGTCACACTACTGTACATAAGACACTACTGTGTAGGATAAGACAATACTGTATATAGGACACACTACTGTACATAAGACACTACTGTGTATGATAAGACAATACTGTATATAGGACACACTACTGTACATAAGACACTACTGTGTATGATCAGACAATACTGTATATAGGACACACTACTGTACATAAGACACTACTGTGTATGATCAGACAATACTGTATATAGGACACACTACTGTACATAAGACACTACTGTGTAGGATCAGACAATACTGTATATAGGACACACTACTGTACATAAGACACTACTGTGTAGGATAAGACAATACTGTATATAGGACACACTACTGTACATAAGACACTGCTGTGTAGGATAAGACAATACTGTATATAGGACACTCTACTGTACATAAGACACTGCTGTGTAGGATAAGACAATACTGTATATAGGACCCACTACTGCACATAAGACACTGCTGTGTAGGATACGACAATACTGTATATAGGACACACTACTGCACATAAGACACTACTGTGTAGGATCAGACAATACTGTATATAGGACACACTACTGCACATAAGACACTACTGTGTAGGATCAGACAATACTGTATATAGGACACACTACTGTACATAAGACACTACTGTGTAGGATCAGACAATACTGTATATAGGACACACTACTGTACATAAGACACTACTGTGTATGATCAGACAATACTGTATATAGGACACACTACTGTACATAAGACACTACTGTGTATGATACGACAATACTGTATATAGGACACACTACTGTACATAAGACACTACTGTGTATGATACGACAATACTGTATATAGGACACACTACTGTACATAAGACACTACTGTGTATGATACGACAATACTGTATATAGGACACACTACTGTACATAAGACACTACTGTGTATGATACGACAATACTGTATATAGGACACACTACTGTACATAAGACACTACTGTGTATGATCAGACAATACTGTATATAGGACACACTACTGTACATAAGACACTACTGTGTATGATACGACAATACTGTATATAGGACACACTACTGTACATAAGACACTACTGTGTATGATCAGACAATACTGTACATAGGACACACTACTGTACATAAGACACTACTGTATAGGATAAGACAATACTGTATATAGGTCACACTACTGTACATAAGACACTACTGTGTAGGATAAGACAATACTGTATATAGGACACACTACTGTACATAAGACACTACTGTGTATGATCAGACAATACTGTATATAGGACACACTACTGTACATAAGACACTACTGTGTATGATCAGACAATACTATAAATAGGACACACTACTGTACATAAGACACTACTGTGTATGATCAGACAATACTGTATATAGGACACACTACTGTACATAAGACACTACTGTGTATGATCAGACAATACTGTATATAGGTCACACTACTGTACATAAGACACTACTGTGTAGGATAAGACAATACTGTATATAGGACACACTACTGTACATAAGACACTCCTGTGTAGGATCAGACAATACTGTATATAGGACACACTACTGTACATAAGACACTACTGTGTAGGATAAGACAATACTGTATATAGGACACACTACTGTACATAAGACACTACTGTGTATGATAAGACAATACTGTATATATGATACTACTGTACATAAGACACTACTGTGTATGATAAGACAATACTGTATATAGGACACACTACTGTACATAAGACACTACTGTGTATGATACGACAATACTGTATATAGGACACACTACTGTACATAAGACATTACTGTGTATGATACGACAATACTGTATATAGGACACACTACTGTACATAAGACACTGCTGTGTAGGATCAGACAATACTGTATATAGGACACACTACTGTACATAGGACACTACTGTGTATGATCAGACAATACTGTATATAGGACACACTACTGTACATAGGACACTACTGTGTATGATACGACAATACTGTATATAGGACACACTACTGTACATAAGACACTACTGTGTAGGATAAGACAATACTGTATATAGGACACACTACTGTACATAAGACACTACTGTGTATGATCAGACAATACTGTATATAGGACACACTACTGTACATAAGACACTACTGTGTATGATCAGACAATACTGTATATAGGACACTACTGTACATAAGACACTACTGTATATAGGACACACTACTGTACATAAGACAATACTGTATATAGGACACAATACTGTACATAAGACACTAATGTGTAAGATAAGACAATACTGTATATAGGACACTACTGTACATAAGACACTACTGTGTATGATAAGACAATACTGTATATAGGACACACTACTATACATAAGACACTACTGTATATGATAAGACAATACTGTATATAGGACACACTACTGTACATAAGACACTACTGTGTAGGATCAGACAATACTGTATATAGGACACACTACTGTACATAAGACACTACTGTGTAGGATCAGACAATACTGTATATAGGACACACTACTGTACATCAGACACTACTGTGTAGGATAAGACAATACTGTATATAGGACACACTACTGTACATAAGACACTACTGTGTAGGATAAGACAATACTGTATATAGGACACACTACTGTACATAAGACACTACTGTGTAGGATCAGACAATACTGTATATAGGACACACTACTGTACATAAGACACTACTGTGTAGGATAAGACAATACTGTATATAGGACACACTACTGTACATAAGACACTGCTGTGTAGGATAAGACAATACTGTATATAGGACACACTACTGTACATAAGACACTGCTGTGTAGGATAAGACAATACTGTATATAGGACACACTACTGCACATAAGACACTGCTGTGTAGGATAAGACAATACTGTATATAGGACACACTACTGCACATAAGACACTACTGTGTAGGATAAGACAATACTGTATATAGGACACACTACTGCACATAAGACACTACTGTGTAGGATCAGACAATACTGTATATAGGACACACTACTGTACATAAGACACTACTGTGTAGGATCAGACAATACTGTATATAGGACACACTACTGTACATAAGACACTACTGTGTATGATCAGACAATACTGTATATAGGACACACTACTGTACATAAGACACTACTGTGTATGATACGACAATACTGTATATAGGACACACTACTGTACATAAGACACTACTGTGTATGATACGACAATACTGTATATAGGACACACTACTGTACATAAGACACTACTGTGTATGATACGACAATACTGTATATAGGACACACTACTGTACATAAGACATTACTGTGTATGATACGACAATACTGTATATAGGACACACTACTGTACATAAGACACTACTGTGTAGGATCAGACAATACTGTATATAGGACACACTACTGTACATAAGACACTACTGTGTAGGATAAGACAATACTGTATATAGGACACACTACTGCACATAAGACACTACTGTGTAGGATCAGACAATACTGTATATAGGACACACTACTGTACATAAGACACTACTGTGTAGGATCAGACAATACTGTATATAGGACACACTACTGTACATAAGACACTACTGTGTATGATCAGACAATACTGTATATAGGACACACTACTGTACATAAGACACTACTGTGTATGATACGACAATACTGTATATAGGACACACTACTGTACATAAGACACTACTGTGTATGATACGACAATACTGTATATAGGACACACTACTGTACATAAGACACTACTGTGTATGATACGACAATACTGTATATAGGACACACTACTGTACATAAGACACTACTGTGTATGATACGACAATACTGTATATAGGACACACTACTGTACATAAGACACTACTGTGTATGATCAGACAATACTGTATATAGGACACACTACTGTACATAAGACACTACTGTGTATGATACGACAATACTGTATATAGGACACACTACTGTACATAAGACACTACTGTGTATGATCAGACAATACTGTACATAGGACACACTACTGTACATAAGACACTACTGTATAGGATAAGACAATACTGTATATAGGTCACACTACTGTACATAAGACACTACTGTGTAGGATAAGACAATACTGTATATAGGACACACTACTGTACATAAGACACTACTGTGTATGATCAGACAATACTGTATATAGGACACACTACTGTACATAAGACACTACTGTGTATGATCAGACAATACTATAAATAGGACACACTACTGTACATAAGACACTACTGTGTATGATCAGACAATACTGTATATAGGACACACTACTGTACATAAGACACTACTGTGTATGATCAGACAATACTGTATATAGGTCACACTACTGTACATAAGACACTACTGTGTAGGATAAGACAATACTGTATATAGGACACACTACTGTACATAAGACACTCCTGTGTAGGATCAGACAATACTGTATATAGGACACACTACTGTACATAAGACACTACTGTGTAGGATAAGACAATACTGTATATAGGACACACTACTGTACATAAGACACTACTGTGTATGATAAGACAATACTGTATATATGATACTACTGTACATAAGACACTACTGTGTATGATAAGACAATACTGTATATAGGACACACTACTGTACATAAGACACTACTGTGTATGATACGACAATACTGTATATAGGACACACTACTGTACATAAGACATTACTGTGTATGATACGACAATACTGTATATAGGACACACTACTGTACATAAGACACTGCTGTGTAGGATCAGACAATACTGTATATAGGACACACTACTGTACATAGGACACTACTGTGTATGATCAGACAATACTGTATATAGGACACACTACTGTACATAGGACACTACTGTGTATGATACGACAATACTGTATATAGGACACACTACTGTACATAAGACACTACTGTGTAGGATAAGACAATACTGTATATAGGACACACTACTGTACATAAGACACTACTGTTTATGATCAGACAATACTGTATATAGGACACACTACTGTACATAAGACACTACTGTGTATGATCAGACAATACTGTATATAGGACACTACTGTACATAAGACACTACTGTATATAGGACACACTACTGTACATAAGACATTACTGTATATAGGACACAATACTGTACATAAGACACTAATGTGTAAGATAAGACAATACTGTATATAGGACACTACTGTACATAAGACACTACTGTGTATGATAAGACAATACTGTATATAGGACACACTACTATACATAAGACACTACTGTATATGATAAGACAATACTGTATATAGGACACACTACTGTACATAAGACACTACTGTGTAGGATCAGACAATACTGTATATAGGACACACTACTGTACATAAGACACTACTGTGTAGGATCAGACAATACTGTATATAGGACACACTACTGTACATCAGACACTACTGTGTAGGATAAGACAATACTGTATATAGGACACACTACTGTACATAAGACACTACTGTGTAGGATAAGACAATACTGTATATAGGACACACTACTGTACATAAGACACTACTGTGTAGGATCAGACAATACTGTATATAGGACACACTACTGTACATAAGACACTACTGTGTAGGATAAGACAATACTGTATATAGGACACACTACTGTACATAAGACACTGCTGTGTAGGATAAGACAATACTGTATATAGGACACACTACTGTACATAAGACACTGCTGTGTAGGATAAGACAATACTGTATATAGGACACACTACTGCACATAAGACACTGCTGTGTAGGATAAGACAATACTGTATATAGGACACACTACTGCACATAAGACACTACTGTGTAGGATAAGACAATACTGTATATAGGACACACTACTGCACATAAGACACTACTGTGTAGGATCAGACAATACTGTATATAGGACACACTACTGTACATAAGACACTACTGTGTAGGATCAGACAATACTGTATATAGGACACACTACTGTACATAAGACACTACTGTGTATGATCAGACAATACTGTATATAGGACACACTACTGTACATAAGACACTACTGTGTATGATACGACAATACTGTATATAGGACACACTACTGTACATAAGACACTACTGTGTATGATACGACAATACTGTATATAGGACACACTACTGTACATAAGACACTACTGTGTATGATACGACAATACTGTATATAGGACACACTACTGTACATAAGACATTACTGTGTATGATACGACAATACTGTATATAGGACACACTACTGTACATAAGACACTACTGTGTAGGATCAGACAATACTGTATATAGGACACACTACTGTACATAAGACACTACTGTGTAGGATAAGACAATACTGTATATAGGACACACTACTGTACATAAGACACTACTGTGTAGGATAAGACAATACTGTATATAGGACACACTACTGTACATAAGACACTACTGTGTAGGATAAGACAATACTGTATATAGGTAACACTACTGTACATAAGACACTACTGTGTAGGATCAGACAATACTGTATATAGGACACACTACTGTACATAAGACACTACTGTGTAGGATCAGACAATACTGTATATAGGACACACTACTGTACATAAGACACTACTGTGTAGGATAAGACAATACTGTATATAGGACACACTACTGTACATAAGACACTACTGTGTAGGATAAGACAATACTGTATATAGGACACACTACTGTACATAAGACACTGCTGTGTAGGATAAGACAATACTGTATATAGGACACACTACTGCACATAAGACACTGCTGTGTAGGATACGACAATACTGTATATAGGACACACTACTGTACATAAGACACTACTGCGTAGGATAAGACAATACTATATATAGGACACACTACTGTACATAAGACACTGCTGTGTATGATCAGACAATACTGTATATAGGACACACTACTGTACATAAGACACTACTGTGTATGATAAGACAATACTGTATATAGGACACACTACTGTACATAAGACACTTCTGTGTATGATCAGACAATACTGTATATAGGACACACTACTGTACATAAGACACTACTGTGTATGATAAGACAATACTGTATATAGGACACACTACTGTACATAAGACACTACTGTATATGATAAGACAATACTGTATATAGGACACACTACTGTACATAAGACACTACTGTGTATGATAAGATAATACTGTATATAGGACACACTACTGTACATAAGACACTACTGTGTATGATAAGACAATACTGTATATAGGACACACTACTGTACATAAGACACTACTGTGTAGGATAAGACAATACTGTATATAGGACACACTACTGTACATAAGACACTACTGTGTAGGATAAGACAATACTGTATATAGGACACACTACTGTACATAAGACACTACTGTGTAGGATAAGACAATACTGTATATAGGTAACACTACTGTACATAAGACACTACTGTGTAGGATCAGACAATACTGTATATAGGACACACTACTGTACATAAGACACTACTGTGTAGGATCAGACAATACTGTATATAGGACACACTACTGTACATAAGACACTACTGTGTAGGATAAGACAATACTGTATATAGGACACACTACTGTACATAAGACACTACTGTGTAGGATAAGACAATACTGTATATAGGACACACTACTGTACATAAGACACTGCTGTGTAGGATAAGACAATACTGTATATAGGACACACTACTGCACATAAGACACTGCTGTGTAGGATACGACAATACTGTATATAGGATACACTACTGTACATAAGACACTACTGTGTAGGATCAGACAATACTGTATATAGGACACACTACTGTACATAAGACACTACTGCGTAGGATAAGACAATACTATATATAGGACACACTACTGTACATAAGACACTGCTGTGTATGATCAGACAATACTGTATATAGGACACACTACTGTACATAAGACACTACTGTGTATGATAAGACAATACTGTATATAGTACACACTACTGTACATAAGACACTTCTGTGTATGATCAGACAATACTGTATATAGGACACACTACTGTACATAAGACACTACTGTGTATGATAAGACAATACTGTATATAGGACACACTACTGTACATAAGACACTACTGTGTATGATAAGATAATACTGTATATAGGACACACTACTGTACATAAGACACTACTGTGTATGATAAGACAATACTGTATATAGGACACTACTGTACATAAGACACTACTGTGTATGATAAGACAATACTGTATATAGGACACTACTGTACATAAGACACTACTGTGTATGATAAGACAATACCGTATATAGGACACACTACTGTACATAAGACACTACTGTGTATGATAAGATAATACTGTATATAGGACACACTACTGTACATAAGACACTACTGTGTATGATAAGACAATACTGTGTATATAGGACACTACTGTACATAAGACACTACTGTGTATGATAAGACAATACTGTATATAGGACACACTACTGTACATAAGACACTACTGTGTATGATCAGACAATACTGTATATAGGACACACTACTGTACATAAGACACTACTGTGTATGATCAGACAATACTGTATATAGGTCACACTACTGTACATAAGACACTACTGTGTAGAATAAGACAATACTGTATATAGGACACACTACTGTACATAAGACACTACTGTGTAGGATAAGACAATACTGTATATAGGACACACTACTGTACATAAGACACTACTGTGTAGGATAAGACAATACTGTATATAGGACACACTACTGTACATAAGACACTACTGTGTAGGATAAGACAATACTGTATATAGGTAACACTACTGTACATAAGACACTACTGTGTAGGATCAGACAATACTGTATATAGGACACACTACTGTACATAAGACACTACTGTGTAGGATCAGACAATACTGTATATAGGACACACTACTGTACATAAGACACTACTGTGTAGGATAAGACAATACTGTATATAGGACACACTACTGTACATAAGACACTACTGTGTAGGATAAGACAATACTGTATATAGGACACACTACTGTACATAAGACACTGCTGTGTAGGATAAGACAATACTGTATATAGGACACACTACTGCACATAAGACACTGCTGTGTAGGATACGACAATACTGTATATAGGACACACTACTGTACATAAGACACTACTGTGTAGGATCAGACAATACTGTATATAGGACACACTACTGTACATAAGACACTACTGCGTAGGATAAGACAATACTATATATAGGACACACTACTGTACATAAGACACTGCTGTGTATGATCAGACAATACTGTATATAGGACACACTACTGTACATAAGACACTACTGTGTATGATAAGACAATACTGTATATAGGACACACTACTGTACATAAGACACTTCTGTGTATGATCAGACAACACTGTATATAGGACACACTACTGTACATAAGACACTACTGTGTATGATAAGACAATACTGTATATAGGACACACTACTGTACATAAGACACTACTGTATATGATAAGACAATACTGTATATAGGACACACTACTGTACATAAGACACTACTGTGTATGATAAGATAATACTGTATATAGGACACACTACTGTACATAAGACACTACTGTGTATGATAAGACAATACTGTATATAGGACACTACTGTACATAAGACACTACTGTGTATGATAAGACAATACTGTATATAGGACACTACTGTACATAAGACACTACTGTGTATGATAAGACAATACCGTATATAGGACACACTACTGTACATAAGACACTACTGTGTATGATAAGATAATACTGTATATAGGACACACTACTGTACATAAGACACTAATGTGTATGATAAGACAATACTGTGTATATAGGACACTACTGTACATAAGACACTACTGTGTATGATAAGACAATACTGTATATAGGACACACTACTGTACATAAGACACTACTGTGTATGATCAGACAATACTGTATATAGGACACACTACTGTACATAAGACACTACTGTATATGATAAGACAATACTGTATATAGGTCACACTACTGTACATAAGACACTACTGTGTAGGATAAGACAATACTGTATATAGGACACACTACTGTACATAAGACACTACTGTGTATGATAAGACAATACTGTATATAGGACACACTACTGTACATAAGACACTACTGTGTATGATCAGACAATACTGTATATAGGACACACTACTGTACATAAGACACTACTGTGTATGATCAGACAATACTGTATATAGGACACACTACTGTACATAAGACACTACTGTGTAGGATCAGACAATACTGTATATAGGACACACTACTGTACATAAGACACTACTGTGTAGGATAAGACAATACTGTATATAGGACACACTACTGTACATAAGACACTGCTGTGTAGGATAAGACAATACTGTATATAGGACACTCTACTGTACATAAGACACTGCTGTGTAGGATAAGACAATACTGTATATAGGACACACTACTGCAAATAAGACACTGCTGTGTAGGATACGACAATACTGTATATAGGACACACTACTGCACATAAGACACTACTGTGTAGGATAAGACAATACTGTATATAGGACACACTACTGCACATAAGACACTACTGTGTAGGATCAGACAATACTGTATATAGGACACACTACTGCACATAAGACACTACTGTGTAGGATCAGACAATACTGTATATAGGACACACTACTGTACATAAGACACTACTGTGTATGATCAGACAATACTGTATATAGGTCACACTACTGTACATAAGACACTACTGTGTAGGATAAGACAATACTGTATATAGGACACACTACTGTACATAAGACACTACTGTGTATGATAAGACAATACTGTATATAGGACACACTACTGTACATAAGACACTACTGTGTATGATCAGACAATACTGTATATAGGACACACTACTGTACATAAGACACTACTGTGTATGATCAGACAATACTGTATATAGGACACACTACTGTACATAAGACACTACTGTGTAGGATCAGACAATACTGTATATAGGACACACTACTGTACATAAGACACTACTGTGTAGGATAAGACAATACTGTATATAGGACACACTACTGTACATAAGACACTGCTGTGTAAGATAAGACAATACTGTATATAGGACACTCTACTGTACATAAGACACTGCTGTGTAGGATAAGACAATACTGTATATAGGACCCACTACTGCACATAAGACACTGCTGTGTAGGATACGACAATACTGTATATAGGACACACTACTGCACATAAGACACTACTGTGTAGGATAAGACAATACTGTATATAGGACACACTACTGCACATAAGACACTACTGTGTAGGATCAGACAATACTGTATATAGGACACACTACTGTACATAAGACACTACTGTGTAGGATCAGACAATACTGTATATAGGACACACTACTGTACATAAGACACTACTGTGTATGATCAGACAATACTGTATATAGGACACACTACTGTACATAAGACACTACTGTGTATGATACGACAATACTGTATATAGGACACACTACTGTACATAAGACACTACTGTGTATGATACGACAATACTGTATATAGGACACACTACTGTACATAAGACACTACTGTGTATGATACGACAATACTGTATATAGGACACACTACTGTACATAAGACACTACTGTGTATGATACGACAATACTGTATATAGGACACACTACTGTACATAAGACACTACTGTGTATGATCAGACAATACTGTATATAGGACACACTACTGTACATAAGACACTACTGTGTATGATACGACAATACTGTATATAGGACACACTACTGTACATAAGACACTACTGTGTATGATCAGACAATACTGTACATAGGACACACTACTGTACATAAGACACTACTGTATAGGATAAGACAATACTGTATATAGGTCACACTACTGTACATAAGACACTACTGTGTAGGATAAGACAATACTGTATATAGGACACACTACTGTACATAAGACACTACTGTGTATGATCAGACAATACTGTATATAGGACACACTACTGTACATAAGACACTACTGTGTATGATCAGACAATACTATAAATAGGACACACTACTGTACATAAGACACTACTGTGTATGATCAGACAATACTGTATATAGGACACACTACTGTACATAAGACACTACTGTGTATGATCAGACAATACTGTATATAGGTCACACTACTTTACATAAGACACTACTGTGTAGGATAAGACAATACTGTATATAGGACACACTACTGTACATAAGACACTCCTGTGTAGGATCAGACAATACTGTATATAGGACACACTACTGTACATAAGACACTACTGTGTAGGATAAGACAATACTGTATATAGGACACACTACTGTACATAAGACACTACTGTGTATGATAAGACAATACTGTATATATGATACTACTGTACATAAGACACTACTGTGTATGATAAGACAATACTGTATATAGGACACACTACTGTACATAAGACACTACTGTGTATGATACGACAATACTGTATATAGGACACACTACTGTACATAAGACATTACTGTGTATGATACGACAATACTGTATATAGGACACACTACTGTACATAAGACACTGCTGTGTAGGATCAGACAATACTGTATATAGGACACACTACTGTACATAGGACACTACTGTGTATGATCAGACAATACTGTATATAGGACACACTACTGTACATAGGACACTACTGTGTATGATACGACAATACTGTATATAGGACACACTACTGTACATAAGACACTACTGTGTAGGATAAGACAATACTGTATATAGGACACACTACTGTACATAAGACACTACTGTGTATGATCAGACAATACTGTATATAGGACACACTACTGTACATAAGACACTACTGTGTATGATCAGACAATACTGTATATAGGACACTACTGTACATAAGACACTACTGTATATAGGACACACTACTGTACATAAGACAATACTGTATATAGGACACAATACTGTACATAAGACACTAATGTGTAAGATAAGACAATACTGTATATAGGACACTACTGTACATAAGACACTACTGTGTATGATAAGACAATACTGTATATAGGACACACTACTATACATAAGACACTACTGTATATGATAAGACAATACTGTATATAGGACACACTACTGTACATAAGACACTACTGTGTAGGATCAGACAATACTGTATATAGGACACACTACTGTACATAAGACACTACTGTGTAGGATCAGACAATACTGTATATAGGACACACTACTGTACATCAGACACTACTGTGTAGGATAAGACAATACTGTATATAGGACACACTACTGTACATAAGACACTACTGTGTAGGATAAGACAATACTGTATATAGGACACACTACTGTACATAAGACACTACTGTGTAGGATCAGACAATACTGTATATAGGACACACTACTGTACATAAGACACTACTGTGTAGGATAAGACAATACTGTATATAGGACACACTACTGTACATAAGACACTGCTGTGTAGGATAAGACAATACTGTATATAGGACACACTACTGTACATAAGACACTGCTGTGTAGGATAAGACAATACTGTATATAGGACACACTACTGCACATAAGACACTGCTGTGTAGGATAAGACAATACTGTATATAGGACACACTACTGCACATAAGACACTACTGTGTAGGATAAGACAATACTGTATATAGGACACACTACTGCACATAAGACACTACTGTGTAGGATCAGACAATACTGTATATAGGACACACTACTGTACATAAGACACTACTGTGTAGGATCAGACAATACTGTATATAGGACACACTACTGTACATAAGACACTACTGTGTATGATCAGACAATACTGTATATAGGACACACTACTGTACATAAGACACTACTGTGTATGATACGACAATACTGTATATAGGACACACTACTGTACATAAGACACTACTGTGTATGATACGACAATACTGTATATAGGACACACTACTGTACATAAGACACTACTGTGTATGATACGACAATACTGTATATAGGACACACTACTGTACATAAGACACTACTGTGTAGGATAAGACAATACTGTATATAGGACACACTACTGTACATAAGACACTACTGTGTATGATCAGATAATACTGTATATAGGACACACTACTGTACATAAGACACTATTGTGTATGATCAGACAATACTGTATATAGGACACACTACTGTACATAAGACACTACTGTGTATGATAAGACAATACTGTATATATGATACTACTGTACATAAGACACTACTGTGTATGATAAGACAATACTGTATATAGGACACACTACTGTACATAAGACACTACTGTGTATGATACGACAATACTGTATATAGGACACACTACTGTACATAAGACATTACTGTGTATGATACGACAATACTGTATATAGGACACACTACTGTACATAAGACACTACTGTGTAGGATCAGACAATACTGTATATAGGACACACTACTGTACATAAGACACTACTGTGTAGGATAAGACAATACTGTATATAGGACACACTACTGTACATAAGACACTACTGTGTAGGATAAGACAATACTGTATATAGGACACACTACTGTACATAACACACTACTGTGTATGATACGACAATACTGTATATAGGACACACTACTGTACATAAGACACTACTGTGTATGATACGACAATACTGTATATAGGACACACTACTGTACATAAGACACTACTGTGTATGATACGACAATACTGTATATAGGACACACTACTGTACATAAGACACTACTGTGTAGGATAAGACAATACTGTATATAGGACACACTACTGTACATAAGACACTACTGTGTATGATCAGATAATACTGTATATAGGACACACTACTGTACATAAGACACTATTGTGTATGATCAGACAATACTGTATATAGGACACACTACTGTACATAAGACACTACTGTGTATGATAAGACAATACTGTATATATGATACTACTGTACATAAGACACTACTGTGTATGATAAGACAATACTGTATATAGGACACACTACTGTACATAAGACACTACTGTGTATGATACGACAATACTGTATATAGGACACACTACTGTACATAAGACATTACTGTGTATGATACGACAATACTGTATATAGGACACACTACTGTACATAAGACACTACTGTGTAGGATCAGACAATACTGTATATAGGACACACTACTGTACATAAGACACTACTGTGTAGGATAAGACAATACTGTATATAGGACACACTACTGTACATAAGACACTACTGTGTAGGATAAGACAATACTGTATATAGGACACACTACTGTACATAAGACACTACTGTGTAGGATCAGACAATACTGTATATAGGACACACTACTGTACATAAGACACTACTGTGTAGGATCAGACAATACTGTATATAGGACACACTACTGTACATAAGACACTACTGTGTAGGATAAGACAATACTGTATATAGGACACACTACTGTACATAAGACACTACTGTGTAGGATAAGACAATACTGTATATAGGACACACTACTGTACATAAGACACTGCTGTGTAGGATAAGACAATACTGTATATAGGACACACTACTGCACATAAGACACTGCTGTGTAGGATACGACAATACTGTATATAGGACACACTACTGTACATAAGACACTACTGTGTAGGATCAGACAATACTGTATATAGGACACACTACTGTACATAAGACACTACTGCGTAGGATAATACAATACTATATATAGGACACACTACTGTACATAAGACACTGCTGTGTATGATCAGACAATACTGTATATAGGACACACTACTGTACATAAGACACTACTGTGTATGATAAGACAATACTGTATATAGGACACACTACTGTACATAAGACACTACTGTGTATGATAAGACAATACTGTATATAGGACACACTACTGTACATAAGACACTTCTGTGTATGATCAGACAATACTGTATATAGGACACACTACTGTACATAAGACACTACTGTGTATGATAAGACAATACTGTATGTAGGACACACTACTGTACATAAGACACTACTGTATATGATAAGACAATACTGTATATAGGACACACTACTGTACATAAGACACTACTGTGTATGATAAGACAATACTGTATATAGGACACTACTGTACATAAGACACTACTGTGTATGATAAGACAATACCGTATATAGGACACACTACTGTACATAAGACACTACTGTACATAAGACACTACTGTGTATGATAAGACAATACCGTATATAGGACACACTACTGTACATAAGACACTACTGTGTATGATAAGATAATACTGTATATAGGACACACTACTGTACATAAGACACTACTGTGTAGGATAAGACAATATTGTATATAGGACACACTACTGTACATAAGACACTACTGTGTATGATAAGACAATACTGTATATAGGACACACTACTGTACATAAGACACTACTGTGTATGATCAGACAATACTGTATATAGGTCACACTACTGTACATAAGACACTACTGTATATGATAAGACAATACTGTATATAGGTCACACTACTGTACATAAGACACTACTGTGTAGGATAAGACAATATTGTATATAGGACACACTACTGTACATAAGACACTACTGTGTATGATAAGACAATACTGTACATAGGACACTACTGTACATAAGACACTACTGTGTATGATCAGACAATACTGTATATAGGACACACTACTGTACATAAGACACTACTGTGTATGATCAGACAATACTGTATATAGGTCACACTATTGTACATAAGACACTACTGTGTAGGATAAGACAATACTGTATATAGGACACACTACTGTACATAAGACACTACTGTGTAGGATCAGACAATACTGTATATAGGACACACTACTGTACATAAGACACTACTGTGTAGGATAAGACAATACTGTATATAGGACACACTACTGTACATAAGACACTACTGTGTATGATAAGACAATACTGTATATATGATACTACTGTACATAAGACACTACTGTGTATGATAAGACAATACTGTATATAGGACACACTACTGTACATAAGACACTACTGTGTATGATACGACAATACTGTATATAGGACACACTACTGTACATAAGACATTACTGTGTATGATACGACAATACTGTATATAGGACACACTACTGTACATAAGACACTACTGTGTAGGATCAGGCAATACTGTATATAGGACACACTACTGTACATAAGACACTGCTGTGTAGGATAAGACAATACTGTATATAGGACACACTACTGTACATAAGACACTGCTGTGTAGGATAAGACAATACTGTATATAGGACACACTACTGTACATAAGACACTACTGTGTATGATAAGACAATACTGTATATAGGACACACTACTGTACATAAGACACTACTGTGTATGATCAGACAATACTGTATATAGGACACACTACTGTACATAAGACACTACTGTGTATGATACGACAATACTGTATATAGGACACACTACTGTACATAAGACACTACTGTGTATGATACGACAATACTGTATATAGGACACACTACTGTACATAAGACACTACTGTATATGATAAGACAATACTGTATATAGGACACACTACTGTACATAAGACACTGCTGTGTAGGATAAGACAATACTGTATATAGGACACACTACTGCACATAAGACACTGCTGTGTAGGATACGACAATACTGTATATAGGACACACTACTGCACATAAGACACTACTGTGTAGGATAAGACAATACTGTATATAGGACACACTACTGCACATAAGACACTACTGTGTAGGATCAGACAATACTGTATATAGGACACACTACTGTACATAAGACACTACTGTGTAGGATCAGACAATACTGTATATAGGACACACTACTGTACATAAGACACTACTGTGTATGATCAGACAATACTGTATATAGGACACACTACTGTACATAAGACACTACTGTGTATGATACGACAATACTGTATATAGGACACACTACTGTACATAAGACACTACTGTGTATGATCAGACAATACTGTATATAGGACACACTACTGTACATAAGACACTACTGTGTATGATACGACAATACTGTATATAGGACACACTACTGTACATAAGACACTACTGTGTATGATACGACAATACTGTATATAGGACACACTACTGTACATAAGACACTGCTGTGTATGATACGACAATACTGTATATAGGACACACTACTGTACATAAGACACTGCTGTGTAGGATAAGACAATACTGTATATAGGACACACTACTGCACATAAGACACTGCTGTGTAGGATACGACAATACAGTATATAGGACACACTACTGCACATAAGACACTACTGTGTAGGATAAGACAATACTGTATATAGGACACACTACTGCACATAAGACACTACTGTGTAGGATCAGACAATACTGTATATAGGACACACTACTGTACATAAGACACTACTGTGTAGGATCAGACAATACTGTATATAGGACACACTACTGTACATAAGACACTACTGTGTATGATCAGACAATACTGTATATAGGACACACTACTGTACATAAGACACTACTGTGTATGATACGACAATACTGTATATAGGACACACTACTGTACATAAGACACTACTGTGTATGATACGACAATACTGTATATAGGACACACTACTGTACATAAGACACTACTGTGTATGATACGACAATACTGTATATAGGACACACTACTGTACATAAGACACTACTGTGTATGATACGACAATACTGTATATCGGACACACTACTGTACATAAGACACTACTGTGTATGATCAGACAATACTGTATATAGGACACACTACTGTACATAAGACACTACTGTGTATGATACGACAATACTGTATATAGGACACACTACTGTACATAAGACACTACTGTGTATGATCAGACAATACTGTATATAGGACACACTACTGTACATAAGACACTACTGTATAGGATAAGACAATACTGTATATAGGTCACACTACTGTACATAAGACACTACTGTGTAGGATAAGACAATACTGTATATAGGACACACTACTGTACATAAGACACTACTGTGTATGATCAGACAATACTGTATATAGGACACACTACTGTACATAAGACACTACTGTGTATGATCAGACAATACTATATAGGACACACTACTGTACATAAGACACTGCTGTGTAGGATAAGACAATACTGTATATAGGACACACTACTGTACATAAGACACTGCTGTGTAGGATAAGACAATACTGTATATAGGACACACTACTGTACATAAGACACTGCTGTGTAGGATAAGACAATACTGTATATAGGACACACTACTGCACATAAGACACTGCTGTGTAGGATACGACAATACTGTATATAGGACACACTACTGCACATAAGACACTACTGTGTAGGATAAGACAATACTGTATATAGGACACACTACTGCACATAAGACACTACTGTGTAGGATCAGACAATACTGTATATAGGACACACTACTGTACATAAGACACTACTGTGTAGGATCAGACAATACTGTATATAGGACACACTACTGTACATAAGACACTACTGTGTATGATCAGACAATACTGTATATAGGACACACTACTGTACATAAGACACTACTGTGTATGATACGACAATACTGTATATAGGACACACTACTGTACATAAGACACTACTGTGTATGATACGACAATACTGTATATAGGACACACTACTGTACATAAGACACTACTGTGTATGATACGACAATACTGTATATAGGACACACTACTGTACATAAGACACTACTGTGTATGATACGACAATACTGTATATAGGACACACTACTGTACATAAGACACTACTGTGTATGATCAGACAATACTGTATATAGGACACACTACTGTACATAAGACACTACTGTGTATGATACGACAATACTGTATATAGGACACACTACTGTACATAAGACACTACTGTGTATGATCAGACAATACTGTATATAGGACACACTACTGTACATAAGACACTACTGTATAGGATAAGACAATACTGTATATAGGTCACACTACTGTACATAAGACACTACTGTGTAGGATAAGACAATACTGTATATAGGACACACTACTGTACATAAGACACTACTGTGTATGATCAGACAATACTGTATATAGGACACACTACTGTACATAAGACACTACTCTGTATGATCAGACAATACTGTATATAGGACACACTACTGTACATAAGACACTACTGTGTATGATACGACAATACTGTATATAGGACACACTACTGTACATAAGACACTACTGTGTATGATCAGACAATACTGTATATAGGACACACTACTGTACATAAGACACTACTGTATAGGATAAGACAATACTGTATATAGGTCACAATACTGTACATAAGACACTACTGTGTAGGATAAGACAATACTGTATATAGGACACACTACTGTACATAAGACACTACTGTGTATGATCAGACAATACTGTATATAGGACACACTACTGTACATAAGACACTACTCTGTATGATCAGACAATACTGTATATAGGACACACTACTGTACATAAGACACTACTGTGTATGATCAAACAATACTGTATATAGGTCACACTACTGTACATAAGACACTACTGTGTAGGATAAGACAATACTGTATATAGGACACACTACTGTACATAAGACACTCCTGTGTAGGATCAGACAATACTGTATATAGGACACACTACTGTACATAAGACACTACTGTGTAGGATAAGACAATACTGTATATAGGACACACTACTGTACATAAGACACTACTGTGTATGATAAGACAATACTGTATATATGATACTACTGTACATAAGACACTACTGTGTATGATAAGACAATACTGTATATAGGACACACTACTGTACATAAGACACTACTGTGTATGATACGACAATACTGTATATAGGACACACTACTGTACATAAGACATTACTGTGTATGATACGACAATACTGTATATAGGACACACTACTGTACATAAGTCACTACTGTGTAGGATCAGACAATACTGTATATAGGACACACTACTGTACATCAGACACTACTGTGTAGAATAAGACAATACTGTATATAGGACACACTACTGTACATAAGACACTACTGTGTAGGATAAGACAATACTGTATATAGGACACACTACTGTACATAAGACACTACTGTGTAGGATAAGACAATACTGTATATAGGACACACTACTGTACATAAGACACTACTGTGTAGGATCAGACAATACTGTATATAGGACACACTACTGTACATAAGACACTACTGTGTAGGATAAGACAATACTGTATATAGGACACACTACTGTACATAAGACACTGCTGTGTAGGATAAGACAATACTGTATATAGGACACACTACTGTACATAAGACACTGCTGTGTAGGATAAGACAATACTGTATATAGGACACACTACTGCACATAAGACACTGCTGTGTAGGATAAGACAATACTGTATATAGGACACACTACTGCACATAAGACACTACTGTGTAGGATAAGACAATACTGTATATAGGACACACTACTGCACATAAGACACTACTGTGTAGGATCAGACAATACTGTATATAGGACACACTACTGTACATAAGACACTACTGTGTAGGATCAGACAATACTGTATATAGGACACACTACTGTACATAAGACACTACTGTGTATGATCAGACAATACTGTATATAGGACACACTACTGTACATAAGACACTACTGTGTATGATACGACAATACTGTATATAGGACACACTACTGTACATAAGACACTACTGTGTATGATACGACAATACTGTATATAGGACACACTACTGTACATAAGACACTACTGTGTATGATACGACAATACTGTATATAGAACACACTACTGTACATAAGACACTACTGTGTAGGATAAGACAATACTGTATATAGGACACACTACTGTACATAAGACACTACTGTGTATGATCAGACAATACTGTATATAGGACACACTACTGTACATAAGACACTATTGTGTATGATCAGACAATACTATATATAGGACACACTACTGTACATAAGACACTACTGTGTATGATCAGACAATACTGTATATAGGACACACTACTGTACATAAGACACTACTGTGTATGATCAGACAATACTGTATATAGGTCACACTACTGTACATAAGACACTACTGTGTAGGATCAGACAATACTGTATATAGGACACACTACTGTACATAAGACACTACTGTGTAGGATCAGACAATACTGTATATAGGACACACTACTGTACATAAGACACTACTGTGTAGGATAAGACAATACTGTATATAGGACACACTACTGTACATAAGACACTACTGTGTATGATAAGACAATACTGTATATATGATACTACTGTACATAAGACACTACTGTGTATGATAAGACAATACTGTATAGAGGACACACTACTGTACATAAGACACTACTGTGTATGATACGACAATACTGTATATAGGACACACTACTGTACATAAGACATTACTGTGTATGATACGACAATACTGTATATAGGACACACTACTGTACATAAGACACTACTGTGTAGGATCAGACAATACTGTATATAGGACACACTACTGTACATAAGACACTACTGTGTAGGATAAGACAATACTGTATATAGGACACACTACTGTACATAAGACACTACTGTGTAGGATAAGACAATACTGTATATAGGACACACTACTGTACATAAGACACTACTGTGTAGGATAAGACAATACTGTATATAGGTAACACTACTGTACATAAGACACTACTGTGTAGGATCAGACAATACTGTATATAGGACACACTACTGTACATAAGACACTACTGTGTAGGATCAAACAATACTGTATATAGGACACACTACTGTACATAAGACACTACTGTGTAGGATAAGACAATACTGTATATAGGACACACTACTGTACATAAGACACTACTGTGTAGGATAAGACAATACTGTATATAGGACACACTACTGTACATAAGACACTGCTGTGTAGGATAAGACAATACTGTATATAGGACACACTACTGCACATAAGACACTGCTGTGTAGGATACGACAATACTGTATATAGGACACACTACTGTACATAAGACACTACTGTGTAGGATCAGACAATACTGTATATAGGACACACTACTGTACATAAGACACTACTGCGTAGGATAAGACAATACTATATATAGGACACACTACTGTACATAAGACACTGCTGCGTATGATCAGACAATACTGTATATAGGACACACTACTGTACATAAGACACTACTGTGTATGATAAGACAATACTGTATATAGGACACACTACTGTACATAAGACACTTCTGTGTATGATCAGACAATACTGTATATAGGACACACTACTGTACATAAGACACTACTGTGTATGATAAGACAATACTGTATATAGTACACACTACTGTACATAAGACACTACTGTATATGATAAGACAATACTGTATATAGGACACACTACTGTACATAAGACACTACTGTGTATGATAAGATAATACTGTATATAGGACACACTACTGTACATAAGACACTACTGTGTATGATAAGACAATACTGTATATAGGACACTACTGTACATAAGACACTACTGTGTATGATAAGACAATACTGTATATAGGACACTACTGTACATAAGACACTACTGTGTATGATAAGACAATACCGTATATAGGACACACTACTGTACATAAGACACTACTGTACATAAGACACTACTGTACATAAGACACTACTGTGTATGATAAGACAATACCGTATATAGGACACACTACTGTACATAAGACACTACTGTGTATGATAAGATAATACTGTATATAGGACACACTACTGTACATAAGACACTACTGTGTATGATAAGACAATACTGTGTATATAGGACACTACTGTACATAAGACACTACTGTGTATGATAAGACAATACTGTATATAGGACACACTACTGTACATAAGACACTACTGTGTATGATCAGACAATACTGTATATAGGACACACTACTGTACATAAGACACTACTGTATATGATAAGACAATACTGTATATAGGTCACACTACTGTACATAAGACACTACTGTGTAGGATAAGACAATACTGTATATAGGACACACTACTGTACATAAGACACTACTGTGTAGGATAAGACAATACTGTATATAGGACACACTACTGTACATAAGACACTACTGTGTATGATCAGACAATACTGTATATAGGACACACTACTGTACATAAGACACTACTGTGTATGATCAGACAATACTGTATATAGGTCACACTACTGTACATAAGACACTACTGTGTAGAATAAGACAATACTGTATATAGGACACACTACTGTACATAAGACACTACTGTGTAGGATAAGACAATACTGTATATAGGACACACTACTGTACATAAGACACTACTGTGTAGGATAAGACAATACTGTATATAGGACACACTACTGTACATAAGACACTACTGTGTAGGATAAGACAATACTGTATATAGGTAACACTACTGTACATAAGACACTACTGTGTAGGATCAGACAATACTGTATATAGGACACACTACTGTACATAAGACACTACTGTGTAGGATCAGACAATACTGTATATAGGACACACTACTGTACATAAGACACTACTGTGTAGGATAAGACAATACTGTATATAGGACACACTACTGTACATAAGACACTACTGTGTAGGATAAGACAATACTGTATATAGGACACACTACTGTACATAAGACACTGCTGTGTAGGATAAGACAATACTGTATATAGGACACACTACTGCACATAAGACACTGCTGTGTAGGATACGACAATACTGTATATAGGACACACTACTGTACATAAGACACTACTGTGTAGGATCAGACAATACTGTATATAGGACACACTTCTGTACATAAGACACTACTGCGTAGGATAAGACAATACTATATATAGGACACACTACTGTACATAAGACACTGCTGTGTATGATCAGACAATACTGTATATAGGACACACTACTGTACATAAGACACTACTGTGTATGATAAGACAATACTGTATATAGGACACACTACTGTACATAAGACACTTCTGTGTATGATCAGACAATACTGTATATAGGACACACTACTGTACATAAGACACTACTGTGTATGATAAGACAATACTGTATATAGGACACACTACTGTACATAAGACACTACTGTATATGATAAGACAATACTGTATATAGGACACACTACTGTACATAAGACACTACTGTGTATGATAAGATAATACTGTATATAGGACACACTACTGTACATAAGACACTACTGTGTATGATAAGACAATACTGTATATAGGACACTACTGTACATAAGACACTACTGTGTATGATAAGACAATACTGTATATAGGACACTACTGTACATAAGACACTACTGTGTATGATAAGACAATACCGTATATAGGACACACTACTGTACATAAGACACTACTGTGTATGATAAGATAATACTGTATATAGGACACACTACTCTACATAAGACACTACTGTGTATGATAAGACAATACTGTGTATATAGGACACTACTGTACATAAGACACTACTGTGTATGATAAGACAATACTGTATATAGGACACACTACTGTACATAAGACACTACTGTGTATGATCAGACAATACTGTATATAGGACACACTACTGTACATAAGACACTACTGTATATGATAAGACAATACTGTATATAGGTCACACTACTGTACATAAGACACTACTGTGTAGGATAAGACAATACTGTATATAGGACACACTACTGTACATAAGACACTACTGTGTATGATAAGACAATACTGTATATAGGACACACTACTGTACATAAGACACTACTGTGTATGATCAGACAATACTGTATATAGGACACACTACTGTACATAAGACACTACTGTGTATGATCAGACAATACTGTATATAGGTCACTACTGTACATAAGACACTACTGTGTAGGATAAGACAATACTGTATATAGGACACACTACTGTACATAAGACACTACTGTGTAGGATCAGACAATACTGTATATAGGACACACTACTGTACATAAGACACTACTGTGTAGGATAAGACAATACTGTATATAGGACACACTACTGTACATAAGACACTACTGTGTATGATAAGACAATACTGTATATATGATACTACTGTACATAAGACACTACTGTGTATGATAAGACAATACTGTATATAGGACACACTACTCTACATAAGACACTACTGTGTATGATACGACAATACTGTATATAGGACACACTACTGTACATAAGACATTACTGTGTATGATACGACAATACTGTATATAGGACACACTACTGTACATAAGACACTACTGTGTAGGATCAGACAATACTGTATATAGGACACACTACTGTACATAAGACACTACTGTGTAGGATAAGACAATACTGTATATAGGACACACTACTGTACATAAGACACTACTGTGTAGGATAAGACAATACTCTATATAGGACACACTACTGTACATAAGACACTACTGTGTAGGATCAGACAATACTGTATATAGGACACACTACTGTACATAAGACACTACTGTGTAGGATCAGACAATACTGTATATAGGACACACTACTGTACATAAGACACTACTGTGTAGGATAAGACAATACTGTATATAGGACACACTACTGTACATAAGACACTGCTGTGTAGGATAAGACAATACTGTATATAGGACACTCTACTGTACATAAGACACTGCTGTGTAGGATAAGACAATACTGTATATAGGACACACTACTGCACATAAGACACTACTGTGTAGGATCAGACAATACTGTATATAGGACACACTACTGTACATAAGACACTACTGTGTAGGATCAGACAATACTGTATATAGGACACACTACTGTACATAAGACACTACTGTGTATGATCAGACAATACTGTATATAGGACACACTACTGTACATAAGACCCTACTGTGTATGATACGACAATACTGTATATAGGACACACTACTGTACATAAGACACTACTGTGTATGATACGACAATACTGTATATAGGACACACTACTGTACATAAGACACTACTGTGTATGATACGACAATACTGTATATAGGACACACTACTGTACATAAGACACTACTGTGTATGATACGACAATACTGTATATAGGACACACTACTGTACATAAGACACTACTGTGTATGATCAGACAATACTGTATATAGGACACACTACTGTACATAAGACACTACTGTGTATGATACGACAATACTGTATATAGGACACACTACTGTACATAAGACACTACTGTGTATGATCAGACAATACTGTATATAGGACACACTACTGTACATAAGACACTACTGTATAGGATAAGACAATACTGTATATAGGTCACACTACTGTACATAAGACACTACTGTGTAGGATAAGACAATACTGTATATAGGACACACTACTGTACATAAGACACTACTGTGTATGATCAGACAATACTGTATATAGGACACACTACTGTACATAAGACACTACTGTGTATGATCAGACAATACTATAAATAGGACACACTACTGTACATAAGACACTACTGTGTATGATCAGACAATACTGTATATAGGACACACTACTGTACATAAGACACTACTGTGTATGATCAGACAATACTGTATATAGGTCACACTACTGTACATAAGACACTACTGTGTAGGATAAGACAATACTGTATATAGGACACACTACTGTACATAAGACACTCCTGTGTAGGATCAGACAATACTGTATATAGGACACACTACTGTACATAAGACACTACTGTGTAGGATAAGACAATACTGTATATAGGACACACTACTGTACATAAGACACTACTGTGTATGATAAGACAATACTGTATATATGATACTACTGTACATAAGACACTACTGTGTATGATAAGACAATACTGTATATAGGACACACTACTGTACATAAGACACTACTGTGTATGATACGACAATACTGTATATAGGACACACTACTGTACATAAGACATTACTGTGTATGATACGACAATACTGTATATAGGACACACTACTGTACATAAGACACTGCTGTGTAGGATCAGACAATACTGTATATAGGACACACTACTGTACATAGGACACTACTGTGTATGATCAGACAATACTGTATATAGGACACACTACTGTACATAGGACACTACTGTGTATGATACGACAATACTGTATATAGGACACACTACTGTACATAAGACACTACTGTGTAGGATAAGACAATACTGTATATAGGACACACTACTGTACATAAGACACTACTGTGTATGATCAGACAATACTGGATATAGGACACACTACTGTACATAAGACACTACTGTGTATGATCAGACAATACTGTATATAGGACACTACTGTACATAAGACACTACTGTATATAGGACACACTACTGTACATAAGACAATACTGTATATAGGACACACTACTGTACATAAGACACTACTGTGTATGATAAGACAATACTGTATATAGGACACACTACTGTACATAAGACACTACTGTATATGATAAGACAATACTGTATATAGGACACACTACTGTACATAAGACACTACTGTGTATGATAAGATAATACTGTATATAGGACACACTACTGTACATAAGACACTACTGTGTATGATAAGACAATACTGTATATAGGACACTACTGTACATAAGACACTACTGTGTATGATAAGACAATACTGTATATAGGACACTAATGTACATAAGACACTACTGTGTATGATAAGACAATACCGTATATAGGACACACTACTGTACATAAGACACTACTGTGTAGGATAAGACAATACCGTATATAGGACACACTACTGTACATAAGACACTACTGTGTATGATCAGAAAATACTGTATATAGGACACACTACTGTACATAAGACACTACTGTGTATGATCAGACAATACTGTATATAGGACACACTACTGTACATAAGACACTACTGTATATGATAAGACAATACTGTATATAGGTCACACTACTGTACATAAGACACTACTGTGTAGGATAAGACAATACTGTATATAGGACACACTACTGTACATAAGACACTACTGTGTATGATAAGACAATACTGTATATAGGACACACTACTGTACATAAGACACTACTGTGTATGATAAGACAATACTGTATATAGGACACACTACTGTACATAAGACACTACTGTGTATGATCAGACAATACTGTATATAGGACACACTACTGTACATAAGACACTACTGTGTATGATAAGACAATGCTGTATATAGGACACACTACTGTACATAAGACACTACTGTGTATGATCAGACAATACTGTATATAGGTCACACTACTGTACATAAGACACTACTGTGTAGGATAAGACAATACTGTATATAGGACACACTACTGTACATAAGACACTACTGTGTATGATAAGACAATACCGTATATAGGACACACTACTGTACATAAGACACTACTGTGTAGGATAAGACAATACCGTATATAGGACACACTACTGTACATAAGACACTACTGTGTATGATCAGAAAATACTGTATATAGGACACACTACTGTACATAAGACACTACTGTGTATGATCAGACAATACTGTATATAGGACACACTACTGTACATAAGACACTACTGTATATGATAAGACAATACTGTATATAGGTCACACTACTGTACATAAGACACTACTGTGTAGGATAAGACAATACTGTATATAGGACACACTACAGTACATTAGACACTACTGTGTAGGATAAGACAATACTGTATATAGGACACACTACAGTACATTAGACACTACTGTGTATGATCAGACAATACTGTATATAGGACACACTACTGTACATAAGACACTACTGTGTATGATAAGACAATACTGTATATAGGACACACTACTGTACATAAGACACTACTGTGTATGATAAGACAATACTGTATATAGGACACACTACTGTACATAAGACACTACTGTGTATGATAAGACAATACTGTATATAGGACACACTACTGTACATGAGACACTACTGTGTATGATCAGACAATACTGTATATAGGTCACACTACTGTACATAAGACACTACTGTGTAGGATAAGACAATACTGTATATAGGACACACTACTGTACATAAGACACTACTGTGTATGATAAGACAATACTGTATATAGGACACTACTGTACATAAGACACTACTGTGTATGATCAGACAATACTGTATATAGGACACACTACTGTACATAAGACACTACTGTATAGGATAAGACAATACTGTATATAGGTCACACTACTGTACATAAGACACTACTGTGTATGATCAGACAATACTGTATATAGGACACACTACTGTACATAAGACACTACTGTGTATGATCAGACAATACTGTATATAGGACACACTACTGTACATAAGACACTACTGTGTAGGATAAGACAATACTATATATAGGACACACTACTGTACATAAGACACTACTGTGTATGATATGAGAATACTGTATATAGGACACACTACTGTACATAAGACACTACTGTGTATGATATGAGAATACTGTATATAGGACACACTACTGTACATAAGACACTACTGTGTATGATATGAGAATACCGTATATAGGACACACTACTGTACATAAGACACTACTGTGTATGATAAGACAATACCGTATATAGGACACACTACTGTACATGAGACACTACTGTGTATGATAAGACAATACTGTATATAGGACACACTACTGTACATAAGACACTGCTGTACATAAGACAATACTGTATATAGGACACACTACTGTACATAAGACACTACTGTGTATGATATGAGAATACCGTATATAGGACACACTACTGTACATAAGACACTACTGTGTATGATAAGACAATACTGTATATAGGACACACTACTGTACATAAGACACTACTGTGGAGGATAAGACAATACTGTATATAGGACACACTACTGTACATAAGACACTACTGTGTATGATATGAGAATACCGTATATAGGACACACTACTGTACATAGGACACTACTGTGTATGATCAGACAATACTGTATATAGGACACACTACTGTACATAAGACACTACTGTGTATGATAAGACAATACTGTATATAGGACACACTACTGTACATAAGACACTACTGTGTATGATATGAGAATACCGTATATAGGACACACTACTATACATAAGACACTACTGTGTATGATAAGACAATACTGTATATAGGACACACTACTGTACATAAGACACTACTGTGTAGGATAAGACAATACTGTATATAGGACACACTACTGTACATAAGACACTACTGTGTATGATATGAGAATACCGTATATAGGACACACTACTGTACATAGGACACTACTGTGTATGATCAGACAATACTGTATATAGGACACACTACTGTACATAAGACACTACTGTGTATGATCAGACAATACTGTATATAGGTCACACTACTGTACATAAGACACTACTGTGTAGGATAAGACAATACTGTATATAGGACACACTACTGTACATAAGACACTACTGTGTATGATAAGACAATACCGTATATAGGACACACTACTGTACATAAGACACTACTGTGTAGGATAAGACAATACCGTATATAGGACACACTACTGTACATAAGACACTACTGTGTATGATCAGAAAATACTGTATATAGGACACACTACTGTACATAAGACACTACTGTGTATGATCAGACAATACTGTATATAGGACACACTACTGTACATAAGACACTACTGTATATGATAAGACAATACTGTATATAGGTCACACTACTGTACATAAGACACTACTGTGTAGGATAAGACAATACTGTATATAGGACACACTACAGTACATTAGACACTACTGTGTAGGATAAGACAATACTGTATATAGGACACACTACAGTACATTAGACACTACTGTGTATGATCAGACAATACTGTATATAGGACACACTACTGTACATAAGACACTACTGTGTATGATAAGACAATACTGTATATAGGACACACTACTGTACATAAGACACTACTGTGTATGATAAGACAATACTGTATATAGGACACACTACTGTACATAAGACACTACTGTGTATGATAAGACAATACTGTATATAGGACACACTACTGTACATGAGACACTACTGTGTATGATCAGACAATACTGTATATAGGTCACACTACTGTACATAAGACACTACTGTGTAGGATAAGACAATACTGTATATAGGACACACTACTGTACATAAGACACTACTGTGTATGATAAGACAATACTGTATATAGGACACTACTGTACATAAGACACTACTGTGTATGATAAGACAATACCGTATATAGGACACACTACTGTACATAAGACACTACTGTACATAAGACACTACTGTGTATGATAAGACAATACCGTATATAGGACACACTACTGTACATAAGACACTACTGTGTATGATAAGATAATACTGTATATAGGACACACTACTGTACATAAGACACTACTGTGTAGGATAAGACAATATTGTATATAGGACACACTACTGTACATAAGACACTACTGTGTATGATAAGACAATACTGTACATAGGACACTACTGTACATAAGACACTACTGTGTATGATCAGACAATACTGTATATAGGACACACTACTGTACATAAGACACTACTGTGTATGATCAGACAATACTGTATATAGGTCACACTACTGTACATAAGACACTACTGTATATGATAAGACAATACTGTATATAGGTCACACTACTGTACATAAGACACTACTGTGTAGGATAAGACAATATTGTATATAGGACACACTACTGTACATAAGACACTACTGTGTATGATAAGACAATACTGTACATAGGACACTACTGTACATAAGACACTACTGTGTATGATCAGACAATACTGTATATAGGACACACTACTGTACATAAGACACTACTGTGTATGATCAGACAATACTGTATATAGGTCACACTACTGTACATAAGACACTACTGTGTAGGATAAGACAATACTGTATATAGGACACACTACTGTACATAAGACACTACTGTGTAGGATCAGACAATACTGTATATAGGACACACTACTGTACATAAGACACTACTGTGTAGGATAAGACAATACTGTATATAGGACACACTACTGTACATAAGACACTACTGTGTATGATAAGACAATACTGTATATATGATACTACTGTACATAAGACACTACTGTGTATGATAAGACAATACTGTATATAGGACACACTACTGTACATAAGACACTACTGTGTATGATACGACAATACTGTATATAGGACACACTACTGTACATAAGACATTACTGTGTATGATACGACAATACTGTATATAGGACACACTACTGTACATAAGACACTACTGTGTAGGATCAGACAATACTGTATATAGGACACACTACTGTACATAAGACACTACTGTGTAGGATAAGACAATACTGTATATAGGACACACTACTGTACATAAGACACTACTGTGTAGGATAAGACAATACTGTATATAGGACACACTACTGTACATAAGACACTACTGTGTAGGATCAGACAATACTGTATATAGGACACACTACTGTACATAAGACACTACTGTGTAGGATCAGACAATACTGTATATAGGACACACTACTGTACATAAGACACTGCTGTGTAGGATCAGACAATACTGTATATAGGACACACTACTGTACATAAGACACTGCTGTGTAGGATAAGACAATACTGTATATAGGACACACTACTGTACATAAGACACTACTGTGTATGATAAGACAATACTGTATATAGGACACACTACTGTACATAAGACACTACTGTGTATGATCAGACAATACTGTATATAGGACACACTACTGTACATAAGACACTACTGTGTATGATACGACAATACTGTATATAGGACACACTACTGTACATAAGACACTACTCTGTATGATACGACAATACTGTATATAGGACACACTACTGTACATAAGACACTACTGTGTATGATACGACAATACTGTATATAGGACACACTACTGTACATAAGACACTACTGTATATGATAAGACAATACTGTATATAGGACACACTACTGTACATAAGACACTGCTGTGTAGGATAAGACAATACTGTATATAGGACACACTACTGCACATAAGACACTGCTGTGTAGGATACGACAATACTGTATATAGGACACACTACTGCACATAAGACACTACTGTGTAGGATAAGACAATACTGTATATAGGACACACTACTGCACATAAGACACTACTGTGTAGGATCAGACAATACTGTATATAGGACACACTACTGTACATAAGACACTACTGTGTAGGATCAGACAATACTGTATATAGGACACACTACTGTACATAAGACACTACTGTGTATGATCAGACAATACTGTATATAGGACACACTACTGTACATAAGACACTACTGTGTATGATACGACAATACTGTATATAGGACACACTACTGTACATAAGACACTACTGTGTATGATCAGACAATACTGTATATAGGACACACTACTGTACATAAGACACTACTGTGTATGATACGACAATACTGTATATAGGACACACTACTGTACATAAGACACTACTGTGTATGATACGACAATACTGTATATAGGACACACTACTGTACATAAGACACTGCTGTGTATGATACGACAATACTGTATATAGGACACACTACTGTACATAAGACACTGCTGTGTAGGATAAGACAATACTGTATATAGGACACACTACTGCACATAAGACACTGCTGTGTAGGATACGACAATACTGTATATAGGACACACTACTGCACATAAGACACTACTGTGTAGGATAAGACAATACTGTATATAGGACACACTACTGCACATAAGACACTACTGTGTAGGATCAGACAATACTGTATATAGGACACACTACTGTACATAAGACACTACTGTGTAGGATCAGACAATACTGTATATAGGACACACTACTGTACATAAGACACTACTGTGTATGATCAGACAATACTGTATATAGGACACACTACTGTACATAAGACACTACTGTGTATGATACGACAATACTGTATATAGGACACACTACTGTACATAAGACACTACTGTGTATGATACGACAATACTGTATATAGGACACACTACTGTACATAAGACACTACTGTGTATGATACGACAATACTGTATATAGGACACACTACTGTACATAAGACACTACTGTGTATGATACGACAATACTGTATATCGGACACACTACTGTACATAAGACACTACTGTGTATGATCAGACAATACTGTATATAGGACACACTACTGTACATAAGACACTACTGTGTATGATACGACAATACTGTATATAGGACACACTACTGTACATAAGACACTACTGTGTATGATACGACAATACTGTATATAGGACACACTACTGTACATAAGACACTGCTGTGTATGATACGACAATACTGTATATAGGACACACTACTGTACATAAGACACTGCTGTGTAGGATAAGACAATACTGTATATAGGACACACTACTGCACATAAGACACTGCTGTGTAGGATACGACAATACTGTATATAGGACACACTACTGCACATAAGACACTACTGTGTAGGATAAGACAATACTGTATATAGGACACACTACTGCACATAAGACACTACTGTGTAGGATCAGACAATACTGTATATAGGACACACTACTGTACATAAGACACTACTGTGTAGGATCAGACAATACTGTATATAGGACACACTACTGTACATAAGACACTACTGTGTATGATCAGACAATACTGTATATAGGACACACTACTGTACATAAGACACTACTGTGTATGATACGACAATACTGTATATAGGACACACTACTGTACATAAGACACTACTGTGTATGATACGACAATACTGTATATAGGACACACTACTGTACATAAGACACTACTGTGTATGATACGACAATACTGTATATAGGACACACTACTGTACATAAGACACTACTGTGTATGATACGACAATACTGTATATCGGACACACTACTGTACATAAGACACTACTGTGTATGATCAGACAATACTGTATATAGGACACACTACTGTACATAAGACACTACTGTGTATGATACGACAATACTGTATATAGGACACACTACTGTACATAAGACACTACTCTGTATGATACGACAATACTGTATATAGGACACACTACTGTACATAAGACACTACTGTGTATGATACGACAATACTGTATATAGGACACACTACTGTACATAAGACACTACTGTGTATGATACGACAATACTGTATATAGGACACACTACTGTACATAAGACACTACTGTGTATGATACGACAATACTGTATATCGGACACACTACTGTACATAAGACACTACTGTGTATGATCAGACAATACTGTATATAGGACACACTACTGTACATAAGACACTACTGTGTATGATACGACAATACTGTATATAGGACACACTACTGTACATAAGACACTACTCTGTATGATACGACAATACTGTATATAGGACACACTACTGTACATAAGACACTACTGTGTATGATACGACAATACTGTATATAGGACACACTACTGTACATAAGACACTACTGTATATGATAAGACAATACTGTATATAGGACACACTACTGTACATAAGACACTGCTGTGTAGGATAAGACAATACTGTATATAGGACACACTACTGCACATAAGACACTGCTGTGTAGGATACGACAATACTGTATATAGGACACACTACTGCACATAAGACACTACTGTGTAGGATAAGACAATACTGTATATAGGACACACTACTGCACATAAGACACTACTGTGTAGGATCAGACAATACTGTATATAGGACACACTACTGTACATAAGACACTACTGTGTAGGATCAGACAATACTGTATATAGGACACACTACTGTACATAAGACACTACTGTGTATGATCAGACAATACTGTATATAGGACACACTACTGTACATAAGACACTACTGTGTATGATACGACAATACTGTATATAGGACACACTACTGTACATAAGACACTACTGTGTATGATCAGACAATACTGTATATAGGACACACTACTGTACATAAGACACTACTGTGTATGATACGACAATACTGTATATAGGACACACTACTGTACATAAGACACTACTGTGTATGATACGACAATACTGTATATAGGACACACTACTGTACATAAGACACTGCTGTGTATGATACGACAATACTGTATATAGGACACACTACTGTACATAAGACACTGCTGTGTAGGATAAGACAATACTGTATATAGGACACACTACTGCACATAAGACACTGCTGTGTAGGATACGACAATACTGTATATAGGACACACTACTGCACATAAGACACTACTGTGTAGGATAAGACAATACTGTATATAGGACACACTACTGCACATAAGACACTACTGTGTAGGATCAGACAATACTGTATATAGGACACACTACTGTACATAAGACACTACTGTGTAGGATCAGACAATACTGTATATAGGACACACTACTGTACATAAGACACTACTGTGTATGATCAGACAATACTGTATATAGGACACACTACTGTACATAAGACACTACTGTGTATGATACGACAATACTGTATATAGGACACACTACTGTACATAAGACACTACTGTGTATGATACGACAATACTGTATATAGGACACACTACTGTACATAAGACACTACTGTGTATGATACGACAATACTGTATATAGGACACACTACTGTACATAAGACACTACTGTGTATGATACGACAATACTGTATATCGGACACACTACTGTACATAAGACACTACTGTGTATGATCAGACAATACTGTATATAGGACACACTACTGTACATAAGACACTACTGTGTATGATACGACAATACTGTATATAGGACACACTACTGTACATAAGACACTACTGTGTATGATACGACAATACTGTATATAGGACACACTACTGTACATAAGACACTGCTGTGTATGATACGACAATACTGTATATAGGACACACTACTGTACATAAGACACTGCTGTGTAGGATAAGACAATACTGTATATAGGACACACTACTGCACATAAGACACTGCTGTGTAGGATACGACAATACTGTATATAGGACACACTACTGCACATAAGACACTACTGTGTAGGATAAGACAATACTGTATATAGGACACACTACTGCACATAAGACACTACTGTGTAGGATCAGACAATACTGTATATAGGACACACTACTGTACATAAGACACTACTGTGTAGGATCAGACAATACTGTATATAGGACACACTACTGTACATAAGACACTACTGTGTATGATCAGACAATACTGTATATAGGACACACTACTGTACATAAGACACTACTGTGTATGATACGACAATACTGTATATAGGACACACTACTGTACATAAGACACTACTGTGTATGATACGACAATACTGTATATAGGACACACTACTGTACATAAGACACTACTGTGTATGATACGACAATACTGTATATAGGACACACTACTGTACATAAGACACTACTGTGTATGATACGACAATACTGTATATCGGACACACTACTGTACATAAGACACTACTGTGTATGATCAGACAATACTGTATATAGGACACACTACTGTACATAAGACACTACTGTGTATGATACGACAATACTGTATATAGGACACACTACTGTACATAAGACACTACTGTGTATGATCAGACAATACTGTATATAGGACACACTACTGTACATAAGACACTACTGTATAGGATAAGACAATACTGTATATAGGTCACACTACTGTACATAAGACACTACTGTGTAGGATAAGACAATACTGTATATAGGACACACTACTGTACATAAGACACTACTGTGTATGATCAGACAATACTGTATATAGGACACACTACTGTACATAAGACACTACTGTGTATGATCAGACAATACTATATAGGACACACTACTGTACATAAGACACTGCTGTGTAGGATAAGACAATACTGTATATAGGACACACTACTGTACATAAGACACTGCTGTGTAGGATAAGACAATACTGTATATAGGACACACTACTGTACATAAGACACTGCTGTGTAGGATAAGACAATACTGTATATAGGACACACTACTGCACATAAGACACTGCTGTGTAGGATACGACAATACTGTATATAGGACACACTACTGCACATAAGACACTACTGTGTAGGATAAGACAATACTGTATATAGGACACACTACTGCACATAAGACACTACTGTGTAGGATCAGACAATACTGTATATAGGACACACTACTGTACATAAGACACTACTGTGTAGGATCAGACAATACTGTATATAGGACACACTACTGTACATAAGACACTACTGTGTATGATCAGACAATACTGTATATAGGACACACTACTGTACATAAGACACTACTGTGTATGATACGACAATACTGTATATAGGACACACTACTGTACATAAGACACTACTGTGTATGATACGACAATACTGTATATAGGACACACTACTGTACATAAGACACTACTGTGTATGATACGACAATACTGTATATAGGACACACTACTGTACATAAGACACTACTGTGTATGATACGACAATACTGTATATAGGACACACTACTGTACATAAGACACTACTGTGTATGATCAGACAATACTGTATATAGGACACACTACTGTACATAAGACACTACTGTGTATGATACGACAATACTGTATATAGGACACACTACTGTACATAAGACACTACTGTGTATGATCAGACAATACTGTATATAGGACACACTACTGTACATAAGACACTACTGTATAGGATAAGACAATACTGTATATAGGTCACACTACTGTACATAAGACACTACTGTGTAGGATAAGACAATACTGTATATAGGACACACTACTGTACATAAGACACTACTGTGTATGATCAGACAATACTGTATATAGGACACACTACTGTACATAAGACACTACTCTGTATGATCAGACAATACTGTATATAGGACACACTACTGTACATAAGACACTACTGTGTATGATACGACAATACTGTATATAGGACACACTACTGTACATAAGACACTACTGTGTATGATCAGACAATACTGTATATAGGACACACTACTGTACATAAGACACTACTGTATAGGATAAGACAATACTGTATATAGGTCACACTACTGTACATAAGACACTACTGTGTAGGATAAGACAATACTGTATATAGGACACACTACTGTACATAAGACACTACTGTGTATGATCAGACAATACTGTATATAGGACACACTACTGTACATAAGACACTACTCTGTATGATCAGACAATACTGTATATAGGACACACTACTGTACATAAGACACTACTGTGTATGATCAAACAATACTGTATATAGGTCACACTACTGTACATAAGACACTACTGTGTAGGATAAGACAATACTGTATATAGGACACACTACTGTACATAAGACACTCCTGTGTAGGATCAGACAATACTGTATATAGGACACACTACTGTACATAAGACACTACTGTGTAGGATAAGACAATACTGTATATAGGACACACTACTGTACATAAGACACTACTGTGTATGATAAGACAATACTGTATATATGATACTACTGTACATAAGACACTACTGTGTATGATAAGACAATACTGTATATAGGACACACTACTGTACATAAGACACTACTGTGTATGATACGACAATACTGTATATAGGACACACTACTGTACATAAGACATTACTGTGTATGATACGACAATACTGTATATAGGACACACTACTGTACATAAGACACTACTGTGTAGGATCAGACAATACTGTATATAGGACACACTACTGTACATCAGACACTACTGTGTAGAATAAGACAATACTGTATATAGGACACACTACTGTACATAAGACACTACTGTGTAGGATAAGACAATACTGTATATAGGACACACTACTGTACATAAGACACTACTGTGTAGGATAAGACAATACTGTATATAGGACACACTACTGTACATAAGACACTACTGTGTAGGATCAGACAATACTGTATATAGGACACACTACTGTACATAAGACACTACTGTGTAGGATAAGACAATACTGTATATAGGACACACTACTGTACATAAGACACTGCTGTGTAGGATAAGACAATACTGTATATAGGACACACTACTGTACATAAGACACTGCTGTGTAGGATAAGACAATACTGTATATAGGACACACTACTGCACATAAGACACTGCTGTGTAGGATAAGACAATACTGTATATAGGACACACTACTGCACATAAGACACTACTGTGTAGGATAAGACAATACTGTATATAGGACACACTACTGCACATAAGACACTACTGTGTAGGATCAGACAATACTGTATATAGGACACACTACTGTACATAAGACACTACTGTGTAGGATCAGACAATACTGTATATAGGACACACTACTGTACATAAGACACTACTGTGTATGATCAGACAATACTGTATATAGGACACACTACTGTACATAAGACACTACTGTGTATGATACGACAATACTGTATATAGGACACACTACTGTACATAAGACACTACTGTGTATGATACGACAATACTGTATATAGGACACACTACTGTACATAAGACACTACTGTGTATGATACGACAATACTGTATATAGAACACACTACTGTACATAAGACACTACTGTGTAGGATAAGACAATACTGTATATAGGACACACTACTGTACATAAGACACTACTGTGTATGATCAGACAATACTGTATATAGGACACACTACTGTACATAAGACACTATTGTGTATGATCAGACATTACTATATATAGGACACACTACTGTACATAAGACACTACTGTGTATGATCAGACAATACTGTATATAGGACACACTACTGTACATAAGACACTACTGTGTATGATCAGACAATACTGTATATAGGTCACACTACTGTACATAAGACACTACTGTGTAGGATAAGACAATACTGTATATAGGACACACTACTGTACATAAGACACTACTGTGTAGGATCAGACAATACTGTATATAGGACACACTACTGTACATAAGACACTACTGTGTATGATAAGACAATACTGTATATATGATACTACTGTACATAAGACACTACTGTGTATGATAAGACAATACTGTATATAGGACACACTACTGTACATAAGACACTACTGTGTATGATACGACAATACTGTATATAGGACACACTACTGTACATAAGACATTACTGTGTATGATACGACAATACTGTATATAGGACACACTACTGTACATAAGACACTACTGTGTAGGATCAGACAATACTGTATATAGGACACACTACTGTACATAAGACACTACTGTGTAGGATAAGACAATACTGTATATAGGACACACTACTGTACATAAGACACTACTGTGTAGGATAAGACAATACTGTATATAGGACACACTACTGTACATAAGACACTACTGTGTAGGATCAGACAATACTGTATATAGGACACACTACTGTACATAAGACACTACTGTGTAGGATCAGACAATACTGTATATAGGACACACTACTGTACATAAGACACTGCTGTGTAGGATAAGACAATACTGTATATAGGACACACTACTGTACATAAGACACTGCTGTGTAGGATAAGACAATACTGTATATAGGACACACTACTGTACATAAGACACTACTGTGTATGATAAGACAATACTGTATATAGGACACACTACTGTACATAAGACACTACTGTGTATGATCAGACAATACTGTATATAGGACACACTACTGTACATAAGACACTACTGTGTATGATACGACAATACTGTATATAGGACACACTACTGTACATAAGACACTACTCTGTATGATACGACAATACTGTATATAGGACACACTACTGTACATAAGACACTACTGTGTATGATACGACAATACTGTATATAGGACACACTACTGTACATAAGACACTACTGTATATGATAAGACAATACTGTATATAGGACACACTACTGTACATAAGACACTGCTGTGTAGGATAAGACAATACTGTATATAGGACACACTACTGCACATAAGACACTGCTGTGTAGGATACGACAATACTGTATATAGGACACACTACTGCACATAAGACACTACTGTGTAGGATAAGACAATACTGTATATAGGACACACTACTGCACATAAGACACTACTGTGTAGGATAAGACAATACTGTATATAGGACACACTACTGCACATAAGACACTACTGTGTAGGATCAGACAATACTGTATATAGGACACACTACTGTACATAAGACACTACTGTGTAGGATCAGACAATACTGTATATAGGACACACTACTGTACATAAGACACTACTGTGTATGATCAGACAATACTGTATATAGGACACACTACTGTACATAAGACACTACTGTGTATGATACGACAATACTGTATATAGGACACACTACTGTACATAAGACACTACTGTGTATGATACGACAATACTGTATATAGGACACACTACTGTACATAAGACACTACTGTGTATGATACGACAATACTGTATATAGGACACACTACTGTACATAAGACACTGCTGTGTATGATACGACAATACTGTATATAGGACACACTACTGTACATAAGACACTGCTGTGTATGATACGACAATACTGTATATAGGACACACTACTGTACATAAGACACTGCTGTGTAGGATAAGACAATACTGTATATAGGACACACTACTGCACATAAGACACTGCTGTGTAGGATACGACAATACTGTATATAGGACACACTACTGCACATAAGACACTACTGTGTAGGATAAGACAATACTGTATATAGGACACACTACTGCACATAAGACACTACTGTGTAGGATCAGACAATACTGTATATAGGACACACTACTGTACATAAGACACTACTGTGTAGGATCAGACAATACTGTATATAGGACACACTACTGTACATAAGACACTACTGTGTATGATCAGACAATACTGTATATAGGACACACTACTGTACATAAGACACTACTGTGTATGATACGACAATACTGTATATAGGACACACTACTGTACATAAGACACTACTGTGTATGATACGACAATACTGTATATAGGACACACTACTGTACATAAGACACTACTGTGTATGATACGACAATACTGTATATCGGACACACTACTGTACATAAGACACTACTGTGTATGATCAGACAATACTGTATATAGGACACACTACTGTACATAAGACACTACTGTGTATGATACGACAATACTGTATATAGGACACACTACTGTACATAAGACACTACTGTGTATGATCAGACAATACTGTATATAGGACACACTACTGTACATAAGACACTACTGTATAGGATAAGACAATACTGTATATAGGTCACACTACTGTACATAAGACACTACTGTGTAGGATAAGACAATACTGTATATAGGACACACTACTGTACATAAGACACTACTGTGTATGATCAGACAATACTGTATATAGGACACACTACTGTACATAAGACACTACTGTGTATGATACGACAATACTGTATATAGGACACACTACTGTACATAAGACACTACTGTGTATGATACGACAATACTGTATATAGGACACACTACTGTACATAAGACACTGCTGTGTATGATACGACAATACTGTATATAGGACACACTACTGTACATAAGACACTGCTGTGTAGGATAAGACAATACTGTATATAGGACACACTACTGCACATAAGACACTGCTGTGTAGGATACGACAATACTGTATATAGGACACACTACTGCACATAAGACACTACTGTGTAGGATAAGACAATACTGTATATAGGACACACTACTGCACATAAGACACTACTGTGTAGGATCAGACAATACTGTATATAGGACACACTACTGTACATAAGACACTACTGTGTAGGATCAGACAATACTGTATATAGGACACACTACTGTACATAAGACACTACTGTGTATGATCAGACAATACTGTATATAGGACACACTACTGTACATAAGACACTACTGTGTATGATACGACAATACTGTATATAGGACACACTACTGTACATAAGACACTACTGTGTATGATACGACTATACTGTATATAGGACACACTACTGTACATAAGACACTACTGTGTATGATACGACAATACTGTATATAGGACACACTACTGTACATAAGACACTACTGTGTATGATACGACAATACTGTATATCGGACACACTACTGTACATAAGACACTACTGTGTATGATCAGACAATACTGTATATAGGACACACTACTGTACATAAGACACTACTGTGTATGATACGACAATACTGTATATAGGACACACTACTGTACATAAGACACTACTGTGTATGATCAGACAATACTGTATATAGGACACACTACTGTACATAAGACACTACTGTATAGGATAAGACAATACTGTATATAGGTCACACTACTGTACATAAGACACTACTGTGTAGGATAAGACAATACTGTATATAGGACACACTACTGTACATAAGACACTACTGTGTATGATCAGACAATACTGTATATAGGACACACTACTGTACATAAGACACTACTGTGTATGATCAGACAATACTATATAGGACACACTACTGTACATAAGACACTGCTGTGTAGGATAAGACAATACTGTATATAGGACACACTACTGTACATAAGACACTGCTGTGTAGGATAAGACAATACTGTATATAGGACACACTACTGTACATAAGACACTGCTGTGTAGGATAAGACAATACTGTATATAGGACACACTACTGTACATAAGACACTGCTGTGTAGGATAAGACAATACTGTATATAGGACACACTACTGCACATAAGACACTGCTGTGTAGGATACGACAATACTGTATATAGGACACACTACTGCACATAAGACACTACTGTGTAGGATAAGACAATACTGTATATAGGACACACTACTGCACATAAGACACTACTGTGTAGGATCAGACAATACTGTATATAGGACACACTACTGTACATAAGACACTACTGTGTAGGATCAGACAATACTGTATATAGGACACACTACTGTACATAAGACACTACTGTGTATGATCAGACAATACTGTATATAGGACACACTACTGTACATAAGACACTACTGTGTATGATACGACAATACTGTATATAGGACACACTACTGTACATAAGACACTACTGTGTATGATACGACAATACTGTATATAGGACACACTACTGTACATAAGACACTACTGTGTATGATACGACAATACTGTATATAGGACACACTACTGTACATAAGACACTACTGTGTATGATACGACAATACTGTATATAGGACACACTACTGTACATAAGACACTACTGTGTATGATCAGACAATACTGTATATAGGACACACTACTGTACATAAGACACTACTGTGTATGATACGACAATACTGTATATAGGACACACTACTGTACATAAGACACTACTGTGTATGATCAGACAATACTGTATATAGGACACACTACTGTACATAAGACACTACTGTATAGGATAAGACAATACTGTATATAGGTCACACTACTGTACATAAGACACTACTGTGTAGGATAAGACAATACTGTATATAGGACACACTACTGTACATAAGACACTACTGTGTATGATCAGACAATACTGTATATAGGACACACTACTGTACATAAGACACTACTCTGTATGATCAGACAATACTGTATATAGGACACACTACTGTACATAAGACACTACTGTGTATGATACGACAATACTGTATATAGGACACACTACTGTACATAAGACACTACTGTGTATGATCAGACAATACTGTATATAGGACACACTACTGTACATAAGACACTACTGTATAGGATAAGACAATACTGTATATAGGTCACACTACTGTACATAAGACACTACTGTGTAGGATAAGACAATACTGTATATAGGACACACTACTGTACATAAGACACTACTGTGTATGATCAGACAATACTGTATATAGGACACACTACTGTACATAAGACACTACTCTGTATGATCAGACAATACTGTATATAGGACACACTACTGTACATAAGACACTACTGTGTATGATCAAACAATACTGTATATAGGTCACACTACTGTACATAAGACACTACTGTGTAGGATAAGACAATACTGTATATAGGACACACTACTGTACATAAGACACTCCTGTGTAGGATCAGACAATACTGTATATAGGACACACTACTGTACATAAGACACTACTGTGTAGGATAAGACAATACTGTATATAGGACACACTACTGTACATAAGACACTACTGTGTATGATAAGACAATACTGTATATATGATACTACTGTACATAAGACACTACTGTGTATGATAAGACAATACTGTATATAGGACACACTACTGTACATAAGACACTACTGTGTATGATACGACAATACTGTATATAGGACACACTACTGTACATAAGACTTTACTGTGTATGATACGACAATACTGTATATAGGACACACTACTGTACATAAGACACTACTGTGTAGGATCAGACAATACTGTATATAGGACACACTACTGTACATCAGACACTACTGTGTAGAATAAGACAATACTGTATATAGGACACACTACTGTACATAAGACACTACTGTGTAGGATAAGACAATACTGTATATAGGACACACTACTGTACATAAGACACTACTGTGTAGGATAAGACAATACTGTATATAGGACACACTACTGTACATAAGACACTACTGTGTAGGATCAGACAATACTGTATATAGGACACACTACTGTACATAAGACACTACTGTGTAGGATAAGACAATACTGTATATAGGACACACTACTGTACATAAGACACTGCTGTGTAGGATAAGACAATACTGTATATAGGACACACTACTGTACATAAGACACTGCTGTGTAGGATAAGACAATACTGTATATAGGACACACTACTGCACATAAGACACTGCTGTGTAGGATAAGACAATACTGTATATAGGACACACTACTGCACATAAGACACTACTGTGTAGGATAAGACAATACTGTATATAGGACACACTACTGCACATAAGACACTACTGTGTAGGATCAGACAATACTGTATATAGGACACACTACTGTACATAAGACACTACTGTGTAGGATCAGACAATACTGTATATAGGACACACTACTGTACATAAGACACTACTGTGTATGATCAGACAATACTGTATATAGGACACACTACTGTACATAAGACACTACTGTGTATGATACGACAATACTGTATATAGGACACACTACTGTACATAAGACACTACTGTGTATGATACGACAATACTGTATATAGGACACACTACTGTACATAAGACACTACTGTGTATGATACGACAATACTGTATATAGAACACACTACTGTACATAAGACACTACTGTGTAGGATAAGACAATACTGTATATAGGACACACTACTGTACATAAGACACTACTGTGTATGATCAGACAATACTGTATATAGGACACACTACTGTACATAAGACACTATTGTGTATGATCAGACAATACTATATATAGGACACACTACTGTACATAAGACACTACTGTGTATGATCAGACAATACTGTATATAGGACACACTACTGTACATAAGACACTACTGTGTATGATCAGACAATACTGTATATAGGTCACACTACTGTACATAAGACACTACTGTGTAGGATAAGACAATACTGTATATAGGACACACTACTGTACATAAGACACTACTGTGTAGGATCAGACAATACTGTATATAGGACACACTACTGTACATAAGACACTACTGTGTAGGATAAGACAATACTGTATATAGGACACACTACTGTACATAAGACACTACTGTGTATGATAAGACAATACTGTATATATGATACTACTGTACATAAGACACTACTGTGTATGATAAGACAATACTGTATAGAGGACACACTACTGTACATAAGACACTACTGTGTATGATACGACAATACTGTATATAGGACACACTACTGTACATAAGACATTACTGTGTATGATACGACAATACTGTATATAGGACACACTACTGTACATAAGACACTACTGTGTAGGATCAGACAATACTGTATATAGGACACACTACTGTACATAAGACACTACTGTGTAGGATAAGACAATACTGTATATAGGACACACTACTGTACATAAGACACTACTGTGTAGGATAAGACAATACTGTATATAGGACACACTACTGTACATAAGACACTACTGTGTAGGATAAGACAATACTGTATATAGGTAACACTACTGTACATAAGACACTACTGTGTAGGATCAGACAATACTGTATATAGGACACACTACTGTACATAAGACACTACTGTGTAGGATCAAACAATACTGTATATAGGACACACTACTGTACATAAGACACTACTGTGTAGGATAAGACAATACTGTATATAGGACACACTACTGTACATAAGACACTACTGTGTAGGATAAGACAATACTGTATATAGGACACACTACTGTACATAAGACACTGCTGTGTAGGATAAGACAATACTGTATATAGGACACACTACTGCACATAAGACACTGCTGTGTAGGATACGACAATACTGTATATAGGACACACTACTGTACATAAGACACTGCTGTGTAGGATCAGACAATACTGTATATAGGACACACTACTGTACATAAGACACTACTGCGTAGGATAAGACAATACTATATATAGGACACACTACTGTACATAAGACACTGCTGCGTATGATCAGACAATACTGTATATAGGACACACTACTGTACATAAGACACTACTGTGTATGATAAGACAATACTGTATATAGGACACACTACTGTACATAAGACACTACTGTGTAGGATAAGACAATACTGTATATAGGACACACTACTGTACATAAGACACTATTGTGTATGATCAGACAATACTATATATAGGACACACTACTGTACATAAGACACTACTGTGTATGATCAGACAATACTGTATATAGGACACACTACTGTACATAAGACACTACTGTGTATGATCAGACAATACTGTATATAGGTCACACTACTGTACATAAGACACTACTGTGTAGGATAAGACAATACTGTATATAGGACACACTACTGTACATAAGACACTACTGTGTAGGATCAGACAATACTGTATATAGGACACACTACTGTACATAAGACACTACTGTGTAGGATAAGACAATACTGTATATAGGACACACTACTGTACATAAGACACTACTGTGTATGATAAGACAATACTGTATATATGATACTACTGTACATAAGACACTACTGTGTATGATAAGACAATACTGTATAGAGGACACACTACTGTACATAAGACACTACTGTGTATGATACGACAATACTGTATATAGGACACACTACTGTACATAAGACATTACTGTGTATGATACGACAATACTGTATATAGGACACACTACTGTACATAAGACACTACTGTGTAGGATCAGACAATACTGTATATAGGACACACTACTGTACATAAGACACTACTGTGTAGGATAAGACAATACTGTATATAGGACACACTACTGTACATAAGACACTACTGTGTAGGATAAGACAATACTGTATATAGGACACACTACTGTACATAAGACACTACTGTGTAGGATAAGACAATACTGTATATAGGTAACACTACTGTACATAAGACACTACTGTGTAGGATCAGACAATACTGTATATAGGACACACTACTGTACATAAGACACTACTGTGTAGGATCAAACAATACTGTATATAGGACACACTACTGTACATAAGACACTACTGTGTAGGATAAGACAATACTGTATATAGGACACACTACTGTACATAAGACACTACTGTGTAGGATAAGACAATACTGTATATAGGACACACTACTGTACATAAGACACTGCTGTGTAGGATAAGACAATACTGTATATAGGACACACTACTGCACATAAGACACTGCTGTGTAGGATACGACAATACTGTATATAGGACACACTACTGTACATAAGACACTACTGTGTAGGATCAGACAATACTGTATATAGGACACACTACTGTACATAAGACACTACTGCGTAGGATAAGACAATACTATATATAGGACACACTACTGTACATAAGACACTGCTGCGTATGATCAGACAATACTGTATATAGGACACACTACTGTACATAAGACACTACTGTGTATGATAAGACAATACTGTATATAGGACACACTACTGTACATAAGACACTTCTGTGTATGATCAGACAATACTGTATATAGGACACACTACTGTACATAAGACACTACTGTGTATGATAAGACAATACTGTATATAGTACACACTACTGTACATAAGACACTACTGTATATGATAAGACAATACTGTATATAGGACACACTACTGTACATAAGACACTACTGTGTATGATAAGATAATACTGTATATAGGACACACTACTGTACATAAGACACTACTGTGTATGATAAGACAATACTGTATATAGGACACTACTGTACATAAGACACTACTGTGTATGATAAGACAATACTGTATATAGGACACTACTGTACATAAGACACTACTGTGTATGATAAGACAATACCGTATATAGGACACACTACTGTACATAAGACACTACTGTACATAAGACACTACTGTACATAAGACACTACTGTGTATGATAAGACAATACCGTATATAGGACACACTACTGTACATAAGACACTACTGTGTATGATAAGATAATACTGTATATAGGACACACTACTGTACATAAGACACTACTGTGTATGATAAGACAATACTGTGTATATAGGACACTACTGTACATAAGACACTACTGTGTATGATAAGACAATACTGTATATAGGACACACTACTGTACATAAGACACTACTGTGTATGATCAGACAATACTGTATATAGGACACACTACTGTACATAAGACACTACTGTATATGATAAGACAATACTGTATATAGGTCACACTACTGTACATAAGACACTACTGTGTAGGATAAGACAATACTGTATATAGGACACACTACTGTACATAAGACACTACTGTGTAGGATAAGACAATACTGTATATAGGACACACTACTGTACATAAGACACTACTGTGTATGATCAGACAATACTGTATATAGGACACACTACTGTACATAAGACACTACTGTGTATGATCAGACAATACTGTATATAGGTCACACTACTGTACATAAGACACTACTGTGTAGAATAAGACAATACTGTATATAGGACACACTACTGTACATAAGACACTACTGTGTAGGATAAGACAATACTGTATATAGGACACACTACTGTACATAAGACACTACTGTGTAGGATAAGACAATACTGTATATAGGACACACTACTGTACCTAAGACACTACTGTGTAGGATAAGACAATACTGTATATAGGTAACACTACTGTACATAAGACACTACTGTGTAGGATCAGACAATACTGTATATAGGACACACTACTGTACATAAGACACTACTGTGTAGGATCAGACAATACTGTATATAGGACACACTACTGTACATAAGACACTACTGTGTAGGATAAGACAATACTGTATATAGGACACACTACTGTACATAAGACACTACTGTGTAGGATAAGACAATACTGTATATAGGACACACTACTGTACATAAGACACTGCTGTGTAGGATAAGACAATACTGTATATAGGACACACTACTGCACATAAGACACTGCTGTGTAGGATACGACAATACTGTATATAGGACACACTACTGTACATAAGACACTACTGTGTAGGATCAGACAATACTGTATATAGGACACACTACTGTACATAAGACACTACTGCGTAGGATAAGACAATACTATATATAGGACACACTACTGTACATAAGACACTGCTGTGTATGATCAGACAATACTGTATATAGGACACACTACTGTACATAAGACACTACTGTGTATGATAAGACAATACTGTATATAGGACACACTACTGTACATAAGACACTTCTGTGTATGATCAGACAATACTGTATATAGGACACACTACTGTACATAAGACACTACTGTGTATGATAAGACAATACTGTATATAGGACACACTACTGTACATAAGACACTACTGTATATGATAAGACAATACTGTATATAGGACACACTACTGTACATAAGACACTACTGTGTATGATAAGATAATACTGTATATAGGACACACTACTGTACATAAGACACTACTGTGTATGATAAGACAATACTGTATATAGGACACTACTGTACATAAGACACTACTGTGTATGATAAGACAATACTGTATATAGGACACTACTGTACATAAGACACTACTGTGTATGATAAGACAATACCGTATATAGGACACACTACTGTACATAAGACACTACTGTGTATGATAAGATAATACTGTATATAGGACACACTACTGTACATAAGACACTACTGTGTATGATAAGACAATACTGTGTATATAGGACACTACTGTACATAAGACACTACTGTGTATGATAAGACAATACTGTATATAGGACACACTACTGTACATAAGACACTACTGTGTATGATCAGACAATACTGTATATAGGACACACTACTGTACATAAGACACTACTGTATATGATAAGACAATACTGTATATAGGTCACACTACTGTACATAAGACACTACTGTGTAGGATAAGACAATACTGTATATAGGACACACTACTGTACATAAGACACTACTGTGTATGATAAGACAATACTGTATATAGGACACACTACTGTACATAAGACACTACTGTGTATGATCAGACAATACTGTATATAGGACACACTACTGTACATAAGACACTACTGTGTATGATCAGACAATACTGTATATAGGTCACACTACTGTACATAAGACACTACTGTGTAGGATAAGACAATACTGTATATAGGACACACTACTGTACATAAGACACTACTGTGTAGGATCAGACAATACTGTATATAGGACACACTACTGTACATAAGACACTACTGTGTAGGATAAGACAATACTGTATATAGGACACACTACTGTACATAAGACACTACTGTGTATGATAAGACAATACTGTATATATGATACTACTGTACATAAGACACTACTGTGTATGATAAGACAATACTGTATATAGGACACACTACTCTACATAAGACACTACTGTGTATGATACGACAATACTGTATATAGGACACACTACTGTACATAAGACATTACTGTGTATGATACGACAATACTGTATATAGGACACACTACTGTACATAAGACACTACTGTGTAGGATCAGACAATACTGTATATAGGACACACTACTGTACATAAGACACTACTGTGTAGGATCAGACAATACTGTATATAGGACACACTACTGTACATAAGACACTACTGTGTAGGATAAGACAATACTGTATATAGGACACACTACTGTACATAAGACACTACTGTGTAGGATCAGACAATACTGTATATAGGACACACTACTGTACATAAGACACTACTGTGTAGGATCAGACAATACTGTATATAGGACACACTACTGTACATAAGACACTACTGTGTAGGATAAGACAATACTGTATATAGGACACACTACTGTACATAAGACACTGCTGTGTAGGATAAGACAATACTGTATATAGGACACTCTACTGTACATAAGACACTGCTGTGTAGGATAAGACAATACTGTATATAGGACACACTACTGCACATAAGACACTGCTGTGTAGGATACGACAATACTGTATATAGGACACACTACTGCACATAAGACACTACTGTGTAGGATAAGACAATACTGTATATAGGACACACTACTGCACATAAGACACTACTGTGTAGGATCAGACAATACTGTATATAGGACACACTACTGTACATAAGACACTACTGTGTAGGATCAGACAATACTGTATATAGGACACACTACTGTACATAAGACACTACTGTGTATGATCAGACAATACTGTATATAGGACACACTACTGTACATAAGACACTACTGTGTATGATACGACAATACTGTATATAGGACACACTACTGTACATAAGACACTACTGTGTATGATACGACAATACTGTATATAGGACACACTACTGTACATAAGACACTACTGTGTATGATACGACAATACTGTATATAGGACACACTACTGTACATAAGACACTACTGTGTATGATACGACAATACTGTATATAGGACACACTACTGTACATAAGACACTACTGTGTATGATCAGACAATACTGTATATAGGACACACTACTGTACATAAGACACTACTGTGTATGATACGACAATACTGTATATAGGACACACTACTGTACATAAGACACTACTGTGTATGATCAGACAATACTGTATATAGGACACACTACTGTACATAAGACACTACTGTATAGGATAAGACAATACTGTATATAGGTCACACTACTGTACATAAGACACTACTGTGTAGGATAAGACAATACTGTATATAGGACACACTACTGTACATAAGACACTACTGTGTATGATCAGACAATACTGTATATAGGACACACTACTGTACATAAGACACTACTGTGTATGATCAGACAATACTATAAATAGGACACACTACTGTACATAAGACACTACTGTGTATGATCAGACAATACTGTATATAGGACACACTACTGTACATAAGACACTACTGTGTATGATCAGACAATACTGTATATAGGTCACACTACTGTACATAAGACACTACTGTGTAGGATAAGACAATACTGTATATAGGACACACTACTGTACATAAGACACTCCTGTGTAGGATCAGACAATACTGTATATAGGACACACTACTGTACATAAGACACTACTGTGTAGGATAAGACAATACTGTATATAGGACACACTACTGTACATAAGACACTACTGTGTATGATAAGACAATACTGTATATATGATACTACTGTACATAAGACACTACTGTGTATGATAAGACAATACTGTATATAGGACACACTACTGTACATAAGACACTACTGTGTATGATACGACAATACTGTATATAGGACACACTACTGTACATAAGACATTACTGTGTATGATACGACAATACTGTATATAGGACACACTACTGTACATAAGACACTGCTGTGTAGGATCAGACAATACTGTATATAGGACACACTACTGTACATAGGACACTACTGTGTATGATCAGACAATACTGTATATAGGACACACTACTGTACATAGGACACTACTGTGTATGATACGACAATACTGTATATAGGACACACTACTGTACATAAGACACTACTGTGTAGGATAAGACAATACTGTATATAGGACACACTACTGTACATAAGACACTACTGTGTATGATCAGACAATACTGTATATAGGACACACTACTGTACATAAGACACTACTGTGTATGATCAGACAATACTGTATATAGGACACTACTGTACATAAGACACTACTGTATATAGGACACACTACTGTACATAAGACAATACTGTATATAGGACACACTACTGTACATAAGACACTACTGTGTATGATAAGACAATACTGTATATAGGACACACTACTGTACATAAGACACTACTGTATATGATAAGACAATACTGTATATAGGACACACTACTGTACATAAGACACTACTGTGTATGATAAGATAATACTGTATATAGGACACACTACTGTACATAAGACACTACTGTGTATGATAAGACAATACTGTATATAGGACACTACTGTACATAAGACACTACTGTGTATGATAAGACAATACTGTATATAGGACACTAATGTACATAAGACACTACTGTGTATGATAAGACAATACCGTATATAGGACACACTACTGTACATAAGACACTACTGTGTAGGATAAGACAATACCGTATATAGGACACACTACTGTACATAAGACACTACTGTGTATGATCAGAAAATACTGTATATAGGACACACTACTGTACATAAGACACTACTGTGTATGATCAGACAATACTGTATATAGGACACACTACTGTACATAAGACACTACTGTATATGATAAGACAATACTGTATATAGGTCACACTACTGTACATAAGACACTACTGTGTAGGATAAGACAATACTGTATATAGGACACACTACTGTACATAAGACACTACTGTGTATGATAAGACAATACTGTATATAGGACACACTACAGTACATTAGACACTACTGTGTAGGATAAGACAATACTGTATATAGGACACACTACAGTACATTAGACACTACTGTGTATGATCAGACAATACTGTATATAGGACACACTACTGTACATAAGACACTACTGTGTATGATAAGACAATACTGTATATAGGACACACTACTGTACATAAGACACTACTGTGTATGATAAGACAATACTGTATATAGGACACACTACTGTACATAAGACACTACTGTGTATGATCAGACAATACTGTATATAGGACACACTACTGTACATAAGACACTACTGTGTATGATAAGACAATACTGTATATAGGACACACTACTGTACATAAGACACTACTGTGTATGATCAGACAATACTGTATATAGGTCACACTACTGTACATAAGACACTACTGTGTAGGATAAGACAATACTGTATATAGGACACACTACTGTACATAAGACACTACTGTGTATGATAAGACAATACCGTATATAGGACACACTACTGTACATAAGACACTACTGTGTAGGATAAGACAATACCGTATATAGGACACACTACTGTACATAAGACACTACTGTGTATGATCAGAAAATACTGTATATAGGACACACTACTGTACATAAGACACTACTGTGTATGATCAGACAATACTGTATATAGGACACACTACTGTACATAAGACACTACTGTATATGATAAGACAATACTGTATATAGGTCACACTACTGTACATAAGACACTACTGTGTAGGATAAGACAATACTGTATATAGGACACACTACAGTACATTAGACACTACTGTGTATGATCAGACAATACTGTATATAGGACACACTACTGTACATAAGACACTACTGTGTATGATAAGACAATACTGTATATAGGACACACTACTGTACATAAGACACTACTGTGTATGATAAGACAATACTGTATATAGGACACACTACTGTACATAAGACACTACTGTGTATGATAAGACAATACTGTATATAGGACACACTACTGTACATGAGACACTACTGTGTATGATCAGACAATACTGTATATAGGTCACACTACTGTACATAAGACACTACTGTGTAGGATAAGACAATACTGTATATAGGACACACTACTGTACATAAGACACTACTGTGTATGATAAGACAATACTGTATATAGGACACTACTGTACATAAGACACTACTGTGTATGATCAGACAATACTGTATATAGGACACACTACTGTACATAAGACACTACTGTATAGGATAAGACAATACTGTATATAGGTCACACTACTGTACATAAGACACTACTGTGTATGATCAGACAATACTGTATATAGGACACACTACTGTACATAAGACACTACTGTGTATGATAAGACAATACTATATATAGGACACACTACTGTACATAAGACACTACTGTGTATGATATGAGAATACTGTATATAGGACACACTACTGTACATAAGACACTACTGTGTATGATATGAGAATACTGTATATAGGACACACTACTGTACATAAGACACTACTGTGTATGATATGAGAATACCGTATATAGGACACACTACTGTACATAAGACACTACTGTGTATGATAAGACAATACCGTATATAGGACACACTACTGTACATGAGACACTACTGTGTATGATAAGACAATACTGTATATAGGACACACTACTGTACATAAGACACTGCTGTACATAAGACAATACTGTATATAGGACACACTACTGTACATAAGACACTACTGTGTATGATATGAGAATACCGTATATAGGACACACTACTGTACATAAGACACTACTGTGTATGATAAGACAATACTGTATATAGGACACACTACTGTACATAAGACACTACTGTGGAGGATAAGACAATACTGTATATAGGACACACTACTGTACATAAGACACTACTGTGTATGATATGAGAATACCGTATATAGGACACACTACTGTACATAGGACACTACTGTGTATGATCAGACAATACTGTATATAGGACACACTACTGTACATAAGACACTACTGTGTATGATAAGACAATACTGTATATAGGACACACTACTGTACATAAGACACTACTGTGTATGATATGAGAATACCGTATATAGGACACACTACTGTACATAAGACACTACTGTGTATGATAAGACAATACTGTATATAGGACACACTACTGTACATAAGACACTACTGTGTAGGATAAGACAATACTGTATATAGGACACACTACTGTACATAAGACACTACTGTGTATGATATGAGAATACCGTATATAGGACACACTACTGTACATAGGACACTACTGTGTATGATCAGACAATACTGTATATAGGACACACTACTGTACATAAGACACTACTGTGTATGATCAGACAATACTGTATATAGGTCACACTACTGTACATAAGACACTACTGTGTAGGATAAGACAATACTGTATATAGGACACACTACTGTACATAAGACACTACTGTGTATGATAAGACAATACCGTATATAGGACACACTACTGTACATAAGACACTACTGTGTAGGATAAGACAATACCGTATATAGGACACACTACTGTACATAAGACACTACTGTGTATGATCAGAAAATACTGTATATAGGACACACTACTGTACATAAGACACTACTGTGTATGATCAGACAATACTGTATATAGGACACACTACTGTACATAAGACACTACTGTATATGATAAGACAATACTGTATATAGGTCACACTACTGTACATAAGACACTACTGTGTAGGATAAGACAATACTGTATATAGGACACACTACAGTACATTAGACACTACTGTGTAGGATAAGACAATACTGTATATAGGACACACTACAGTACATTAGACACTACTGTGTATGATCAGACAATACTGTATATAGGACACACTACTGTACATAAGACACTACTGTGTATGATAAGACAATACTGTATATAGGACACACTACTGTACATAAGACACTACTGTGTATGATAAGACAATACTGTATATAGGACACACTACTGTACATAAGACACTACTGTGTATGATAAGACAATACTGTATATAGGACACACTACTGTACATGAGACACTACTGTGTATGATCAGACAATACTGTATATAGGTCACACTACTGTACATAAGACACTACTGTGTAGGATAAGACAATACTGTATATAGGACACACTACTGTACATAAGACACTACTGTGTATGATAAGACAATACTGTATATAGGACACTACTGTACATAAGACACTACTGTGTATGATCAGACAATACTGTATATAGGACACACTACTGTACATAAGACACTACTGTATAGGATAAGACAATACTGTATATAGGTCACACTACTGTACATAAGACACTACTGTGTATGATCAGACAATACTGTATATAGGACACACTACTGTACATAAGACACTACTGTGTATGATCAGACAATACTGTATATAGGACACACTACTGTACATAAGACACTACTGTGTAGGATAAGACAATACTATATATAGGACACACTACTGTACATAAGACACTACTGTGTATGATATGAGAATACTGTATATAGGACACACTACTGTACATAAGACACTACTGTGTATGATATGAGAATACTGTATATAGGACACACTACTGTACATAAGACACTACTGTGTATGATATGAGAATACCGTATATAGGACACACTACTGTACATAAGACACTACTGTGTATGATAAGACAATACCGTATATAGGACACACTACTGTACATGAGACACTACTGTGTATGATAAGACAATACTGTATATAGGACACACTACTGTACATAAGACACTGCTGTACATAAGACAATACTGTATATAGGACACACTACTGTACATAAGACACTACTGTGTATGATATGAGAATACCGTATATAGGACACACTACTGTACATAAGACACTACTGTGTATGATAAGACAATACTGTATATAGGACACACTACTGTACATAAGACACTACTGTGGAGGATAAGACAATACTGTATATAGGACACACTACTGTACATAAGACACTACTGTGTATGATATGAGAATACCGTATATAGGACACACTACTGTACATAAGACACTACTGTGTATGATAAGACAATACTGTATATAGGACACACTACTGTACATAAGACACTACTGTGGAGGATAAGACAATACTGTATATAGGACACACTACTGTACATAGGACACTACTGTGTATGATCAGACAATACTGTATATAGGACACACTACTGTACATAAGACACTACTGTGTATGATAAGACAATACTGTATATAGGACACACTACTGTACATAAGACACTACTGTGTATGATATGAGAATACCGTATATAGGACACACTACTGTACATAAGACACTACTGTGTAGGATATGACAATACTGTATATAGGACACACTACTGTACATAAGACACTACTGTGTATGATCAGACAATACTGTATATAGGACACACTACTGTACATAAGACACTACTGTGTATGATACGACAATACTGTATATAGGACACACTACTGTACATAAGACACTACTGTGTATGATATGAGAATACCGTATATAGGACACACTACTGTACATAGGACACTACTGTGTATGATCAGACAATACTGTATATAGGAAACACTACTGTACATAAGACACTACTGTGTATGATAAGACAATACTGTATATAGGACACACTACTGTACATGAGACACTACTGTGTATGATAAGACAATACTGTATATAGGACACACTACTGTACATAAGACACTGCTGTACATAAGACACTACTGTGTATGATAAGACAATACTGTATATAGGACACACTACTGTACATAAGACACTACTGTGTATGATCAGACAATACTGTATATAGGACACACTACTGTACATAAGACACTACTGTGTATGATCAGACAATACTGTATATAGGACACACTACTGTACATAAGACACTACTGTGTATGATAAGACAATACTGTATATAGGACACACTACTGTACATAAGACACTACTGTGTATGATCAGACAATACTGTATATAGGACACACTACTGTACATAAGTCACTACTGTGTATGATAAGACAATACTGTATATAGGACACACTACTGTACATAAGACACTACTGTGTATGATCAGACAATACTGTATATAGGACACACTACTGTACATAAGACACTACTGTGTAGGATAAGACAATACTGTATATAGGACACACTACTGTACATAAGACACTGCTGTGTAGGATCAGACAATACTGTATATAGGACACACTACTGTACATAAGACACTACTGTGTAGGATAAGACAATACTGTATATAGGACACTACTGTACATAAGACACTACTGTGTCTGATAAGACAATACTGTATATAGGACACACTACTGTACATAAGACACTACTGTGTATGATCAGACAATACTGTATATAGGACACACTACTGTACATAAGACACTGCTGTACATAAGACAATACTGTATATAGGACACACTACTGTACATAAGACACTACTGTATATGATAAGACAATACTGTATATAGGACACACTACTGTACATAAGACACTACTGTGTAGGATCAGACAATACTGTTTATAGGACACACTACTGTACATAAGTCACTACTGTGTATGATCAGACAATACTGTATATAGGACACACTACTGTACATAAGACACTACTGTGTAGGATAAAACACTACCGTATATAGGACACACTACTGTACATAAGACACTACTGTGTATGATAAGACAATACTGTATATAGGACACACTACTGTACATAAGACACTACTGTGTATCATAAGACAATACTGTATATAGGACACTACTGTACATAAGACACTACTGTGTATGATCAGACAATACTGTATATAGGTCACACTACTGTACATAAGACACTACTGTGTAGGATAAGACAATACTGTATATAGGACACACTACTGTACATAAGACACTACTGTGTATGATAAGACAATACTGTATATAGGACACTACTGTACATAAGACACTACTGTGTAGGATAAGACAATACTGTATATAGGACACACAACTGTACATAAGACACTACTGTGTATGATCAGACAATACTGTATATAGGACACACTACTGTACATAAGACACTACTGTGTATGATCAGACAATACAGTATATAGGACACACTACTGTATATAAGACACTACTGTATATGATAAGACAATACTGTATATAGGATACACTACTGTACATAAGACACTACTGTGTATGATCAGACAATACTGTATATAGGTCACACTACTGTACATAAGACACTACTGTGTAGGATAAGACAATACTGTATATAGGACACACTACTGTACATAAGACACTACTGTGTAAGATAAGACAATACTGTATATAGGACACACTACTGTACATAAGAACTACTGTGTATGATCAGACAATACTGTATATAGGACACACTACTGTACATAAGACACTACTGTGTATGATAAGACAATACTGTATATAGGACACACTACTGTACATAAGACACTACTGTGTATGATCAGACAATACTGTATATAGGACACACTACTGTACATAAGTCACTACTGTGTATGATAAGACAATACTGTATATAGGACACACTACTGTACATAAGACACTACTGTGTATGATCAGACAATACTGTATATAGGACACACTACTGTACATAAGACACTACTGTGTATGATAAGACAATACTGTATATAGGACACACTACTGTACATAAGACACTGCTGTGTAGGATCAGACAATACTGTATATAGGACACACTACTGTACATAAGACACTACTGTGTAGGATAAGACAATACTGTATATAGGACACACTACTGTACATAAGACACTACTGTGTAGGATAAGACAATACTGTATATAGGACACTACTGTACATAAGACACTACTGTGTCTGATAAGACAATACTGTATATAGGACACACTACTGTACATAAGACACTACTGTGTATGATCAGACAATACTGTATATAGGACACACTACTGTACATAAGACACTGCTGTACATAAGACAATACTGTATATAGGACACACTACTGTACATAAGACACTACTGTATATGATAAGACAATACTGTATATAGGACACACTACTGTACATAAGACACTACTGTGTAGGATCAGACAATACTGTTTATAGGACACACTACTGTACATAAGTCACTACTGTGTATGATCAGACAATACTGTATATAGGACACACTACTGTACATAAGACACTACTGTGTAGGATAAGACAATACCGTATATAGGACACACTACTGTACATAAGACACTACTGTGTATGATAAGACAATACTGTATATAGGACACACTACTGTACATAAGACACTACTGTGTATCATAAGACAATACTGTATATAGGACACTACTGTACATAAGACACTACTGTGTATGATCAGACAATACTGTATATAGGTCACACTACTGTACATAAGACACTACTGTGTAGGATAAGACAATACTGTATATAGGACACACTACTGTACATAAGACACTACTGTGTATGATAAGACAATACTGTATATAGGACACTACTGTACATAAGACACTACTGTGTAGGATAAGACAATACTGTATATAGGACACACAACTGTACATAAGACACTACTGTGTATGATCAGACAATACTGTATATAGGACACACTACTGTACATAAGACACTACTGTGTATGATCAGACAATACAGTATATAGGACACACTACTGTATATAAGACACTACTGTATAGGATAAGACAATACTGTATATAGGATACACTACTGTACATAAGACACTACTGTGTATGATCAGACAATACTGTATATAGGTCACACTACTGTACATAAGACACTACTGTGTAGGATAAGACAATACTGTATATAGGACACACTACTGTACATAAGACACTACTGTGTATGATAAGACAATACTGTATATAGGACACACTACTGTACATAAGAACTACTGTGTATGATCAGACAATACTGTATATAGGACACACTACTGTACATAAGACACTGCTGTGTATGATAAGACACTACTGTATATAGGACACACTACTGTACATAAGTCACTACTGTGTATGATCAGACAATACTGTATTTAGGACACACTACTGTACATAAGTCACTACTGTGTATGATACGACAATACTGTATATAGGACACACTACTGTACATAAGACACTACTGTGTAGGATAAGACAATACTGTATATAGGACACACTACTGTACATAAGACACTACTGTGTATGATAAGACGCTACTGTATATAGGACACACTACTGTACATAAGTCACTACTGTGTATGATCAGACAATACTGTATTTAGGACACACTACTGTACATAAGTCACTACTGTGTATGATAAGACAATACTGTATATAGGACACACTACTGTACATAAGACACTACTGTGTATGATAAGACAATACTGTATATAGGACACACTACTGTACATAAGACACTACTGTGTATGATCAGACAATACTGTATATAGGACACACTACTGTACATAAGACACTACTGTGTATGATCAGACAATACTGTATATAGGACACACTACTGTACATAAGACACTGCTGTGTATGATAAGACAATACTGTATATAGGACACACTACTGTACATAAGACACTACTGTGTATGATACGACAATACTGTATATAGGACACACTACTGTACATAAGACACTACTGTGTACGATAAGACAATACCGTATATAGGGCACACTACTGTACATAAGACACTACTGTGTATGATCAGACAATACCGTATATAGGACACACTACTGTACATAAGACACTACTGTGTATGATCAGACAATACTGTATATAGGACACACTACTGTACATAAGACACTGCTGTGTATGATCAGACAATACCGTATATAGGACACACTACTGTACATAAGACACTACTGTGTATGATACGACAATACTGTATATAGGACACACTACTGTACATAAGACACTACTGTGTACGATAAGACAATACTGTATATAGGACACACTACTGTACATAAGACACTCCTGTGTACGATAAGACAATACTGTATATAGGACACACTACTGTACATAAGACACTACTGAGTATGATACGACAATACTGTATATAAGACACACACTACTGTACATAAGACACTGCTGTGTATGATAAGACAATACTGTATATAGGACACACTACTGTACATAAGACACTACTGTGTATGATACGACAATACTGTATATAGGACACACTACTGTACATAAGACACTACTGTGTACGATAAGACAATACCGTATATAGGGCACACTACTGTACATAAGACACTACTGTGTATGATCAGACAATACTGTATATAGGACACACTACTGTACATAAGACACTACTGTGTACGATAAGACAATACTGTATATAGGACACACTACTGTACATAAGACACTCCTGTGTACGATAAGACAATACTGTATATAGGACACACTACTGTACATAAGACACTACTGAGTACGATACGACAATACTGTATATAGGACACACTACTGTACATAAGACACTACTGTGTATGATAAGACAATACTGTATATAGGACACACTACTGTACATAAGACAATACTGTGTATGATCAGACAATACTGTATATAGGACACACTACTGTACATAAGACACTACTGTGTATGATAAGACAATACTGTATATAGGACACACTACTGTACATAAGACACTACTGTGTATGATAAGACAATACTGTATATAGGACACACTACTGTACATAAGACAATACTGTATATAGGACACACTACTGTACATAAGACACTACTGTGTATGATAACACAATACTGTATATAGGACACACTACTGTACATAAGACACTACTGTGTATGATAACACAAAACTGTATATAGGACACACTACTGTACATAAGTCACTACTGTGTATGATAAGACAATACTGTATATAGGACACACTACTGTACATAAGACACTACTGTGTATGATAAGACAATACTGTATATAGGACACACTACTGTACATAAGACACTACTGTGTATGATATGACTACTATATATAGGACACACTACTGTACATAAGACACTACTGTGTATGATATGACAATACTGTATATAGGACACACTACTGTACATAAGACACTACTGTGTATGATAACACAATACTGTATATAAGACACACTACTGTACATAAGACACTACTGTGTATGATAAGACAATACTGTATATAGGACACACTACTGTACATAAGACACTACTGTGTATGATAAGACAATACTGTATATAGGACACACTACTGTACATAAGACACTACTGTGTATGATAAGACAATACTGTATATAGGACACACTACTGTACATAAGACACTACTGTGTATGATACGACAATACCGTATATAGGACACACTACTGTACATAAGACACTACTGTGTATGATAAGACAATACCGTATATAGGACACACTACTGTACATAAGACACTACTGTGTATGATAAGACAATACTGTATATTGGACACACTACTGTACATAAGACACTACTGTGTATGATAAGACAATACTGTATATAGGACACACTACTGTACATAAGACACTACTGTGTAGGATAAGACAATACTGTATATAGGACACACTACTGTACATAAGACACTACTGTATATGATAAGACAATACTGTATATAGGCACACTACTGTACATAAGACACTACTGTGTATGATAAGACAATACTGTATATAGGACACACTACTGTACATAAGAGACTACTGTGTAGGATAAGACAATACTGTATATAGGACACACTACTGTACATAAGACACTACTGTGTATGATAAGACAATACCGAATATAGGACACACTACTGTACATAAGACACTACTGTGTATGATACGACAATACCGTATATAGGACACACTACTGTACATAAGACACTACTGTGTATGATAAGACAATACCGTATATAGGACACACTACTGTACATAAGACACTACTGTGTATGATCAGACAATACTGTATATAGGACACACTACTGTACATAAGACACTACTGTATATAGGACACACTATTGTACATAAGACAATACTGTATATAGGACACACTACTGTACATAACACACTACTGTGTATGATAAGACAATACTGTATATAGGACACTACTGTACATAAGACACTACTGTATATGATAAAACAATACTGTATATAGGACACACTACTATATATAGGACACACTACTATATATAGGGCATATAGGACACACTACTGTATATAAAACACTACTGTATATGATAAAACACTACTGAATATGATAAGACACTACTGTATATGAAAAGACAATACTGTAAATAGGACACTATTGTACATTAGACACTACTGTATATGAATAGACAATACTGTATATAGGACACTACTGTTCATAAGACACTACTGTTTATAGGACGCACTATTGTACATAAGACACTACTGTGTATAAGACAGTACTGTATATAGGATACACTACTGTACATAAGACACTACTGTATATGATAAAACAATACTGTATGTAGGACACACTACTGTATATAGGACACACAATTATATATAGGGCATACTACTGTATATAGAACACACTACCGTATATAGGACACACTACTATATATAGGGCATACTACTGTATATAGGACACTACTGTATATAGTATACTACTTTATATAGGACACACTACTATATATAGGGCATACTACTGTATATAGGACACTACTGTATGTAGGACACACTACTATATATAGGGCATACTACTGTATATAGGACACTACTGTATATAGGACACACTACTATATATAGGGCATTCTACTGTATATAGGACACTACTATATATAGGGAATACTACTGTATATAGGACATACTACTGTATATAGGATACTACTGTATATAGGACACACTACTATATATAGGGCATACTACTGTAAATAGAACACACTACCGTTTATAGGACTCACTACTGTATATAGGGCATACTACTGTATATAGGACACACTACTGTATATAGGACATACTACTGTATATAGTATACTACTTTATATAGGACACACTACTATACATAGGGCATACTACTGTAAATAGGACACTACTGTATGTAGGACACACTACTATATATAGGGCATACTACTGTATATACGACACACTACTGAATTAACAATACTGAATTAGAACTTCTATATACCCCTGCCTATACCTTCTAATATCCTACCTATAAACCTCTAAGGATGACGCTAATTTGCATACGCAGTCATACAGTAAATAAAGACTTCAGACCTAGAATCTGTGGTTCCAAAGCACAAAGTATTATTCAAGTAAAAGTACAGCAGTTACACGCTTTTGATCCAAACACAATTCAGCACAAAGGAATTATACAGACCCAAGTACAGTATATATACGCAGCGCTTCTCTGGTCCAGATGTTAGGCATCAGCAAGAAACCCCTCGTCAGTCAGCATTCAGCAAGAAGTTTGTTGCTGATGCCATTGGTCCTCAAGGGGGATGCATCTGTTACAGAGCTTTTAACAGGCTGATTCAAATAGACACAACCCAGCCTCCAACAACTGAGGGTCTCTGGTTTCCCGCCCCATGCAACATCCTAACAGTTGTTCATATAATATACATTTTGTTGCTTGAAGTCTCTGCGGTCCATAAGTTGAGAATGCATGATGCGATCTCCACACCGATAATACCGGAATTCTGTTGAAAGAGTACGCATCAGTACAAAACCAAACACGGCTTACTTATCATGTATAAAACATTAGTTACCAAATAATCTTTATTTCACAGAATGAACAAACTTAGATGTTATACTTTAAAGCTTACCAAACCTTTTATGTGAATATGTAATGTGTAAGTATGCGGGGTGTGATATAAAGATGCTAGTTAACTTGGGGCAGATGCATGCGCATGAAGCTAACAAACAGCGTTTTCATACAGGATCTTATGCATTCGCTAATATGCGATTAGTTACCAGCTCAAATGTGCGTATTAATGTGTGTATGAGAAATGGTGCACTTAAATCTCACTTAAACTAAGTGAACACCTAGCAGTGTGGAATGCTGAGCCTTATAGTTCCACATGCCCCCCTCTCTCAGCAGCCCCCACCCTTCCCAGGCTCAACAGTAAAGTCCTTTGTTCTCCAAGGCTCTTGTGTAAATGCAAATTAGCCCAGCTACAAGACCCAAACCTAAGATAACACTCTTGGCTTTGAAGGTATTTTATTGCAGGAAGCCTGCTAATGTAAGGTGTGTATTCGAGCTGGGCCACCTGTAGTGAGAGCAGACGTTATATCCGGGAAGCTTGTCTACACAGGCTAGTTGTCACGTGGCCATTTGCTCTGTTGTTGCTAATGCAATCCAATTTTGACATACTGTAAAGCCATTTCTGAAATATATCCTTTAGGGGAATTATAATAATATACACTTTATCCAGAGCACCCAAACTACGTAAAGTCATGAAATGGGCTTTTGGTGAATCGCCGTAACTTATGGCGATGGTCACAGATACATTCGCATGATGCTAATAGTAATATCACCACGTGTACTAAAGTTTGAGTTTATCTAAAATGGCGCTTAGGCGGCCATTCGCAAAATGGCGTCTTGCGATCTCATTTCCAAGATGGCGTCTTGTGGCCAGTCGCAAGATGGTGTCGCTGTGATTCAATTTTAAACTGATCTTGTCTCAGCCAATAATCCAGCTTCGACAGTCCACCCTTTGATAGCGAACAACATGCTATCACAATCTGATTTTAAAATATAATTTAGGCTTACAATTATATACTATTTAGTGTTATTATGGGATGGCACAAGGTGGTTCTTAATCCATCAATAATGTGTCTCTGAGTGGGGACATAAAACTACTATTATACGCACACCGTGGATCTTGGAAGATCATGTGAAAGGTGTAGGGAAGCACCAGTCTTATAAAAGGCAGTCTTGAAGGGGAATTGAGACTTTACATTATCTGAGGTGTTTTAAAAATAACATTTCAATAATACATTTTATGCATGTCTAAATATAATACATTTAATTATGGTATTTCCTAGTTCAGGGTTGTAATGCAGTTCTGTATTTACCTCGGTATTCATACTGGCCAACATCATAATTTCGTTTTTTCATTTTACTCTATTTTTAAATTTTCCACACTTCAACACAATAGGAACACACCGGACACATATGCCAATTATTATGATGACAATCAATATAAGGATCAAGAATTTGCCTATACTGGCGATCATTTCCTGGACCCATTCCCCTAGACCTGAGAACCATTTCACTGGGTTCAGCAATGAAACCCATCTTTCTATCTTCTCCCCTACTTCAGCCGCTGAAGCGTTATGGTTCTTTTACGAAACTCCCATTTTAGCTGCAGAATTTCATCCATCTTCCGGTCTATCACTTCCTTAGGGTCGCTGGTATAATTGGTGACATAGGTGCAACATTTTACTCCAAATTGGGTGGCTAACGTTGCGCAATACCTTCCAGTAACAGCAGTTAAATAATTCAACACTAGCCTGTGTTGCACCATTTCTTTCTTGTATGCTTGCAATTCTCTCCCTGTATACCTGAATGTGTCATCGTACAGCTCGGTAATATTATCTATCAATTTAGCAAGTTCCTGAATATATCTAAAATTTAACGTACCCCGAGCGATCCTGGTGGGATCCAGTGCGACTAAAACTTGATAGCCAGTTGTCTCACTAACTGAGTGGCTTTATGCACGTCACCAGGTATCATATTTATTTTGCCTCTGTGTTCATATTGCGTGTGAAGATATGGTGATGGTATGTTTTTATGTATACCAAGCATTTCAACATGTGTGAGGGTCATAACTTCTGGGACTACTCTTCCCAGGTAACACAAACCTTCGGAACTTGGGGAGAGCCACTTATACGCTTTTCTTCCACATATAAACTATACATTATCAGGGAGAACATAAGGGATGGTATGCATCATTATCATTAAGCACATTTCTCTTGCAAACAATCCTATTTCTGGGTCTTCCATCTGGTTCATGCAAGTCTCTGGCTGTATTATTTTAGCACAATAACCATCTGGCACCTTACCAATAATTTCTTTGGTGGAATTCAATGTATACCGATACCTAAAATGTTTCCCACTAGATTTAATTGAGCGTAACAGATCATGGTTTATGGACTCATTATCAGCTCTTTGTGAGAAGGTCATCATCTGATTATTCCCCGTCACTTCCCAACTCCCGGGTTTATTGGGGTTGGTTATGTTTAAACACAAAAGTGATCTATCTACTTGGAATTGATAGAGTTTGAAATGAGGTGGTTTGGATGAGAGGAATTTTCCATCCAATGTTTTCCCTTTTTGTAATTCTAAAATTTCCGTGATATTCAGCGGAAATGGCACCAACCCTACATTATGCTGTCCCTGTGGCACATGTGAACACACCCAGCAATCAGTTTGATTTAACACTTTGCCTACCATGCTATGATAATCCTCTAAAGGATACCCACCCCAATACGGGTTATATTTAGGTTGGCACTGTTGGATACAGTTCTCAACAACTAGGGATCCACAAAGCTCACAAATACAGGAGTCTTCAGATGATAAACCTCCACACCTTCCCCGACTATCCGGAATGTCAGCTCTCTTAACAATAACAGTACTAAGATTGGTCAGACACTCCCCTGATTGGCATTGCATTCCTCCTGACTCTAGTCCATCAGTGCTGCCATCAGCTCCCATCTCCTCAATCGGTCCCCCGTCACAGAAACTGGATATCCCTGAACCGACCAGGATGGTGAACACTCTAAAAGAGAATATGAAAATGAACACAGCAGGCCCGTCCATTGTCACAACAAGACATGCAAATTTCTCTCAGTTCAGGTATCTCACTACAACCTTTTCAATCCTCCCAGAACAAGCTCACGAGCGACAGGTCCGTGCTATCAGCCTTGTCTCCGACTTGTTTCTCCACCGGTTGATTGACCTTTTTGCAGTGAGTGGAATGGACCCAGGTATCTCTCTCAGCCACCTTCAAAGATGTAGTACTTGTCAGCAGCACCTGGTATGGACCTTCCCACCTATCAGTCAAACAACCTGAACGCAAGAAATTTCTGATCATAACATATTCTCCTGGTTCAACATCATGACAGTTAGTTTCAGGCATATCATTAGACAACAATTTCAGTTTCTGCTGCTGTTGCTTTAACTGCTTACTCATTGATATAAGATACTTTACAGTTACCTCGTTGTTACCCTTCGAGTCTTCCTGTGGACTTATAATCAAATGAGGTTGTCTACTGAACAGTATTTCAATTGGGGACAGATTTAGAGGGGGTCTAGGAGTTGTCCTTATGATATGTAGGACCAAAGGTAATGCTTCTGGCCATCCTAGTCCAGTCGCTGCCATAATTTTACTTAACTTATTTTTAATAGTCCCGTTCATCCTCTCCACCTTGGCACTGGCTTGCGGTCGGTAGGGGGTATGAAGTTGGCTATTAATACCCATCAGCTTACACATATTTTGAAAAACATCACCTGTGAAATGAGTACCCTTGTCACTCTCGATGATTTTAGGGATACCGTACCTGCATACAAATTCCTGGACTAATTTCTTGGCAGTAAACGCAGCAGTATTAGTGGCCGCTGGGTAGGCCTCAACCCAATTAGAAAATACATCAGTGCACACTAATACATACTTAAGGTTCCTGCAGGGTAGTAATTGGATGAAATCAATTTGTATCACCTGGAAAGGTCCATCAGTCGGTGGAATGTGGGACGGTTCGGTAGGGATCACTTTCCCTATGTTCTTCCTCAAGCAGGTCAGACAGGACATTGCTATCTTTTCTGCTTGTGAAGAAAAACCTGGTGCGCACCAGTATGCTCTCACCAACTTGCACATACCTTGTTTTCCCAGATGAGTCAGAACATGTGCTGCCTCAGCCAGGCTGGGGTAATTTGCCTTGGGGGCTACTGGTTTACCTTGTCCGTCCCTCCAGAGCCCGGAGGACTCTTGCCCACATCCCTTGGACTTCCAAATGGATTTTTCCTGAATTGAAAACAAATTTTGCATCTCAATTAATTTCAGCATAATCAATTGTATGGAAAGACATATTTTTTTCAGTTGGAGAAAACATTTTTAACCCTGCTGCCCATTTTGCAGCTTCATCGGCTCTGTTGTTGCCCAGTGACACCGGATCATCCTCACATGTATGGGCTTTACATTTAATTACTGCCACCGCTTTGGGCAGTTGGATTGCTTCTAAAAGATGTTTTATGTGTCGGGAATGTGCAACTGGTGTGCCCGCTGCTGTCATAAAATTTCTCAGACGCCATAGAGCCCTGAAATCATGCACAACCCCGAACGCGTACCTCGAGTCAGTGTAAATGTTAGCAGATTTGCCTGCTGCCAGTTCACATGCTGTAGTTAGTGCTACTAACTCTGCCACTTGGGCTGAGTGAGGAGGACCAAGAGGTTTTGCTTCTATGATGTCTGTGTCATTTACAACAGCATAACCTGTACATAACTCACCTGTGTCTGTTTGTCTATGACAACTCCCATCCATGTAAAAAGTCACATCTACATTCTCTAAAGGTGTGTCATGTATGTCAAATCTAGCAGTAAAGGTCTGATTCAGATACTCCATACAATCATGTGCATCTTTATGTCCGCTGAACTCACCTCCCGCCAGCAACTCATCTCCTTCCACCCTTTGTACATCATGTTGTACATATGGTAAATACGTTGCTGGGTTCAGCGTGCTGCAACGTTTAACAGTGATGTTTGGTGGTGCAATTAGAGCTAGTTCCCATTTGGTAAATCTAGCCGAAGAGACGTGTCTAGTTTGAGCAGAGTTCAGTAGAGCAGATACAGCATGGGGAGTATAGACAATCATATCATGACCCAATACTATGTCCTCACTTTTACTCACCAATAGAGCGGTAGCTGCTACACTTCTCAAACAGGTGGGGAGTGATCTTGCCACAGTGTCCAATTGGGCCTACTGGCATCACCATGTTTTTGTGTGAGGACACCTGCAGCACAACCCTCGGCTTCCATACAATATAAATCAAAAGGTTTTTCATAGTCAGGTATTCCCAATGCAGGTGCTTTTGTCAGACTATCCTTAAAATTAAGGAAAGCCTGCTCTGATTCCTCTGTGTGTATGACACGATCGGGCTTTGAGGAAGAGACTAACTCCTGTAAAGGCAAGGCCAAAATAGAAAAACCTGGGATCCACATTCTACAGTATCCACATATTCCCAAGAAGGTACGAATTTGCTGCTGGTTCTGCGGCAGTGTCATGTTCTGTATGGCCTGGATTCTATAATTTGTAAGATGTCATAACCCCTGAGTTAGGCAGTGTCCCAAATATTTTACTCTGGATTGGCACGGCTGTAGTTTGTCCTTAGCCACCTTGTGTCCTGTATGCGAGAGATGAAGCAACAAGAGTTTAGTATCATTCAAACATGACATAAACGAGTCAGAACATAGCAATAAATCGTCCACATATTGAATTAGAACAGATCCATTGGCAGGTTGAAAAGATTGTAAACAGTCGTGCAATGCCTGGGAGAAAATACTGGGGCTGTCTATGAAACCTTGGGGTAACCGTGTCCATGTATATTGTACACCTCTGTATGTAAATGTGAATAGATACTGACAGTCAGGGTGGAGAGGCACAGAGAAGAAAGCAGAACAGAGGTCAATGACAGTAAAATGGGTTGCATTTGGTGGGATCTGCATCAGGATGACAGCTGGATTTGGCACTACAGGGAATTGGCTCTCTACTACCTTATTAACACCTCTAAGGTCTTGTACCAGCCTATAACCCCTTCCACCACTCTCCTTCACTGGAAAGATGGGACTGTTGGCTACACTAGCTGTGCGAAATAAAATTCCCTGTTGCAATAATCGCTCAATTATTGGAAAGACCCCTAATTCTACCTCCTGTTTTAGTGGGTACTGGGGAATTTTTGCCTATCGGTTTTTAAATTTACCATTAGAGGGCTTACGTTTGCCATTAATCCAGTGTCCTGTCCATCCTTAGTCCAAAGGGAATCTGGAATTTGGGACAACATTTCATCTACCTGTGATGGATTTTCATTTAAACTTGTAGAGTGATACATTATCTTTTGGGGAGTGTCCAACATATCCCGCACCTCATATTTATACCCCCCAGAAATAGACAACACAATAGAGAAGTTTGTTGCTGATGCCATTGGTTCTCAAGGGGGATGCATCTGTTACAGAGCATTTAACAGGCTGATTCAAATAGACACAACTCAGTCTCCAACAACTGAGGGTCTCTGGTTTCCCGCCCCATGCAACATCCTAACAGTTGTTCATATAATATACATTTTGTTGCTTGAAGTCTCTGCGGTCCATAAGTTGAGAATGCATGATGCGATCTCCACACCGATAATACCGGAATTCTGTTGAAAGAGTACGCATCAGTACAATACCAAACACGGCTTACTTATCATGTATAAAACCTTAATTACCAAATAATCTTTATTTCACAGCATTTATACTAACTGAACAAACTTAAATCTTATACCTTAAAGCTTATTAAACCTTTTACGTGAATATGTAATGTGTAAGTATGCGGGGTGTGATGTAAAGACGCTAGTTAACTTGGGGCAGATGCGTGCGCATGAAGCTAACAAACAGCATTTTCATACAGGATCTTATGCATTCGCTAATATGCGATTAGTTACCAGCGCAATTGTGCATATTAATGTGTGTATGAGAAATGGTGCACTTAAATCTCACTTAAACTAAGTGAACAACTAGCAGTGTGGAATGCTGAGCCTTATAGTTCCACACCTCCCCTCTCTCAGCAGCCCCCACCCTTCCCAGGCTCAACAGTAAAATCCTTTGTTCTCCCAGGCTCTTGTGTAAATGCAAATTAGCCAAGCTACAAGACCCAAACCTAAGATAACACTCTTGGCTTTGAAGGTACTTTATTGCAGGAAGCCTGCTAATGTAAGGTGTGTATTCGAGCAGGGCCACCTGGAGTGAGAGCAGACATTATATCCAGGAAGCTTGTCTACACAGGCTAGTTGTCACGTGGCCATTTGCTCTGTTGTTGCTAATACAATCCAATTTTGAGATACTGTAAAGCCATTTCTGAAATATATCCTTTAGGGGAATTATCATAATATACACTTTATCCAGAGCACCCAAACTACGTAAAGTCATGAAATGGGCTTTTGGTGAATCGCCGTAACTTATGGCGATGGTCACAGATGCATTCGCATGATGCTAATAGTAATATCGCCACATGTACTAAAGTGTGAGTTTATCTAAAATGGCGCTTAGGCGGCCATTCGCAAAATGGCGTCTTGCGATCTCATTTCCAAGATGGCGTTTTGCGGCCAGTCGCAAGATGGTGTCGCTGTGATTCAATTTTAAACTGATCTTGTCTCAGCCAATAATCCAGCTTCGACAGTATATAGGACACACTACTATATATAGGGCATACTACTGTATATAGGACATACTACTGTATATAGGACACACTACTATATATAGGGCATACTACTGTATATAGGACACACTACTATATATAGGGAATACTACTATATATAGGACATACTACTGTATATAGGATACTACTGTATATAGGACACACTACTGTATATAGGGCATACTACTGTATATAGGGCATACTACTGTATATAGGACACACTACTATATACAGGGCATACTACTGTATATAAGACACTCTACTGTATATAGGACATACTACTGTATATAGGACACACTACTGTATATATGACATACTACTATATATAGGGCATACTACTGTATATAGGGCATACTACTGTATATAGGACACACTACTATATATAGGGCATACTACTGTATATAAGACACACTACTGTATATGAAAATGTAACAAATGGCGCAATGAATAAATCCTGAGCTAATGAAGCACAGATGTACCGTGTGATACAGCTATGCCTGGAGTGCTAATTAATTCCTAATTACTATAGATAAGGATGGGTGAGCTCCTTATTCAGCCCAATGTATATTTCTGTTTTATGTGTTATTCCTATACCTACTGCCGCTGTACATTTTACATTTGTTCCCTACAGTGACTCAAATATGAGGGAGTTGTTGCTTGTATTAAGAGGGTCAGGGTCAGACTGATCAACAGCGGTACAGGGGAAATCGCCGGTGAGCCCCACTACCTGAGGGCTCCACCCACCCTCTCTAAGGCTTACGCTCCAGACTGTGCACTCGCTTTATACATTGTTACTCTATTGGAGGGAGTTACGTGGTGGAGCAGGAACATGAATGAACGTGGGTTCTAGGTTCACTTCTATAAAATCTACACCAAGATCTGCTCTCCTGCCAACCAAATTGTTCGGTCACGACACCCCTGCGCCCTCTTCTCGGTTGTGGGCTTTAGCATAATGACCACAGCTGCTGCCAGTGATGGGAATCATCCAAGTGGTAAGAGCTTAGTCATTTTTTTTTAACTAAACCTGATGCAGCTTTGCGTTTTAGACATTGGCTGATCAGTCCCAGGGTCCCCTATCACATGCACAGGGTATTAATGTGGGCTATCTCGATAGGATCACCATCAAGTGCTTCATTATTATACTGTACATATATTATGTTACATTAAACTGCATTCCGAGGACTGTGGTGTATTCACCGTAGTGCATTGCTGTTATCAATCTGGTACAGTCTCTTGCATGCACTATCAGTATATAAAGTAGTATATACTATATATATATATTTCTAAAGAGGTCCAGATCATACGCTAATGATTAGCCAATCCTCTGTAGTGGCTGGCCATTCCCCTTAAGTATGGGCCCCTACCACTGTATTTCCCCAGTGGGCTCTTCAATACTGCAGCGGGTGATGTTGTTGAAAGCAGCTGCTATAAGTTTAATTGGTTTCTGCAGGATGCAAGGAGCAAGGGTGGTGATATATAGTTACACGTCTGTACTACAGTCTCTGCTCCTGTGGGATACACACTTGAATGATGTAACTGCCGCCCCAACCGACCTGACGATTTCCCTAGCGATCAAGCCCTCACGATAACGTTCATAAACACAAAAACAGCCATTGTTGTTCTCTGAATGATATGTCTGTTCAGAGGACTGTGACCAATCAGATCGTCGTGTTCAGATGACGTTTCCAAAACACCCAGTGGCCGACCTGTATCGCCGCTACGACATACCGTTGATCACTTCTACACCCAATATGTCATCTAGTATGTACACAGCAGTATCCTCTGGGCTATTCGAGTCACTGCTGTAGTGTCAGGTTGTGGCTTCCCCTGATCCCTCGGGTGGTCAGACGTCAGGTGCGGCAGCAAGTGACGCGCTGAGCATTATGCCTAAGAGCCATGTGGACATCCATGAGCTGTGCCGTGCCTTGGTTACCACGGTTCCCGTCATGGATGCAACCATGACAGTCTTCATCACCTGACTACCCTTTACACAATGGTAGCATGGTGGTGGTCAGCTGACGCTGTCCACCAATTATCTGCTACCTCAGGGTATAAAGCCAGTCTCCAGACAGCAGGAAGTTGCCTGTGCAACGTTATCGCTACCTTGTGTATACTTGCAGTCACCTTGTTCCAGGTTCCCTTACAGTGATACCCTTGAGACACAAGTGTCACCTCCTTGTGCTACAGTGTGTCTGAACATCTTGCCTGTGTGCTAATACAAGTGTCACCTCCTTGTGCTACAGTGTGTCTGAACATCTTGCCTGTGTGCTAATACAAGTGTCATCTCCTTGTGTAACAGTGCATCTGAACATCTTGCCTGTGTGCTTATACACGTGTCATCTCCTGGTGCAACAGTGCATCTGAACACCTTACCTGTGTGCTAATACAAGTGCCACCTCTCAGTGCAGAAGTGCGTCTGAACACCTTACCTGTGTGCTAATACAAGTGTCATCTCTCAGTGCAGCAGTGCGTCTGAATATCTTGCCTGTGTGCTAATACAAGTGTCATCTCCTTGTGTAATGGAGCGTACACACGGTCAGATTTGTCAGACTTGTCAGATGTGTATGCACCATAACAGTGCGTCTGAACATCTTGCCTGTGTGCTAATACAAGTGTCATCTCCTTGTGATACAGTGCGTCTGAACATCTTGCCTGTGTGCTAATACAAGTGTCATCTCCTTGTGCTACAGTGCGTCATAACCACCTTGCCTGCGTACAGTTACAAGTGTCATCTCCTTGTACAACAGTGCGAATGAACACCTTACATGTGTGCAGTTACAAGTGCCACCTCTTTGTTCAGCAGTGCGTCAAAAACACCTTGCCTGCGTACAGTTACAAGTGTCATCTCCTTGTACAACAGTGCGAATGAACACCTTACATTTGTGCAGTTACAAGTGCCACCTCTTTGTGCAGCAGTGCGTCAAAAACACCTTGGCTGCGTACAGTTAGAAGAACCAACTACTTGTGCAGAAGTACTTCTTTCTGGAGTGCGTCTCTGGGCCATCGTTGTATTGTCTCTATTCCCGCGGGTATCTGATACCTGACCAAAGGGCCGTGGCCTGCCTGCTGGGTGCAGCTTAAACCCATATGCCGCTTGGAGAGGTCACTGGTGAACACCTCCCAGCAGGTTAGACTCCGCGCCTTTGGTCAGGTCTCGCCAACATCCGATACTCGTAGATGAGGAGATCGTATATACAGGCCCCACGCCTCCGATTCCTCTCTCAACCCAGGACCTCAGCTTTCACCCCCTCAGTAGGGGATCTCCCGAAGTCAAACGTGACAGTTTGTCGCTCCCTATGTCTTGATGGGTGCACTGTGCCTCCATTTGTGTATTTGTGCGCAAAATCTGACATGTCTACTAAAATGCAAAATCACCACCCCTGTATTTGCACCGTACCTCTGCAATTTTAGTGGTTCATAACTTACCCCGCTTTGCAACTATTCTTGCCCTCTAGGAGACAATATAATGAAGGTAAAGTGCACAGAAAATACCTCACAACTACCTTTTAACATGTTTCAGTCAGTAATAAATACACCTGTGCACCAACTAGGAGATCTGGAAAACATTCACTGTTAGAGATGTGCTGCTATAGAGCCCAATATGTACACATATATGTCCAGGGCAGTGCTAGCTTATTCTGCTGCTCCCCCAGACTTGCTCCAATGCTCTGAAATGGAGCCCACATCTAAAATAAAAACATTCAGCTCAGGCAGGATGGCCCTACTGCCGCATATAATGGCTTACTATGATTGCTGGTCCTCTATATGCTGGGACTATGACACACAATATACTTTGTATGACGCATATTAAAGCTGGTTAAGTGCTAATTCTTCCCTCTTCATGGACTGGCCACACTCACTTTAAAATCAAGCATTTGGAAACCGCCCTCTAGAAATCCTGCATGTGCCGCTGTGCCCACTCTATGCTCACTCACTGTAGGTTATAGAGACACCTACGGCCACCTGTATGAATGGCCGAGATTGTGAGTATTACACACAACATGCTGAATGGACCCTGCTACAGCTGATTACTTACACTATGACTTATAAGGTTCTATTGTCTGCAGGCTGAATAAGACTGTGAGTGTTTAGAATCACTGTTCTCTCTGTGACGGGGCCTTTTTCCTCATAGAGGTGAATCATGAACCTCTGGATCTATATGTCACAGACATAGAATGTATATAAATTATTCCAGCATCTCGTCACATCTCCCACTCATCAAGTGATTCACGGGAAATACATGCTACATATTTAACTACTTAACACCAGCATTATCCAATTCAGAGCAGTCATTATCCGTGAACGGTAAGGACAGGTTTATGGTAATCGCAAACATGAGCGGGAGCGGTAAGCATTATGGAACTGGTCAGTCCTATTCCACGGGACAAGTTTTTGTCATTCACTAAACAGTGTATATCTTATAGGTGTATATAAAAATTAAACCCGCTGTTTGTTCTTGTTCTCTCTCTCTCTTTGGGGGAGATGTATTAAACATTGGAGAGAGATGAACTGATGAGAGATAATGAGATTTATCAAAGCTTGGAGAGAGAGAAAATGGAGAGAGATACTTAAGGTGCCCACACACATAGCGATATTTTACACGATCTGGCCGATTCCGACGAATCGTGATGACAGATCGTGTAAAATATGGCCAAATCGTAAGGAAATCGTGAGTCCTAACTCACGATGCGATGCGCTTCCCCGCTGGTCGCACTTCGCATCCTCAGATCTGACGTGCAGTAGGGCAGATCTGACAATCTGGGACAAAATGCACGGGGGAAAAAAAAGTTAAGAAGCGCGATAGATCTTATGCTTTTTACTCCAAATCGTGTGTAGGAGCTGCCGGGGGAGAGTTCAGGGGAAATCACACACATCGTGGGATCGTGTGCAGATTGTATGTGTGTGGGCACCTTTACAATAACAGTAGCTATCCAGGAGGGGCAACCTGTGGGTAGGGTCTAGCTTGCTGAATGCTCCAACTGATCACCGTTACCAGTAGTCTGCCTTGCTAATTTAGATGTAGTCACTGGTCCCTCGGCATCTGGCAGAATCTCCATAAATAATGGCAACAATCTCCAAGGTGAGATCAGCTATGGGAGGTGTGAGGTAGCGGAGGCTCCTAGGACCTCCCACGATGCAGTATACAGGTTCACCAAGCACAGGACGGAAGTATTGTTCACACCTGTTCCTTCTGCTGTGACTGAACTTGGTGAATCAATGTAGTGAAGAGGTGACCATCTTTCTTCGTACACTCTTTCAGACACCCCTGGCAGATCATTCCCCAATTGAAAAACTTGAATGGAAACGTTCCTAGAGGGCTATTCAACCAGGAAATGGCTTCTAAAAGTGGTTTCACATGAATTGATCCTGATGCTCGACCTGAGAATTGAGCCACGGGGTCATCGTCCAATATAGACCCACGCCCGGGGGGACAAATAAGACCAGATCTGACCTCCTTGTGCCCAAGTTGCTGTTCGGCCATTTTCTCTTCATTGGTTATGATGTCAGCTGGGGACTGTGACAAGCAGGGCACGGATAAGAGTGATAGTAAACTTAAACCACCGGCAATAGGCCATCATGCTGGGACTTTCAGGCAATGAGTTGTGTCAGTTGCTGACTCAGGAAAGACTTTACTTTTGTTATATAGGGCTCTATTTACTACAATCCGCATATTGAATGCAGATTGTAGTGTGATATTATCGACTGAATTCGCGTTGCGAATTCAGGCAATATCAAAGGGATTTACTACAAATCCCTTGCAGGGACAGAGCTTGTGATAAAGCTCTGTCCCTGCGAATCCCCTCTGCACACTAGTCATGGTATTTTCGCAAAAAATACTGTGACAAAGTGCCCGCGCATGCGCCCACTGGCTTCCGCTGCTACCCCCCCCGGCGCTGAGCCCCGCCCCCGATTCTAAGCCCCACTCCCACGATCGTGGACCCCCCGTGACCACCCTCCCCCTCCCGCGACCCCCCCCTCCCTTAATAGCACTTACCTGCATGATGCGGGCCTCCGGTGATGTCCTCCATCCGTCAGATCAGGTGATATCCCATACTGCACTGGGACCCGATCACCTGATGACCGGCCCGCAGTGCACTGTGGGAGACCAGCTGACCGGAGGGGAGATATCACCGGAGACCCGATCACCGGTCCCTGGAGTGAGGTAAGTAAAAAAATTATTTACAATTTTTTATTTTTTTTTGCAGTGTATCAGCTTGCGGTCTGTTTAGACCACACAGCTGATTACTGGGACCGACTCCCGGATCTGCTCTCCCCGATAGAGCAGAGCAGGAGTCCGGTAACCGGGAGAGACCCTGGATAACGCCACCTCCAGGTGGCGTTATTATCACAGGGCCTCCCTAGGTATTTTTTTCACAATTTATTTTTAGTAACTACCAAGCAGATCACATTTTCCATTACAATTATGGGAAATGCGATCTGAATAGTAAAAATAAATGATACTTAGGGGTTGGAGTAGAATTTTACGAATTCTACTCCAATTGCCCTGTAATAACTATAGGTGATACTAAAATAATGTGAAAAGGGTGTGAAAACACAAAACACCCTTTTTCACTTTATTTTAGTAAAAATAATGTTAATAAATAGAGCCCATGGTCTTCAGTCTTCATTCCTACTTATCCCAATGTATTGTGTTTGGCCCATTGGAAGCTTCTAGGGTTACTTGAATGAAACCTAGAGGCATCTGAATATCCTCCAGCTCTAAGGGGCATATCCAATTGGGCGCAAGGTTTAGTGAGGTAAAAACCTTGCGCCCCTTCGCGCCCAATTTAGAAATACTGCGGGTATGCGCGCTCCCGATACCCGCGGTATTCAATTACAAAAATACTGGTCGCAGGGTTTTCAGTTCTGAAGTCCCCACGGCGCGTATTTTTTACTGTAAAAACAAACACCACTTACCTTACCGGGGGTCTCCCGTAGTCTCCACGGCTCCCGGCGGCCTCCCCTCTCTCTTCTTACTGGAGAGGGGGCTGCTGGGAGTCCCAGGGGCTGGTGGGAGGAGCAAGGGCTGCTGGGAGATGTAGTTCTCCCAACGCCCATTCTGGGGGGGGCCACACTAGCACTGCGAGGGCACAGTGACAGTGGGACACGCACACACTCACTCATGCACACGCACACTCATGGACACTTACATACACCACACACACTCTAATACTCACCGCTGCTGCAGAAGCACCGGCTCCCGACGCAGGATGAAGAAGACAGCGCTGCTGGAGGTAAGCAATTAAGGACTAATTAAGCTAATTGGATATTTCCAATTGCTTAATTAGTCCTCAGGGGGGGGCGCTATGGGGGTGTCAGAGCAAGTGTCTGTGATTTAACCTAAAATCAACGATTTTAGGAGAAATCACGCTTGCTCAGGAGGTGCGTGGAAAAAAACCTCCTGAAGCGTGTTTAATAAAAAACCACGCACCTAATAGAATAGCAAAAAACCCGCACCTGCAGGATAAACCTCGCAGGTGCAGCCTATTGAATATGCCCCTAAGTGAAAGACGTGCTGTAGGAGAAGAACGTCCTAGGAATAATCACAAGTGCCTCTAATACCTCTTTTCCACCAAAAACCCAGGTCCGACCCATTTACACTGCACCTTTGATCTGGGTTACTCCCAGGTCAGCCCTGTTCACACTGAACTCAGGTCTGCCCTGGTAAACCTGTGAGGTCATAAAAAGTGGGAGGTGAATGCTCCACAACCACCAATCAGCTCATTTTAGGCATGACCAAGGTCGGATAACCCGGGTTGCACCGTTTACACTGCACCATTACCTGGGTCCATCCTGGCTCCAACCCTGGTAGCTACCTGGGTTGGATTGCAGGGTCACTTGACCCAGGTTATTTTTCAGGGACCCTTTTACACTGAGCTGCGACCCGGGTAGACCCAGCAAAAACCCAGGTTTTTGCTCTGGTGTAAAAGGGGTATAAATGGCAGCACGGCCACAGACATCACTGTGATTCAGGGAACCTCATTCACTGCAAGGTCCTGTGCTACAAGTGCTCTCTAGGGAAGCGTCTGGCCTCGACCCCAAAGGGAGAAGCAGCAGATATAAATGAGTTCCTAAAAAGTAATTAGTTGTAAGCGCTGGGAACATCCTGTACTCTGAGGTATTGATGTTTGTCATTTTCAGTTCATCACTTATTAGAAGGACAGGGCCTGATTCAACAAGGAACGCATGGATGCAGACGCACGCAATCGGCCGATGTTCGCAATCTGCGCATGGGTCTGGGTTGCAGTGCACATGCGCAAACCTCTCACTGCGTCCGCAAGAGCGAGCGCAGTGAATAGTCAGACCCAGGGAAAAGTGATTGACAGGAAGTGCCGTTTGTGGGTGGATACGGGGAGTGGTCGGCCAAACGCAGGCGTGCCAGTGCGTTCGCAGTTCGCACCCCGTTACAGGGCCGTGCATAAATTAGCCACTGAGAAGCCAGACGCAGCCTGGCGTCCCCCTGCGTGCAGGAAGTCTCTCAACTCCGGCGGCAGGGTCAGGTCTACCTTTAGTCTGCGTGCGGATCCGATGTTATTCGATGTCCCGATGTTTTATCAGCCTTGCGCATCAGTACGGATGTTAGCGGAGGGTAAAGGGGGCGGCATTATGTAGTGCCGGCCGTCTGCAATTGCCGTGGGTATAGTCATTAGCATATTCTCGCAGCGGCCAGTTGCGTGCGTCTGCATTCGTGCGTTCCTTGCTGAATCAGCCCGCAGTGCAGCCTTCTAACTGACACTGAAGGAGGGGTCTCTGGCAAACGTGCAGCACTGGGGGTCGTCCCATCAGACGTGGCCCTTGGATAGGCTCAGAAGCAATACAAGAGTGCAACGAGATCTGGTGGCACGAGGCAGCTGTAATACACGGGTACTGGTTGGTTATTCTGGTGGCATGAGGCAGCTGTAATACACGGGTACTGGTTGGTTATTCTGGTGGCATGAGGCAGCTGTAATTCACGGGTACTGGTTGGTTACTCCGGCCATGTGACTGTATACTATGGACAGCATTGTGGCCTCACGCAGTGGCTATGATGGATGTACAGTACGTGCTGGACGAAAAGGCTGTATATGATGAAAGTAGGGTCTGATAGGCAGAGTATTTATTATTTATGGTTTGCTATGCCACAGGCAAAGTATTCACTGCTTTGGTGCATGAACAATATTCTTTTAGTTATAGAATTCCATTTCCTAGTGTCCCCCAGCCCTTATTAATTATCCCCGTTGCTGCTCACAATACTGGTATACTGTATGCTTTTGTCATATTCTTATCCTTGTCACACTTCAATGTATCTTCCCCGTAGCTGAGTAATCACACCAAGGAAGAACTGACTGATCTGCTGTCCTAGTGTAGACAGAAAAGCTGGCAAACGTCTCAGTCGTTCAGCCTGATTTCTTCTCATTGCAGACGCCCTGGGGTGAGCCCCTACTAGGCTGAGAGAGGACAACATACTGGCACGGGTCCCAAACAAACATGTAGCTAGGTGACAATCCACCTCTTCCTTTCTATAAACTCTTTTATTCTCTTGCTTACTGTTCCAGTCCTCAGAGCTGTGCGGTAAATGGAGGGTGTCCTTTCTACAAAAGTGCCCGGGCACTATACAGCACATTGAGGTCCTGGGTATTGATGTGTGGGTACGGATTATGCTTAGGTGCATAATTGATAACATATATAAACATATACACACTGTATGGACAAAAGTATTTGGATGCCTGACCATTACCCCAACAGGGACTGTAATGACATTGTATTCAAACACAAATACTTTAATATGGAGTTGGTCCCCCTTTTGCAGCTACAACAGCTTCCACTCTTCTTGGAAGGATTTTGGAGTGTGAATTTATGCCCATTCATTCTGTAGAGCATTTATGAGGTCAGGCACTGATGATGGACCAGAAGACCTGGCTCACAATCTCCATTCCAGTTCATCCCAAAGGTGCACGATGGTCAGGGCTCTGTGCAGGCCAGTCACGTTCTTCCACACCGAACTCATCAAACCCTTTATTAGGGGTGAGCGGGTTCGGATTTCTGAAATCCAAACCCCCCCGAGCCCCCCTGATCCGAGTCAGATCCGAGTCAGGCTCGACTTTTCCCGCCTGACTCGGATCTGAAATCGAGGCAAAACGTCATCATCCCGCCTTCCGGGTCTCGCGGGTTTTGGATCCTATATAAGGTACCCGCGTCAGCGCCATTTTCTCACTCGGCTGTGGACAGTGAAGAGGGAGGGTGGGAGTTAGGGCTGGCTGGGCTGTGTAGTGTAGTGTAGTGTAGTGCAGAGTAGTGTTGTGCTGTGCTGTGCTGCGCTGCTGTTATCCACTACTTCAAAGTCCATAGGGGCTGGCTGTGTTGTGCTGTGCTGCTGTTGTTAATAGGGGCTGTGTCCACTACTTCAATTTCGACCGCACTGACTGGTTCGCGCATGCGTATAACGATCCGTACGCATGCGCAGTTGGGCAAACATCGCTCGGAGCGAACGAGCGGCTCTGAATCAGGCCCAGTGTTGGATCATGCGCTTTATAATTTGCAAATGGCGCCCTACTGGGAGAAAATTGCTACATAAATAACATTGGGCCTAATTCAGTACGGATCGCAGATGCGACTGCGGCTGTGATTACACACACAGACACGGTCGCTAAGCTGCGCTCGCTCGCTGCCAAAAGGGGCCGGTTATGCAAATCCCGCGATCGCACTGTCTGGCTTAAGGACGCCCTCTATGTCTTAGAGGGCGACGGCAGTGAGCGTACGAAGGAGTATAAAGCCGCCCACCTCTCTCTCTTAGAACACGTCATCTCCAGGAAGTGTATGATTAATCGGGAACATCGCGACCCATCGGAGCTGCACGCAGCGCTTGAGATAGCCCCTACCTCACCGCAAGCACTGCGATCAATTGAGGGAAAAACACAACCAAGTGACGTGTACAATGACGTTACTTTGCTAATTATGCGCACCCATTAAACGCCGTTCTGACGGTCAGACACGCCTGCGCTCGCACATCCACCCCCCCATTCACAAGCACCTTCCCCTGTCACCACCCACAAACGGCGCTATCTGTCACTCAAAGTAGCGTCCACTCTGTGTACTATGAGCGCACGATTTACCGGCCGCAATGACTGGTTCGCGCATGCGTACTTTGACGCATATGCAGATGTGCGATAATCGCCCCTAGCGAGCGAGCGCAGCTTAGTGACTGGGTCTGAATCAGGCCCACAGTCGCACTGCGATGATATGTTAATCCACTGCGATCACTATGCCATCGCAGCACAATATAAGGACGTCCACCTTACCTTACACACCTCCGTAATACTTAGCAAGACTGTGAAACCAACGGTAACATCGAGTACCATCGCAGCCTCACGCACACTTGCTCAGGAATTGCTAACCTACCGGTACGCAGTGAGAGCTTAGGCTGCGTCTGGCATCGCAGTAGCTAATTTATGCACGCCACTGTAACGGCATTCAAACGCACTGGAACGCCTGCATTTGGCGGACCACCCTGTCACCTCCCCCAAATGGTACTTCCTGTCAATCAATCTGCCATGGGTCTGCATAGTCACTGCGATCGCAGTCCCGATCGCAGTGGAGTGTTCTCGCACTGCATACCATATGCATGTGCAGAAGGCAACAATCGTCCATCTTCGTGCGTAATCGCACTTGTGATCTTTGGTGAATCAGGCCTATTATTATGACATCTCTTTGGGTCTGATGCACAGTTGGGAGTACAGTACATCATTGCTCAAAGGAAACACGTACAGGAATAATGTGTCATTCACCCATATGTGAAGCTATTGCACTGGGAGATGTGCCCATGTCAGCATATGGTGTTGCTACTAGCCATTGTCATCAGAGATTACTTGTACCTGCCCTGTACTAGGCATAAAAGCCTCCAACAAACAATAATAACCCAGATACCCATTCCTAAAGGTGCCGCTACACGGGGCGACTTGTATCTGTTCTCGCATACGATTACCCTGAAAATTCTTCCCTTGACGTTCTGGGCCTGATTCTGACCCGCTCGCGAGTGCTGACCACTCGCAAGCGGGTCGATGGTGCCCAAGTGCGCATGCGCACGACGGAGGCGGTTCCGTCGTGCGCATGCGCGAGACCCAAATAACGACGGCCAAGTCGTCGTTAAGGGTCTCGCACCAAAGGGGGCGTGCTGTCGATGGTGATTGACAGCACGCCCCCTTTGGTGGGCGTGCTGGGGGTGTGGCTGCCCAGACGGAGGCGTTCCCAAGGGAACGCCTACCGTCTGGGTCCGGCCCCACTGACATCGCTAGTGATGTCAGTGAGAGTGCTTTTGGCTCTGATAGAGCCAAAAGCACTCCTGGGCTTGCGGCAGCGAGACCCTACCTCAGGGTCTCGTCGTAAGCCCGATGGTCGTGATGGTCTTCACCATCGCGACCATCATTTTGGCCACTCGCTATAGCTGTGGGTGGTCACCCACAGCTATGCGAGCGGCCAAGGACTGGCTCTGAATCAGGGCCTCTGGGGGTCATTCAGACCCGCCCACGAGCGCAGAACGCTCGCAAGTGGGTCGATGTTACCCCAATGTGCATGCGCACGATGGAGGGAGCTCCGTCGTGTGCATGCGCGAGACCTGGACAGCGACAGCCAAGCTGTCGCTCCAGGTCTCGCACCAAAGGGGGCGTGCTGTCGATGGTGACTGACAGCACGCCCCCTCTGGTGGGCGTGCCATGGGAACACCTACCGTCTGGGTCCGGCCCCACTGACATCACTAGCCAAAATCACTCCAGGGCTTGCGGTCACCGAGACCCTACCGCATGGTCTCGTCGCAAGCCACTCGCATATGCTGTGGGCCGCTCCATTTTCAGGTAGGAGGGCACTGATTCAGAGCGAGCGCTCTGGTCAGAGCGTCCGGCTCTGAATCAGGCCCTCTGTACGATTTGTACTTAGAAATGGTACGATTGTACAAACGACCATACGATCCGATATATTAAAATGTGTCACATCGTACTGATCTGTCGAAATCCTTCTGCAAAAGCATCTGATCTACGATGCCGATACACGACTGCGGGGACGAGCATTGGCATCGTAATCGTCTGGAAAATGCAATTTTTTACACGATTGGTCGCTACGATCAGTCGAAAACGGCCATATCGTGTGAAAAATCGCCCCGTGTATTGGGGCCTTTAGCAGCACCGGGTTAACAGCTCGTTAATACGTTTTTATTCTCATTGGCTGCTTATGAAATCTTGTGGATCAGTCAATAAGATCAGGATTTTGGCTCACATGCTGCACAACACCTTATATTTTACAACATTAGAAAAATGAAATTATCATCCAATATTCAACATTTTTATTTTCAACATCGTCTTTCTGCAACTTATTTAATATATTTTTTTAAAGAAATATCTCTGCAGCGTATTTGGTGGAAGACAATAACTTTTTTTTTTTTCTTTATATAACAACTGTTTAGTATATTTGTGTCATTACATTTAGTCAGCGGATTGTTATACTCTCCATGCTTTGCACCGTGCATTAAATACAAAGCAGGTGACAATATTCAACAGATTTGCAGCAGATAGGTCCTCTCGTGTCGTCGGTCACGTGCCGTAGATAAAACAAGTCATTTAAACAGAAGCTTACACAAGAGCGTGAGCTTAATGAGGGTATTGCTCTATGGAACCAGGGTTCCCTCATTTATTTAGTAAGACATACTGTACGCTATTTCCATCAGCCACAACTGGAAGGTCGCTCTCCTGCTGTGAGCATTAGCGCTTCCTGGAGCATGTCTGGGGAAAAAGAGAGAGCAGCTCTGAAAGTCTGCGGAGTGCGGAGCCTCCACTAATGACCTAAATCCGATGTACACCGGTGACCTGTTATATTTTATCAGCACATAGAGAACTTTCTCTGCATTCATCAAAGTCTTCACGATTCCATCAGCAGTCAGTCGGTGCATCATCAATATAGAACCCCGTCAGGTTTAAAGGAGAATATTGTTCCTTTTTTTTATTATTATTATTATTTTTTTTTTTTTCAAAAATCCATGCGTGCACCAGATATTCTGATTTGGGTAATGGAAGTTGTCTTTTATCATTATGCAAGTCTGCAGTGCACTGGTGTCCAAAATATGGATTCCTTCTAGACTGTAAGATCTCACGAGCAGGGCCCTCCGCCCTCTTGGCTCTCTCCCTACATGATCCTCCATGATCTCCTGTGCGCTCCCCCCTCCCAGTCAGTGACTCTGATCTTTTCAGTCCGCCCTTCCCAGGGCACTGAGTCATTAAGGGCAGCTAACATCAATTGTCACTCACTTAGCAGTCTAGGGGGTAGATACAATTAACGCGCAGCGCAGGTAATTACAGGAGGGAAAAACCTGCGCGTAGCTCTATGGTGTGCAAGGAAAAATTATCAAAGTTCGTTGGTTGGAGTGCGCTCCTGTGCTGCCTCCCTCCTGCTTCTGACAGGCAGGATTGGGCCAGCGGTCATTAGGACCTGCCGCAGCTCAACTAGAGAGGTCCAACCTCTGACATGCGTTACTGCATATTTGCGGCATCCTCGCGTATTTTTACTCCCTGGCATTCTGCAAGGACGGTCGGATCTAGGAGACTCGCACCACTTTGGAGCCTGGTAGTGCTGCTGTATTACCCGCAAATACACTAGACCAAAACCGTTGTACACTAGACCACCAACGTTGTACACTAGACCACCACCATTGTGCTCTAGACCACCACCGTTGTACACTAGACCACCGCCGTTGTACACTAGACCACCAACGTTGTACACTAGACCACCACCATTGTACTCTAGACCACCACCGTTGTACACTAGACCACCGCCGTTGTACACTAGACCACCATCGTTGTACACTAGACCACCACTACCGTTGTACACTAGACCACCACCACCGTTGTACACTAGACCACTACCGTTGTACTCTAGACCACCAGTACTACCATCCACCATTGCCAGTACCGTGATCACGCCTGGTGCACTATAACTCCCAACGATACCCTGAGCTACAGGCTGCCCCAATCCATATGTTATACCTAGCGCTGTTACACCTGTGATACTCCCTGTGTCATATGTTCTAGCTAATCTAATAAATCTAGGAATTGGATAAGCTGTACCACTAGCGGACTAAACGCCACCAGCTCCAACTACTGCGCTATACACTAACGCTCACATTCTGGCCAGATACATTACACTCAGCTGTACCAACTTGTCTGGAGAACTACTGTACCCAGCACAATCTGCTAAATAGTTCATGTTAACATTAGCACACAGGTACTATAATAATTGATCACTCTGCAATTGTTCTGCTGACAGTCTATGGACTCAGAGGGGCATATTCAATTGGTAGCGAGGTCTTCACCGCGAAAAAAAATCACGCAGACCTCCTGCACAATTTCGGCTTACTGCGGGTATGCGTGCTTCCGATACCCACAGTGTCCAATTAAAAAAAAAAATGCATTCAGGGTTTTCCAGGTTATCTCCTCTCCATCTTTGCATTGGAGAGGGGGCTGCTGGGAGTCGAGGGAGCTGCTGGGAGGGGAGGGGGCTGCTAGGAGATGTAGTTGTACCCAGTGGCAAACGCAGGATTTCTAGAGGGGGGTTTCCAAATGCTTGATTTTAGAGCGAGTGTGGCTAGTTCCTGAAGAGGGCAGAATTAATACTCAACCAGTTTTAATATGTGTCATACAAAGTGTATTGTGTATAATAATTCCAGCATATACAGGACCAGCGATCACATTAAGCCATTAGATGCAGCAGTAGGGCCATCCTTCCTGAGCTGGATGTTTTTATTTTAGATGTGGGCACCATTCCAGAGCATGGGAGCAAGTCCGGGAGCCTGGAGGAGCAGCAGAATAACCTAGCACTGCCCTGGACATATATGTACATATTGGGCTCTATAGCAGTGCATCCCTAATAGTGCATGTTTTCCAGATCTCCTAGCTGGTGCACAGGTTATTTATTACTGTCTGATACATGTTAAAAGATCCACAGTTGGTGCTAATTATTTCATTTGTGATACTGAGAAGAACATGCAACACTAGCAAAATTCTATTATATTACTATTTCTACTGTGGTCATGTGTGTGCTGGGGAGGGGGGTTTCCAGGCAGACGGAAACCCCCCCTGCGTTTGCCTATGGTTGTACCTCCCCGCTAATCCATCAAGTACTCAGTGCCAACACCAGAGACGGCCTAAATAGCGCAGTAGTAGATCCTGGAGAAGCCGTAGGATCTTGAAATGTCAACTTTGAAGATTTCTGCACAAACCTCATTTGAACTTTGTTCACCGTTGCTTTATAATTGGGGCCGCGTATAATGTCCCTTCACAGTCTTGCCTCATTATAAAAAGCTATACAGAACACAAAGCAGTATAGTGAGGAATCCCATGATTAGAAGAAGCTATGATACGTTTAGGATCCAGGCAGACAGCTGTGAAATATTGGAAGGGCTCTCTATACAGCTCTATACATCAGCCCCAAGACAAAGGAGAGAAGGCTGACGAGCCAGACTGACAGCAGCCGGCTGTATGCCAGCACAATATTCCTCAGTACTGTAAGAGAACTAATGTACTAAGGAGTTACGTAACTGCATACGTACAATTATACACCCACCTGTGTACTGATTATTTTCTTGGCTAAGGTTTCTCCCTCTTCCACATGTTTATTTGACTTAAAGTAAAGCAGTCACAGGCATCACTGATTCCTATATAGGACTTATTTACACATTGTTGACCAGTCATGTTTACATTTATTACAGCGATCCAGCCAGGGTTATATGGGGCGAGATGCATCAATGAGAAAAATGTGGTCAAACCCCGAAACTGTGGGTTTGACCACATTTCTCATATGCACTGGGGAGATGTACTAAGCTCTGATTCAGAGCCGGACGCTCTGACCAGAGCGCTCGCTCTGAATCAGGGCCCACCTCCATTAAAATGGAGCGTCCTCCTGGACGCTCGTATAGCTGTGGGTCACCACCCACAGCATATACGAGCGTCCAACAAGATGGTCGCGATGGTCTTGACCATCGCGACCATCGGACTTGCGAGAGAAACCCTGTGGTCGGGTTTCTCAACCGCAAGGCCAGGAGTGATTTTGGCTCTATCAGAGCCAAAATCACTCCCACTGACATCACTAGTGATGTCAGTGGGGCCGGCTTCAGACGGTAGGCGTTCCCATAGGAACGCCTCCGTCTGGCAGGCACGCCCCCGGAACGCCCACCAAAGGGGCGTGCTGACAATCAACATCGACAGCACGCCCCCTTTGGTGCGAGACCCGGAGCGATGGAAAGTCCTTCGCTCGCCGGGTCTCGCGCATGCGCACGACGGAGCTCCCTCCGTCGTGCGCATGCGCAGTGGGGAACATTGATCCACTTGCGAGCGGACTGCCGCTCGCGAGTGGGTCTGAATGACCCCCTAAGCTCTGGAAAGTGATAACCTGGAGAGTGATAAACGAGCAGCCACTCAGCTCCCAACTGCCATGTTACAGGCTGTGTTTGAATAATGACAGTTGGGAGCTGAGTGGCTGCTGGTTTATCACTCTCCACTTTATCACTTTTCAGAGCTTAGAACATCTGGCCCGCTTTGTTGCGGTCGGTAACGCCATCTTCCTGATGATGTTACCCATAGAAGCAGGGGCGTTTCTACAGAGGAGGGGGCCCGTGTGCAGTCTCCGACACAGGCCCCCTCCTCTCCCTCCGGCGGCCGGCAGCGCACTGAGCTGTGCGCAGCCAGCTCCGCACTTATAAACTCTGGGCACTAGAGTGGAGTCAATAGCGCATGCGCAAGTCACCGGGAAAATGGCTGCGGCGGCCATTTTCCCTGTACTGCGCATGCGCAAACGACGGGAATATGGCTACAGCAGCCATCTTCCAGCCATTTTTACAGTGCCGGCCGACGTGGGACTCTGGAGAGGTAAGTATACTCTGGGTGCAGGGCGTGCGGTGTGGGGCCCACCTGGACCCAGGGGCCCCGCACACCCTGCACCCATTATATATACGCCCCTGCATAGAAGCCTATGGGCTTCTATCGGGATTGAGCTAAGAGAGGGACGGATCCCTCCCAGCACTGATCCCTCCCAGCACGGATCCCTCCCAGCATGCGTAGAAGGACGCCGGAGGGGCTTCTGGGTCATAGACCTGGAAGTCCCCCCATCGCAAAGGGACGCTCTTACCAGGCAGAGCGGTCCTTTGCAGTGATCGTCATGCATACCGGCGTTACCAACGCCGGCATGCATGCGATGACCGGCGGAATGCATCCCGCCCATGGTGTTATACATTTATCACAGTTCCTGGGTTCTAGCAATCCCTGCCGCCTATAAATTATAAATGGGGATGTAGTTATATTGCCGGTGGACGGAATGCCGGCCATCGATATACCGACACCGGCATTCTGCCGCCCGGCATAATGCCGACCCCGATATCCCGAAGGATATCAGGTACCAGCGTCAGCAACCCGAACAACCAGAATCCCAAACGTCCACACTCGGGTAAGTATACTAGTTTCCAACTTTCCCCGGGGATGGGGGGTTAGGTTAAGGCACCTCCGGGGGGAGATTAGGATTAGGCACCCCCCCGGGAGGGATAGGCGACAGGGAGGAGGGGTTAGGGTTAGGCACCCCCCTGGGAGAGTTAGGTAGTCTTAGGGTGCTAAAATGGGGGGGGATTAGGGTTACACCCCACTGGGGGGAGGTTAGGGTTGGGGGGGGCAGGAGAGGGTTAGCATACTTACCAGCCCCAGTCGGGATGCTTAGACTATGGGCTTCTGGCGTCGGTATTTGAATGTTATCTACTATAAGTCCATTTTCATAAAGTTGGTGTTCCAAACCCTCTCGGCTCCTCATCTGTAGAATCTATAGCAGGGGATGGTCAAACTCGGTCCTCAAGGATCCCTAACGCTTCATGTTTTCCAAACCACCTGCGTGTCTCTTTTAAAACGTGATAGTAATGAATGCATCTGTGCACCAGCTAGGAGATCTGGAAAACATGAACTGTTAGGGATCCTTGACAACCAAGTTTGGCCGCCCCTGATCTATATCAGCGGCCCATTGCTTTTTAGAAGACTAAAGGGTGACAATTCTCTGTCCCTGAGATTTATCTGTCCACTCTCTTAAATGAGAGATCCAACTTTACACCAACCCTGGGTCTGTTTTGCAAATATAACACCAATCTCAGTGGTCCCCAAACCCAGTGCTCAAGACACCCTAACAGTCCAGATTTTAAGGATATCCATGCTTTTGCACAAGTGACATAATTAGTACCTCACCAATTTGATTAAACTATCCGTGTGCAACATGGATATCCTTAAAACCTGGACTGATATGCTTAGTACACACTTGACGATATATCGTTCATACAGATGATGAAAGATATAGCGTCCCTACCTGCTGACACAGTGTAGAAACAATATAACAATGTCGGCCGTGCTTCGCGGCAGATTGGATCTATCGTACAGATATATAATTCACATCATATTGTGTGTACAGACAACCAAACGACCGCACGCTATGTTGCCCGCAGGAACCGTTGAAAATTATATTAAAACTGTTTTTTCTGAGCAGATATATTGCGTGGCCGATTATATAAGCTTTCTGTGCTTCCCTGGATCGCTCTCCCCATTCCAGCACGTGACGCCGTTTCCTGACACCGCACATGGTATTTTGCATTATTTTTTTCCCGGAAGGGGCGGGCATGTCCACGCCTATCAGATTTGCCCATACTCATTTCAGTAGCCGGGGCCGCTCAGCTATCTCAACAGCCCTAGTTGTCCCCATAATGCTAGTCAACATTCCGACTGTCGACAAGCCAACTACTTCCCATCCAAGCTCACCTGTCATTCAAACTCCATTTTTTGTGCCTGGAACATAGATTATACAGTACAGCAGTGAAACGGATTTCAGTGCGGGATGCAGTCGGGATGCCGACAGTCTAAATGCCGACGGTCGGCATCCCGACTGTCTAATCACAGCAAGTGTCTAATGACCGGCGTCGAAATCCAGACGCCTGCCATTAGACCTACCCCGCGAGCCCGACACCCGGCTTACCGATCAAAGGTAAGCTGGGCGTGGACAGCCGAACGGGGGAGGGGGAGGGTTAGGTTAGGGGCTCCCAGCGGGGACTTAGGGTTAGGCACCCCCTCGGGAGGTTAGGGTTAGGCTCCCCCGGGAGACTTAGGGTTAGGCTACGGGGAAGGGGGGGTTAGGTTTAGGCACTTAGAGGGGGGTTAGGGTTAGGCACTTGGGGGTGTTGGGGGAGGTTAGTAAATAGAAAAAGTACTTACCTGTCGGGATCTTCACTGCCGGGCTTCTGCTGTCGGGATTTGAACCGCCGGCCATGCGGTAAATCATACCGATTCCTTTCAGTGCACATAGCTGGCAAGCCCTGTTGGCCCCACTCCCAAATTCACCCCCTGTGCACAAGTCTCCTGACCTTATTTAACAGCTGCGTGCTCTTCTGGTAAATGTTCGCTATGGCTGCAATCACCCCGGTGCCCTAACCGCCCCCTCCACAGTATGCTGAATCCACCACTGTGTCACCGCCCATCACTTCAGTGTTCCTCAGGATCCTTGTGTATTATAAATGATAATGTACAGTCAATGTTTACAAATACTTAGCGGTAAATTTAAAATCAATCAACATCCGATGTGGTTTCAGGGGCTAAATCGCACATTTACTATCACTTAAAAATCAATATTAAAAAAATTGTCTATTAGGAAATGAGTGGTTTAGCTCCTAAAACATTACATCGATGTTGATTGACTTTAAGGCCCTCATTCAGAGCCACTCGCTAGCGGCAGTACGCTCGTTCCGAGCGATGTTCGCACATCTGCGCATGCGTACGGTTTTTAGTACGCATGCGCGAACCAGTCAGTGCGGCCGAAAATCGTTGGTACGCAATATAGCGAGGGCCTGCTATTTTGAGTGACAGAATGAGGCGTATGTGGGTGGTAACAGGGGAAGGTGCTTGAAAACGGGGAGTGGAGATCCGAACGCAGGCGTGCTTAAAGGTCAAAACGGGCGTTTTAAGGGAGTGCATAATTAATACAGCAGCGTCATTGACCACGTCACTTGGTTTTTTTTAACTCAGAACTGCTCGCAAAATAGCGGTTGAAAACACCAACCACAAGAATAGTGAGCAGTTCATACGCTGTATGATGTACTCGATTAATCTAATAAATAGCGGACATGACGTATGGTGCGTGCGGCCAGGGGGCGTTTTTATCAAAAAAACGAGCGTATGCTTTGCTCGCTCGTTCAGACTTAGAGGTGGGAACAGACTGCAATTTGCGAACGGATCATTTGAATAGCCACCCCTTGTTTTTGAACGAACGACCACAAATAGCGAACGGCTCTGAATCAGGCCCTAAGTCGGTTAAAAAACGACCTTTAGTAAATTTGCCACCTACTGTAGTCCCCTTAGATTTCTTTGACCTATATAAAAGCACATTGGTCTATTGCCAGGTGTCTGTATATGATCACGGAACTCGTATTTGTATAATTTACAGTAGGCCTAAGATTATTCCCTATATAATACATTAATCAATGTGTATGTTGTCCTGAAAATAATCATTAAATATATAATAACGTATTTGTGACACAGCTGGTGACTGTAGTGCTTTGCCTATATGTTAAAACAAACATGAAAAGTTTGCGTCTTGGTTATAAATATACTGAGTGAATAATTTGTTTCCATGACTTGTGTAATTCAGCGTTCTGTTCCCCGGCATAGAGGGAGCACTGACACATTGACACGACTTACTAATTGCCCTGACAAGTCGCAGCATCCAGCTCCCCATGTCCACAGTGGTAGAGATCAATGCGGATCCTCCACTAGTGCGGCAGATGGTTGACGCTCCCCGGGGACGTCTCTTCATATAATATTCTTTTTCAACCTGCCTATCCTGCAACATAGATCATTCGCATCAATGATCCTGGGAAAAAACAGTGACAATAATCTCAGTACAATATAAAAAAATATTTGAATACCATTGTTTATATTTTGCGCATTCGTCTTCAGCGATTTATTTATTTTTTCGTTTACACTAAAATTATTTATTAATGTCATTATAATCAACTACAAGCGGACATAGGAAACATTGGGCCAGATGTATGAAGCTCTGGAAAGTGATAAAGTGCAGAGTGATAAACGACCAACCACTCAGCTCCTAACTGTCATGTTACAGGCTGTGTTTGAAAAATGACAGTTAGGAGCTGATTGGCTTCATACTGTACATCAGCCCCAATGTCCTGTTCAGATTTTAATTGGAAATAATTTGAATGACTTGAGATTTACAGACACCACTTACTGCGAATAATCGCTTGTCACAAATCTATACAGTCGCTCGCCGCTGCCCCATAAATTTAAGCTACCGTAAATTCCACTCAATTAAGAACTTAAAAAATGGGTGTGCCAGATGCTGAGCACGGGAAAAATGCATATGATGAGCTGTACGCACACCTCTGCAGCGCATGCGTCTGGTTTGCTACTGGTCGCCATCATCACCTGCCCTAGACTAATTGCAAAAGACATGAGAACGCCCCGCCACACCTCAGTTTGATCAAAAGCATCGACTGAAATCCGCATGACTCTATACAGCCCGCACTTGCGTGCGCCTTTATTTGACGTTCCCATGCAAGATACGCTCCGCCAACCGGTGTGCGTTCAACGCTAATGCGCCATCCCCTGTAGTTGCAATCTGCAACATGCATCAAATAAAATTCTGGTTATTTCCCCAGGGGGTGACCATTATTTGCACCCTTGTTAATGTGGGGTGGGGCACAACAGAACTGTAAAGCCCCATGTACTACCAAAGTGATAGGGAGGATATTGCAAGAGGGGGATTAAGCAGCAGCAGCATGGTCTGTGGGAAAGGTGAGGACTCCCAGTGACTAGAGCAGTGTTGGACTGGGGCGTGAAGGACCCACCAGGGGAATGCAGTGATTGCGGCCCATTCTTAGGGGTGTGACCAGCCTGCAAATTTGGTCTGGGACCCTTAAAATATATTGATATGGTAAATATTGCTAGTGAATGCATAATAATGTACCAGACTCAGAGCCGTAACTAGACTTTTTGGTGCCCTGTGCCAGAAAGAGCATTGGCGCCCCCTCATTTTTCAAAGGGACATAATGCACCCAAAAAAGGGCCATGGCTTCATGGGGAAGGGCCAGGGAAGAGATAGGAGAGGCCAGGAGATGCTGGGGATGATATAAGAGGAAGCTATAAGCAAGAATGATAATAAACAGAAGTTTGACAGGCCCAAACAGCGCCCCCTGCCCTGCGGTGCCCTGTGCGATGGCACTGGCCGCACTACCCTAGCTACGGCCCTGACCAGACTAATAACAGCAATACATTGTAGAAAATATACCAAAGTCCTGTGCAATATAATACAAGTGCACAGTCTGGAACCTGATCCCTTGAGGAGGGGGTGGGCCCTCAGGCAGTGGGGCCCACCGGGGGTTTCCCCTGTACCCCTGTGGGCCAGTCCGACCCTGGACTAGAGTATCATTTATCATCAGTGACACTGTATCCAGCTGCTGGTTACTGCTAGTGAGAGTGGAGGAGGGTGGGAGCTCCTGAGCTGCGCACCTGATACCATGGCCGTGATTCATGCCGGGGAGACGATTGCACCTTGTGTAAGAGGGAAGAGGCTGCTGCCAGGATAGGGAGGATCACAGGCACTCTGCAAGTTCAGGATCCTGGACCCTTTGTTCAGAGCTCCCAGAGCACACAGCCCGGCGTCCGTCTGCAGATGGGGAAGGAGGGAGAATTTGGGGTGGGCTTGCAGTCAGTTGTTCTGAATGGTGTGTGAAACCCTCCAGCAGCATCCCCCACCCCTCCCTCTATGCTGTGACATTGGCTGCTGGAACAGGACCGTAGCCGGGATCCTCAGTCCCCCCTGTTCCCCCCCCCCCCCCTCCTCTCTCTGCCCTGGAGAATTCGGGACCATGCCCACGTGCAGCAGCAGGACCCTTTGCTGAGCTGAGGGTGAGTCTATGCTGTGTGTGTGTTTCCTTCCAGCCATAGTCCCTGCTTGTGCAGTCAGTGTGCATTACCTGGCAGTGTGCATCAGCCATCATCACTCATGTGCTCCCTAAAACTTCCCAACATCTCTCAGAGGGGACCAAGATCTCTGCCTCCACTGTCCTGAGGGAACTTTGCTGGATCCCTCTGTCTCTAGGTGAGAATTTCTCCCGGTACCCAGATCAGCCTTTCTATTATTTATACCCTGTTGTTTGTTTTATTGTTGTCAGAACAATCTGCTTTACATCATTCCCTATAGTTGTAGATCCCCTCCCTATTGTAGAGAGATATCCTATTCCACGCAATGTATATTCTAGTACAGGGCAGCTGGTGACAGATGTGAGATGGGTCATTATGCTTTGTGGCTGGTGTATACAAATCTGCAGGTATTGCTACCTGGTAAATGCTAGTGTGTCACTAAGTGCATTGGGCTTACACTGGCAATGTATCAGGTGCAATGTTATCTTATGTGCTGCATTTACTCTTAGTGTAATTGTGCAGTCTTCATGTCACCTGTGTGTTACCTGCCAGCTGGTAGCCGTGAGATGTGGGCGTCCTAACCTGCTGTATCGTGCCATCTGCTGCCTGTGAATGACATTGTTACACTGCTCTTTCTGAGGGGTTAGGGGACTTAGATGTCCTGAGACAACCTGAAGTCTGGTCCAGTTTTGTGATGCTCCTCACTACACACACTCATAAATTCTATGTTCTGATTGGCTGCCTGGGCCGCCTGGCGGCACATAATGAATGACAGGTGACCAATCAGTACCTAGGCAGTACTATTGTGCAGGGCCGTAACTAGGGTAGTGCGACCTGTGGGCAGGGGGGCGCAGTTCGAGCTTTTCAATTTTCTGTTTTATAATCATTCTCACTTGTAGCTTCCTCTTATTTTATCCTCCTCTTTTCCTTGGCCCTTCCCCATGAGGCCATGCCCCTTCTTCGGGTTTCGATTTGTCCCCATTTGAAAAATAAGGGGGCGCCAATGCTTTTTTTGGCACAGGGCACCAAAAAGTCTAGTTACGGCTCTGCTATTGTGGGTCCAGCGTACTTGCCCTCCTCCTGCCCACTGGTACTCCGAAGCCTCTTATTGGATAGGATTGTACTGGGCGGCAACTATGCCTCCCTATTGGATAGAAAAGCTGGAAAATGGTTGGTTTGGAATGTGCCAATAGATGGGCATTACACATCCAACAGTTGGTCATAATCCGAAGTGTGGCATCTAGAAGCGTGCAGTTGGTATTTGAATCATGTGTTTATCCTACATGTGAGTTACGTACATTTCCCTTGGCCTGTCCGCCAACACCAGCATCCTATTTTAAAAAAAGTTAACCTGTAAATGTAGTTTATTGCTTGTCTCTTTCATTATATGGCCCTCCATACTCTACCTAGCACTAACACGGTGTAATTGCTGAGTGGGGCATTAAGGAGCAACCTGTCACATATAAGCCCAGCAGATACAGGAATGCATTGGTGCCCTCTGCTGTTCTGCAAAAGTGCAATTGGGTCTTGAGTGGCAGAAAATTAAAATCCTTTGTTTGGGGGTGAAGGGGATTGTGCGGACCATTGCAAAGTAATGCAGGTCCAGGGAGTGCTCCCACCTCTTTACATCATTTAAATAATGACACAAAACTCCACCTCCTCTCTATATGTCAGTGAGAAGGTAGGTGCGCTTGTGTGCCTGGGTCTCACCTACCAAGGCTAAGTCAGACTCCTCCCATCGGCCACTGCTAAGTTTAAGTATACTGTAATTGTCCAATGCGGCTGTTAATGCTCCAGACGATGTACAGTAGTTGTATCAAGAACCAGCACTCCATAATGATTTTAGCAAGTATCTGTGTTTATTCCAGTGTTTAGGGACACTGGGTCCCTGATTCTGACCGTAGGTGGCTGCATCTCGTGATGTTTAGCAAACCGCACATGTGCCGCAGCTGACATACGCAATCTAGAACAGCTAGAAGCGAGTTGCTCATATCTCGGTAGCGTTGGCGTAGCCAGAGTTGCCGCCTAGTCTTGTGCGTATACACGCCATTTTCAGTCGCATCTGATGGTTATTGTATTACAAATATTTAGTATGTGTAATATATATGTATATGTGTACATCATTTTATTTTTATTTTTTTCTGGATCACTATACTGTAGGATTTGAATGATCAGCAATTTGGGTGTAATTACGCTGATTTGATCCTATAGTTGTCCTTTATTTACAAGGGAGGTTTGATTAAGGGAGAAAACCTTTTCATATTCTAATAATTTAGAGCATTATATTTGTTCATGATTACACCATAGTCTATTAGAGGTAATACCGACTGGCAATTATTACGTTGTTGTTTTTTATTGCCAGTAAACGTGTCTAACACTAGTAGTGCTTATTTCTAGGAAAACACGGACACATCCATACGTGTATTTATCAATACTTACCCCTCCTGTGAGGTCCAGCGAAGTCCTCTTCTTTGTCTGCGAGGCTGGTGGCTGGCTAACGCTGTCAGCTTCGGGCTCCGATGTAATGCGCATGGGCGATGGTCCGTCTGTGCATGGCACTCTAACCTGTCTGGGACCTAGCAGTGCCTTGTAGGCTTCGCAGAAGCCAGAAAGGCAGCGCCGGGTCCTTGCCATCAATGGGGACCGCATCGCTCTCGCCGTCTAAAGAAGGCTGAACGATGCTGTGATAAACAGCGGTAAACTTAGGTTACCGCTGTTTGTTAAATACCGAAAGGATGTCATAACCCTTTTACCAAGTGCTAAAGGGGTTAAGATTTGTTTATAAATGGGGCCCTAAGGGCGGGATGTACTAAGCATCGCATCCCCGATGCGGTACATCTCGCATGTTTTCGGGTATATACCGCAGTTCATTACCATGGTATGTACCAAGAATATCGCAAAGGACAGATCTCCCGATAAGAGCTAACCTTTGAGATGACTCCGGACAGAGGAACTTCATTCTTGCCTACTTTTGCAAACTAGTTTGAGGGAGATTATAGTTGGTAGTAGAATGTGGAATACGACGCACTGTTAACGGGATGTGTCATGCTCTGCTCAAAGGGCGTGTCTAACTCCACCTGTGGGCGTGTCTAACTCCACCTGTGGGCGTGTCTAACTCCACCTGTGGGCGTGTATTGCCACTCAGGGTGTGTCCTGCACTAAACCAGGAGACTCCCGCAGGCTTTGAGAGGATAGGCAAGTATGCCCTTTACCCACACAGTGTCTAGCATACACCCATACCCATACAGTGCCCAGAAGATGCACAACCCCCATACCAATACAGTGCTTAGCAAACACCCCCATACCCATAATGTTCAGTATACACCCCACATACTTACACACTGCCCAGCATACACCCCCTAACCCTACAGTAATCACCATGCATCCTCCCATACCAGCATACAACCCCTACATACCCACACACTCAGTGTCCAGCAGACACACCCCGTACCAACACAGTGCCCAGTATATACTCCCACATATACCATACAGTGCCAATCATACACCCCCCATACAGTGATCAACATACACCTCCTATACACACAAACTCATTGCCCAGCATACGGCCTCTATATATATATATATATATATATATATATCGATATATATTATTAGGGGTGAGCGGGTTCGGATTTCTGAAATCCGAACCCCCCCGATCCGAGTCCAATCCGAGTCAGGCTCGACTTTTCCCGCCTGACTCGGATCTGAAATCGAGGCAAAACGTCATCATCCCGCCTTCCGGGTCTCGCGGGTTTTGGATCCTATATAAGGTACCCGCGTCGGCGCCATTTTCTCACTCGGCTGTGGACAGTGAAGAGGAAGGGAGGGTGGGAGTTAGGGCTGGCTGGGCTGTGTAGTGTAGTGTTGTAGTGTAGTGCAGTGTAGTGCTGTGCTGTGCTGTGCTGCGCTGTGCTGCTGTTGTCCATAGGGGCTGTGTCCACTACTTCAAAGTCCATAGGGGCTGGCTGGACTGTGTTGTGCAGTCAGTTGTCCATAGGGGCTGTGTCCACTCCAAAGTCCTGTGCAGTGTCCCAGTCCTAAAGGGGTGCTGTAGTGTTGTCCAGGGGGTGCTCTGTCCGTCAGGGGTGCTCCCCCCAAGTGCTAAAAAAATAATTTTTTTCTGTGTTTGTGAATTGTGTGCACTGTGGCTGCACGTGCATCAACGAAGGAACAGCGCCAAGCGTGCGCCTGTGTCCCATAAGTAAAAGGCCGGCTGGCTTGTCCGTTAAAGGGTGCTGTAACCCCCAAAGGGCACTCCAAACAAAATAAAAATATATATTATTTTGTGAATTGTGTGCGCAGTAGCCGCACGTGCAACAACAAAGTAGTGCCAAGCGTGCGCCTGTGTCATAAGTAAAGGGCCGACTGGCTTGTCCGTTAAAGGGTGGTGTAACCCACAAAGTGCACTAGTCTCCAACAAAAATAAAAAATAATTTTCTGTGTTTGTGTGCGCCTTAGCCGCACGTATATATCAATATAACATAAATGGAGGACCAAACTTTCTCTGATAAAAATAAAATAGGGAAAGATCAAGAACCACTTCCTCCTAGTGCTGAAGCTGCTGCCACTAGTCATGACATAGACGATAATATGCCATCAACGTCGTCTGCCAAGGCCGATGCCCAATGTCATAGTAGAGGGCACATACAATCCCAAAAGGCAAAGTTCAGGAAAATGACCTTGAAAAAAACATTTAAATCATCTGAAGAGAAACGTAAACTTGCCAATATGCCATTTACGACACGGAGTGGCAAGGAATGGCTAAGGTCTTTCCCTATGTTCATGACTAGTGGTTCAGCTTTACATGACGATGGAAGCCCTCCTCCCACTAAAAAAATCAAAAGAGTTAAGCTGGCAAAAGCACAGCGAAGAACTGTGCGTTCTAAGAAGATATCACAAATCCCCAAGGAGAGTCCAAGTGTGGTGGTGGTTGCGATGCCTGACCTTCCCAGCACTGGACGGGAAGAGGTGGCTCTTTCCACCATTTGCACGCCCCCTGCAAGTGCTGAAAGGAGCACCCACAGTCCACTTGCTGATATGCAAATTGAAGATGTCACTGTTGAAGTACAACAGGATGAGGATACTGGTGTAGCTGGCGCTGAGGAGGAAGTTGGCGAGGAGAATTCTGATGGTGATGTGGTTTGTTTAAATCAGGCTCCGGGGGAGATAGTTGTTGTCCGTGGGATGAAAAAGCCCATCACGGTCATGCCTGGGCAGAAGACCAAACATTCCACCTCTTTGGTCTGGCAATATTTCTATCCAAATCCGGACAACAACTGTCTTGCCATATGTACCATATGTAAAGGTGAAATAAGTAGGGGTAGGGACGTTAACCACCTAGGAACATCCTCCCTTATACGGCACCTGCAGCGCGTTCATAAAAAGTTACTGTCAAGTTCAGAAACTTTGGCTAAGACCGTAAGCAGTCCAGGGACACCTAAATCCCGTTGTCCTGTTGTATCCAAGCGCCTGCAAACCACACCGTCAACTCCCTCCTCGTCAATTTCCTCCTTAGTCAGGATCGGAAGTAGTCCTGCAGGCCATGTCACTGGCATGACTGACTCTCCTATCCGGGATTCCTCCGGAGGATCCTGCATTGCTACGCCTCCTGCTGCCACTGCTGCTGTTGCTGGGAGTCGTTCATCATCCCAGAAAGGAAGTAGGAACACCACTACTTTTACTAAACAATTGACCCTCCAACAGTCCTTAGCGAGGAGGATGAAGTACGACAGCAGTCATCCTGAAGCAAAACGTATAACTGAGGCCTTGACTGCTATGTTGGTGTTAGACGTGCATCCGGTATCCGCCATTAGTGCAGTGGGATTTAGACAATTGATGGAGGTAGTGTGTCCCCGGTTCCAAATCCCGTCTAGATCCCACTTCACTAGGCAGGCGATACCGAGACTGTACAGAAACGTCAGAAAAAGTGTCCTCAGTGTCCTGAAAAATGCCGTTGTACCCAATGTCCACTTAACCACGGACATGTGGACAAGTGGAACAGGGCAGACTAAGGACTATATGACTGTGACAGCCCACTGGGTAGATGTATCACCTTACGCAGAAACAGCAGCAGTGTCACCAGTAGCAGCATCTCAGAAACGCCAGCTCGTTCCAAGGCAGGCTACGCTGTGTATCACCGGTTTCAGTAAGAGGCACACCGCCGACAACCTCTTAGAGAAACTGAGGGAAATCATCGCCCAGTGGCTTACCCCACTTAGACTCTCCTGGGGATTTGTGATATCTGACAACGCCACCAATATTGTGCGGGCATTACTTCTGGGCAAATTCCAGCACGTCCCATGTTTTGCTCACACAATAAACTTGGTGGTGCAGAATTTTCTGAAAAGCGACAGGGGCGTGCAGGACACGCTTTGGGTGGCCCCCAAAATTTCTGGCCACTTTCGCCATTCAGCGACTGCGTGCCGAAGACTGGAGCGCCAGCAAACACTCTTGAACCTGCCCCGCCATCACCTGAAGCAAGAGGTTGTGACGCGGTGGAACTCAACTCTCTATATGCTTCAGAGGATGGAGGAGCAGCAAAAGGCCATTCAAGCCTATACATCCACCTATGACATAGGCAAAGGAGGGGGTATGCACCTGACTCAAGCGCAGTGGAGAATGATTTCCGTGTTGTGCAAGGTTCTCCAGCCCTTCGAACTTGCCACACGTGAAGTCAGTTCAGACACTGCCAGCTTGAGTCAGGTCATTCCCCTCATCAGACTTTTGCAGAAGCAGCTGGAGAAAGTGAAGGAGGAGCTAAGACGGAGCGATTCCGCTCGGCATGTGGGACTTGTGGATGAAGCCCTTCATTCGCTTTGCCAGGATTCCAGGGTGGTCAATCTGTTGAAATCAGACCACTAGATTTTGGCCACCGTGCTCGATCCTAGGTTTAAAGCCTATGTGGTGTCTCTCTTTCCGGCCGCCACAAGCCTGTAGAGGTGCAAAGACCTGCTGGTGAAAACACTGTCAGCTGAAGCAGAACGTGACACGTCAGCAGCTCCTTCTTCATTTTCTCCCGCAACTGGGGCTGCCAGGAAAAAACTTAGGTATCCTAAGCAACCCGCTGGCGGTGATGCAGGGCAGGCAGGACCAAGTTTCGACATCTGGTCCGGACTGAAGGACCTGGCAACAATTTCTGACATGTCTACTGTCACTGCATATGATACTGTCACCATTGACAGAATGGTGGAGGATTACATCGGTGACAGCATCCAAGTAGGCATGTCAGACAGTCCATACCTGTACTGGCAGGAAAAAGAGGCAATTTGGAGGCCCCTGTACAAACTGGCTCTATTTTAACTGAGTTGCCCCCCCTCTGAGTGTTTAGTGCAGCCGGGAACCTTGTCAGCGAAAGGCGTAGGAGGTTGCTTCCACAAAATGTGGAGAAGATGATGTTCATAAAAATTAATTATCAACTCTTCCAGGGAGACCAGCCTCCAGAACGTACAGAGGGACCTGTGGTGGTGGATTCCAGTGGGGACGAGTTAATACTCTGTGAGGATGAGGATGTACACAACACTGGAGGGTGAGGAATCGATGGATGAGGAGGATGAGGACGACATCTTGCCTCCGTAGAGCCAGTTTGTGCAGGGACAGATTAATTGCCAGCTTGTTTTGTGGGGGCCCAAACGAACCAATCATTTCAGCCACAGTTGTGTGGCAGACCCTGGCGCTGAAATGATTGGTTTGTTAAAGTGTGCATGTCCTGTTTATACAACATAAGGGTGGGTGGGAGGGCCCAAGGACAATTCCATCTTGCACCTCTTTTTTTTCTTTGCATTATGTACAGTTTGGGGCCTAGTTTTTCAAACTGCCATCCTGTCTGCCACTGCAGTGTCACTCCTAGATGGGCCACGTGTTTGTGCCGCCCACTCATGTCGCTTAGCATAGTCATCCAGCTACCTCGGTGCAACCTTTTGGACATAAAAACACTATTGTGAGGTGTGAGGTGTTCAGAATAGATTGGAAATTAGTGGAAATTAAGGTTATTGAGGTTAATAATAGCATAGGAGCAGAAAAACCAACACATTCTGTGATTTTAGCTGTTTTTATGCTTTTTAAAAAAAAAATACAGATCCAAAACACAAAACCCAGAACCCAAAACACGGAAGGGTGGTCTTGGCAAAACCAATCCAGATCCAAAACCAAAACACAAAACACGAAAAGTGGCCGGTGCACACCCCTAAATATATATATAAATATATGCCAGTGGCTGCCCGCCCCTCTTGTAGCTAAACATACAACATACCTACTACTTAGTGGAGAGTGGCTGACAGCTTCTTTGTTGAATATATGCAGCACACTGTCACTGCACAGGACACACCGCTAATACATTACTGCTGTGTCTGTGCAGTTTTCTGATGGCTGAGCGGCTAAATGGAGGCAGAGGCGGAGCCGTGAGTTGTCGCTCACGGCTCAGCTCCGCAAAGGTCCATGGGAGGAGCGGTCGCGGCTGGGCATGCCCTCCCGCAGCCATCTTGTCTTCTCCTGTAGCCAGAATGAGCTTCTGTACAGAAGGTTATTCTGACCTGTCCAAGCGCTGTGCTGCCGATCGGAGCTTAGCGCCAGGGGGAGTGGCGGAGCCGTGGGATGTCCCTGGCCATTCCAGTCGCCCTAGGCATTTGCTTATAATGTCTAGGGCTGGCTCTGCCCATACCCATAAAGTACCACCATGCACCCCCCACACCCATAGTGCCAGACACTCAACAGTACAGTAATACTTTACTATTCTATACCTGTAGCACAGCCACAAAGCATCTGTCATAGCCCTGTGTCAAGCAGCGGCAGAGAGTATGGATAACTAGAGCAGAGGGTAAATACTGCAGAAGGGTGGCGGCCATGTTGCCGAAGCTCTATAATTTGTGGATACCTTTCTTTCATATGCTCTCCCCCTGGTGGCTGCCGGCAGCAACTGCAGCTAGAGAAGGTGCTTTACAGCAGGTTATTCCCGACATCATCGCAATGCGGGGGTTTTAATTATTTTTTCCGGAGCATTGGGAGACTGTGCCTTGATCCGGGTGTCTACCGCAGGAATCGGGAGGGTAGGCAGAAATGAGGAACTTCCATGTTTAACACCCAGAAGTCCCTCTGGCGTCCTTCTGCGCATGCACAGAAGGCCGTGGGGGGCGATGGGAGGGAACGGATCTCTCCCAAGGGGGAGCGTCCCGATAAGTAGCCGATAAGCTTCTATTGGGTAACGCCACCTGAAAGGTGCTTTACCGTTCTCCCCCGGCTCCACTGGATTCTTCACGGACTTGTCCAAACAAAGTACCATCAGCCTCATGGATTCCTCAGGGCTTCAGTGCACGCAAGAGCTTTCCGTGACATTCCTGTGTTGCAACTTGAATGACTGAATCCATTACTATAAAAAAACTGCAAAAACTGCTTCTTTATATTTTGACATGTTTAACAACATCAATCACATTGATGAATAGGCTCCGTCCTAATTGCTAACAAAATGGATCTCTAATTATCAAGAAAAAACTAAACTTGTGTTTCTTTGATACTCTTGCAGCTCCCCCCCCCCCCCCCCCAGCCTGTGTTAATATATTAACAAGACCTCTACTTATAATATGGGAGCGGAGGGGGGGTGCCCTTGTAGTAGAGTAACAACATTCACATAAACCACAGAGGACGTGAAGAGATGTCATTGATCAGGTAGAGTCCTGGCATGCTGTGACCTCTTCCAGTCACAATGGGTGGGAACAAGCGGTAAATAACAGAGGATTTATTGGCTCACGGACAATAAATTGGGACTTAGCATAGGAATGGGTTTAAAAGACTAATTGTTTCCTTTTAATACCTTAGGGCCTAATGCAACGGACTCATTGAGTTGTCCTTGAGCCGGCTTAAAGGTAGGAACGGAACAGGGAGGAAGCGGACAACCTAATGTGGTTCCTGACCTGTTTCTTCCTAATGCTGGGAGAAATATGGAGTCACCCAGTGGCAAACGCAGGATTTCTAGAGGGGGGTTTCCAAATGCTTGATATTAGAGAGAGTGTGGCCAGTCCATGAAGAGGGTAGAATTAGCACTTAACCAGCTTTAATATACATCATACGAAGTGTATTGTGTGTCATAATTCCTGCATATACAGGACCAGCGATCACAGTAAGCCATTATATGTGGCAGTAGGGCCATCTTGCCTAAGCTGAATGTTTTTATTTAAGATGTTGGCACCATTCCAGAGTATTAGAGCAAGTCTGGGGGAGCAGTAGAATAAGCTAGCACTGCCCTGGACATATATGTACATATTGGGCTCTATAGCAGCACATCCCTAACAGTGAATGTTTTCCAGATCTCCTAGTTGATGCACAGGTTATTTCTTACTAGCGGATACATGTTAAAAGATCCACAGGTAGTGATAATTTAATTTGTGATGCTGAGATTAATATTATATTATATTACTATTTCTATTGTGGGCATGGTGTGGGATGGGGAGAGGGGTTTCCAGGCGGATGGAAACCCCCCCTGCGTTTGCCTATGTCACCCCCTGATATAAGACCATAATAGACCAGAAAGCTGCTGTTCGCACAGGAGGAGAGCGATGCCAATTCCTAGAAGTCTCTCGCCAGATCTGGAAACTCGTATTGTTTTTATTTCCTATCTTCGGCAAATACAGAAATAGTTTATCAGGAGAACTGAAACTCTTCCCATCTTCCTTCTATGCCCATGTCTGTATACAGTATGAGATGGTGCAGATAGAGGGAAATCTGTGTATTTAGCAGAGCTTTCGCTGGCTGTTGGCAGCCGCCCTTCACGTCTTGTGGCCTTGTACCTCTGATTACATGCTAGCCACGGGCACACACAAGAAAATCCTCGCACATGTTCCCCTCATTTTTTAAAACCGGCCCTCGTTTTTTTAAGAAATGAGGGGGACATGTGCAAGGTTTTTTTTTTTTTGTAAGGTGCCATATTTCCTGTGCTTTCTCTGGAAATAGGGCATCAGCGGAGACACAGAAGAGACCAAAGGCTCTGGCCAAGAGATTGAAAGGAAATCTGGCACCCACAGCTGCAAAAAAAAAAAAAGAGGAAGCCTGATAGTGTAACATGAATAAGTAGCAATCAAGTTTGGTGCGTACCAAAAAGAAGTTTATCCGTTTGTTGGGTCCTTTGTTAGGGATTCCGAATTGCCACCTGGAGCGCTCCAATATTCTCCAGATAGGCGAGGTCCACTTGCTTATCTCACAGAGTAGTATAGCACAGTTATATGGTGGAAAACAATAGTGTAACATGATTTTATAAAAATAAAATGGGGACGGGGTGAAGCGAGGGCAGCGCCAATACGGATGTGCACTGTGCAGGCCATGCCCCTCCAACGGCATGAAGTCATGCCAGGGACGCCAGCACCAGTAAGGACAGCAGCACCGCCGGAGTATACTCAAGATACTCTGGTGTATACCTGCCGACTTTCAGGTCCCTCCTTCCTAGAGGGAGCTGTGCGGCTTCCATGGCAGGGTGTGTGTTGCGGCAAAAAGGGGGGGTGGCGCTGCAATGATGCAGCATTGGGGGCAGAGCATGGGGCGTGACTGCGTCATCATGTTACTGCGAGGGGGGGGGTTGGCGGCCGCTGGGAGGCTTGTCTGCCTTCCCAGGTGGATGGGAGCGGCACTCAATTTTCGGGAGGCTCCCGGACGAATTGGGAGGGTAAGCAAGTATGCTCTGGGATGCTGTATAGGATGCATCATTGGAGCGTCCAACACTGGCGGTAGGTGCCGTTCCAGGCATCCTGCCGTCTGTGCCATCCACAGAGCTCTATGCGGCGCCATTGCAGGCACACCCCTAGTTACGGCCCTGTGTGATGGGCAACTGTAAAGTTCTCTTGTGCTGAATGTCAAGTCTGCGTACCAGAGAGAAGATAACTACAGTGCATTGTATATGTCCCCTAGTCATCCGTTGTAATTTGATTTTAGTAGGTCTCGTGTGAAACCAAAACACCTAACCACATTGTGCAATATGTTCAAAACACATAACAGAATATTAATGGACAACTCCATACACTAAGCCCTTAGAAGAGAACAGCAGTGGGGATCTGTAGTATTGAGCTTTCAGGCGCTCTTTCTTTTCTACTAGCCTAAATATAGCTTCCTCTGCACTTTACAATTTTGAACAAAACCGTATAAAACAAGACTGGGCAACAACAGACATATTCCAGGTCACCCAGCATGTACACAGGTGTATTCAGTACTCAATGACCCTTTTATTTATTTAATTCTTTTTAAAGATCCACAGGTGGATCAAATAATTTCACTTGTAATTCTGTGAGGTGACCTGGAAAACATGCACTGTTTGGGGTCCTGAGGACCGAGTTTGAGAACCTGTGACGTAATAGGCTGCTGCTACATATTACAAGTTGGTCCAGCCAGATAGCAGAGGTTCTTTGTGGTCTGTATGATCCAGTCACACAGGAATGTTGGTCTGGGGTCAGAGGGTTGTGTGAGTGTAGAAAGAGAACACATGTAAGTTTTGTGTAAACAGTGTAGAGGGGGAAGTAATTAAGTAGAATAGTGTATGGAGTTTGTGGGTGGTTCAGGAGTTTGAGACACTGCTTGGAGAGGAGATTTTTCAGGGAACACTTGTGAGCAGGGCGATATTGTTTCCTTGTCCTATTTATTACTTATATAGCTTTACTTATAAATGTTAATACATGAATAGAAGAAAGTCTTAAGGGAGTGGATTCCATAGAGTGGGTGCAGCCCAAAAAGTCCTGTATCTGTGAATTTGAGCAGGTAATAATTCTGAATGAGAGACGCAGATCTTGTGCAGAGGGCAGGGGTTGATTTTTGGAGATATTTTGAGATCGGTGACTAAGGGGCCTATTCATCAACACTAAAATAACGTTTTTAAGGACATTTTCCTTAAATAACGTTATTTTGGTATTCATGAACAGACTTAACACAGGAGATATCACAGATATCTCCTTGCTAAGTTCCCCTGCGTTAATTTCCACACTCCCCATACATTAGTACATTAGTATGGGGATGTGGAAATTATGGTATTCATCAAATTCCGAAAATTATCAATTTTCGGAATTTGATGCAGTTACTATTCGCCACTGTGAGGTGGCAAATAGCAGGTGAAACTTACCTGTATCCGCGTGTGCAGGTCCCCCGACGAGTCCCTCCGGCGCTCTGCTCCGTCCTCAGGCTCCGGAGGCTGGTCTGTCATGTGTGCTCCCCAGCAGAGCACAAGAAAGTTTAGAAAAAGAAAAAAAAAATTATTTTTTTTTTCTAATCTGTCATGTGGTCTGCTGGGAAACCACATGACAGACCAGCAGGACGGAGCCGGAGGCTGCTGCGCGGACAGGTAAGTCGGGGGGGGGGGGGGAAGGATGGGGGTGGGGGGGGATCGGGGGGGGTTGTACGAAACTTAACGCATCTGTAGGCAGTGCTGCGCATGCGCTGGCTTTACAGATGTAACAGCGCATGCGCAGCACTGTTTCCAGACGCGATAAGGTAGTGTAGGCGGGTAAAAGTAAATATTTCCCGAAAAGCTGTCATCGCAAAAATGACAGCTTTTCGGAATAGATACTTATGGAGAGGTGGAATGATGAATTCCACCTATATAAAGCTAGAACTCCATGAGAGTTCTAAAGCTAATTATCTCCATTGAATTTTTACGTTTAATGAATAGGCCCCTAAATGTATGTTAGTGCAGTTTTGTTGATCACCTTCTATGCAAACAAAGGTAATTTATATTTGCTAACATAAAGGCAACCAATATAAGCAGGGCCAGCCCCAGGTCTTCTAGCACCCTGTGCGAGGCATTTTGGAGCCGCCACCCCCAACGCTATCCATAAATAATTTATTCATTATTAGTTAACTGATTATTCTTAGGGGTCTATTTGCTAAGCCTTGGATGGAGATAACGAACCAACCAGCTCCTAACTGTCATTTTTCAAACACAGAAAAAACAATCTAACTGCACAGATAGATCTAAATATCCAAAGTGTCATCAGTCCTTCCTTGTAATAACCAGATCAACATAATATATTTTAGTAATTCAAAAGGAGGTGCGCCCTGGAATAATGTAATAGTATAAATCGCACCAAGAGAAAAAGTATTCCGTTAGTGGGGCACTCACGGACCAAATCCTATACTATTATAAATTGTCATCTGAGTTGAGGAATAATTGAATAAGTAAATATATAACCTTTATGAATATCGGCATAAAAAATGTTGTCCCCGAAATATAGAACAAAGTACACTATTATAAAAATAAATAAAATTGTGTTAACACTTCAAATTCCTTGTTAGTTTTTATTTATTGCTCAATCTTCATGATATACAATCGTTTCTACTTTGTGTATCGGACGGGTGTCAGTAGACTAGGGACATAACCTATTACTGACGGTAAAACTATATCGTCTGTATTAATCAAGGGTCTAATGATCTGACCTCCACTATAACCTGTAGTCACTAATGAATGAGGCTATGAACTGTTGCCCATTAAAGCCAGAATCATCCACAAAATTGTAAGATTCAGCAAAACATTCCCCTATTATAAATATAGTTAATCTCTGTGTATGATGTAGGTAATTTTATGATTATATCTCCATACACCAATGGCAGTTATAATATGGCGTATATCCAAATCACATAATTATGGGTAATTTATAACCGTCCATTTAGTGCATATAATTTTATTGGGAATTTATATACATCCCAGTAACAAAATACATGGGAACCGTGTATTATATATGCTCTGTATCTGACTTGGGGCCATATTCAATTAGAAGCAAAATTACTTTATCGCAGAAAACGGACCGCCGATCAGGGATTTTCGCGCGGTCGGAACTTATCTCCAAATTCAATTCCAGAAGCTTTTCGCCTACGCTGAAAGTCAATGCAATGTAATAGGCGAAAAATATTTGCCTAAGAATAGCAGGAGAAAAGAAGTGCAACATTTTTATTTTGGGGTGCAAACGTGGGGGAACCAATCAGACAGCCCCCCAAAGGACAACTGTGTCAAAAAATCCCTGGAAAAAAACTTAAGAACACCCCAAAAAAGTACTTTCATTTTGGGGATGAAAAAGTACAAAGTAGGGGGACAAGCATAAAAACTAGCAAAATAGACTTCTTGGGGGGCTGTAAGGAGGGGCCAAGTGTTTTTGGCATTGCAGGTGCATGTATGAGGGCGGTTTTTCACGTTTTTTAAAAGTTCACTTTAGAGACTTAAAAATATGCTTGCACCCATTTTCAAGTACCCATAATTTGACAGGACTACTGATTTTCTCCAAAACATACAGCTTTATGCCATTCTTCACCACTTGTTCAAAGACGCTAATTAGAAGCTATTGAAACCACTTAAGTACCCCAAACAGTTTTATTAGGGCTATTAGTACACATCTACATTGATCCCCAATGTTAGTGCATCTTTTTGGGGGGTTCAGGCTGATTTCCCCAATTCTGACAGCACTTTCCGCCTGTTCTGAATTCGCCTCTTGCCGTTTTCGCATGGTTTGTAATTGGTTTGTAATTGAACACGGCGAATAGCGGGGATGCGCACGATCAGTTTCCGCATCCAAAAACACGCAATGTCGTCAAGGTCGGGCAGGCAAAGCTTTTCCACGGATGCGAAACTAATTGAATACGCCCATTAATGTGAGATCGCAGATCAATCATCATCCCTGTACATTAACATCTTAATACAAAATCAAGTGTTATTGATTAACCAACTCGGATGTATTATCTTGTTGGTCTATTGAGGGTTAATTCAACACTCATGTATTACATCAGATCATGTGTGATTGGCTAGTATTCTCACAATTTACAATGTACAAAAAATACTCTCCATCGTGACTGGCTACAAGTTATATTAAGTGGTGATCTTCCTTTGGTAAGTTTACAGGCTACACAGGTGGTCCAGCAGCATGTATCACGCAGCGTTGTGATACAAATATATTGACGCAATGTCTCCAATAATATGCAATGAATACTTTGAGTCACTTATGCCCGCTTGCCGGGTGCGATCGTCTACCAGACACCCTCCGTCTACAGTATGCTTATGTAGTTTGTAACATCATAGTGGTTTAAAACCCAATACAGTAATGCATAGCACACATCGCGTGTCTCTGACGCACTTTTTCGCTCCAACGGCTGAATCATGACATGGCAGTTAGGAGCTGATTGGTTGGTACTTTATCTCCATTCACCTTATCTCCATCCGAGGCTTAGTAAATAGACCCCAGAATCCTTCAGGCTCTCTCTGCAGCATTTGGTACAGCGGACAATGGGATTCTGATTGAGCTCCTGAGAAATTTCTGTGGACTGGATGGCTCAGTCCTTAGCTGGTTCAAATCATTTCTCACCGGCCGCTCAGAGTTTTTTCTGGAGTATACACGTTGTCACAAGTGCCACTGGCATGTTCCACAGGGCTCTATACTATCACCCATGCTTTTCGCAGTATGAATGCTACCACTGGATGACCTGATCAGATGTCTGGGTTACCACTGCTATGCAGATAAAACACAACTGTACCTGTCCTTTGCTCCAGGTACTGAGAACCCAATAACCCTAAATGGCTGTCTAGCTGAGTCCAGGAGTGGATGATGCCAGTTGGCTGTGACTGAAACCTGATAAAACAAAGGTCCTTTATAATAGGAGCTCACCCTCAAAGGAGAAGACTGCACCATAGCCAACTAACTGGACTTACGCTTGGGGTTTCAAAATGACAAAACACTGAACATGTGCAGAATCTTCGTGTTGTCCAGGATAGTGGCATTTGACACTAATGGCCGGTACACACTAGACCAGGGGTAGCCAACCCTGGTCTTCGAGAGCTACCAACGGTGCATGTTTTCCAGGTCTCCTCACAGAATTACAAGTGAAATAATTAGCTCCCCCTGTGGATCTTTTCCAATGTGTCAGTGAGTAATAAATACACCTGTGCATCTGCTAGGTGGCCTGGAAAACGTAAACTGTTGGTAGCTCTTGAGGACCGAGTTTGGCTACCCCTGCACTAGACGATGTCTAGTGTGTACCGACCTCGTTAGCGATGCGTCCCGGCAGGGTGTCGGCATGTGCAAGCGCATACACACTTGCCTATGCTGGGAGAGACGGCGGGGTCCATGCTGCGTTCGGCTATGAACCAACCAGCCCAGATCCAGCCACATAACATTCATTATCTACTCCCTTCACTGGCTGCCTGTAAGATGTATAATCTGTTTCAAGGAGGTTGGTCTACTGACTTTCAAAGCCCTACATGACCAGGGTCCAAGTTACTTGACGCAGCTTCTGATTCCTTAATGCTCAGCTCAATTACTGTGATCTGTAGATGAAGGACTATTAGCAGTACCTAGACTCTCCGTGAATTTGTCTGGTGGTCGAGCTTTTAGCTTTGGGGCTCCGATTCTATGGAACTTGCTACCCTGCACAGTTCTAGAGTTCTCCACTCTAGAATCCTTCAAAAACAGACTCAAGACTGACCTGTTTGAGTTCTATTGGGAGAAAAGTGCTAGATAAATAGTTATTATAATATTTTAAGGACAGCTAGCGCTTCAGTTGCCACCAGTCTTGATCAAACTGGCAACAACCTTTGAGGTTGTAGCCCCTCAAGACAGCCATAAATATCCCGGCCATAGTGAGAGATAAAGTGGAGAAGTTGCCTAAAACCAGTCTGCTTCTGTTATTTTCAAAGACTGTGCTCGATAACTGCCAGATGCGGATTTGAATGCAGCGGCTGGACTGCAACCAAATAGATTGGTGAAAATCTGTTTCGAGGGGGAAGACCAGTAAGAAGACTATTGCAATAATTGATGTAAAATATGGGCATATTTTGGACTGGTTTCTTAAGGTGACAAATACACGGTGCAATAAAGCAGCCTATCCGACGGATTGGTACGTTTTGGCTGCTCTTTCGCACCGTGTATGGGCATGATATTGGACAGAGCGCGCACCCGTGGGTTCGTACATCGCACTCACAGATCTTACTGCAGATTCAGTCGATTTGGGGGTGCGAGTTTTTTCAAATCTAAAAAATATATTGAAGATCTTTTTCCACTGCTGTGGGCCAGAGCAGTCCGGGTCAGTAGGCCGATGACCTATCCTGTGCTGGCCCCACCCCTGAACATGTGTCATCACAATGAGGGGGCGGGACCAGGAATAAGCTGAGCTCCTGTAGCGTCTTAAGGTTGAGGCTCGTGAAATCTGATTTCTGTAGTAAAAAAAATGACATTCATGTAATAAAGTCCTGCAATAGCCGTCCTATCAGTTTTGGCTGGCTGCAGGATATTAAACCCATTAGGAAGGCCTTAAGGCACACATCCACTACCCTCATTATCGTTCAATCGCTCGTTAATTGGGCATGCAAACGTCGGAAACTACCCGCTGGTCGTTTCCGACATCAATCATCACCCCAACATGCCGGTCAATCTGCCGATTAACGACAGATTGGCCATGTTCGGGGATGATGGAGGGTGCCTACACTGGGAGGCAATCGGGAAGCCGACTGCCTAAATACCGGCAGCCGGCTTCCCAACTGTCTTATCCCGGCAAGGGTGAAATGCCGGGCGTCTAGATGTAGACGCCCGCATTTCCCCGACGCCGGGAGACCGGCGCCCGGCATCACGATCGTAGTGATGCCGGGCGCCACGAGCGGACAGCCGCGGGGGGGAGGGTTAGGTTTAGGCACCCCCCCGGGAGGGTTAGGCTAGGGGGAGGGAGGGTTAGGGTTAGGCTTCCCCGGGGGGGACTTAGGGTTAGGCACCCCCCCGGGGGACTTAGGTTTAGGCAGCGGGGAAGGGGGTGGTTAGGGTTAGGCACTTAGAGGGGGGTTTGGGTTAGGCACTTGGGGGGGAGGTTAGGGTTAGGCACCCCTAAGGAGGGTTAGGGTTAGGGGGGTTAGGTTAGTGGATACTTACCTATCCACGATCGGGATTTCCAGCGCTGTCGGGCTTCCGCTGCGTCGCACTCTGCTTCTGTCGGGCTGCCGCTGACGGGAATCGAACCACCGGCCATGCGGCCGACGGTATTTCATACCAATTCCCCTACACTGAACTACTGATTGTTCAGTGTAGGCACTGCAGGGGATGGGGAACGACGGATTACGATGTCGGAATCGTACTGTCTTTCCCTAGTCGGCATGTGGATGTGCAGCTTTATTGTAGGCGAGCATTGCCAGGAAGAAAGTTTCTATAAAGTTTTGGATGCTAAAATACAGATGCAGCATTAGTGTTCCCAAAATAATCTTGAAAGTTTTTAGTTTATCCTGAGTCGTCTAAATCTAATTTACAATTTTAAAAGTTTGTTAGATGAAGTACACCTGGCTACTTTTCATAATGTAGTTACGGAAGAAGCAGAGGGGACACAGGTGCAGCTTGGTGAGACCTGTTGCCGGCAGGTATGCGCCATTCTGGGAAATTTGATTGCTTTTCCCGATGTCCCACCAGTGCCGACACTACCACTAGGTGAACCTAGGTGGCTGCCAGGGGCACCAATTGCTAGGGGGTCTCCTAAAACACTGAAGCGCTGAGTTGATGTCCTTCATCAAATGTTTCTAACGCAACCCGGACGAGCTCTGAACAGCGTTTCGGTTGCTAGCCCTGGTTCTCGCCCTGATCTCCCAGATCTTCAAAGAGCATAGGCCCCATCAAGGTGCACAGGATTACTTGCAATGTACAGTCTACCAACAAGCTCGGTGGCATATCTCCTTGAATTGACCCAATTAAGCGCCCTCTGGAGTTTCATGCGATGTGCAGCTCTTCCCATAGCGGTGCTTCATTTAAAACTCCACTGGATATTGCATGCAGGAAACATTGCTTGTTTTTGTTGGGAGCCCCATAGTAATCCCAGAATACACAAAGTCTCACATTGTGCGACGCTCCACGGGGAACTCGCTACTAAGTGAATCGGCTTTGCTGGGATATAACTTGAGTGGATACATGCAGGAAAATAGAGTATAAAGGTGCTAAACAATATGTAACACTTCCTTTGAATGTAGGAACTGGGTCAGGGCTTAATGTGAAGCTGGCACCTTTCAACACTCCATCTGCTTGTCACGGAGAGCTGATCATTCCCAAATGACGGGTGGCCGAGTCTTTTGGAAAAAGCTGTAACAAATGTACATTACAGTGAGAACGAGTGACCTTGGAGCACTTTGTGCTAGGTAGCATTCAAAGGGCCAAAATCCTATATAGCAGCCTTAGAGACCCTGCTTTGTTCCTATTGTAATAACCGTAATGCTGCTCGCACTAAATCTTTTTTTTTTTTTTTTTGAACTTCTAACAAATATATTTTGGCTGCAGGATAGGAGCGAATGATGAGTCGCCTACAGCAGCTGGAGCGTTGGCAGGCTCTGCCAGTCATTCTCTGGATAATCTCTCCTGTGCCAAGCAGGGCAAAGATAATAATTTTTTTTTTGTTTTGTTTTGCCATAAAAATAAATAATTTGTAGTGAAAATTATCTCGGTCTGGGTTTTCCAGGAAAACAAATTCTATTCTTGCATACCCGTGCCTCGTGCCTCCTACCTCATGCATCAACAAAGTGTCTAATTCCTAGTGAATAGACAATATAAGTTGCATTGTCATGAATGTTTGTTCTGGACTCAAAATCTCTGCTCCCATAGGGGCCTATTAATCATCGGAGGCCATACGGCTTCCGATGATGAAGTATTGATCTCGCCGTAAGGGATACTTAAGTATCCAACTCTCAGCGGGGGATAGCTTACACCGGAGCAATTCATCATTGCTCCAGGGGGGATGACAGCAGGCCCCTCTGTAAGTATCGCAGCTTACCACCTCGCCATCGGCGTGGCTAGGCATGCGTGACTCGAGCTCACGCATGCGCACAGCCGCCGGGGAGTCCGTGAGAAGGTGGCGGAGGGATCCGCTCGGGATCCCTCTTCGTATCCCCGGAACTCCTTGCCATAGGAAGGCGCAGGGCTACGAGAGCAAGTGCCGTTTGAAAATGGCGCTTGTTCTTGTGAGCAAACTCCGAAAACGTTCAGTTTCCTGAATATCAGGGGGTCCTATTGGACCGCTGATGATGAATATGCGGAAGCTAGTGTTTCCGCAAGGTTACCTGGCCATTTATCGTATGATGTATAGGCTCCATATTAAGTAGCTGATTGGTGCAGTTTAATTTAATATGCACCGATCGTCTACATGCAGTGTCCAAGCATTCACTAGAAAGCAGGCTCTGAATTCTGAATAAACTAGTTGGCACCAGGGAGGCACTATACATAATTGGAATATTTTATCACATTTTATTCAAATGTATGTTTCCCATCCTGCATTGCTGGTGGTGGTGCTGCTTGCATTTGCTGTCTATGGAAAGGAGAGTTTCATCCGAACTGGGGGTCTCATTCAGACCCACTTGCAAGCGCCTGAGCGCTCGCAAGCAGGTCAATGTTTGGCTGTGCGCACGCGCAGCGGCCGCACTGCGCGTGCGCAAGCCCTGGAGCGAGAGAGAAATTCTCTCGCTCCGGGGCTCACTACAAAAGGGGCGGCTGTCGATGTTGATCGACAGCTCACCCCATTTTGTAGGCGTGGCGGAGGGGGGGTTCACAAACGGATTGCCGTTTGTTGGCGGCCCCACTGACATCACCAGTGATGTCAGTGGGAGAGCTTCCGGCTCTATTAGAGCTGAAAGCTCTCTGGGGCTTGCGGCAGACGAGACCCTACCTCAAGGGTCTCGTTGCAAGCCCATCAACCTGGTCGCTCGCTAAGGCTGTGGGTGGTAACCCACAGCCTAGCGAGCGGCCAAGAGGCCGGATCATTTTTGACATGCGGCCGCCCTCATTCAGAGCGAGCGCTCGCATTTTGCGAGCGGCTCTGAATGAGGTCCTGGATCTTTTACACTAAAACCAGGGGTCCAGGCTTTTTTATAAAACCTCTAAAATCATGTAATTTATGCAACCCAAAATTCGGATTTTAAAATCCGAATTCTGAACCATGAAATAATCAGAACCGCAACTCTGATTTACCTGATCTCGCAAAATTCGAGTGGATTTGGATTGCTGGAGACCTGAACTGTCCATCTCTATTCGTATCCCTGGGACCCCACTGCTGCTGGTTTAAGCCACACCAGTCTTGTAACCAATGCCTGCACTCTACCTCCTTGTGTTTGCTCCGCCTACTGCGACAGTCACCACCTGCCATTGCTGCAACTCCACCTACTTTTGGTGCATTACCTTCACCTATGTGAAGAATAGCAGTGTGCTAGCCACACCTACTTTTGAATTCGCCACGCCAACTTTTGACTTGGTCCCACTCGCATAAGGCTACTTTTAGAATTTTTCTTTACTACAATAATTTAATATGAGGCCGGTGGTAAGTATCCTTGTAAATATTTGTGACCTGTATTACCATAAAACATTACATAATATTTTATGGTAATAAAACATTTTGAATAAATAATTTATTTTGTGACCTGCATATCAAGAACTTGACTAGATGTGTTATAAAAAATTTAATTAAAGGTTATAATAATGAACTGAAATATTTACAGGAATATATGCATAAAATATCCCTAATTTATACTTACAATGTATTCTCAATGGAAATCTATTCCTACCTGTTACATAAATGTGTTGTGTAGAGCAAAATATCTAGGTCTGGAGATTGTAGGGCATGACGTATTATTAGAATTGGATGTTCCTGCTGTAGCTTTAACAATATTAAAAATTATGTTGGCCAGGATTAGGAAAAATGAACTGGTTTAAAGCTGTGCTGGGTTTTTTTTTTTTTGTAGCTTTTGCAATATGAAAATGAATCCTTTGTATGATTCATCCATACAATAAGCTGTGTGTTCACACTACACGGCAGCAGCCAAATGTGTGAAACCAGGATCAGAAATAGAAGGTTACAGCACAAACCATAGCAGCCAAGTGTAAATTAATTAGTATTGAAGTCAGCTAAGGGCACCCACCGTTGTAGTACAGTTACAGATTGGGGCGCCGACCCTCTAAATTGTTCTTAAACTGTGCATTATTGTGTTTTTAATGAATTATTTCCCAGTCGGTGATTGCAATGATCTGCCAACGTTATTCATCATTTCTCAGCTTTGTAGGTTTTTACACATGTAAAAAAAGCAATCTTCTCACATAAAGGACTTAGGGCCTGATTCAGAGCCGGACGCTATTTGCGGTCGTTCGTTCAGAAAAAAGGGGTGGCTATTCAAATGAACCGTTCGCTCTTTGCAGTCTGTTCACGCCTCTATGTCTGAACGAGCGAACAAAACTTGCGGTCGATTTTTGGATAACTACGCCCCCTGGCCGCTCGCATCCTACGTCATGTCCGCTATTTATTAGATTAATCGAGTACATCGACCAGCGTATGAACTGCTCGCTATTCTTGTGGTTGGTTTTTCCTACCGCAATCTTGCGAGCAGTTCTGACTATAAAATAACCCAGTGACGTGGTCAATGACGCTGCTGTATTAATTATGCACACCCATAAAACGCCCGTTTTGACCTTTAAGCACGCCTGCGTTCGGATCTCCACTCCCCGTTTTCAAGCACCTTCCCCTGTTACCACCCACATACGCCTCCTCCTGTCACTCAAAATAGCAGGCATTCGCTATTTAGCGAACAAACGATTTTCGGCCGCACTGACTGGTTCGCGCATGCGTATTACGATCCGTACGCATGCGCAGTTGGGCAAACATAGCTCGGAACGAACGAGCGTCCGCTTACGAGCGGCTCTGAATCAGGCCCTTAATGTGTTTTTTTATTTTTTTATTTCATTTCATATAGAATCCGTGTAATGGTGGTGGGGGGTTTAAAACCACAGCTGAACACAAATTTTAAAATAAAATGCACACTTGCAGATTTAAAGTAATCTTTACTTTAAATGTAATATTCCCTTTTTTGTTAATTTTATTTTTATTTTTTTAAGTTTTTTTCTGATTCTATCGTAGTCCAAATAGGGAAAAATCTAATGTTGTTCTTTATTGATCTGCATTTGTCCAAAAAATAAATAATAATAAAAAAAAAACTTGACCAATCAAAGAAAACACTTTTTTTTTTGTTTTGTTTGGAAGAATAGATATTTAAAAACCTGTCGGGCCTACCTGTCTGTAACTGTGGCGCGTTCCACAGCTGTGGACTGATCAGAGGAATCGGGATGTAGTCATATTACCGGCGGCCTTTAGAAGCTTGACCCGGGACTAAAGATGGGCGTCGAAATCCCTACACCTATCTTTAACCCCACGACGAAATCCTGGCATCCAGAGCTAAGGTAAGCTGGGACAGGTTAGGTGATAGCCGCGGGGGAGGGTTAGATTTAGGCATCCCTGGGGGGACTTGGGGTTAGGCACCCCAGGAGGGTTAGGTTTGGGTTGCAGGAAGATGTAGTTGGTTAGTGTTAGGCATCACCGGGGGGAAGTTAGGCACTAGGGTGGGGAGAGGGGTAGGCATGATCTACTTACCAACCCTGTCGGCATCTTCAGTTATCAGGATGCTGCTGTCGGTATGTGAACCACCGGTATTTCATACCGAGACCGTATAATTTTTTTGTTGTTGTTGTACGGTCAAGAACAGGAGCCTGTGTTTGCTAGCAAAAGAGTAACCCAAACCTATACCTTACAAACATGCTCGTTGGACACTAGTTATGGGCCCTTCTGTACTCTGGGCCTGATTCAGAGTCGGGCGCTCGCTCTGAATTAGGGCGTTAATTTTTTTTATTTTTTTTTGTGTATAAAAAAAACTATCGGGCAACATCATCACGAGATTTTATCAGTTATTATTTTATCAGTTATGATAAAATATGTAAGCTGTGCAGCAATATTTTGAGCAGGGACAGCGGTTGCGGTAACACGCTGTCACAGAAGGGATTGTTTTCGGGATTGTCCTCGCATGCTCAGTCATGCGCTCAGGAACAGTATATGATACAGTGGCGGAAGTTTGTCCTTTAGCGCTGCTTCCGGTCGCCATTTCCCCCACCTCCCAATTCATGCGGTATGCAGTCGGGAAGCCTGCGGACCTAATCCCGACAGCCGGCTTCCCGACTGCTTAATCACGGCGAGGGTTAAATGACAGGTGTCTAAATCTAGACGCCTGTCATTTTACCGACACCAGGAGACCGGTGCCCGGCATTCCTATCAAAGGGACGCCGAGCACGGATAGCTGCAGGGGTGGGAGGGTTAGGTTTAGGGTTCCTGGGTGGGATTTAGGGTTAGGGTTAGGCACCCCCCCAGGAGGTTAGGTTTAGGCTAGGGGAAGGGAGGGTTAGGGTTAGGCACCCCCGGGGGGGACTTGGGTTTAAGCGGCGGGGAAGGGGGGGTTAGGTTTAGGCACTGGTGGGGGAAGGTTAGGGTTAGGCACCCCTAAGGGAGGGTTAGGGGGTAGAATTAGGTTAGTCAATACTTGCCTTAGGACGATCGGGATTTCCTCCTATGCCGGGATGCCGCTGTCGGGATTCCAACCGCCGGGCATGGGTCCGGCGGTAAATCAGTCCGATTCCACTCATACACCTGCCCCGTCCCTGCGGCTACACTCGCTGTCTGTCATGCTGACAGTCCGATCTTACAATTCCCAGGTAAGGTGTTCAGCACCACAGGTTGTACAGACTTGCTTCCGAGGGGTCCCCAGCCTGCCTTGACAACTGCGCCAGAAGGTTCCTTCCAGTCTCATCCCACTGGCCACCCCACCGGTGTCCCCTTCGCATTTAGCGTCCAGAGGCAAATGCTTCGATTGCCTCCCGGACTTGCACCCTATCCTGATACTTCATCATAGTATATGAATGGTGCACTGTAATTGTAGCATTTAGTACTAACTCTCATCTGGCACATATACCACTGTTCTGGTGCAGGAGCTACATTTACCCAGCTGGATGCATCTTGCAAATCAGCCAGCTCCTGCGCAGATGGCACCTTTCTTCTTTTTTATTTTTAAGACTCCTATTACATCTGCCTTTTTGTCATGAAACGCGTTGAATGCTACATGTTCCCCTGTTGTGTTTTAATCAATGTGTTTTAAGCTCTATAAAGATGCACAATCTGACAAACCTCAATGTCCTGGCAATATCGCTAATCCTATCGCTAATCGCTTCTTTGGCTTTAGTTACGATGGGTTCCCCGTAGGGGCAGAGTGATCTATGACAACACTCTGGGCCTAGGACCTATAAGCAGTGTCTCTGCTGTACCAGAAGATGATCTATCAATGTAAAGTGCAGTGGGATGTGCTGGGTACAGTAGTCCTCCAGACAGATTGATGGAACTCAGTTGTTGGTGCTGATGGCGGTTAGACCACACGTGAAACAGCTCAACCAGGTCTTAGATTTATTGTATCAGGTAGAACAACAAGTGGCATAATAGTATACACAGGAACGTCACAGGTGTAATACGAGTATATGGATATATAGAGAACACCCTGGAGCTTGCAGTGTTGCTGGGTGTTGTAGTGCGTCTGACGTGATAAATACACTGCTGGATGGTAGCACTATTGAACCTCACTGTAGCGCTGGTGATATAAGGGTCTATGTACTAAGCTATGGAGAGAGAGAAAGTACCAACCAATCTGCTCCTGTCACGTTACAGGATGTTTAAAAAAATGAGTTAGGAGCTGATCGATTGGTGCTTTATCTCTCTCCACTTTAGTTCTCTCCAGGGCTTGGTATAGACCCCAGAGTGTACTTGGGGTCTCATTAGGTCCTCTTTGCGGCTGTATGGTGGGACGGTCTCCAGGTCCGACTGTTCGCATGGATTACCATGGAGGAAAGATACAGAGATTGCGCAGTAACGCATGTTTACAGGTCGGGCCTACTGACTGAGCTCCAGCGGGTGCTAGAGACTGCTGAGTCAGCTTACCTTATGGGCATTTTGGATTTAAATATCCAACATCCTGCATCATAGCTGGGTGAAGATTGGGGGGGGGGGAACGCGTATAATGGGCGCACGCTCTGCCCTACAACTTGGATTCCAAGCAGGGCGTCGGGCTACACTGCAGTGTACAATCGACCCTTGCGCCCAAATCTTGCTCTTTAAGGCCCGCCAGGCTCCCCCAAAGCCTTAATCCAGATCTGCCCCACAATACCCTCCTTGTGCTTATAGGGCACAGGGCTATTACCTAGAACCTGGCATTTTCACATTATGAGAATTAGATTGTAGGCTCCAGCCGTCATACAGGGAAGAAGGGAGCTTTTCTGTAATAGTCTGATTGTAGGTCTGTTCTTTCAGCAGATGAATTGAGAAGTAATTTTCCTGCATATGCTCCTGGAAAAGAATGAACTTAGATCATGCATCATCTAGAAAATTAGCCCTAATCTTACTCGCGCAAAGGGCCTCAGAACATAACATCTTTTATGGTGAATGAGCGAAACGTTAATGTGTCCCATTATCCGTCACGTTCTAATGCATTCTCAGCCAGTTTCTGCTTTTATTGTAAAAATTAGATTACAGGGTAATTATGTAAAATATGTCCCTAAGAGGTGTCCATTCTGCCATACACGCCTACGCAGGCCGCTTCCTGGACCAATCAGCTTTTCACAGGGTCACCGAGGACAATGGACTTGGGTCCTGATTCAGAGCCGGACGCTCTGACAGAGCGCTCGCTATGAATCAGGGCCGTCCCTCATTAATTTTGGAGCGGCCTCACGAGCGGCCAAAATGATGGTCGCGATGGTCTTGACCATCGGGCTTGCGACGAGACCCTTGTGGTAGGGTCTCGTCTGCCGCAAGCCCCGGAGTGCTTTTGGCTCTATCAGAGCCAAAAGCACTCCCACTGACATGTGATGTCAGTGGGGCCGGCCCCAGACGGTAGGCGATCCCATGGGAACGCCTCCATCTGGGCAGCCACGCCCCCGGCACGCCCACCAAATGGGGCGTGCTATCAATCACCATCGACAGCACGCCCTCTTTGGTGCGAGACCCATAACGACGGCTTGGCCATCGACCCGCTTGCGAGCGCCCAGCGCTCGCGAGCGGGTCTGAATCAGGCCTTTGGTTCAGTCTTTACGCGAAGGGAACGATTCAGACCCGGACGCTAAGCTGCGCTCTCTCGCAGCCGTCAAGGGCCGGGTATGCAAATTCCACGATTGCACTGTGTGGCGTAAGGACGCCCTCTATGTTTTAGAGAGCGACGGCAGAGTGAGTGCACGCCAGTGTAATGACGCCCACTTTTTCTCCAGGAAGTGTCTGATTAATCAGTAACATCGAATGCCATCGGAGCTGCACGTAGCGCTTGAGGTAAGCCCCTACCCCGCCACAAGCACTGCGATCACTGCAGGCGTAATACAACCAGGTGACATGTACAATGACGCTGCCATGCTAATTATGCACGCCGTTTTGATGCCCAGACACGCCTACGTTTGCAGCACCGCTCCCCCGTTCACAAGCACCTTCCCCTTTTGCCACCCACAAACGGTGCTGTCACTCAAAGTAGCGCTCAGTCTTTGTGCTACGAGCGCATGATTCCCGATCGCAGATACTGGCTTGCGCACACGCGCTGCGACTTATACGCATGCGCAGACAGGCGACAATCCCCCATAGCGAGCATGGCTTAGCATCCGGGTCTGAATCAAGCCCTCAGGCCGCTACAAAGCCCTTCCCTGCTGTGCATCTGAATGTGCGAGGACTGAGGCGCCCACTCGCAGCACCAAGTCACTGTCTGGGGCGTCTTTAGACCCCACCATCCGGTCGCACCACCGACACTTGCACAAGTCCTGTGATAGGTGCAGCTTCTCTCTCTGATAATGGCTTCCTGTGTGAGCGCTTCAGAGTCATTGGGCCTGATTCAGAGATGTACGCTAATGCCATCGCCGCCCGTATGCAGCTGCTGTGATAAAAAATGCAAATTGCGCAAATCCTGCGGGATGTATTGAGCCGCCCGCCTGCGGCTTTGCAAATACAAGCACCAGCGTGCAGAGACGCAGCATTTGTCGCAGATCCTTCCATTATCAGTCCTATGGCTGCGTGTACTGGAATGCTGAAGTCCCTTTCGCTGCATACGGGCTCACACTGACGCAGGCTGTGACGCCCCCGAAAAGGGTTATGACACCCCTGCGTTCTTTGCCGCCACTGCCCGGTACCTCCCCCCCCACACGCTTCCTGACTGTCAATCACACTGTGTACTGTAAATAGTCGCTGCAAACTACTACAGCGCAGATTGCTCAACTACGTAAACATCGGTATAGCGCAATTCTCTGAATCTGGACCTCCTTTATGCAACACTCCTATAACCCGCAACATCTCCGTGCATCTTTTTTTCTTTACCCACCCCCGTTACCTCCCAGGCACTGTCCAGGACGCCCCTTACATTTCTGATACCCGTCCGTATAAATCGGTACTGCGGCTCTGAACGTACAAAATCTGAAGCAACTCGGACACATGAAAAACTTTTTCCATTTGCTTGAATATCGGCGTAGCGCGCAACTTTGAATCTGGCCCAATGTTACCATAAAACATTACAGTTCCGTTACCAACGTTTACTGACATTTAATAAAGCTGAGCCACAGCAACCAATCAGCAACTTGCTTGTATCTGTCTCCTGCAAGATACCCCGCCCACTTTCCCACAGTCCATTTCCTTCACTGGCGGCATTTTGTGATGCTTTCCCATGCAAAGCCACTGCCGGGCCAATGTCACTGAGGAGCTGGTCATCACTCAGCAGCCCTAGTAACCCTATATTACAATAATATTGCCTTGTATAGACGTGAGAGAGGTGTCTGTCTTTCTCTATGGAGCAAATGGTCTATGGCGCAAATGTATGAGGTGATGACCGCCCCTTTTTTTTTTTCTTCAGTGTTTTTGCTGAAAAAGGGGTTTTACCATTTCTCCAAAATGTATGCAGAAGCAGACCATTGGGAAATTGGGTTTCTCCAGTGTCGCCTTTTGTCACGTTGTTAACGCCGCCTCCATAGAACTTACTAAGCAACAAAACGCAGAGTTTTTCAGGATGCTACTTGTCACCTAACATATAGCGTCATCGAAGTATGGCGCTATTCGTCACTTGCCAGTACCACATCTGCCTTCCGATGTCATCCTGCAATCGCTTTTCCCTCGCAACGAATGCTCACAGATGTTTATGCGAACTCTCATGCATGCGCAAGGGCGACAAAGTGTGCCGCTATGGAGGCAGCATCAACAACAGCTAGGCTGATGTTATACAGGCAGGGCAGAGATCGCCAGAGAGGTGACTTATTGTAACGCCTCTCTGATGCCTCTCTGTAATACATCTGAGTGCTAATTGACGATGCAGGATGTCTCTTAGTGCTGGGAATAGGGGCAGGATAATGCACTTGCCCCTAATTGTGAAACTTAAGCGCTATGGATTTTGCGTTAACAATAAAAGACAAAGGTGACATTGGAGAAATCCATTTTCCGGATGCCTGAAAGTAAATATACAGTGCGTAATACGGCAAAACCGTTAAACACCATGATGCGGAGTTGTATCTTGTGTATATTTGCATTGCGTATACTCAGACGTTTGGCTTTGCAGAATCCTATACATGTCATCACATTTTTACTGATGACCATTGAGGCAGAACTGGGGGGAAGAAGGGACGTTCTCACAGGCAGGAAGAACTCGTTCACTCACCAGAGTCTTACTCAGACTTGGAGCCGTATTCAATTAGAGCGGATTTGCAATACTTTTCCGCCTCCCATACTTTTCGCCTACATCGCGTCTTTTGTATGCGGAAAAGTATCGCGCCTGTGCCGGCTTTACCCCGTATTCAATATGGAAGTACGCGAAAACGGGGGACCCAGCGAAACTTAAACAGACGGAAAGTACTGTCAGATTTGGGGAAATTCGCCCCGAAATTCAAAGTGTTTTTTTTGGGGGTGTCCTTAAGTGTTTTTTATTTTTTGACACAGTTTACCTTTGGGGGACTGTCTGAAGGCTGCATGGGGTTCCCGCAACGTTGCACCCCAAAACCCCAATTCTGCACTTTTTTCCGCCTGCTATTCATAGGCGAAACTTTTCCGCCTATTACACTGCATTGACTGTCCGCCTAGGCGGAAAGTCTTTCAAATTGAATAGGGAGTAAAACCAAAAAAGTTTTCTGCAAAAACACGCGAAAACTGCTTTTTTTTCGCTTCAAATTGAATACGGTCCTTGGGCGTAAGCGAACATACACCTGATGAGAGGCGGCTCTCATGCACTTAGGGGCTCATTCAGAGATGTACGATAATGCAGCTGCGATTTCACACAGAACGCAGCTGCGAAAATATTCTAATGTCTCCAAAGCTTACCCAAGCATAGAGACACCCACTGCTGCCCCCTCGTATCCGTCTGACACACAACAGCACAAACATCTGTAACATCGACGCAGATCTGCCAGTCACGCAGCTTGTAAGTCAAGTCTGACCAGTCGCAAACACTGCTGTTCTCCTGACACGCAGAGAGCTCTCATGTTGCAACGGAGACAGCAATAGCTAATTTATGCACTCTCCTGAAACAGCGTTTAAATGGTCAGACATGTATGCGCTTGCCTAACCCCCCCCCAAACGCTGACTAAGAATGAATCCTCTGAGTGCAGTTGCAAACTAATCGCTGGGTGTGCGCACTGCAACTTATGTGCAATGGCAAACAATCGCTCAGTCTGCGTAAACATCGGCTTACATTAATTGACCCCAATATGCTGATAGAAAGCGACTGGCGCAGTTGTTGGTTATGACTCTTTATGGCAAAGTGGCTGCCGGAGTTCCCTATACGAAGATCCGCCATAGCATAATGACCAGTAGCTGTGCAGGCTGATCCCCATTTTAATCTTTGGCAGACTAAAGCTGCATACACACACAACGATTTTGTTACCAACGATTTTCTGATCGATTTTCTGTCAGATTATCTGTCAGATGTTTTAAAGTGTAATAAATGATTTTTTTGAGCTACAAACGATTTTATATATTCCCTTAGTGAAAATCGTTCAGTTGGTCAGTCTGACTGAACTACAAACGTGAATGCGCATGAACGATAATCGTTCATCGTTTTAACTCAGAGTGAACGATTTTTACAACGATTGACCGATAAACGATATCGTTAACGATAATCGTTCAAAAAAATCGTTGTGTATGCACCTTTACTCTGTGTATAGGGATATGTATATTTATTGGCGGCGGGCTAGATAAGGAGGTCGTTGTGTGATTACCTCCCTGGCTGGACCCGCCCTTATTCAGAGGCTGTGCGGAGCTGAGGTGATTCCTAATGATAACCGGGGAGCCTTGTTAGTTATAAAACTGATCACATTTTTCCTTCTGCTCCCGTCTGACAAAAGAGCATCCTAGGAAATGAATGTAATGTCTTCCCTGCTCTTCAAAAGAGCCGGAATATGTCACTTTCAGATGGCTGCGGCCCTAAAAATACTTCTCTAGATGAGAAGAGCCCAGTGAAGGCTGGGAGCATGTTCAGTCTATAAATCTCACAGGGCTGTAATGCTCCCTGCTGCTGTTCCCTGTTATAATAGGCTGTCAGTCTTCATCCATTTTTTTTTTTTTTTTTTTAATAGTCTAGTGCAGATTTTTATCATTACGGAATATTGGACGCTCGGTGTTGGCACGTGGCAGCCTTCTGTGATAAAGGGTGGAAAGGGCTAATTGCAATCATTTCGGTGCATTGTGTGGTAGTGCCCCTAATTAATCATTGGAGCTGCTGTATTCTTTATGCTGTCTGCAGGGGGTTCCTAGTACAGAGCTAGTGAGGCAGCAGCACCTGTGACCGACCAGGAACCTGCCAGGCGAGAACATACTGCATCATGCAGCTCTACTAGAGACCCATGATGGGGTCCCTGACAAGGCCCTTTGCATTACATACATAACACAGGCCGTCTTCAGGGATATCTGCATTTACAGCTTACATCAATTATAGGATTTTACCAAGCGTGGTGCAAAGCATTCCGAAGCCTGGACGATGACTATTTCCATCTGCAGACAGTCTACAGGCTACAGTCCACATAAAGTACAAGAAGGGAGGTCCACACGATCCCACCCCAGCACTCTCCGCTCGCCCGTGTGCGGTCAGCAGACAGCACATACACAGTAGTGCGGCTGTCCCCGGCAAATGGAAGTAAAGTGAATCTAATGCAAGAACTTTACTGATACACATTGCAGGGATGGGCCCCTGTGGCAGATGTATGAAGTGACAAAGTGGAGAGTGATAAACAACCAACCAATCAGCTCCCAACTGTCATTTTCCAAACACAGCCTGTAACATGACAGTTAGGAGCTGAGTGGCTGGTGGTTTATCTCTCTCTACTTTATCACTTCCCAGAGCTTCATACATCTGCACCCCTGTCTCCTGCGAGCGGTACAGTACATAGGGCCTGATTCAGAGCCGCTCGGAAGCGGCCGCTCGTTAGTTCCGAGCGATGTTTGCACAACTGCGCATGTGTACGGATCGTAATACGCATGCGTGAACCAGTCAGTGCGGCCTAAAATCGTTTGTTCGCTATATAGCGAGTGCCTGCTATTTTGAGTGACAGGAGGAGGCGTATGTGGGTGGTAACAGGGGAAGGTGCTTGAAAACGGGGAGTGGAGATCCGAACGCAGGCGTGCTTAAAGGTCAAAACGGGCGTTTTATGGGTGTGCATAATTAATACAGCAGCGTCATTGACCACGTCACTTGGTTATTTTATAGCCAGAACTGCTCCCAAGATTGCGGTAGGAAAAACCAACCACAAGAATAGCGAGCAGTTCATACGCTGGTCGATGTACTCGATTAATCTAATAAATAGCGGACATGACGTAGGATGCGAGCGGCCAGGGGGTGTAGTTTTCCAAAAAACGACCGCATGTTTGGTTCGCTCGTTCAGACCTAGAGGCGTGAACAGACCGCAGAGAGCGAACGGTTCATTTGAATAGCCACCCCTTTTTTCTGAACGAGCGAGCGCAAATAGCGTCCGGCTCTGAATGAGGTCCATAATTTCCAGGGCGTTTGCATTGAAAGTTGCAGGATGTAATAGAGGCCGAGTCTACGATGTGGGGCGTTTATGAAGCAAGAACTGCCTGGGCTGGTATTAGAAAAATAAGGGTGGATAAAAAGCATGGCGTGCCCCAAATGTTTCCATTACTGTGAATCCACCAGCTCTTGGCCAGTTGGAACCAGAGCTGGTTTTCAGAGGGGAGGTGGGACCATCAAAGATTAAGAAAAGTGCAGCTCCCTCACCTGGGTTTAACCAGCCATAATGCCAATAGTATTATTGCCCTGTTATGTCAAACTGTAAGGTTGTCAGGGCATGCTGGCACTTGGAGAATGTTGGATAACCCCTCTTTTACTTATTTATTACTAACCAAACCCTTGGGTAAAGGCCCTCTTTGATCCACGGTGCCATCCTTTTACTTTACAATGTAAAAAACCATGTCACGCTATTACATTCGTTCTGATGAGAGCCTGACACGCCATTCTCCTATAAATGAATGGGGACCGCCCTTATTGTAATAGAAAGGGCCAGATCTGGAGCTCTGAACATACGCAGGGAATATGCAAGAATTGAACCAGTTTCCAAAAACACAACCTGCTGTATTACCCCCCTCCTGGGCTGGCTAATACATTCTCTGTAATATCTCTGTAACCATCACATTCTCTGTAATATCAGCCCTGGTTAATGCACTTGGAAAATAAGCCGTAAAACAGGAGTAGAAGATACTGTGGGTGAAATAAATTCCACAAATGCAAAATCCTAACTGATCCTCATCTGTGTTATGGGATATAAATAGCTAAAATGATAGATAAATGATCCACGGGTGCTGGAGGTGTCACAATTACCACATCTCAGGCAGCTCCGTACATTTCTCCTGTATACACGGGATTTGCATGATAAAAATGGGAAATTGCACTAACATGAAAGAATGAATGGTGCATCCTAGTAATGGTGATGAGCCTCGGTAGTGTTAGCGTATGTATCTGATTAGTATGCTAATTTTTTTTTTTAAATGGAACATCTGTCACGCAAGGTATGTGCGAATGATGGCGACTATGCAAAGCAGCACAGTGTAACCAATGGGGGGAGGGTTTTTTGCTAATGGATGACCAAAAATGTTGGATAGTTACTTCGAATATGTTTTCATTTTTTTTCATATTTAGATAAAAACAATAGGTTCTTGTTGTATAACATTTCCTTTCATGGGTGAGATGTATCAAACATTCTAAAGAGCACAAGTAGAGGAGAAACCCATAGCAACCAGTCAGTTTCTATCACTTTATAGACTTATGATCTAAACGATAGGTAGAAGCTGATTGGTTGCTATGGGTAACTCCGCTTTTCCTCTACAGGTTTGATTCATCTCCCCCTGTATTTTTTACTTCAGAGTTGCCTTCTGTCAGACCACGGCTGTAGGCCGCCTGCCTGCCTAGATTGGTCCTTTTCAGCAGCAACATTATGTACACAGCCTGACCCCTGGTCTAGTCCTTGGATGCCTAAACAAAGACTCCTGAAGTACATAAGGCGGCAGATCCACTCCCTGGTTCGGTGCTGTTCCTGTCCGTAATCAGCTCTGGTCCGTCTCAGCAGAAGTTCTCTCTCTGGGTTTAGCCAGTACAAAGCCCATGCGTAGCAGCCCAGGATGTGTAATGAGGCCACGTACCTCTCCATATATAAGTGTCTTATCTCCCAGTCATGCGGAGGACACAGTCGCTACTTACCACGTATTCAGAAAGGATAGCCGGATAGGGATAGCAGAGGCATTGAAACGGAGACTCAAAAAAATGCTTATGTTTTTGGGTGAAAAAAATAATAATTAAAAAAAATATATATATATATATATCTATATATATATATACATATATATAATTTTTTTTTAATTATTATTTTTTTCACCCCAAAAAAAAAAAAAAAAAAAAATATATATATATATATATATATATATATATATATGTGTATATATTCAAATGTGTCCTGCACTCTCATCATATAATTTTTTTATATGGATAAATTGAACCAGAAAAACCATTCTTATGGTGCATACACATGATCAGATTTGTCAGATATGAACGATAACGATTTAAAAAATTGTTCATATCTGAAAGAAAATCTGACCTGTGGGCCTGCAACCATGAACGGTGCGCGTGCCACATGTCGGATAACGATATCTGACATCGTCTGTGTTTGCAGTCAGATTGTGACGATTTAATTCATTTTAATACTGTCTGAATTCGTTCAATCGTTCAAATCGTTGGTAAAATCGTTCAATCGTATCATTGTTCATCTGACAGATCTGACCCTGCGTATGCACCATTACGTTGCAAAATTTGTTTTTTCTTCTTGAATCTTAGTAAAAGCTAGAACCCGATATGCAATTACAGCTTTTCTGTAGGTGACCTACAATATGTGATGTGACTTTTCATATACACTGCAACCCCTTTAGCCAGTGTTTTACACACTTGGGGGTACAGTTGATCACACAGCCCTGATGATATAACATTCTACCTACAGATTTACTCTATAATCCTGATCTAGCGAGGGCTTAATCCACATACAAACTCCGTTAGTGCATATTGATGAGAGTAAAGGGTGGATTTGTACAGTAGACCTCAAGCCGAGTCTAAATACGTTCTGTTATAATTAAATTCTGGGCTGCACCTACACAGTATATGAGAAAGTGGTTCCCATCATTATACAGTACGTGGAGAGCCAGCTGTCAGTTTATCTGCAGGAGATCATCATACGCATCACACTCTCTGCAAGCTATTTAATGGGTAACAGCAGCTTAACTAGAGTTTTCTGGGCACAGCGGGGGTGTGAGAAAAGCCTTTGTCATACAGCGACTGAATATAGCGGCCTATAAAATTGTACCATCCAGAATCTCGCTGCTTGTGCGTTGCAGAGCATCCCTGTTCCATTTTTTTGCACCGATAATTGCGGAATGGTAACAGGCCGCAAACTGTAAAGCTAAAAATTTGCATTATGATAATTTTTAGCTTTTGATTTTATTATTTTCACAAAGGTGTGTTTTTTTTATTTTTTTTGTACTAGAAGAGAATTAAAAGTTGGTTAGGTTATTATTGTTCGGTTGTCGCCAGGTGTACGCAGCACTGATGGCAAGAACCAGAGAATCCAAATGTGCATAATCTCTCAAATTGAGCTGCTGGAAATTTGGCTAATCTCTAATTTTGTTATGTTATACATCATCTTAATTTAACACAATCCGTATACGTGCCAGAAATAAAGTGATATATTGCTCATCCATTTGTTGTAATAGTCCAAAAGATTAATACAAATGAAGGAAAGAGTCACTTTTAGTTGGTCCTATAACCACATAGTTCTAATATAATCCTAGATCCACGCCCATGCGCAGTCTAGGATTTATTTATTATTTGGACTGCCATAACTTGCTGATGTACCAGATGACTGGAGTTTTTTGTTTGTTTTTGTTTTGTCCTTGACCTGCTTGCTGGGTTGCAAAATGTTGGTCCCTACTTCGGGAGATGGCATCTGCTGCTTGTTTCCATGGCAACTTTGTGGAGAGTGCGGGAACAAGCACTAAAGTTGTGCGGCCATACACATTTTATTTGTTTCAGATTTGGTAGACTCACGTTGCTCAAAGATGGAGGATGTAATTTATGCTGGGTACAGATTAGACGATGTGTACCCGGACCAACATTGTCGGCGACGGGGCCCGGTCAGGGAGCCGGCATTGGCAAGTGTGTAACGCCAGCCCCCGACGGCCCTACATGTAGGGCCAACGGAGGATGTCGCTGACGACACACGGGAGTGCGCATAGTCAGCGACAACCTGGGTACACACTAGTAGCTGTGCCCGATATGTCGGTCTGATCCATCGGATCGGACGGCATATTGTCTAGTGTGTACCCAGCAAGAGGCTAGCAGAGTGCAGCACCAAGACCACCATGCACCCTAGAAGAGTTGATGCCACAGATGGCTATAAATGCTTCTGCAGGAGCCGTGAATAGCTCCAGCTCTACACGGGCTAGTCACTTGCTGCAAAAAAATGTGTGAATGAATGATGACCTGGCTTCTATGAAAGCCTTTTGGAGAGCACCTGAGTGAGAGGGCTGGCGCAGAGGACCGTAGGAAGGCCACTTGGCACTGTTCTTGTAACCCTAGTTCAGGGTTACGGAAGTATATTATATATAATAAATAAATATATATATATTATTTATATATATATATATATATATATATACAGGGTTGCCTACCCTCCCGATTTGGGCGGGAGCCTCCCGATAATCGGGTGCAGCTCCCGCCCCCCCGGAAAGGCAGGCAAGCCTCCCGGCGGCCGCCGATCCCCCGACATCCCCCCGCAATTCAATTTACACCTAACCCCCGCTGCGTGGGAAGCCAGTGACGCGATTCGCATCATTTTGGCCCCGCCCCCTGCCTCACAATGCCTGTATTATCGGCATTGTGTAGCGAGGGCGGGGCCAAAATGACGCGATCGCGTGACCCCGCCCCCGTGACTCCTACAAATGCCAGCCACCCGTCCGGACACGCCCCCTTTATTGGCCACGCCCCCCGCTGCCCTGCCGATCTGGCTGCTCCCACCCAGAAGGAGCAGCCAGAAAGTCGGCAACTATGTGTATATATATATATATTTATATAATGTAAAAATATAATTGGTGTGGTGATTCATATATCTACAATTAAAAGGTATAGATATGTTACTTTGAGGTAAAATGTATGCACAATATATGACAAAAAGTATATGTTTCATGAATTTATATGACCGTTTATGCGGTACTCTCTCTCTGTGGTGGGGATGTTCCCAAGTGTGTGGGGTGCACAGGAGAAGAAGGGGCAGAGTGATATGGGTGGGAGTGGTTGGGTTCCTGTCAGAAAAAGAAGGGCAGGTACAGAGGCAGTGATATATAACAGATGTCGACGGTTAGTCTTATGTTCCCCTGCTTGAGTGCCCACCTTCCTGTGTCCCAGGCAGCGGAGTCGCGGTGGGCTGCTGGGCGCAGGGGGTGGAGCTGGTGAGGAGGCATTAGCGGCAGTTGAGGAAGCTTACCGCAGAGAGATTATGGCGGCAGAGGTCTGAGCTGTGTTGCATCAGCAGGGTGGCGCAGCGCTAAAGGAACAGCGGTGGAGTCTGGGCTGTCGGTCTAAGTGGCTGACATCAGAGGAAGCTGCGATAGCGGTTCCAGAGCACTGGTGCTGTGACAGGCAGCTGACCTGCCCGGCTCATCCATTGGTGAGCGATACAAGAAAGCCATCCTCACCCGATATGAGGAGCGGATGGACAATTATAGTAACAGGACAGCAGCAGTAGCGCTGTGTCAGAGTGACTACCTGTACTCCCTCACTCCATCAGAAGTTCAGCTATTACACCTGCATGTATCAGCCCACTCCAGGTGACAAGTATTGTAGGGTGATAAGGACAAAGCAGGCACAGAGAGATACTGCTGCACATAACCCTATATGATAGGTCAGTGCAGGGTGATCAGGACGTAGCAGGCACAGGGAGATTCTGCTGCACATAACCCTATATGATAGGTCAGTGCAGGGTGATCAGGACGTAGCAGGCACAGGGAGATACTGCTGCACATTACCCTATATGATAAGTCAGTGCAGGGTGATCAGGACGTAGCAGGCACAGGGAGATACTGCTGCACATTACCCTATATGATAAGTCAGTGCAGGGTGATAAGGACGTAGCAGGCACAGGGAGATGCTGCTGCACATAACCCTATATGATAGGTCAGTGCAGGGTGATAAGGACGTAGCAGGCACAGGGAGATACTGCTGCACATAACCCTATATGATAGGTCAGTGCAGGGTGATCAGGACGTAGCAGGCACAGGGAGATACTGCTGCACATAACCCTATATGATAGGTCAGTGCAGGGTGATCAGGACGTAGCAGGCACAGGGAGATTCTGCTGCACATAACCCTATATGATCGGTCAGTGCAGGGTGATCAGGACGTAGCAGGCACAGGGAGATTCTGCTGCACATAACCCTATATGATCGGTCAGTGCAGGGTGATAAGGACGTAGCAGGCACAGGGAGATATTGCTGCACATAACCCTATATGATAGGTCAGTGCAGGGTGATCAGGACGTAGCAGGCACAGGGAGATACTGCTGCACATTACCCTATATGATAAGTCAGTGCAGGGTGATCAGGACGTAGCAGGCACAGGGTGATGCTGCTGCACATAACCCTATATGATAGGTCAGTGCAGGGTGATCAGGACGTAGCAGGCACAGGGAGATACTGCTGCACATAACCCTATATGATAGGTCAGTGCAGGGTGATCAGGACGTAGCAGGCACAGGGAGATACTGCTGCACATAACCCTATATGATAGGTCAGTGCAGCGTGATCAGGACGTAGCAGGCACAGGGAGATGCTGCTGCACATAACTATATATGATAGGTCAGTGCAGGGTGATAAGGATGTAGCAGGCACAGGGAGATGCTGCTGCACATAACCCTATATGATAGGTCAGTGCAGGGTGATAAGGACGTAGCAGGCACAGGGAGATGCTGCTGCACATAACCCTATATGATAGGTCAGTGCAGGGTGATAAGGACGTAGCAGGCACAGGGAGATACTGCTGCACATAACCCTATATGATAGGTCAGTGCAGGGTGATAAGGACGTAGCAGGCACAGGGAGATTCTGCTGCACATAACCCTATATGATAGGTCAGTGCAGGGTGATAAGGACATAGCAGGCACAGGGAGATACTAATGAACATTACCATATTTGATAGGTCAGTGCAGAGGTGGTTAGAAGATTGGGGGAGGTTACAGTATGTGCCAATGTTACAACCACAGTGCCAGAGGATATGCAGTGAGAAGCCTTTAGGATCAATTTAGTCTCTCAATAACATTATTGGTCTGAGTAACAGGCAACCGTTAATGGAGCTTAAGGCACACATCCTCTAAGCGATTTTTTTGAGAGATTTTACGATGTCATCATTGTTCATAAACTATTTAAAAATAGTTTGCAAATCGTGCATAAAAATGTCTTAAACGGACAGTGATGTGCGCTCCCGCTGGTCGTTTAGACATCTATCATCTTGTAAACTTGCTGTACAACCTGACTATATGGTCAGGTTCAGCATGTTTACAGATGATTGATGAGCCTGCACTGAACGACTGCTCGGTCAGTGCAGGCTCATCACACGACTGACAAACGACTGCACGATTGCAATGTCATATCCGTGCAGTCTTTTGCCTGTCGTTTAGTGGATGTGTGTCTTTAGACTGCACTTTGGCTCATGTGTAACTTACAGAGAAATGGAACAGTAGCTGTTCTGCTAGAGGATATATAAATTATTACTGCATGCTACATCGTAGCTACTAAGAGATTTGCAATATATTTAGGAAATACTGTTACCCTTGGGAACAAAGCATCTGCATATAATAAGAACATAGCCTCACTCTCAGGATTTGTCAGTAATCTCATCGCAAGGGATCTATGGTCTGTAGTTGTACAATGTGAAAATTGTATTTATGGACTAGTGTAAAAGGCTTGTCAATATTGTGAGCCTAAAAAAAAAATATATATATGTATATATATCTACTAAGAGAGTACGAAGGACAATTATCAAAACCAATCAATATACAGGAGAGTAACTAAAGGAGACATATTCTAAAGTACAAGGGATATTCCTTTAACTCTATTGTCCAGAGAGAGAATAGGTCCTGGAATCTGGTGTAATTACACATAAATCTGTATGGACTATACTGCTTATATACTAGGGGAATCGGTATGAAATACTGCCGGCCGCAGTTCCCGGCAGCGGAAGCCTGACAGCGCTGGAAATCCCGATCGTCGATAGGTAATTACTTACTAACCTAACCCCCTAACCCTCCTTACGGGTGCCTAACCCTAACCTCCCCCCCCCAAGCGCCTAACCCTAATCCCGCCTTCCCCGCTACCTAAACCTAAGTCCCCCCCAGGGGTTCCTAACCCTAACCCTCCCTCCCCCTAGCCTAATCCTCCCTCCCCCTATCCTAACCCTCCTGGGGGGGTGCCTAACCCTTAGTCCCCCCCCCCCGGGTGCCCTAAACCTAACCCCCCCCTCCGCGGCTGTCCACTCATGGTGCCTGTCTCCCGGCGTCGGGAAAATGTCAGGCGTCTACATCTAGATGCCCGGCATTTCGCCCTCGCTGGGATATGACAGTCGGGAAGCCGGCTGTCTGTATTAAGTTAGCCAGCTTCCCGATTGTATACCATACTAGGACTATACTGCCTATATACTAGGACTATACTGCCTATATACTAGGACTATACTGCCTATATACTAGGACGGTTTGCTAAGGTTATTTCTTCTCATTCACTGTTAAGGTAATAGTAATTGTTAATGTAAAATTGTAATTGCTGTCTGTAGACACAGATATAATATACTGAAGTTATGTAAAGCAAATGTGTATATCTGACCTGCCTTATATAAAAGTTACCCTGATCTAATACGGTCTATGTATTACTTACCTGGAGAGGGTGGAGCACGGCCGTCATATGTATGGCGTGGCCTAGAAGAAAAGACAGGTGGTATTAACAAAATTGTGTTATACCCAGATTATATTTATACATTATTGGGCACTATACATCATACTCAGAAGTAATAGGTTTTCCCAAGCAAGCCTTACAATTTAGCTTGGGTGGAGGCACTGGAATAGTAATAATATGGGGTTCACCACTTAACATGAGTTTAAGGGTGGGTAAAAAGAGATTACATAGGAGTTAGTAATCTGGTGTCCCTTTAGAGGGTAAAGGGGGGGGTTACATTCTTTTTAAGGAGAACCTGAAAATAAGTATTTGGACATGAGCCTCACTGATGCTCTGCACCATGATAAAGAAATAATATTAAATATTAACTAATTTGTGGGTAACCCTATTCATGTGTATGCACTGCAGTGTCTAGCCAATGGAGAAGCCTCCCCGCTTGATTTATTGGGGTCTATGGCCCTGATTCAGAGCCGGATGCTCTGACAGAGCGCTCGCTCTGAATCAGGACCGTCCTTCTTCATTTTAGAGTGGCCTCCTGGCCGCTCGTATAGCTGTGGGCTATAGCGAGCGGCCAGGAAGATGGTCGCGATGGTCAAGACCATTGCGACCATCGGGCTTGCGACGAGACCCTTGTGGTAGGGTCTCGTTGCCGCAAGCCCTGGAGTGCTTTTGGCTCTATCAGAGCCAAAATCACTCCCACTGACATCACTTGTTATGTCAGTGGGGCCGGCCCCAGACGGTAGGCGTTCCCATGGGAACGCCTCCATCTGGTCAGGCACGCCCACCAAAGGGGGCGTGCTGTCACTCACCATTGACAGCACGCCCCCTTTATAGCGAGACCCATAGCGACGGCTTGCCTGTCGCTATCCGGGTCTCGCGCATGCGCACGATGGAGCCGGGTCCGTCGTGCGCATGCGCACTGGGCCAACATCAGGCCCTATGTACTAAACCTTGGTGCTACTTACCGCCAAACACCGCATTCGTACTGATTGCATATACACTAACATATGCGGTCAGTACAGCAAAGGACCGCTCTTCCGATAAGAGCTGTCCTTTGCGATCCGCACCGCCCCGTGGACTTCCGGGGGCTATGACCCGGGAGTCCATATGCGCATGCGCAGAGTGAGGCAGCGGGGCATGCTGGGAGGGATCCCTCATACCAGCGCGATGCGGTAGAAGCCCATAGGCTTCTAGAGGGTAACGCCAGCAAAAGCTGGCATTGCCCTCCGCATCTGAACCCCAGTGGCCACACATTAGTTCATATGGAAAATGCTGTAAAACCCCAGAAACAAGGTTTTAATTGCATTTTCCATTTAGTGCATCTCGCCCTTGGAGAGAGAGAGAAAGTGGACGGAGATAAAGTACCAATCAGTCAGTTCCTAACTGTCGCTTGTTTGAAAAAAAAAAGACAAGAGCTGATTGGTTGGTACTTTATCTCTGTTCACTTTATCTCTCTCCAAGGCTTAGTACATAGGGCCTGATTCAGACCCACTCGCAAGCGGCTGTCCGCTCGCAAGTGGGTCGATGGTGTGCGCATGCGCCGGACGCGACGAGCGAAGGACTTTCCTTCGCTCGTTGTGTCTGATCAAAGGGGGCGTGCTGTCGATGTTGATTGACAGCACGCCCCCTTTGGTGGGCGTGCCGGGGGCGTGCCTCCCAGACGGGGGCGTTCCCAAGGGAACGCCTACCGTCAGAAGCCGGCCCACTGACATCACTAGTGATGTCAGTGGGAGTGATTTTGGCTCTGATAGAGCCAAAATCACTCCGGGCCTTGCGGTTGAGAAACTCAACCGCAGGCTTCTGCTCGCAGTGGCGATGGTCAAGACCATCGCGGCCATCAACCTGCACGCTCGTATAGGCTGTGGGTGGTGAAGGAGGACGCTCCATAATTATGGAGGACGGCCCTCATTCAGAGCGTGCGCTCTGCTCAGAGCGTCCGGCTCAGAATGAGGGCCATAGACTCCATTGTACAGGAGACATCCTAATGGATTGTTGGACATCACAAAAGAGCCATGGGAGGAGCAGCCTAGTCCTAACAAAACCATTATAGAGCACGTGGCTCAGATGCAGGTGAGGCTGCTTGTGGCAGGGCTGATAGTGAGAGCCCACAGGCAGGAGGCTCAATGAGCTCAACCAAGGGTGTGAAACTGTAATGCCCAAGTGCCGTCCGTATAGGCTAGGATATATATATTTTTTTGGTTTAATTATTTGGCCTAATAAACTGGTTGTGGCTACTGGCCTGCTATGTTCTATGGACGTCATTTGCTACCTTTGCCATAACAATATAACTTTAGATACTGTACATGTGTATATAATCTATGCAAAGTACCTGTAACCAGAGGTGGATTTAGACCTCATTCAGCCCTAAGCAAGACACCGATTTGGGGGCCCCCCTTCCTCAAACAATCCATAACACTATATTTTCATTTGATTTATTCCCTTTACATTATTTGTCTTTCCTCCTTATACTCTGCTTTTTTATAAATGTCCCCAATAGACCAAGCCCTAGTTTAGCAATTGTAGAGGAATAGACAGTGGTCACTATAGGATTTTTTTTTTAGGGCAGGGGGTGCTAAACACAGGGGAGTACACATCTGGGCACACCAAAGAACCATAACTACACATTTTGGTGCCCTGTGTACATAAAGAACATTGGTTCCCCCATCTGCAATTGAAGCAGGGAGAGCATGGGCCAAAGCCATGCGCTGAAAAAAAACACAAAAACAGGTGTGGTCTTGCTGGGAAGGGGCGTCACCACACAATAGAACCACCAATTAAAATTATGCCACACATTAGTGCCCCTTGGTCACATTACACCGCACAGTAGTGCTCCTTATTCACGTTACACCACACAGTAGTGCTCCTTATTCACGTTACACCACACAGTAGTGCTCCTTATTCACGTTACACCACACAGTAGTGCTCCTTATTCACGTTACACCACACAGTAGTGCTCCTTATTCACGTTACACCACACAGTAGTGCTCCTTATTCACGTTACACCACACAGTAGTGCTCCTTATTCACGTTACACCACACAGTAGTGCTCCTTATTCACGTTACACCACACAGTAGTGCTCCTTATTCACGTTACACCACACAGTAGTGCCCTTTCGGCAGCGACACGTCTCTTTTTTGGGAAATGGAGGCTGTCACATCCCTCTCCCACAAACACCAGCAGACTGTCCATCACTGACCGTCTGCTGACCCTCTGCATACGATGACGCAGGACCTTTGCACTGCTAAGTGAGGGCCTCTGACAAAGTGTTTTCAAGTAGCATTTTTAAGAAGCTATTCACTTTTAAATCATAATCTATAAAGAGTACAACAAAACGGCTTTTTGCTGCCAGAGTTACAATAACAAAGGCAGACAAAATCCAATACAAATTCTCTTTGCAATGATCTTCTCATTACACATCTCCCAGTGATTGCATGCTGAACAATAAAGATTATTACCTAGCAAGAAGGATGGCTCACATCTTACATAGCTCTTGGTAAGATCCACTTCCCGCAATCACTACACTCCCACTGGCCCTGCTCCAGTCCCCACCACACTACACTACCACTGACCCTGCTCCGGCTCCCTCCACACACTACACTACCACTGACCCTGCTCCGGCTCCCTCCACACACTACACTCCCACTAACCCTGCTCCGACTCCCTCCACACACTACACTACCACTGACCGTGCTCCGGCTCCCTCCACACACTACACTCCCACTGACCGTGCTCCGGCTCCCTCCACACACTACACTCCCACTAACCCTGCTCCGGCTCCCTCCACACACTACACTCCCACTAACCCTGCTCCAACTCCCTCCACACACTACACTTCCCCTAACCCTGCTCCGGCTCCCTCCACACACTACACTCCCACTAACCCTGCTCCGACTCCCTCCACACACTACACTACCACTGACCGTGCTCCGGCTCCCTCCACACACTACACTTCCCCTAACCCTGCTCCGACTCCCTCCACACACTACACTACCCGCACCCACTACCCCTAACCCTGCTCCCGCTCACACTACACTACCCCTAACCCATATCCCGCTCGCACTACACTACCCCTAACCCTTATCCCGCTCGCACTACACTACCCCTAACACTGCTCCCACTACACTACCCCTAACACTGCTCCCACTACACTACCCCTATCCCCACTCCCACCACACACTGCACTACCCTTACCCTGCTCCAGCTTCAGGCACCCACTACACTACCACTAACCCCGCTCCCGCTCGCACTACACTACCCCTAACCCTGCTCCCACTACACTACCCCTAACCCCGTTCCCGCTACACATTACCCTACCCCTAACCATGCTTCGCCTCCCCTGTTTAATCGTTGGAAGTACAGTATGTGGTGGTTGAGGTGGAAGAAATAACAGGAAGTGTGTGAGGTTACACCAATTACCTAGTAACGGAGCTGGGCTAGAAAGTATCAAAGAGGGATATACAGTATGTGCCAGAGGATAGTTTCAGTTAGTGTAGGCTAGGCTGTGAGTGTCAGAGCATTTTGAGGTTAAAGGCATGGAAAGTAATTTCGCCGGCGGCGGCTATGACACAGGACTTTGTCTTGCACTAGACTTACTTTTTATTTTCGCAGTGTACCCTCTCTGGACACGCACCTTGCCTTCTAGCTGCTTCTTTTCGACTTGGCTCCTCCCCTCTGTGCATAAGATGTCACACGCAGCACACCGTGCACAGGAGAGGAGACTGAGCCACCAGAGAGTGGCATCCGGCTGCTGTCCAATGTGCTGACCGTCGGCCGGGGCCGGTAATTTTATCATACAAGCCTCCATTAGATAGCCCTGTCAGTGGGCCCCCTGGGACCTGCCGGGCCCTAAGCGGCCGCTCGTGATGCATAGCGGTAAATCTGCCCCTGCCTGTAACTGTTTATTATGGTCTCGCGATGATGTGATGAGTCTCTCAAAAATTTGTCAAATCTATTTCTAATTTGTTTTAGAGGCCCATGTATCCCAACAGTTCGTATTCTCCTGTTAAATAATCATGAGCAGGAGGTAAGAGAAAACAGGACATAAACTCACTAACGTGTATTATTGTGTTACCATGTAATAACCTTCTTAAATACAATGTAACTTAACTTCTAAAAATAGACACAGACAACAGTGTTGGCGTTCAAAATGTTTTTGTCAATTTGTGTCAAGTCATTACAATTTAGACTAGACTATAAGTTAATAATAACAGTACAAAGAGAACACACAGGACAAAAACAACCAAACAGCTCAAACACACACACACAAGCCCAGCATTGGTGATCAACTCTCCTTTACCTTCAACCACCTGTCCAGGTGGTATAGCCATTTCCTGTCCAGGACAATTGGCTGTCGCCTTACTCCACCTCAAGGAGAGCGCACCCACTAAACCTAACTATTAACATAAACTAACTCCAAGTGCCGCTTTTTTCCGCCAAGCGAGGCCTAAACTGATGCACCGCCACCATCGCTCAACCCTGTAAGCAGAAACTCCTCAACCAGCAGAAAAATTCCTCTCAGAAGAAATAGCCAAACCCGCAGGACTAAAAATGCACGCCATCTCCATGAAACAAATGTGCATCCCAATTGAATAAACACATGTCCCACTACACCACCACAATCGTCACCACTGCAGTATTGACCTTCCTCCTAGCCACATCCAACCGCGCGCCAGAACCAGCATACCGCCAAACACTCCTATGGATAATGAAGGACCACAACAACTTGCAGGAAGGCGGGGCTTCTGCTATCAAATGGATCTAATGTCAATAGAGCGCAATCCAACGCAGTACGCTGACCTAAATCATTCCCACCCACACGCAGCACTTTATAACACTGAAAGAAAAAAACGAAACAAAGCAGTGAACCACAGACACACTATATCGACAAGACATGGAAACGTAACAGAGAGGGGGGAAGGAGGAGGGGGAAGAATGTAGCTAACCAGACTTGAGGCAGAAAACATTAAAAAAAAAACCCAAAGTAAACTAACCATCCCACCATATCCTATAATTCAAAAGCCAATTGGGCCTCGGGGGAAAATAAAAAATTCCTCAGACTCCCGCAGCAGGTCGGCGAGTGGTTAGGTCTCCGGTGAGCTAGGTTGGACAAATCTATCGTCTGAACGCAGCAAAATGCCACTGATCAAGGGATTGGAAATCCCCATCGTATAAGCCAGCAGAGGCTGCAAATGAAGCAGCTCCTATTCTAAAGGAGTGAGTACCGAACTCAACCGGCTCGAGCCCTGAAAATGCCAAACACTTCAAAACTGGTATTTTGTAACCGGGGATCCATCCTCTTGCATCAACCATGCCCCATCCCGTTTGCCATGCATCTGCTCAAAGGGACGCGCCAGCGCCACCGGACATACTGCAAGAATGGGATATGGTTGAAGTGAACGCCAGCGCCCTCTACCAGCCTGGTCCGTCTTGGAGCACCGTATAAGGCATAACATTGCATCTGGGCGTACAATTATGTCCGCAATAGTGAGTGGTGGGTCAGCCCTCTTTAGGGGACAACTAATTCGCAGACTCAAAATGCCCCATGAAGGGACATGGGAAAACCTAATTGTAACAGCTGAAAAACAAACTGAAGGGACCGCAGCCACCAAGTAAAGCAACATGGAAATATCAATGGGACGCCTGCAGTCAAAGTTCCGGGGGCAATGGCCCTCAAATCTAATTCCTCTCCATGCCGGGCTGATGATCTGCCAAACAAAAGGAGTACACGGGTCACTGGACAAATCATCCTGAGGGGCTACTTCCCGAAACCGAAGCCAGTCGAACGGCGACAGTGCATCCGCAATCCCAATCTGTACATTCTGCACATGCGTGGCAACAAAATGGACATTAAGCAGCAGACAACGCAGAACAAGTCTCTCTAGCAAACGAACAACCGGAAGAGAGGACTAACTCTGACGGGTAATCGCCCAGGTTGTCACACCAAAATTATACTAGCGGTCCTCCTAGAGGCAACCACAATGGGGAAAAGCTCAAGCAACAGCATGTTCTTAGTGAACCCCTACGTAGCCCCCGTCAACGGTCAAGTTGCAGCGCACCACAAACTGTTGATGTGAGCTACAAGCCAGTCGCGCTAGCAGCATCGGTAAAAAGTTGCAGCTGAGTGTTACTGCAGGATGGAGCAGGACAGAGACACACTCCGTTGAACCGGGAAAGGGACACATTCTAAACGTGCAAGTTGCTCAGTGGCTGCAGAAGACCAGCTACACTTAAAGGGGCAATAGCCACCTTATTAAACTGGCAACACTCAAAACACTTGTGGTTTAGTGTCCCTCATGCTTAATTGTCAGCCTTCGGGCTTACGTAGTGATGGCTGTCACAGTGGGGGGCCTTCTAGGCTACTTATATCAGTTAGGTCCATATATATTTGGACACTGACACAATTTTTGTTATTTTTGCTGTTTACTAAAACATTCAAGTTTAGTCTGCACTTTAAAACCATATTCATCATATAACTATCAGCTTTAGTTTGAGGGTTTAGGAATTACAGCTGTTTAATATGTAGCCCTTGTCCGAATGCACGCTGCCAGAACCTAGAACACTTGAAGGTGTGTATTGCTCTAAGAGCCGTATGTTAATCCGGTGAAGAACAGGATACCCTCTTACATGTGTCCTCTGCAGGTAGGATCTGTGCTGGAGGCTGGATGTCTGTATACAGCACAGGTGCTGAGATTAAATCCGCCAGCTGGAGTTTAGCTGAAGTGCTGGTTGGAAGTTGCACTGAGTTATGGTAGCTGTTGCCGCAATATATTGGTGAACAGAGGTGTAGCATGTGTCCTGGGCGCCGGAGCACGTGCGTGCTACAGCGCAGCCCCAACCCCATCACCATGGCAGGGCCGCAACTAGGGGGGGGCTGAGGGGTCATGTGAACCGGGCGCCATCCTCCAGCGGCCCCGGCCACACACTTCTCTGTGCCGGAGGTCTGCAGATAGAGGCCTCCGGCAGCGGTGCGCGCCGGACACTGAAAATCGGCAGAAGATCCCGCCCTCCCTCCTCCCCTCGGAAGTTAGGGTAAGAGCTCAGGGGGGAGGAGGGGGGCGGAGAGGGAGTGAGAGGGGCGGCAGTGCTGCACAGGGCGCACTGCCATCTAGCTACGGCCTGACCATGGTGCTGTAGCCCCGCCCTCTGCTAGGGTCAGATGAGCATGTGCTGACCAATCAGGGCTCAGCACAAGCTCCTCTGGCCACTGAGTCTCTCACTTGAGCAGCAGGAAGGCAGGACTGGAGCTGCTGCTGCTCTGTATCACCGCACCTGGCAGGCTGATCACGGACTCTGCAGGCTGTCAGCTATTTGACAGCTGCTTCCGGAGTCTGACTTCAGGGCGCCCTCTGGCAACTTTGGCGCCTAGAGCTTGCGCTCCGGTGGAACCACCCTCCCTTCCTCCCTGTTTGTGAAGATTGCGCACAGGAAACCAGTAACTCCATGGGTCATTAAATGCAAGAATTTCCAGGATGATGGTACAGACGGTGATACATCGGTAATACAACAAGTCTTCCAGCAGGTCTTGGGTAAATGCAGGCAGGGGCACACTGAGGTATGGTAAGGCTGCACACCATGGGAGAGCACTAGCATTGTGCAGAGAGAAACACAGGAATGTAGGATACACTCCGAGCGTGACAGACGGATGAAATGAGCAAACAGAGCTACAGATCCAGAACCAGGAACTAGTGGTGATACAGGTTGTACTGGCAATGTGCTAGTGAGCTTGGGGAGCTTTAAATAGGGTGCTCAGAATGCAGATTGGCTAGAAGGGTCATGGTGGAATGTCGAGGACTAGAAATAGAAGAGACAGGCGGTGCCCGAGGCGCTGTGTATCTCGGGAAATGCTGTCAACCGGAATCCATGTTAGGAAGGACATGTGGAATGTAGGCTGTGGGAACATGCCATGCGGAATAGTGACAACATCGGCTGAGGTAAGCGGGTTTGGAGAGCCACGATATGACAGCTCTTTTTTCAAGGGGCCAAAAGTAATTAGACAACTGACTCCAAAGCTGTTTCATGGACAAGTGTGGGCTTGTCCTTCCTTATTTATTTATCAATTAAGCAGGCAAAACGTCTGGGATGGATTCCAAGTGTGACATTTTGCTTTTTGCAGGCTGTTGCTGTGGACCCACATTATGCAGTCAAAGGAGCTCAGTACAAGTGACACAGACCACAAACCATAAAAATCCATCAGACAGCAGGAACCTTAGGAGCGGCCACATCAAAAGTTTGGTACAATCTGATAAAAAAAAAACTAACCGGCGAGCTCGCCAACATAAAAAGGCCTGGACGTCCACTGAAGACAAAAGTGGTGGATGATCGCAGGATCCTGTCCATGGTACAGATACACCCTCCACAACATCCAGACAAGTGATGAACACTATCCACATATGCATATCATTATCCAAGTCTACCATAAAGAGAAGACTTCGCGAGGGCAAATACAGAGGGTTCACCATAAGGTGCAAACCATTCATAAGCATCAGGAATAGAAAGGACAGATCAGACTGCCAAAAAAATCCAGCCCAGCTCTGAAACAACATTCTTTGGACAATTGGAAACTAAAATCAACCTGTACCTGAATGATGGGAGGAAAAAAGTATGGAGATGGCTTGGACGGTTCATATCTGAAGCATACCACATTATCTGTGGTATGGCAGTGTGATGGCGTGGGCATGCGTGGCTTTCAATGGCACTGGGTCTCTAGTGTTTATTGTTGATAGAACAGACAGAGAAGTAGCCCGATGAATTCTGAAGTATATAGGTATATACTGATCAGTTAGCTGAATGTGAGCAGATCTGGACAGTACAGACGGACAGTGACCCAAAACATGCTGCAAAAGCAACCCAGAAGTGGAATATTCTGCAATGGCCGAGTCAATCACCTGATCTCTACCCGATCCAGCATGCATTTCACTTGCATAAGACAAAACTAAAGGCTGACAGAACCACAAACAACAACTGTAGACTGCTGCACTAAAGGCCTGGCAAAGCATAACAAAGAGGAAAGCCAACATTTGGTGATGTCCATGGGTTCCAGACTCCAGGCAGTCATTGCCTGCAAAGGATTCTCTACAAAGTATTAAAAATAAACATTATGGGGTCAATCCTATTCGGTGAAAATTGCGAGATTCGAGGTGCGAGTTGCGATTTTCACTTCGAATTCGGATAGCAAATTAATTTTGCAATCCAAATAGCAACGCGCACTGATCAGTCAGACTGAATTCGCATCTTTCCACTCGCACCTCCCTGAGGGTGAGAGATGGAGAGGGAAATGTTTATTTTAATGTTAAAATGTGGGGACACTGTGCTGAACCCCTTAGACCCCCCCCCCCCTCCCTCTCCTAATGGCTAATTTGGCAACTGGAAGTTTCTAATTAGCTTATTTAGTCCAATAATTACATGTCATTTTTTGGGGTACAAAAAAATAATTCCTCAAATTACCCCAAAATCAACTTTTTGGTTAGTTTAGGCAACCCAAATTTAATTACAATAATTTTTTAGTTGAAAAATATTTGTTTTTATCAATTTTTTCTTTTCAATGTGCCCTCAATGTACCCCAAAATCACCTTTTTTTTTTTTTCCCTAGGTTTTTTTTTTTGCATTTTTCGTTTCATTCATTTGAGATTAAATGAAAAAGTTTATTTTTTATAATTTTCTTGCATTTAAAAAAATAAATAAAAAAAAAAAAAACACAAATCAGATATTTGACTCTATTTAAATACCTACAGTACCTTCCTAATGCCCACAAACAGTCGTCTATACAGTCCTACTAACAAAATTATCCATTTTGGGGGGTTCAGGATGGTCTCCCCACATTTTCATGCTTTTCTCGCAAATCTCATTTGGCAGTCAATTCGCACCCCTCCGCTGCGGGTAGTGCGAATAGGCATTTTTAATTGGATTGGAGAATTTTCGGGAGCGCGCTTCGCAGCGAAGTGTGCGAGTTTAAAGAAAAACTCGCTGCTTGCAATTCTCACCTAATTGGATCGAGCCCTATATTTACGATTGTTAATTCGTCCAACTACACTTGAGCCCTTGAAAATAGACGTCGGTGCATAAAATTGGTTGCCGTTCATAAACGTTTCATAAAAATATTATTGTTCAACCCCCTCAATTTATAAAGTTGAAAATCTGCATTTCAGTTGCATCCTCATTTATTTCATTTAAAATCCGTTGTGGTGGCAAACTGAGGCAAATGTATGAAAATTGCGTCAGTGTACAAAAATCTATGGACCTAACGATCTATATTATTACACAAGTAGCCTGTAATAGCAAGCTGTCAGCAGATGGTACCAAAGGCATCAGAAATCTTTAATATAAAAGTGTTCATATGCTGCAGATTGGAAAAACAGAGCAGACAGCAGCTGATTCGCTCCACAGAGGATCTTTGATGAGGCAGCATCCCCACAGGCTATACTCCTCCTTAAGCAGATACCAGGAGTTCATCATAACTGCAAAGGCTCAGGAGAAAGCAGGCAGGAACACATCCATACGACTCGAGGCCAGACAGAATCTACTACTATATGTGTAACCGTTTTGTAGCTGAGGACATCACACCAGACAGTACTGCCTGACACCCTCTGTCTCTATCCCGCTGATTTTATGCTCCTCTCATTGGGCGCAGGATACTGGGAGGACATTAGGTTACTGTCCGTATCGTTTATTGGTATCCCCCTTATCTTCTGAGTTGGCTCGGGCACTTGCGAGCCCCTTTGCCAAGACTGGCTGCTCATGAATGAGCCAGCATTAGCAGGGCATGCTGGTTCTAGTAGTGCTAGTTGGAGTTCCCAGGGGTGACTCCCAGGTAAGCTGGCTCTCAATTCGGATGCATTTATGTATGTGCCTTTATCATGAGGCATTACATTTGCCAAAATATATATGTGCCTTTATTATGAGGCTTTAATTGGCATACATTACATTTGGGGTGAGCGTTCGGGCGTAGGGCCCCTGAGGCTGCTCTGGCTGGGCCTCCTGAGGGCATCACCACTTAATACACATAATTACTTTTCACATCACCTTTTTATGTTTGTTTATTAGTCAGGTAATTTTTCATATATATTTTAACCCCTTAACACTTAGTAATTACTTGCACACTTCTATACTTTACACTGCACTGTCACTCTTTTTCCATTTTTCGTGTGATGCCCTGGGGGGGTCCTGGGCTGGACGTTATTTTGGGGTGCTCTGCGCCCCGGACGTGAACCTTTTAGTGTAGGGACTGCTAGTGACAGAGAAGCCGTGACGTGGCCTAGCAGCTTCCCATGTATTTGCAAATGCATGCAACTAATATCTCTGAAATTCTATTACCATATAGTGTTCATATATTGTTGCTAGTATAATGCAGTGTGCTGAGGAACAATAGGGGGTTAAACCCCCCTCTCTTTTCTACTTGGTATGACCCCCTCCCTTTCATGCACCTGAAAAAAGTACTACCAGATTGATTGAGCAGCTGCCATTTTTTTTTTTTTTTGTTTGTGCTTTGTAAAGTCTTCAGATAACAGACACGCAATGGGCACCTCTCAACATCATGTATGTACTGTTGGCCTAGAATGAGATTGTGAGAACTCGCACATGCGCACGGCACCCCTGCAGACCTTTTTCGTATCGCATCTGCACTAGGCTGATATTGTACAGGCATTTTAGTACAGAGACGTCCTGCATCACTAGCCAAGTGGTAATGCAGAATGTCTCTTAGCACTGAGGAAAGGCAGTCTTAGTATATTGGCCCCTTCGTCCCAATTCATGAGGAGAGAGAGATGTATCAAGGCTTGCAGAGAGATAAAGGGGGAGAAGTTGCCAAAACAACCAACCAGCTTTTAACTGTCATTTGGAAGGCTGTGCTAGGTAAATGACAGAAGCTGATTGGCTGTGGTTTGCAACTTCTCCATTTTCTATCTCCTCCAAGGCTTGATAATCTCCCCCATACAGTGGTAGAGGTCTGGCCCAGAGTTTTTACGGGGGTGCCATAGGGATTTAACTTTGGTCACCTTTTACATCAAGCTACTACCTAATTGTATACCGACTTTAGCCGTATACACCAAGTTGCATAGACAAATGTCAAAAATATCAGTCTTTAAGGGGCTTATTCAGTATAATTTGCAGTGAGTCCATGGAAACTGTTTCTACCATAAGTTGCAGCGGCAGACGTCAGTACACTGGAGCAAGCCTTAACACTTCAGCTTTAACCATAAACTAAAAGATTACACTGTCAGCCACCGTTATTGTGCATGCATAGACTTAGGTCACATTTGCGCACGGCAAGGTGAGGAGGAGGCGGATCTTCTTACTGCAAAGTGGGACTTGGCGGGCTAATCCCATCTGAAGATGACTTTAGTAGATGACTTGGGGGATTTACACACGCACACATCGGGGCACTAATGGCGATTGAATCCTTTACCTAAAACTTCTGTTTCCACATGTATAATAGACCCATTCACCTTGAAGACTAGGGGGCCTCATTCAGAGGCGGTCGGAGGATGCAAGCGGTCGCTTAGAAACTGGGCGGCCGCTTGCATCCTGACCGCCCGCCTCTGTTGTGGTCGTTAGGCTGTGGGTCAACACCCACAGCTCTAACGACCACTCCAGTGATGGTCGCGATGGTCAGAGACCATCGCGACCATCGGGGCTTACGACGAGACCCTAGGGTAGGGTCTCCCTTGTCGTAAGCCCCGGAGAGCTTCTGGCTCTGTCTGAGCCAGAAGCTCTCCACTGACATCACTAGTGATGTCAGTGGGGCCTCCCCCAAACGGTAGGCCTCCGTTTCGGCTGCCACCCTCCCGGTCCGCCTTCCAAACGGGGCGAGCTGTCAATCAACATCGACAGCTTGCCCCCTTTGGATCGAGACCCGCTACGACCGGCGCTGTCGGTCGTAGCGGGTCTCACGCATGCGCACGACGGCGCCGTCGTGCGCATGCTCTGTGGGGTACCATCGACCCGGTCCGAGCGCATCGGCGCTAACGACCGGGTCTGAATGACCCCCTGGGACTCTAAATAACTTGTTTTATCATTAGGCTGTGGTATGTATCATGTATCGCAAATACCATGTAATACAGATCTCCTCATTTGCATGCATACTGATGTTTTGTAACGCCGGTATGCACGAATAGCTACCCGCCGGGTCAACTATTGCGATATAGAGCTGTTCCGGCAAAGAATTGACTTTGGGGTTTATGACCCAGAAATCCTAATGTGCTTGCGTGGCCATTCGCAAACCGCGGAGCATAGAGCGTGATCCATCGGTTCTCTATCTAAGGGCTTCTTGTTGAAATAAGCCCATAGGATTCTATAGGCGTTACCTATCGAGCACAAGCTCCAGAAAGTTACGTTTTCCAGAGCTTGACGCTTATTGGCACATCGTGACACAGCCCCATAGAATCCTACGGAGTCTGCTGTGCCGCCGGGCCGCTGCGGACTTGTTTTGTACATATGACAATCCATGTAAACCTCCGGTAACTGTAGTTAGACAGAGTCCCTATACTCTGCGGCTGCACAGGCTGCTCCCTACTGTCACAGAGATGACTTCTTTAAAGCAACGTTCTCTCACGTCTTGTATTTCTCATGACTAACTTATTGAAGCCATGATTCACAGCTTTTCAGCGTAGGCTGTGATTAGGAGGCTTTGGAGCTGGCATGCCTATCAGCTACACAATATCACACTTCTATCAGAACATGGGATCTGGAATAAATCTGTGCTGCCTTCAGTTTATTACTTTTAGCTGGATAGAAACATGCCGTTTCTTTTGTCTGTGGAAAGTAGCAAAACATTGATGCTGCTCAAGTAATACATGGGCTTAAAATTGCAACTCTTGGCTTGAACCATTTAAGCAACATACAGCTTTTATCTGTGTGCCTGTGCTATGAAATAACCATAGCTTGTTAGCACTTCCTGAGGGCGCAATATTGTATCCAGTTTTTGTTACATCTCTATGGCGCCACCTGCAGGTCATTGCTATTATTTGATATTCTGGCCTCTGAATCGCCTTATTACCAGTTATTATTACCAGTTATTTTATATAGCGCACACATATTCCGCAGCGCTTTACAGAGAATATTTGGCCATTCACATCAGTCCCTGCCCCAGTGGAGCTTACAATCTGTTCCCTATAACATGTACACGCACTTACACACTAGGGTTAATTTTGTGTCGGGAGCCAATTAACTTACCAGTATATTTTTGGAGTGTGGGAGGAAACCGGAGCACCTGGAGGAAACCCACGCAAGCACAGGGAGAATATACAAACTCCACACAGTGGTGGGAATCGAACCCATGACCTCAGTGCTGTGAGGCAGTAACGCTAACCATTACACCGTCTGTACCTTCATTTTGCAAACCTGTCTACATACTACCAATTTATTATTACCAATATTTTCTAATTATTTTATATTGTGCAAATACCCAATCACCTGGTTAAACTACAAATACATTCCCAGGCAACCCAACACCCAGTGATAGGAAGCATCGGTCGGTCACGATACAGTGTACGGCCGTGGGATATACCCTTCCATCCCGCATTCACCTGCATGCCGTCGTTAGCTAGGTTGGCCCATATGACGAGCAGCACATCAGATGGGACATGCACATAATGGAGCAACTGAGGGTACACACTGAGCGATATGGACGATAAATCGTTCCGATCTCCGTTTGAACAATATATCACCTACTACGCACCTATAGAACGGTACTTCCCGAATGAGAGCTTAGCGGCGGGGTATCACCATGGAAACCCCGCTGCTAAGCGTTCATTGGCTGAGAGAGGTCATCTCCCGTCTCTCAGCCAATGAACGGCTCCCTCCATTGTAGTCAATGGTGGGAGCCGCAAGGTTATTAAAGTTTACCCTGCGGTTCCCATTAAAGGCAAAGGCATTTTTTTTAAAATGGTCGCTCGAGGAAAAACCTCGAGATCCGACAGCAGATCTCGAGGTTTTGCCTCGGGAGAGGGATCCGGGACAGACAGGGAGATCCGAGCTTGGGCTCGGAGCGCCCCGGATCCCCGAAGTTCGGGTGGGTTCGGTTCTCAGGGAACCGAACCCGCTCATCCCTAATATATATATATATATATATATATATATATATATATATATTTATTTATTTTATTTATTAACCGTTTCTTATGTAGCGCAGCATATTCCGTTGCGCTTTACAATTGGAAACATTGATAGAACAAAACAGGGTAATAACAGACAGACATAGAGGTAAGAGGGCCCTGCTTGCAAGCTTACAATCTTACCTCTGAAGTCCCACGTCGGCCGCAGCAGTGATACGCAAAACGCCTGAGAAATGCCGCAGCCATTTTCCCTGCATCATGTGTAGTAGGGAAATCGCCGTAAAAATGGCTTCCATGCCATTTTCCCGGTGATCTGCGCAGTAGACTCTGGGCACAGACTAGTGCCCGAAGTCTATTGCTGCTGTCAGTTCGCTGGCGGCCGCCGGGGAGAGAGGAGGGGGCCCTGGACGGGGAATGCGCACGGGCCCACTTCTCTTAATACACGCCCCTGAGTGTATCATGCAATATGAGCAATAAGCTCAGTGGATAATATATCATTCAGCTAGATCCTTATTTGATACATTGTAATCAATACTATATGAAGAACGGTTTAACATATTACTAAACATCGGAGCAATACTATATTGATATGTGTGTTATACACTTCAGTGAAACTTTAATTTATGTTGTATACAATTTAACCAACTATTAAATGCATCATTCAATAGGAGAAATCCTGTCAATGTGCAATTATCATTATAACAATAAGCTCAGTGGATACTATAAAATGTATCAAATAAAAATCTAGCTGAATTATATTCTATTATAAAGAACTGGGAACTTTATTTGAATTTAAATACACCCATTCCCTGAAATAATACGATATTAGTGTCTAGTAATACTTTCTTAGAAGATATTTGCTTTTTTAGGAGCTGTATAATACCGCACTAACAAAGGGCACCATACAGAAGAGAGTAAACCTTTTTATTGTAGCACTTTCTGGATAGATAGACATTATAGTGTGCTACTGCTGTATAATCTATGCCACGTCTTATGCCAGCAGCAACATGTGATATAACAGTGGTTCTCAAACTTGGTCCTCATGACCCCACACAGGTCACGTTTTCCAGGTCACCCAGCAGGAGCACAGGTGTTGTCATTACTCACTGACACATTTTAAAAGATCCACAGGTAGAGCTCATTATTTCACTTGTAATTCTGTGGGGAGACCTGGAAAACATGCACTGTTTGGGATCTTGAGGACCGAGTTTGAGAACCTGTGTGATATATTAATCACATTATACCCCTTTTACCCCAGAGCTAAAACCCGGATTATTGCAGGGATAACCCGGGTAGCTCCTTGGTGTAAAAGGGGACAGGGTTGGTTCCTGGGCCAATCCAATCCAGATAACTTGCAGGGTTTAACACGGGAATGACCCGTGAAACCCTGCAGTGTAAACGGCGCGATCCAGGTCACGATGACCTGGAGCTCACCGCATGCCATCCGATTGGCCGGTTTCAGTGGCGCTTGGAGATGACGTCATCTCCAAGCGTCCACTTCCATGCCGGAAGAGCCGGGTCACCGCAGACCCAGCTCCGGTGTGAATGGCGCCAACTTGGGAATATCCTGGGTCGGCGCCAGCTAAATTCCGCATCTGATCCGGTTTGGAACTCTGTTCCAACCTCCAGGTCAGACCCGAAGTTTAGGTATAAAAGCGGTATTACAAACATATAGAACCCTGATAAGGAGCGTTGCAATTTTATCTGGTGATACCTGCCAGCAACACTTTCCGGCATCACACAAAGCTAAAGATACTTTGGGCCTGATTCAGAGCCGCTCGTAAGCGGCCGCTCGTTCGTTCCGAGCGATGTTTGCACAACTGCACATGCGTACGGATCGTAATACGCATGCGCGAACCAGTCAGTGCGGCCGAAAATCGTTTGTTCGCTAAATAGCGAATGCCTGCTATTTTGAGTGACAGGAGGAGGCGTATGTGGATGGTAACAGGGGAAGGTGCTTGAAAACGGGGAGTGGAGATCAGAACGCAGGCGTGCTTAAAGGTCAAAACGGGCGTTTTATGGGTGTGCATAATTAATACAGCAGCGTCATTGACCACGTCACTGGGTTATTTTATAGTCAGAACTGCTCGCATGATTGCGGTAGGAAAAACCAACCACAAGAATAGCGAGCAGTTCATACGCTGGTCGATGTACTCGATTAATCTAATAAATAGCGGACATGTCGTCGGATGCGAGCGGCCAGGGGGCGTAGTTTCCCAAAAAATGACCGCAAGTTTTGTTCGCTCGTTCAGACATAGAGGCGTGAACAGACCGCAAAGAGCGAACGGTTCATTTGAATAGCCACCCCTTTTTCCTGAACGAGCGAGCGCAAATAGCGTCCGGCTCTGAATCAGGCCCTTTGTTCACACTATCTGATCATTGCTGTGTTATTTATAGAGCATTTTTTTTACCAACAGCATTTAATATATAAAGATGAATATAAACATACAAATATACTGGGCCCTTATATGTGTCATTACAGATAATAAGAGAATTCCTGCCAGCATCATAAATTGAGACCTATAATTTTTCTGTACAATTGATAGTATGGGGATCCTGCCAACCGTATCTATTCATTAATATCTCATTCTAGAACTCAGGGCCTGATTCAGACCCACTCGCGAGTGGCTGTCCGCTCGCAAGTGGGTCGATGGTCTGCACTGCGCATGCGCACGACAGAGGGAGCTCCGTCGTGCGCATGCACGAGACGCGACGAGCGAAGGACTTTCCTTCGCTCGTAGTGTCTGATCAAAGGGGGCGTGCTGTCGATGTTGATTGACAGCATGCCCCCTTTGGTGGGCGTGCCGGGGGTGTGCCTGCCAGACGGAGGCGTTTCCATGGGAACGCCTACCGTCAGAAGCCGGCCCCACTGACATCACTAGTGATGTCAGTGGGAGTGATTTTGGCTCTGATAGAGCCAAAATCACTCATGGCCTTGCGGTTGAGAAACTCAACCGCAGGCTTCTGCTCGCACTGGCGATGGTCGCGATGGTCAAGACCATCGCGACCATCATCCTGCACGCTCGTATAGCTGTGGGTGGTGAGGATCTTGTTGTATTGATTTTAAAGGTGATACTATAACATCAGTGGTTTCTATCGTAATTGGGAATGGATATTTAAAACTCATCAGCAGTTGAATTTTACCACCATATTTCAAAGACCTAAGAGCTAAAGGTGCCTACACACTTACCGATTTATTTATTTTTTACACAATCTGGCCGATTCCAACGCATTGGAAAGACAGATCGTGTAAAAACTGCCCAAATCTTGAGTCCCCACTCAGGATGCGATGCGCGTCCTCGCTGGTCGCACATCACATCTTCAGATCTGCGGTGCTGTAGGGCAGATTTGCCAATCTGGAACACAAGTCACTGGATGCACAATAGATCAGATTGGACATTTTTTACTCCAAATCATGTGTAGGACTTCCGGGGAGCTGCCAGGGGGGAGTTCACGGGAAATCGTACAGCGTGAGCACATCGCCAAGTGTGTAGCCACCTTAAGAGATATTAGTTATATTTTATTAATTTTTTATTACCAGTTATTTATATTCACACATATTCCGCAGCACTTTACAGACAGAATATTCAGCCATTCACATCAGTCCCTGCCCCAGTGGAGCTTACAATCTATGGGCCTGATTCAGAGCCGCTCGCTATTTGCGGTCGTTCGTTTTATAAAAAGGGGTGGCTATTCAAATGAACCGTTCGCACTTTGCGGTCTGTTCACGCCTCTAAGCCTGAACGAGCGAGCAAAACTTGCGGTTGTAATTTTGAAAAATACGCCCCCTTGCCGCTCGCACCATACGTCATGTCCGCTATTTATTAGATTAATCGAGTACATCGTACAGCGTATGAACTGCTCGCTATTCTTGTGGTTGTTTTTTTCAACCGCTATTTTGCGAGCAGTTCGGAGTAAAAAATAACCCAGTGACGTGGTCAATGACGCTGCTGTATTAATTATGCACTCCCTTAAAACGCCCGTTTTGACCTTTAAGCACGCCTGCGTTCGGATCTCCACTCCCCGTTTTCAAGCACCTTCCCCTGTTACCACCCACATACGCCTCCTCCTGTCACTCAAAGTAGCAGGCACTCGCTATATAGCGAACAAACGATTTTCGGCCGCACTGACCGGTTCGCGCATGCGTATTACAATCTGTATGCATGCGCAGATGAGCGAACATCGGTCAGAACGAACGAGCGGCCGCTTACGAGCGGCTCTGAATGAAGCCCTATATTCCCTACCACGTGCTCACACACATACACACTATGGTTCATTTTTGTTTGGAACCAATGAATAAATAACAAAGCTGTACTATCTAAGGTGTGTGTGTAGTGTCTTTATTTAACTATTTATTTTACAGTGGAGGTGCGGGCGCCGGCCCCCTGCTGGCACTTGTAGTTCCACCATAAAATACAATAGTTTACTTACATTTAACAGTTTATTATCCCCGTACCTACAGCCCAGGGGTGCGGGGAAAAGCCCCGGGCTTCAGACCAAGCCTGGGATTTCGGGAGAGGGGGGGACCCCTTTTGGGGTAATAATACTTTGGCCCTGGAGACCCGGTAATAGAATCTCCTGGCTGTGGCATTAGACCCCGGTCGTTTTGGAGCCAGTGCTGGTTTTAAATATAGGGGGACCACTACGCAATTTTCCCACCACTTAGAGGGCTGGGCTTCCACGAAGGTCTTCCGTAATGTGAATGGTGTGAATCACCTGATTTATGTCCTGGCTTTGGCACACATCATTTTGGATCTCAGCAATTTATCATCTTGGAACACCGTTTGGAATTGGGATGCTCGTGCAATCTACCCAGCACCTGGTCACCACGAGGTTTCATCTGTTTGCGTTGGACTGTAACATCCACGAAGACCATCGTTAATTTAAGTATCCCTCATCATTGTGATCCCAGACGGGTAATATACCTATATTAACACTGGACTTTGCCACCCATATATGACTTTATCCCACGGTGCATATCCAATTGTTCCTACTGCAATACCTAGTGCCTACAGGGTTTTTCAAGCTTATGCCTTATGAATGCATTTTACCTATTTTTACATATTTTTATATGTTTGTGTTGATTTATTATTTATCATTATTCTCAGTACTGAGTTTATATTTTTGTTTTGTATTCATTGTTGATTGTATTAAATTGTTTTTATTCTATCTACTTAGCGCTGCTATCTTATTGTTTATATTGTTGTTTAGGAGGCTGACTACCTCCCCCCCAGCAGCTGCTTGGAGAAGCAACGCATAACAGCTTCCTCTACTATATATCTTTATAATTCTATTATGCCTAATCTGCAACTTTTATACCAGTTCCTTTGCGCCTGGTACTCTGTGCACGACTTTGTATGCGAATAAGATTAAAAGTTTAGATAAATTGTGAATCGCTACCTGTGGCGGAACATCTAAGTGGCACCAAGCATCTCGCACCATTTGATGCAAAAGCGCAAGGCGAATGAGGACACAGTAACTAGGAATTAGGGATGAGCGGGTTCGGTACTACTCGGTTCCGTTCGGATTTAAAAACCGAATCTTATTGGCTATCAGCTGTCATGGGTTTTGGATAGCCAATAAGATTCGGTTTTTAAAACCGAACGGAACCGAGTAGAACCGAACCCGCTCACCCCTACTAGGAATGTTATATGAAATGACCTGTATTTTAGAGTAAACTGGGCCTGATTCAGAGCCGGACGCTATTTGCGGACGGTCGTCTCAAAAAAGGGGCCGGCTATTTAAATTGAGCGCTCCCCCTTTTTTGGTTTGTTGACGCCTCTATGTCTGAATGAGCAAACGAAAAATGCGCTCACTATTTTGTAAAGACGCCCCTTTGCCGTTCGCATCACACGTCATCTCCGGTATTTATTAGATTAATCGGGTACATCGAAAGGCATCTGAACTGCTCACAGTGCTTGTGGTAGCTTTTTCTTACCGCTGTCACTGCGAGCAGTTCAGACTAAAAGACAACCAAGTGACGTGGTCGATGACGCTCCTTTACTAATTATGCACTCCCATTAAACGCCCTTTTGACCGTTAGACACGCCTGCGTTCGGATCTCCACTCCCCCGTTTTCAAGCACCTTCCCCTGTTACCACCCACAAACGGTACATTCTGTCAATCACATTAGCTGCCCCTCGCTGTTTTGTGAGTGCACGATTTCTGACCGCAATGACTGGTTTGCGCATGCGCATTACGACCCATACGCATGCGCAGTTGTGCGAACATCGCTCAGAGCGAACGAGCGGCCGCTTACGAGCGGCTCTGAATCAGGCCAACTGTGCGATCAGGAAAGACAGTACGATTACAACATTGTAATCGTACCGTCGTTCCTGATCCCCAGTGTCTGCACTGAACGATCAGTCGTTCAGTGCAGGCGCACGCCATCATTCCTGAACATTTCCAATCTGTCGTTATCGGCAGATTGTGCTGCATGTTCAGGCGATGGACATTGTCGGAAACGACCAGTGGGAGGGCGCATTGCTGGTCGTTTACGTCATTATAATGCACGATTTGTGCATGATTACGATGTCGTATTCGTGCAATCGCTCAGTAGTATCGCCCAGTGTGTACGCACCATAAGTGCTCTATTCTCAAATTATAGAAGTGAGGTTCTAACTTCTAACCCTGTGTGTTTGCTATGTAGTCAGTAGCGGCTCCAGGCACTGGCAAGCCGGTCCGTCGCCCGGAGCGCTACTGTTTCCGGAGGGCGCAGAAAACGCCCACCTCCCTCCCAGCGCTATAGTCAATATGTAAGCTCAGGGGGAGGGAGCGGAGGAGGGAAGGGGCGGCAACACAGGACGGCGCTGGGCGCAGCTCAGCCTAGCGCCGGCCCTGTATGTAGTATTATGTTTTAGTGTAAGAATTATCAATATATTTATCATTATTAGTTGAAGTTCTACCTGCATTGCGCCTATTAAAAAGCTAATATATAGATGACAATCTTTGGAACGGCATTGCAGTTTTATCATTTTTTTTTTGTTTTTTTACCAATTATGTAGAGAATGAGGGCTGTGTGACCCCTGGTCTTACAGGCCAGCAGACAGGATGTGTATGTTGTTTGTCTGTCCTGAGCTGTTTAATCCAGCTGCTTGCAGGACGAGTCTGTTCACTCATTACAATTCCCTCGGGGCTAATTGGTCACAAACCACCTCCAGAAGTGTAATATTCCTTTCATTAACAATATACTCTAGTCCCATTGGGACTCCTTATGAGATATCTCTGACAATGAATGCGGGAACCTCCAGCTCCGTGGGTCTTGGAACCTCAAATCACACACCGTCTCGAAATGACAATTCTTGGCAAACAAAATCTAAGAAAAATAATTTATGCTATTGAATAAAGCAGCTTTGTTCACGCCCCCCATTTCTCTGACCCTTGATACCTTATGCCCCTATTCAAAGCAATGCATGTGGCGTTTTAATGAACAAATTCTAACTGATCCATGATGTAAGTCTCAATTGGATGAGGCAATTAATGATTACTTCTCTTTTAATGAGACACCTGAGGTCTCCGGGGTCACAGTGTGGGAGGCCCACAAATGTGTATTACGGGGGAAACTTGTCCAACTGGGTTCAATGCTCAAACGAGAAAAAACAAGTAGGAAAATTGCCCTGTTCCAACAGCTTAGAGTGTTGGAAACAACACATAAGTCCTCCCCTTCCCCTCAAATTCTATCTGATTTGATTGAGACTAGGTCTGCCCTTAATGCTTTGCTCTTTGACGACATTAAAAAAATTATCGACTCTGTAGAAATCGGTTCTACCAATGGGGAAATAAGCCGGGCAAGTTGCTTGCCAGAGCTTTGAGGGCCCAGAGAGCCACTTTGTATATTCAAACAGTCAAGGACTCATTGGGGACCCAGCGTCATCTTACTAGGGATATTGCCGACACATTCCTCGCTTATTACACCAAATTATATAACCTACGGGACCCATTGTCCCCAGAATCTTTAGCCTCCTCTCAGGACTTTGTGGCCCAATACCTTCGAGAATCTGGTCTTCCTAGTTTATCAGAAGATAGCACCTGGTTAGACTCTCCATTCTCCCTTTTGGAGCTCGAGACAGCCCTTAAAGACACGCCTTCCGGAAAAAGTCCAGGTCCGGATGGCTTTTCTATAATTTATTATAAAATTTTAAAGGACTCCCTTTTACCTAAAATTCTCCGAGCCTTCAATGCTAGTACAGACAAGTGTGGGCTCTCTCCTCAACCACTTGAGGCTCACATAACCGCTATACCCAAGATGGGAAAAGACCCGGCCCAGTGTGCAAGCTACCGCCCCGTCTCCCTCCTCAATACTGACGTGAAATTGTTTGCAAAACTTATTGCTAATAGAATCAAGGAGTTGCTCCCTAACTTAATACACTCGGACCAAGTAGGTTTTGTACCAGGGAGGGAAGCACGGGACAACACCACTAAAGCTATAGATCTTATCCATTTGGCCTCAGGTGGTCCTGTTCCTGTGGTGATGCTTTCAACAGATGCCGAGAAGGCATTCGATAGAATTAGCTGGATATTTATGAAAGGGGTTTTGCGACACTTGGGTCTGGGTCCTGCGAGTCTAAAAATGAATATTAGCACTATATCGTTTCCCTTCTGCTCGGATTAAGATTAATGGTACCCTTTCGGACCCGGTTCAGATCAGTAATGGTACTAGACAGGGATGCCCCCTTTCTCCTATCATTTTTATTTTATGTATAGAGGCTCTAGCGTGTACCATTAGACTTAATCCTAACATTACAGGATTGAAGGTGGGTGATACGGACTATAAATTAGCTCTGTTTGCAGATGACCGATTGGCATTCTTATCTAACCCTGTCATTTCGATCCCTAACCTGATGGCCGAGTTTCATCACTTTTGGTTCCCTCTCCAATTTTAAAATAAACTTTTCTAAATCTATGGCGGTGAATGTGTCGGCACCCTCACACTCTATCGCAGGGCTCAAACACGCCTTCCCCTTTACATGGCACGCCACTAGTCTCAAGTACCTTGGCGTTACGCTACATACTGATTCTTCTTGTTTATTTGATGTCAATTTTAAACGATTACTCCTTACACTTCGCTCAGATCTTAGGGACTGGCGTACCAAGCGGCTCTCATGGCTTGGTAGAATTAGTGTAATAAAAATGAATGTGCTCCCTAGAGTTTTGTTTTTCCTACAAGCCTTGCCTATACATATCCCCAAGTCATGGTTCCAAGAGCTACATAATGTCGTCAGAGACTTTGTATGGGGAAACAGCAGACCTAGGTTTCAACACGCAGTTCTCTTCAGACGTAGACATATGGGAGGCCTTCAGCTACCTAATTTTTCAGTATACTATGACGCCATAGTGTTGGGTAGGATAATGGAGTGGTCTCGGGCAACTGACGCCAAACAGTGGGTTCACCTTGAAAGTCATTCTCTTCCCATTCCCATTGCGCAATACCCCTGGAGATCCAGGGTCCCAGTTATCTCACACCCCACTATTGGCCCCACATTAGCCCGATGGAATAGATTACGCAAACTAACGTGCGTGTCGTCTACTCTCTCCCCCTTGACTCCCCTCTTCACTAACCCTGATTTCCTTCCGGGTGTTGCCGGCAGTGCATTTGCTATTTGGAAACGTCAGGGAGTGCAGCGAGTTGGCCAGCTGATCGAGGGGAGAGAGGTGCTCTCCTTCTCCGCTCTACAGGCTACATGGGGACTCCCTCCGGCTGAGATCTGGAGATATCTCCAATTGAAGCACTTTCTACAAAGGAACGATGTCCGCACGGCGGGATCTAGATCTTCGACTCCCTTTGAGGATTTGTGCCTGACGCCTTTACGCCCAGTGCATTTTCTCTCCCGGGGTTACGCACTTTTGATTGAACATTTGTTCCCTACTCTTCCCAAATACGGAAGGATTGGGAGCGAGACCTACACCTTGATTTGGAGGAGAGTGATTGGAGCAAAGTTTTTCAAACTACGTTTGCTAGCTCGGTTAGCGATTCTGTGATTGAGACACAATTTAAGGTATTGTCCCGGTGGTACCGATGCCCTCTTACGTTAGTAAAAATGTTTCCGGGGCTATGGGATAAATGTTGGAGGTGTGATATGGAGACAGGCTCCCCACTACACATCTGGTGGGACTGCAGTCTCTTACGTCCCTTTTGGAACCAGGTGATTTCTATTACTAAGACTATAGTGGGTGCAGATACCCCCTCTGATTCCTCCTTCTGGCTTCTCAATTTATTCCCTGGCCCTATTTCAATCTATAAAAAGTCCCTGTTAAAGGCCCTCATTCAGAGCCACTCGCAATTAGCGCTCGCTCGTTCATAAAAAGGGGGTGGCTATTCAAATGAACCGTTCGCTCTTTGCGGTCTGTTGCCGCCTCCATGTCTGAACGAGCGAGCAAAACATACGCTCGTTTATTTGATAAAAACGCCCCCTGGCCGCTCGCACCATACATCATGTCCGCTATTTATTAGATTAATCGAGTACATCGAACAGCGTATGAACTGCTCGCTATTCTTGTGGTTGGTTTTTTCAACCACAATCTTGCGAGCAGTTCTGGCTATAAAATAACCCAGTGACGTGGTCAATGATGCTGCTGTATTAATTATGCACACCCATAAAACGCCCGTTTTGACCTTTAAGCACGCCTGCGTTCGGATCTCCACTCCCCATTTTCAAACACCTTCCCCTGTTACCACCCACATACGCCTCATTCTGTCACTCAAAATAGCAGGCATTCGCTATATTGCGAGCACATGAATTTCGGCCGCACTGACTGGTTCGCGCATGCGTATAATGATCCGTACGCATGCGCAGATGTGCGAACATCGCTCGGAACGAGCGTACTGCCGCTAGCGAGTGGCTCTGAATGAGGGCCAAAGTTTCTTAATAGTGCTGCCAAAGTTGTGATCCCGGTGCGTTGGCGTTCAACTTCTCCCACGCTTAAGGAGTGGTTCACCCGTATAGACTTGTATATGTCCATGGAGGATCTCCGAATGGGCCCGGAAAGATATCAGGAGTTTATTTCTACCTGGCACCCATGGTTGGAATTTAAGTCTTCTAGTACATATTTAAGTTCTGCGGATTGAGCTCTGATTATTTACCTAATTTATTTAATTTTTTTTCTTCCTCTCGGTAAAGGAGCTGTTCCTTCTGGAGCACGTATATATTTCTAATTAAGAGCCACCAGCTCTCGCCCCCCCACCCTCCTCTTTCTCTCTTCCCCCCTTTTCTGTGTTAGATCAATATTCATTTATGTATTCATTTATTCATCTATTTATTGTATTTTTATTTAATTGTTTTCTTTTTTTTTCTTGATTATTGCTGTTAAGGTGTGGCTTTATTTCTATATCTTGCACTTGTTATGTGTGATGTATATTTCAAACTATGACACCGAGTGTAGGTGGTTTTTCTCACAAATTGTTTCTTTTTTGGAAGCATAAATAACAACAAAAAATCTACCAATAAACATATATTGAAAAAAAAAAAAGCAGCTTTGTTATTCAGGAAAAAAAACATAAAGATTATTCAGGATCTTTTAACCCTGGGCTAACCTGGCTGATAATAGAGATAGGATGTAGTCGGAATCCCTGCGTGCGGGATGCCGATGGTCTAAATACCAGCGCCGAAATCCCGACAGGTCGGAATCCCGGCACCAGTATCCTGACGGGCCGCATTCTGAAGGGTCAGTATCTGGTACAGGGGGAGGGTAGCGTTAGGAAGCGGGGGTTAGGTATGAGGGGGAGGGTTAGGATTAGGGTGCGGGGAGGGGGAAGTTAGGTTTAGGCACTAGGGGGGGAGGTTAGGTTTAGGCACCGGGGAGGGGGGTCTTAGGTTTAGGATGCAGGGAGTGGTAGGTTAGGTTTAGGCACTAGGAAGGGGGGGGATAGGGTAGAGGTAGGGGAATACTCACCATTATTTGCTATGGGTGTCGGTATTCTGACCTGCAGCATCCTGACAGCCGGGATATCGTACACATTACAGTAGAGACATAGGTCCTCATTCAGACCCGGTCGCAAGTGCTGATCGCTCGCAACCGGGTCGATGTTTATACCCTGCGGACACGCAGCGGCCGCACTGCGCGTGTGCAAGCCCCGGAGCGAGAGAGAGAATTTCTCTCGCTCCGGAGCTCACTACAAAAGGGGCGGCTGTCGATGTTGATCGACAGCTCGCCCCGTTTTGTAGGCGGGGCGGGGAGGTGGTTTCACAAATGGAGGCGTTCCTTAAAGAACGCCTGCCGTTTTGTGGGCGGCCGCACTGACATCAGCAGTGATGTCAGTGGGGAGCTTCCTGCTCGATCAGAGCAGGAAGCTCCCTGGGGCTTGCGGTTGCCCGAGACCCAACCTTAGGGTCTCGTCACAAGCCCCGATGGTCACGATGGTCTTGACCATCGCGACCATCAACCTGGTCGGTCGCTAAAGCTGTGGGTGGTAACCCACAGCTTAGCTAGCGACCAGGAGGCCGCACTTAAAATTACAAGCGGCCGCCCTCATTCAGAGAGAGCGATCGCTTCTTGTGACCGCCTCTGAATGAGGGCCATAGAGGTCTATTTACCAATATTGCTCAAAGGCGCAAATTTGCATTAAATCCAATGCAATGCATCAGACAGATTTGGAGACATTAATGACATCATTGTGGCGCCGTCACTGTGATGTAGTATCATAATTTGTGGCACTGTGATATGGGGGGGGGGGTTGGGATGCCATGGCCCTGTGATACACAGCGACTCGCGTCATCAAGCCACTGCACACTTCACTGGAGAAGGGAGCTGGAAGAACCCTCCCCAAAGTTTGCCTCTGGGTAATGGGGTTGCTTTGCCATCTCGGGGTGCTGCACTGATGCTTCTCCTGTGAAGTGTGGTGTAAATGATAATGTTCCATCCCCCTTGTGCCACTTGCGCTTCCTGTGTGCAGGACAAGTTTCTTTCTCTAGTTCGGGACTGGGGACATGGTTGCACTGACCCGCAGGGGAAATTCACTGGTGGGCCCCCTAGCTGGGGCCCCACCCCCTCCTCTAGCGCCTAGGGTCCAGACTGCGTACTGGAATTATACATTGTCACTTTACTAGAGGGTCAGTTACCTGGAGGAGCAGGACCACTGATGGACATGAGTGCTGGGCTTGTTTCTATAGAAGATCCACCCTCCTGCCAATCAAAGTGGGTGGTCACAACACAACCCTGTTCCTCCTCTTGCTGGCTGTGGTCTTTAGCATAATGGACACTGGCCCTAATTCAGAGCCGGACACTCTGAAAGAGCGCTCGCTCTGTCTGAATCAGGGCGTTTTTTTTTTTTTTCTTCTGGAGCGGCCTCCTGGCCGCTTGCATAGCTGTGGGTAACCACCCACAGCTATTGCGAGTGGCCAGGATGATGGTCGCGATGGTCAAAACAATCGCGACCATCGGGGTTGCAACGAGACCCTTCTGGTAGGGTCTCGTGGCCGCAAGCCCCAGAGAGCTTCTGGCTCTAATAGAGCCGGAAGCTCTCCCACTGACATCACTGGTGATGTCAGTGGGGCCACCCACAAACGGCAGGCATTCACATGGGAACGCCTCCGTTTGTGAAGCCACCCCCACGCCACGCCTCCAAAATGGTGCGAGCTGTCGATCAAAATCGACAGTCGCACCCTTTTGGTGCGAGACCCGGAGCGACGGAGCGGCCATCGCTAGCCGGGTCTCGCGCATGCGCACGTCGGAGCCGGCTCCAGCGTGCGCATGCACAGTGGCCTAACATCGACCCGCTCGCGAGCACTATGTCTGAATCAGGCCCACAGTTCCTGCCAGTGATTGGAGTGACATTGTAGCTCTGCATTCATTAACTGACGTACGATTAAGTCGCCCCAGTGACATGTATTTGACCATACCTAGACCTGATGTAGTTCTCCATTAAGTTTTACACACTGTCTAGTAAGTCCCAGGGTCCCCTATTTCATACATTAGTATGTTATAATAATTAAGCACGGTGATTCTTTCTATATTTTATTTATTTATTAACAGTTTCTTATATAGCGCAGTATAATCCGTTGCGCTTTACAATTTGAAACAACATTAATAGAACAAGACTGGGTTGTAAGAGACAGACATAAAGGTAAGAGGGTCCTGCTCGCAAGCTTACAATCTATAGGGACATAGGTGTTGATACACAAGGATAGGTGCTACATATTGCAAATTAGTCCAGCCAGAGGGGGTCATTCAGACCCGCTCGCGAGCAAAGGACGCTCGCAAGCGGGTCAATGTTGTGCGCATGTGCACGACGGAGGGAGCGCCGTCGTGCGCATGCGCGAGACCCGGCGAGCGTCGAGGAATACGTCGCTCGGGGTCTCGCACCAAAGGGGGCGTGCTGTCTATGGTGAGTGACAGCACGCCCCCTTTGGTGGGAGTGCCGGGGGCGTGGCTGCCAGACGGAGGGGTTCCCATGGGAACGCCTACCGTCTGAAGCCGGCCCCACTGACATCAGTAACGATGTCAGTGGGAGTGATTTTGGCTCTGATAGAGCCAAAATCACTCCTGGGCTTGCGGCAGCGAGACCCTACCGCAGGGTCTCGTCGCAAGCCCGATGGTCGCGATGGTCTTGACCATCGCGACCATCTTTTTGGCCGCTCGCATATGCTGTGGGCAGTGACCCACAACTATGCGAGCGGCCGGGAGGCCGCTCCATTTTCAGGTAGGAGGGCACTGATTCAGAGCGAGCGCTCTGGTCAGAGCGTTCGGCTCTGAATCAGGCCCAGAGTGCAGAGGTTCTTGATGAGCTGTATGATCCAGTCACACTGGAAAGTTGGCCTAGGGTCAGGAGGATGTGAATGAAAATACTGTGTGTTAGGGTATGTGTGGACTGTGAGATGTGATGTAATTGGATATGGAAGCTATGAAGGTTATGTGGGAGATTCTGGAATCTGATAAGCTTGTCTGAAGAGGTGAGTTTCCATGGAACGCTTGAATGTTTGGAGACTAGTGGAAAGTCTAAGGTACCCATACACATACCGATGTACTCACGATCCGACGACGTGTCCAATTTCCCTTGAAACTCTCCCCGTCAGCTCTGAACACGGTGTGCACACGATATGCTCTCCAATCTTCATCCGATCTCCTGCAGCCAGACTTTTTTATAGTGCATTGTTTCCTAGATTGTTAGATCTGCCGAACAGCACAGCATATCTGACGATGTGATGTGTGACCTGCGGGGGCGCGCTTCGCATCGTGAGTGGGGACTCATGATTTGGGCATTTTTTTTACCCGATCTAAAAGGTGGAAGCAGGGGTCAGAGCAAAGGATTAGGTAGACACTGAGTGAATGGGGGAGTTAAAGGAAATATGGACTTTGGGCCTGATTCAGACCCGCTCGCGAGCGCATAGCAAGGGTCACAGTAATATAACATCTATGGAAAGGTTAGTCTAAAGTTAAGAGGAAAAGACAATGAGTTGAGCAAAACTGCACCAAGCCTCATGATTTGGGGGCCAGAACCAAAGTCCATCTGAGGGGGTCATCTTGCTGCGTCGTTCGGTATAGCATAGTTGGAGTGGATAAGCAGATTGCATGGGGAGATCAGGAAGGATGCGGGCAGCATTGGCGATCCAGGTACAGGCACAATCCATAGGCATAGTGGAAATGTAGTCGTAGATAAAGAGTCCTTAATAGTAGAAATTTCTGATTTGTTAATTTCTTCTTCTGGTCTCCTCCTGTTTAACTCCTGAATAACTCCGGCTTCAATTTAAATATTCTATTTACACATTAAACTAAACACTTAAGATCTATGCACTGTGGCTAGAGCAGCCTTGGCCATGGCAGCCTAATAGTAACACGTATGAATGTATTGTGCAGGGGCGTATTTACCCATTGGCCAGGATGGCACTCGCCAGGGGCGCCGACCAAAGGAGGGGGCGCCGTCCGGCAGTGCCACCAGCAGCCAAGGGGTGGACAAGTCCCCCGGACCCACAAGTATAGGGCAGACCGCAGTGACAGCGGTCTGCCCTACACAGTTTACAAACACGCAGCTGCCAGCGGTGGCTGTGCTTTTGTAATAGCAGCCAGCCAATGAGAGTCAGACACACTCTCATTTGCTGCTGCGTCGTCCGTGGAGGGAACCGGCTGGAGCTCACTATTGAGCCAGGGCAGCATGTGATGAGAAAGACGTCATGACATATGACGTCTCTCCCATGCAAGAGAAGAGCGGGCGGGACTCTGACTGGACAGCGGTGGTCGCGTCAGGAGCTGGGATCAGGTAAGTCGTATTTTTTTCTTTGTGTGTGTGTAGGGGGGGGCACTGAAATAGGGGGTGGCCGCTACTGGGGGCAATTTATGGGGGGGGGTGCCTGCTACTGGGAGCACTGTATAGGAGTGGCCACTACTGGGGGCACTCTATAGGGGTGGCCACTGCTGGGGGCACTGAAGTAGGGGGTGGCCGCTACTGGGGGCACTTTATGGGGGGTGTCTGCTACTGGGGGCTCTGTATAGGGGTGGCCACTACTGGGGACAATTTAGGGGGTGGCCACTACTGGGGGCACTGTATAGGGGTGGCCACTACTAGGGGTAATTTAGGGGGGTGGCCACTACTGGGGGCAATTTAGGGGGAGTTGCCACTACTGGTGGCACTGTATAGGGGGGACTACAACTGGGGTCTACTACTGGGGGCACTGTATAGGGGGGACTACTGTGGGCAATGCAGCATAGGGGGATTGCTACTGGAAGGTTACTACTGGGGGCACTGCATGGGGGGGCGCCAGTCCCTTACATTGCCAGGGGCGCTTGGATCCCTAGATACACCCCTGGTATTGTGTAACATCTCAGTCACTCTGTATGTATTTTGGCATCATGCTTTGTTATGTTAGCCAATGATGTTTACTGAGAATGTACAATGAATGTGTGAGTAGCTGTGTGTGTTGTGATGATCACAAATGTAGCAACGCAAAAGTGACTAATCTATATAATAACCAAGAAAGCATGCCGGTCTGTCCTTTATGCACGGCCAGAGTTTTGGACCTAGCTTCACCAAATTTGGCAGGGTGGTGTAGTTTGGCCAGGATTAGGTTTTTGCCAAGGTTTGAACTTTGTCAGGGCCACACTGTAACACAACCCCTAAAAATGGGGGGACACTTAAATTACACAGGTTCTGGGGCTGGCTCAAGTGGAAATTGACAGTCTCTAAAAAACCCGTGTGAAAGCTACAAAAGTATCGTTTTATCCTCACAGTCTGAGCAAGTTTCAAACTTTATGAAAAGTTAATTTTAAATCCAGTTAGGCCCTCATTCAGAGTCTCTCGCAAGATGCGATCGGTCGCTTGCAAAAAGGGGCCGGGTATGCAAATCAAGCGATCGCTCTTTGCGCTGTAAGGACGCCCTCTATGTCTTTGTGAGCGACGGCAGTTAGCGTACGCTGGACTTATAAAACCTCCCACCTGTCACTCGCGGCACGCGTCATCTCTGGGAAGAGTCTGATTAATCGTGAACATCGAGGGCCATCGGAGCTGCTCGCAGAGCTTAGGGTTGACCTAACCTACCCCAAGCACTGCGAGCAGTTCAGGTTAAAAAACAAGCACGTCACGTGTGCAATGACGCTACTTTGCTAATTATGCACGCCCTTTAAACACCATTTTGGTGGCCAGATACGCCTGCGTTCGCACAACCACTTCCCGTTTACAAGCACCTTCCCCTGTTACCACCCACAAACTGCACATTCTGTCACTCAAAGCAACGACCTGAAAGTGGCTTGCGAGCTAGCAAAATCAGATCACAACGAATGACTTGCGCACGCGCACTGCGAATTATACAGATGTGCGATTATCGCTCCCTGCGAGCGAGTGTACCCTAACGAGAGACTCTGAATGAGGTCATTAGTCCTTTTTAAATTGACCATATATATTAGTCAGCCATCTGTGTTTGCATGCAAGGGTGTAACTAGAACTTTTTGGACCACATAGCAAGAACTTTTAAAAAGGCCCCCCCAAATGTAAACAAATGCCACGCAGTAGTAGTTTCCCTTATACTTTATGCCACACAGTAATGCCCCTTATACTACACAGTAATGACATTTACACATTATACCACACAGTAATGCCCTTTTCAGATTATGCCACAGTAGTAGTGCCCCATATAACACATTCCACACAATAGTAGTGCCCCTTACACATTATGCCACACAGTAATGCCCCTTACACATTATTTCTTTGCAACTGGCGGCGCTGTCTCTCCATGCCTGTCTGCTGGAGTGCCAGCTGTAATCAGCTGGCAGGTCAACACCAAATCAACTCTGCTGACACCTTTGCACCCAGGGTACTTACGCCACTGTTTGCATGCATGTTAGCAAACAGAGGGGTCCTTTTCAGGATCAATGAAATGGGGTTATAGATGAGGACAATGTAAACAAATAAAGGCTGCAGGTGTACTTCGGGTTCCAATCTTCAACCTGGGCACCGCCGGATATCCCAGCTAGTGTAATAGTTTTATTCAGAAAATGTCACTTTTACGTAGCATCAGCGTATGCGTCCTTATGTATCATCCATCATGAGGATCGGATGTCAGGTCGCTGACGTATTTACGGGAGTGAACTTGAGAGTCTTTAGCAAAGTCAGATTTTCCCACGGAAATTATCTGTTGATTTAAGCCGCAGCCTCTGTGGACTGAAATGCAGATTAAATGAGGGCAGTGCTGGGTTCTGTGAACTTACAGACTTCATGACAAGTGATATGATGGAGCGCACAGCGCTGGAAAAATCACTTAACTCCCAAATATCAGGACAATACAGCAGTGTCAGCCTGTGAGGGGTGACGGGAGAAAATACAAGCGGAACTACAATAAATATAAATTTTATGAGTATGTAAAATTACCGATCAGTGGATAGTGCTATTTAATCAGGAGAAAAGGGTTATAATTATGCTTAGTGTGGGAATTCGTGGTTCACTGTGTCCCAACTTGCACCTAACTGAACCGACCCTAAAGTTTGTGAATTATTTGTACCTTGAATTGTACTTTCACTGTGGGGTCTATTTACTAAGCTGTTAGGAGATAAAGTGAACAGTGATAAGGTATCAGCCAATCAGCTCCCAACTGCCATTTTTCAAACACAGCCTGTGACATGGCAGTTAGGAGCTGATTGGCTGGTGCCTTATCGCCGTCCACTTTATCTCCTAACACAGCTTAGTAAATAGACACCTGTGTGCTACAGTGCATTCCATCAATGGTATTGCTGCAATATTAAAATTATTTGTCTGTGACTTTATGGGCTCATGTATACCCAGTTGTCTTATGGTTCATGTAAACCACTTATAACCTGCCCCACATCACTTACACCTCCTCATACCTATCCCACATCATTTACACCTCACCCTACCTGTCCCACATCATTTACACCTCACCATTCCTGTCCCACATCATTTACACCTCCTCATACCTATCCCACATCATTTACACCTCCTCATACCTATCCCACATCATTTACACCTCCTCATACCTATCCCACATCATTTACACCTCCTCATACCTATCCCACATCATTTACACCTCCTCATACCTGTCCCCACATCATTTACACCTCACCATACCTGTCCCACATCATTTACACCTATACATACCTGTCCCACATCATTTACACCTCACCATACCTGTCCCACATCATTTACACCTCCACATACCTGTCCCTCATCATTTACATCTCACCATACCTGCCCCCACATCATTTACACCTCCACATACCCGTCCCCATCATTTACACCTCCACATAACTGCCCCACATCATTTACACCTCATACCTATCCCACATCATTTACACCTCCGCATACCTGTCCCACATCATTTACTTCTCCACATATCTGTCCCACATCATTTACACCTCCACATACCTGTCCCACATCATTTACACCTCCGCATACCTGTCCCACATCATTTACACCTCCACATACCTGTCCCACATCATTTACACCTCCACATACCTGTCTCACATCATTTACACCTCACCATACCTGCCCCACATAATTTACACCTCTGAAGTGTGTGATTATTCATTAGGAGGGGTGTACCAGAGGTTCTGCACTGTGTCTTCACATATTTACCTTTAAAATAAAGATTTTCCCTACTTTTTCACCTGCTCCGGGGGCTGGGCACAAAAAATAAAAAAGCAAATTTCCTGAGAAAAAAAGCAATGTGAGTTTGGAATTCGTGGTTCACTGTGTCCCAACTTGCACCTAACTGAACCGACCCTAAAGTTTGTGAATTATTTGTACCTTGAATTGTACTTTCACTGTGGGGTCTATTTACTAAGCTGTTAGGAGATAAAGTGAACAGTGATAAGGTATCAGCCAATCAGCTCCCAACTGCCATTTTTCAAACACAGCCTGTGACATGGCAGTTAGGAGCTGATTGGCTGGTGCCTTATCGCCGTCCACTTTATCTCCTAACACAGCTTAGTAAATAGACACCTGTGTGCTACAGTGCATTCCATCAATGGTATTGCTGCAATATTAAAATTATTTGTCTGTGACTTTATGGGCTCATGTATACCCAGTTGTCTTATGGTTCATGTAAACCACTTATAACGTGCACTGTGATGTACTGCAAAATACATGGCCGCTGCAGTCTGCTTTGAATGTGCTTGATATGTGCACACAGCAAGAGTAACCTGTTTTTTCTGTTAGGTTTCACGCGTTAATTGAAAACGGATTTTGTGACTGTATAAAAGTTACCTGAAAAATAAAATGAAGAAAAGTCGGAGTGTGATCACTATCACAACGGAAGAGGTAGGCGCTTTTCTTTGTTTCATAAGTGATTCATCTGATTCAGCATCGGCCTTTTTTTTTTTTTTTTTTTAGTGGAGAAAGCAGTCAGGGTAGCCAAGGGCTCCTGAGATTTGATATAAAAATTATTAGAATAATACAATGAAGATATTTATAACTTATAAACATCTTCTTTGTTTATTGTAATAATTTTTATAGTTAACACTCACCAGCTTTGTGGAGCTTCCTGGGACTGCAGGGAGATGGGAGATGAGGCAGTAACAGATCAGCCTCACTTCTGTATAGTCAGACCCTGCTTGCAGTGCTGGGGGGGGGGAGCCACACCACAGGCAGTAAGCTGCACAGAAACAGAGCTAATAGAGGCATGCCTCTGAGTATGGGGGGCTTGGCTTGAGCATTGATGGACATCTTGGATGTGTCATGTGACCAGGAAGTGCCCTGAAGTGTTCAGAGTTCGGAGCTAGCAGCAGCAAGAGAAGATGCAGGTAGGAGAATCAATGGACATTGAAGCTTAGTGTAGTGAGGAGAGAGTTACAGTGAGTAGAGGTTGAGACACGCTCCCAGCACTCAGACCCATCTCCATGGGTGCCTCCCCAGCCATTGACCTCACCGCATGTCACTGGGAGAAAACTAAAAGTGTGTAAGTCACCGGCACGGAATATAATCATATAGATGTAATGCAATATAGGTGCTGAGGTTTCTGGAGAGCTTCAGGTCAATGCATGACTGTCAGTTGTGCGTCAATTATTATGGGGCATGTTTATTAATAGATAATAAGGATTCCATATTGCCGCAATTCATATCAATAAGGAATCCTTATTCGCCTAAATGTATTATTACCGAGTCGCCGGGACCTATGCCTCCGCGATCTCTTTACTTTGTGTTTCGGCAATGCTGCGATTATTATACACATATAGGGCCTCATTCAGAGGCGGTCAGAGGATGCAAGCGGTCGCTCAGAAACTGGGCGGTCGCTTGCATCCTGACCAGCCGCCTCTGTTTCGGTCGTTAGGCTGTGGGTTTACACCCACAGCTCTAACGACCGCTCGGGTGATGGTCGCGATGGTCAGAGACCATCGCGACCATCGGGGCTTACGACGAGACCCTAGGGTAGGGTCTCACTTGTCGTACGCCCCGGAGAGCTTCTGGCTCTGTCAGAGCCGGAAGCTCTCCACTGACATCACTAGTGATGTCAGTGGGGCCTTCCCCAAACGGTAGGCGTTCCCATGGGAACGCCTCCGTTTGGCCTGCCACCCCCCCCCGGCCCGCCTTCCAAACGGGGCGAGCTGTCAATCAACATCGACAGCTCGCCCCCTTTGGAAAGAGACCCGCTACGACCGGCGCTGTCGGTCATCAACAGCTCCAGTGTCGCGTGTGAGGGGGATAGAGGCCCTCATTCAGAGGCGGTTGTTAGTTGCAAGTGGTCGCACTGAATCCAGGCGGGCCGCTTGCATCCTGAACGACCGCCTCCTTGTCGATCGCTAAGCTGTGGGTTACCATCCACAGCTTAACGACCGACCCGGTTGATGGTCACGATGGTGAACACCATCGCGACCCCATAAGGCTGGGTCTGGGCACTCGTAAGCCCCAGGGAGCTTCCTGCTCTGAAAGAGCTGGAAACTCCCCACTGGTATCACTGATGATGTCAGTGTGGCCGACCCACAAAACGGTAGGCGTTCGTTAAGGAACGCCTCCGTTTTGGAAACCACCACCCCCGACCCGCCTACAAAAAGGGGCGAGCTGTCGATTAACATCGACAGTCGCCCCTATTGTAGAGAGCTCCGGAGCGACAGAGTTTCTCTGTCGCTCCGGGGTTTGCGCACGCGTAGTGTGGCCGCTGCGCGTGCGCAAGGCTAACTATCGACCCGGTTGCGAGCACATCGGTGCTTGCGACCGGATCTGAATGAGACCCAGAGTGTGGGGGTCCCTTCATGAAAGCAGGAATCAACATCAGGCTATGTCAGGCTGGCTAATTGCACTATAACAGTACGACACACAGTGCCAGGTCCCCCCTGCCAACCCCAGCCTGGCCAGCATGGAGGGGAGGAGTCCTTTGGGGAAGGAACTGGACAGACAAAAGACACGCGCCCCCTGGGAAAGTCATCCACGTGCTGAATGGCGCTGGGACTCCTCTCTCATCCCTGGTCTCTAGCAGCCAAAGTAACATGTAGAAGACACAGGGCCTGATTTATCAAGGAACGCAGTGGCTTATACGAACGCAATCTGTTAATTATTTCGCACTGCGCATGCATCGCATTGCACCTGCGCGAGCCACATGCTCCGTTCAGAACTGTGATTGCAGAGGCTACGCAGGTCCAAGATAGAGTGATTGACAGAAGTGCCATTTGGGGGTGGTGACGGGGGTGGGGGATTGTTGGTCAAACCTGCTGTGAAGCGTTGGCGTGCAAAAGCCGCTGCTTCGTGACTCTAGCTCCAGCCGCCAGTATTGTAGCTCTTTATGAAAAGATAATCCCCAATCCCTCATTTCCAATTTTAGATTAAAAGAGTACAGTACGGGCAATGGTATTATGAAGTTCATTAACAGATCACAAGGGGTCTTTGTGCAAATAGCCATCAGACTGTCCCCATCCACTAGAAGAGATTTAGGGGCCCATTTATCATTAAATATTTGCGGCTTATTCCCTGAAAACACCCGTTTTCAGGGGGTAATTGCAAATATTTAGAATGACCCCCATGTATGAAGGAGGGAACGCAGCAGATATCTCCGATACCTGCTGCGATCCATCCATTCCCGATCGCAGCCACAGCCCCCATAGGTTTCTATGGGGAATACGATGCTACCAGATTTACCAACTTCCAGAATGCGAAACTGTAGATGGCGTTAGCCTGTTGTAGCCTATGAGCTACACTTCACATAATTATCCGGGAGAAAGTTCCCCCGAAACCCTCCCCAGCAATTCATTCCTGGACAAAAGCCCATGGAAGATGATGTTTTGCCTCTTTCTGAGACAAGATTTTTGGCGGGAAAAATCCAAACTTGGTGGGAAAATTCGAACCTATCCGAGCCTGCACATCCCTTGTTGTAATGACATATAATGAAGAGTTAGGCAGAACGGTTAGTAAAAGAGAACAGTATTACCTGCGGCTTTACCGTCCATGTGCTATTTTATGGCCTGATGATTCATCTGTCCATTTCTCTTTCCTGGCAGAGCTCGAAGGGCTTCCCCGAGTGTTTCCTGAGCAAATCCTACAGCTCTTACGGGTACAATATTGGCATCGATCTCTGGAAAGGAAAACGTCTCTGCCCTGGGACGTTACAGTTGCCCCCTCTACATCAGAGGCAGGTGAGGAGAGCCAGGACGCCGGATTACAGTCACCGCCCTACCACGTTACCTCTGCTTCTGCCGCCGAAAATCGCCGTAACGCCGGTGGAGAGAGAACGGTAAGTGTAGCGTTATCAACATCACCAAATACATGAGCTCACGTGTACCTGTTCCTTAACGCGGTAGAGACAGACGGTTTGTGAACACAAGTTCAATAGGCACCACAGATGGTTCCCACAGCTTTGCATGGGGTAGGCACTAGGGTTAGGGTTAGGCACTAGGGTGGGTGGGTTCGGTTTAGGGTGTAGGGAGGTTAGGTTTAGGCACTATGGGGAGAGGGTTAGGATTATGGACCGGGGAAGGAGGGTTATGTTTAGGATTGGGGGTGAGGGTTAGGATAACAACCGGTGTCGATATCCTAACCCTGTCGGGATGCTGGTGTCAGGATTTTGACCGTCGGGATCCTGAGCACTGGCATCCTGTACCCATCCCTTCCTGAGTTTTGAGTCTTACTTGCATCGCAGCCACAACAAATTTTCTAGCTAGTGCGCTAGGGATTAGTATTTTTTCTCGCACAGCAATTGAGGCGATGGCGCGGGTTCCTGGTATTGGACTTCTGTCTTTTGCCTTTTTACCCATATTAGCAACTAAGTCACACACATAAGCTACATGAAATGCCAGCTGGAGTGAGTATTCAGGGTACCCCTGCATTGTACTCTTATCGCATTAGTGATGCCATTATTATTATTTATATGGCGCCACAAGAGTTCCACAGCGCCTAACAAAGTACATAAACAAATAGGTGACCAGTGACTTATGCTGCCCATCCATTACACGATGCTGGGGTCGATTGCACGATTACGACGCCGTCATCTCCCACGGGGTGAACTGCATACACTGAACGTTCAGTGTATGCAGATCAATCATCCCCGAACATGGCAACCTGACGGTGGTCGTCAGGTTGACCGTCATGTTCGGGCGATGATTGATTGATGTTAAAAATGACCAGCGGGCACGCGCATCGCTGGTCGTTTTTAACCTTTTACTGCCCAATTTGCGGGCGATTACCAAGCGATGGAGCGATAACGACCGTCGTTATCGCTCCATCGCTAGGTATAATCGCCTAGTGGATGGGCAGCTTTAAGGTCATCCTGCCACATCTCTGAACATACAAAGTTGATGATATCGTCCAGATTGGCCTGCATGTACGGCCGATCATAGATATCGTTATCGTTCATGCGGGAACATGCATCGTTGGTCGTTCACTGAATAAAAATTAACGATATGAACGATATATCGTTGAACGATATCGTTATCGTTCATATCGTAACGATATATCTGTCCGTGTGTACGCACTTTTACAGTACAATACAATACAGGACGAGGACAAAATAATAAACATTGCTACATTAGCGACCATAACACCCAGATAAGCAACAGAGCAAAGCAGTAAAGTGTTAGGTACCCTAGTGGGGAGTAAGACGTAGATGAAAATAAAGTAGGGAGAAGCACAAGATGGTAGAGGGCCCTGCTCGTAAGAGCTTACATTCTAAAGGGGAGGAGCAGACAAACAGGGGTGACACAGATGGGGTAGGCAGGGAGGAAGGAGTATGTAGCAGCAATTTAGGATTGAGAGCTGGAAGGCTATGATGAAGTAGAGGGTCTTGAGAGCCCGTTTGAAGGATTATAGGGAGGTGGAGAGTCTGATGGGGAGAGGGAGAGAGTTCCAAAGGTGGGGAGCAGCACGTGCTAAAAATGCCATTGTGAAAGTCTCTGGCGATTCGCTTGGCGCAGCTAAGTTGCAGGTCAAAAAACAGTTATATGGCGTGACATCTGTAGCACAGGTATAGTAATCCTACATTAATCATACAATTAAAGAAACACACTTTTGGATGAAAATGTTATACATATATTTGATTGGATTATCAATACATTTGGCCAACTACATTTGACTGTATTGTACAGCTGTCACCTGGAACATATTCTATACATAGTATAAAATAAAGTCCCTGGTTGGCGTCTATCTGTCTGTTCAGGCCAATCTTGAGAACCGCTGGATGGATTTTGATGCAGTTGTCACTAGTGTATAGAGCATGTGTGGAGGAAAGATTATGTGTATGACACAGTAATGTATGACAATAGGGAGCAGAGCAGTGATGATATTAGTGATGTAGCTGTCACTAGTGTATAGAGCATGTGTGGAGGAAGGATCAGGTGTATGACACAGTAATGTATGACAATAGGGAGCAGAGCAGTGATGATATTAGTGATGTAGGTGTCACTATTGTATAGAGCATGTGTGGTGGAAGGATTAGGTGTATGACACAGTAATATATGACAATAGGGATCAGAGCAGTGATGATATTAGTGATGTAGGTGTCACTATTGTATAGATCATGTGTGGGGGAAGGATTAGGTGTATGACAGTAATGTATGACAATAGGGAGCGGAGCAGTGATGATATTAGTGATGTAGGTGTCACTAGTGTATAGAGCATGTGTGGAGGAAGGATTAGGTGTATGACACAGTAATGTATGACAATAGGGAGCGGAGCAGTGATGATATTAGTAATGTAGGTGTCACTGGTAAAGTGGTCTGTGACAGGGACATTTATCCCAGATTCCTATCCTATGTGTTTAAAATCCCCAGGAGAAAGTCTGCAGTGAAGCAGGCTTGAGTCTCGGCTTTTTGAAAAGCCGGTTTGGGACCTGGGGGTTGTGGGTGAGAGGAGAGGGAGGGCTCCACCCACGGCCACTCCAGGTTTTGGTTCTCGCAGCCTGGTTACAGGCTTGTTAGGGTTTCCACCTGAGAGTGGCCAATATAAGCCGAGTGTGTTTAGGGCTGAGCGTCTCACCTGGGAGAGCAGACAGGGAGTTTGCTCAGAGACACTTGAAAACCTAACTGTGAGTGTTGTGTTGTGCATTTGTTGCTGGTGAGGGCATTAGGCCCTGCCAGGTTCTGGTAGTGAGGGAACTACCTGTGAAGTTAGTGCCCCGACAGGGCTAGGATTTATGTTTATGTTTTCTTTATGTTATTTCTGACATTGTACAATAAAGACTGGCGCCGACCAGCTTGTACTTGCATCCAGACTGGTGTGCTGCTTCCCTGCTGCTGTGGGTGTGTGTAAGAAAGGAGTCCTTCTACCTAGGAGAGGGAACCCCTAATCTGACTGTGTCACAATATGGTGGAGAATGCGGGCACCCACACACACTGAAGTTGCAGCGAGAGGAAAACTTTCCGTTTAAAAATTAAAGGGACAGACACCCAATTTGTGAGTGTGGAAATAACACTGTGTCCTTGAAGTCCCATAGAGGAGGCGTCAGCCAATGCTCAGAGAGGCAAGGTTCAGCTTCCAACCTACACCCCAGAACAAAATGGAGGAAATTATTAAGGCCTTGCTCCAAGCTACAGGAGCTCAGCAGGAGACGAACAAACTTCAGCAGGAGACGAACCAACTTCAGCAGGAATCTACCAGGGCTCAGCAGGAATCCACCAGGGTGCAACTGTTGGCCTTGGAGACAGCCCAGAGGCAACAACAGGTCGCCATCGAGGAAACCCGCCAGGCCTTACCGGAAAACAGCCAGGCCATAAGAGAGGTGGTACAGCACCTGGTCGCCCTGCCCAGAGATGTTACTACTGGTCCTCCCACCACCACTCACTCCGTACGAGCCAGTCACTTCCTCCAAAAGATGACTTCGGGCGATGATGTGGAGGCCTATCTCGCCGCATTTGAAAGAACGGCCGAAAGGGAGAGTTGGCCCAAGGAGCAGTGGGCAAGTCTGGTGGCACCTTTTTTGTCTGGGGAGCCACAAAAGGCCTATTTCGACTTATGCCTGGCTGATGCCAAGGACTATTAAAAACTAAAACAGGAGATCCTAACTCGCTTGGGTCACCTCCTTTGTTCGTGCCCAACGGGTCCACCGCTGGGAGTTCCATATGGACAAGCCTCCACGTTCACAGATGCATGTCCTCGTCCATCTGTCCTCAAAATGGCTACAGCCCGAGACACTGACGGGACCACAGATCGTGGAAAGGGTCGTGATGGACCGGTACCTGCGATCGTTACCTGCGACTCTGCGCAAGTGGGTGAGCCATGCAGACCCTAAGTCCGCGGACCAGTTGGTCGAGCTGGTGGAGAGGTACGTGGCGGCTGAGGAGCTGAGGAGTATGCCCCACCGAGCCCCGATGGCGCACCGACGAACTCCCACAGACACTGGTAAGACTGTCCCAGGGGAGAAGGGTGCTGGGCGGTGGAATGTACCTAAGACTGAGGGTGTAGAACCTGGAGACAGGCCTGCCAGGCCAGGAAGGTTCTTGCCCCGTAAACGACTAGACATTAATATGATTCAGTGTTTCCGGTGTGGTGACTTCGGCCATATTTCCGCTAATTGTTCACTTACAACTGAACCTATGCAATGTGATACTGCTCATGTCTACCGCAGGGGGTCTTTCTTTGCACAGACAGCCTGTACGGCTGACCGGCAGGCTGAGCCTGATAAGCACATGTGTGTACTCACTGTAGATGGCAACCGAGTAGAGGCACTGTTAGACTCTGGTAGCTTGGTGACACTTATGAAAGCTGAGCTGGTGAACCCCTTGAGGCGTACAGGGAAAACTGTTGGTGTGACCTGCATACATGGGGATAATCGATATTATGTTACTGCCGAGGTGAACATCGAGACACCATGTGGCTCTGCTATAGTTTCTGTGGGTTTGTAGCATGGTCTGATGTACGATGCAATATTGTGGAGGGACTTTGCTCACTTCTGGAAGTTGTGGGAAAGCCGTTTTGTTCCAGAAGTGAACAACCCCAGTCCACTTGAGAAGGTTGTCGATGTAGTGGTGGAGGGAGTTTCTTCTGAGTCAGAGTTATTCCCTTTTCCTACTATGGTTGGCGAACTAGAGAATGCGGAGCGTGACGGTGGCCCGCCAACTGATGTGCCTCCCATTGAGGTGGGAAGTGTTGTTGGGCCAGTTGATCGTCTGCCTGATTTAGAGCTCAGAAGAGAGGTCTTTGCCGTGGAGCAGTTGAATGACCCTACTTTGGTAAAAGCCAGGGAGAATGTAAAAGTAGTTGATGGTAAACCCATAGACCCTGATAGTCCTTTGTCCTATCCCCACATGGCAATGTGTCAGGATTTGATATATCAGGTGACTAAGAAAGGGGAAGATATTGTGGAACAACTAATAGTTCCCAAAGCCTACAGAAGAACAGTGTTGGATCTGGCCCATGGTCATATAACGGCAGGCCATCTAGGGGTAGAGAAAACCACTGAGCGAATAATGCAGAGGTTTTTCTGGCCCGGGTTTCATAAAGAGGTGTCTGACTTTTGCGCATCCTGCCCTGAGTGTCAGTATCATGCTCCCAGGCCACATTTTAAGGGTCCACTAGTTCCAGTGGCTATTATAGAGGTGCCGATAGTAAGAGATCACCTGGAACCGGCTCAACAGGCACGGCAGAGGGTATACAACCGCAATGCTCGGTTACGCAGCTTTGCTCCTGGGGACAGAGTGTTAGTGTTGGTTCCCACTGTGGAAAATAAACTTTTGGCTAAATGGCAAGGGCCCTTTGAAATCTTAGAAAGAGTGGGACAGGTCAATTACAAAGTTTACCAGCCGGGGAAAAGAAAGCCGAAACAGATATACCATATAAATCTGTTAAAGCCCTGGAAAGATAGAACGGTACTGTCGGCCGTCCGAGCCCCTCCAGTAAATCCAGGGCCCTTAGTTCCCGAAGTGACAGTGGCAAAAACCCTGTCGGCAATTCAACAACAAGAGGTCAAGGAGTTTCTGGTCAGAAATAGGGTGCTGTTCTCTGACGTACCTGGGAAAACCTCGGTCGTTAAACATGACATCATCACTGACCCAGGGGTTAAAGTTGATCTAAAGCCCTATAGGTTACCAGAAGCACCAAGAGAATCGGTGTCGAAAGAAATTAAAAATATGCTAGAGTTAGGGGTTATTGAAGTATCACATAGTGAATGGTCAAGTCCCATTGTGTTGATTCCAAAGCCCGACGGGAGTGTGCGTTTCTGCAATGACTTCCGAAAGTTGAACAGTGTTTCAAAATTCGATGCCTACCCGGTGCCACAGTGGAGAAGGGGGCGTTGGCCATAAAGTGGGCGTTACAAACTTTAAAATTTTCGGTGGAACACAGGCCAGGGGGCCTGTTGTCTAAAGCGGACGCGTTGTCACGCGTTCATTGTTTGGGGGCTTCAGTTGTTCCGCCCCATAGGTCGAAACAAAGGGGGGGATATGTGATAGGATCACTGGTAAAGTGGTCTGTGACAGGGACATTTATCCCAGATTCCTGTCCTATGTGTTTAAAATCCCCAGGAGAAAGTCTGCAGTGTAGCAGGCTTGAGTCTCGGCTTTTTGAAAAGCCGGTTTGGGACCTTCGGGTTGTGGGTGAGAGGAGAGGGAGGGCTCCACCCACGGCCACTCCAGGTTTTGGTTCTCGCAGCCTAGTTACAGGCTTGTTATGGTTTCCACCTGAGAGTGGCCAATATAAGCCTAGTGTGTTTAGGGCTGAGTGTCTCACCTGGGAGAGCAGACAGGGAGTTTGCTCAGAGACACTTGAAAACCTAACTGTGAGTGTTGTGTTGTGCATTTGTTGCTGGTGAGGGCATTAGGCCCTGCCAGGTTCTGGTAGTGAGGGAACTACCTGTGAAGTTAGTACCCCAACAGGGCTAGGATTTATGTTTATGTTTTCTTTATGTTATTTCTGACATTGTACAATAAAGACTGGCGCCGACCAGCTTGTACTTGCATCCAGACTGGTGTGCTGCTTCCCTGCTGCTGTGGGTGTGTGTAAGAAAGGAGTCCTTCTACCTAGGAGAGGGAACCCCTAATCTGACTGTGTCACACACAGTAATGTATGACAATAGGGAGCAGAGAAGTGATGATATTAGTGATGTAGCTGTCACTAGTGTATAGAGCATGTGTGGAGGAAGGATTAGGTGTATGACACAGTAATGTATGACAATAGGGAGCAGAGCAGTGATGGTATTAGTGATGTAGCTGTCACTAGTGTATAGAGCATGTGTGGAGGAAGGATTAGGTGTATGACACAGTAATGTATGACAATAGGGAGCAGAGCAGTGATGATATTAGTGATGTAGCTGTCACTAGTGTATAGAGCATGTGTGGAGGAAGGATTAGGTGTATGATACAGTAATGTATGACAATAGGGAGCAGAGCAGTGATGATATTAGTGATGTAGCTGTCACTAGTGTATAGAGCATGTGTGGAGGAAGGATTAGGTGTAGGACACAGTAATGTATGACAATATGGAGCAGAGCAGTGATGATATTAATGATGTAGATGTCACTAGTGTATAGAGCATGTGTGGAGGAAGGATTAGGTGTAGGACACAGTAATGTATGACAATAGGGAGCAGAGCAGTGATGATATTAGTGATATAGATGTCACTAGTGTATAGACCATGTGTGGAGGAAGGATTAGGTGTAGGACACAGTAATGTATGACACAAGGGAGCAGAGCAGTGATGATATTAGTGATGTAGATGTCACTAGTGTATAGCGCATGTGTGGAGGAAGGATTAGGTGTATGACACAGTATTGTATGACAATATGGAGCAGAGCAGTGATGATATTAGTGATGTAGATGTCACTAGTGTACAGAGCATGTGTGGGGGAAGGATTAGGTGTATGACACAGTATTGTATGACAATAGGGAGCAGAGCAGTGCTGATATTAGTGATGTAGATGTCACTAGTGTACAGAGCATGTGTGGAGGAAGGATTAAGGCCCTGATTCAGAGCCGGACGCTCTGACCAGAGCGCTCGCTCTGAATCAGGGCCCACCTCCATTAATATGGAGCGTCCTCCTGGACGCTCGTATAGCTGTGGGTCACCACCCACAGCATATACGAGTGTGCAGGATGATGGTCGCGATGGTCTTGACCATCGCGACCTTCGAAACTGCGAGCAACAGCCTGCGGTTGAGGTTTTCAACCGCAAGGCCAGGAGTGATTTTGGCTCTATCAGAGCCAAAATCACTCCCACTGACATAACTAGTGATGTCAGTGGGGCCGGCTTCAGACGGTAGGCGTTCCCTTGGGAACGCCTCCGTCTGGCAGGCACGCCCCCGGCACGCCCACCAAAGGGGGCGTGCTGTCAGTCAACATCGACAGCACGCCCCCTTTGATGAGACACTACGAGCGAAGGAAAGTCCTTCGCTCGTCGCGTCTCGTGCATGCGCACGACGGAGCTCCCTCCGTCATGCGCATGCGCAGTGCAGACCATCGACCCACTTGCGAGCAGACAGCCGCTCGCGAGTGGGTCTGAATGAGGGCCTAGGTGTAGGACACAGTCATGTATGACAATAGGGAGCAGAGCAGTGATGATATTAGTGATGTAGCTGTCACTAGTGTATAGAGCATGTGTGGAGGAAGGATTAGGTGTAGGACACAGTAATGTATGACAATAGGGAGCAGAGCAGTGATGATATTAGTGATGTAAATGTCACTAGTGTATAGAGCATGTGTGGAGGAAGGATTAGGTGTAGGACACAGTAATGTATGACAATAGGGAGCAGAGCAGTGATGATATTAGTGATGTAGCTGTCACTAGTGTATAGAGCATGTGTGGAGGAAGGATTAGGTGTAGGACACAGTAATGTATGACACAAGGGAGCAGAGCAGTGATGATATTAGTGATGTAGCTGTCACTAGTGTATAGAGCATGTGTGGAGGAAGGATTAGGTGTATGACACAGTAATGTATGACAATAGGGAGCAGAGCAGTGATGATATTAGTGATGTAGATGTCACTAGAGTATAGAGCATGTGTGGAGGAAGGATTAGGTGTATGACACAGTAATGTATGACAATAGGGAGCAGAGCAGTGATGATATTAGTGATGTAGATGTCACTAGTGTATAGAGCATGTGTGGAGGAAGGATTAGGTGTATGACACAGTAATGTATGACATTAGGGAGCAGAGCAGTGATGATATTAGTGATGTAGCTGTCACTAGTGTATAGAGCATGTGTGGAGGAAGGATTAGGTGTAGGACACAGTAATGTATGACAATAGGGAGCAGAGCAGTGATGATATTAGTGATGTAGGTGTCACTAGTGTATAGAGCATGTGTGGAGGAAGGATTAGGTGTATGACACAGTAATGTATGACAATAGGGAGCAGAGCAGTGATGATATTAGTGAAGCAGGTCCATGAAAACACTTCCATCCGAGCGCTTTCTTGCCTTACGCTGCCTAAACCGTTACAGATATATCACAATGATGGACTTTATTTTATACCGTGTAGAGAATGATACGTATTATATGGTTTCTCCAGAAAAATTGGTGTGTAAGCCCTGTTTGCTGAAACAAAAAAAATAATGTTTTGCTTTTTTTTTACCGTTTCTATTTCATTCATATAAAAAACGATTCTTTAATTGCAAACGAGCCCAATTCCCGGTAAGAATCTACTTTGGCATGATAATAAACAATGTGCAGGGTCAGACACTTAGCGTGGCTGAAGCTGACCGAGGTGGAGACTGTTTTGCTCATGAACAATTTTATGGGCCCTTTTGCACGGCACGTCAAAACCAAATATTTTACTGTTGCTGACAGTAGGAAAAATTACTAACGTCGCCTACAAGGCAATCTTATAAGATCTCACTAAGGCCCGTATTCTATTTGAGGCGAAAAGTCCGGATCCGCGATACTTTTCGCCGATCACGTAATTTTCGCCAGTTTTGCATTTACCCCGTATTCAATTTGAAAGACTTTCCGCCTAGTCGGAAAGTCAATGCAATGTCCTAGTCGAAAAAGTTTCGCCTATGAATCGGAGGCGGAAAAAAGTGCAGAATTGGGGCTTGGGGGTGCAACGTTGCGGGAACCCCCCTGCAGCCTTCAGATAGTCCCCCAAAGGTAAACTGTGTTAAAAAATATTTAAAAAACACTTAAGGACACCCCAAAAAATGACTTTGAAAAAGTGGGCGTCAAAAAAATGTTGGGGCACAAAATTAAAAACTAGCGAACTTGACTTTGGGGGGGTCCTCAAGTATGCCCCAGGTTTTTTTTTGATTGCAGGAGCTTGTGGAAGGTGGATTTTTCACGTTTTTTTCAACTTCGCTTTAGCAACTTTTAAATATGCTGACCCCCATTTTCAAGTACCCCAAATTTGCTGGGATAACTTATTTTCTGGAAAAAATACTCCTGAATACTATTCTGCACCACGTATAGAAAAACGCTATTTAGCAGCTATTGAGGCCGTTTAAAAAGACCAAATCCCTTCAGCAAGCCAAATTGGGGGGTACCATAGGGAACCCCCATATCAGAGAATCGTTTGGGGGATGTCAGGCTGATTTCCCCAAATCTGACAGTACTTACCGCTTGTTCAAGTTTCGCCGGGTCCCGTTTTCGCGTACTTTCAAGTTGAATACGGGGTTAAGCGGGCACACGCGCGATACTTTTCCGCCTACAAAACAGTTGAAGTAGGCGGAAAGTCCAGGAGGCGGAAAAGTATCGCGGCTTGGCTCAAATTGAATACGGCTCTAAATCTTATAAGATTATTGCTGTAAATTCAAAATTGCCCTGCGTGAAGCTGGGGCGGGTTGCTTGTTAATAAATAACATATCTATAATATTATTTGATTAAGCTATAACAGACTGAAAGAGACGTTGACGATGTCACTTTGGATAAGGAATAGTGAGCTTATTGGAGGGGTCAGAACCCCATGTTCTTATCCAGCGTGCTTTTTATATCTATTTTTATTGAAATGTGTTTACCGCTTCTTCACTCTTGTTCCTTACACAATAAACAGATGGCCGAATTTATGTTGGCATTTGCAAAACAATATGATTGATTCTGAGGGGAGAAGAGAAGAAAATGTTTTTGGTTGTTTTTGGAGATATTGCTCGATGTATCATTCATACCGCTTTTCATACCTAAATTCCAGGTCTGACCCGGAGGTTGGAACAGGGTTCCAAACCGGATCAGACCCGGAATCTAGCCGGCGCCGACCCCGGAAATTCCCGAGTCGGTGCCGGTCACGCTGGAGCCGGATCTGCAGTGACCCGGCTCTTCCGGTGTGGAAGTGGACGCTTGGAGATGACGTCATCTCCAAGCACCACTGAAGCCGGCCAATCGGCCGGCATGCGGCGCGCTCCAGGTCATCGTGACCCGGGTCGCGCCGTTTACATTGCAGGGTTTCACGGGTCATTCCCGTGTTAAACCCTGCAAGTTACCTGGGTTGGATTGCCGGGTCACTCGACAAGGGAATCCAACCCTGTACCCTTTTACACCTAGGAGCGGCCCGGGTTAACCCGGGTTCTAGCTCTGGTGTAATAGGGGCATTGGTCTCCTTTCTTTATAACCTCCATCACTGTAATGTGATCTAATAAAGGCTGAAATACTTTCTGTGTCCTGGTTATAGTAATAGAATTGTGCAAATTGCAAGTACGACAATTTTTACTTATTTACTTTTATACACAGTTATTCGTCTTTTTGTTGATACAAACACACAAATAAAAAATTAGGGCGCTAGTCTAACGGGTGATAATAATCGCTAATCAAATTGCAGCTTTCTAAAGTTTATTGCCCCCTTCCTTATTAGTATAAATAATTTTTCTGAACAACCTTCATAAAAGAAAGCGCTATTCGATTAGTAGAAATTAATTATAAATGTTTTAGAATTAACACGATTCACATATAAAAAAAAACACAACATAGTTAAATAACTAGCAGTCATAGGATTAGTTGTTAGGTTAAATTATTAGTATACTACTCCTAAATATAATACATTCAATTAAAACATTAAAGACCTTCCCATCAATTAATAATTCAGTGAGCTTGTTTCAAAAAGTTCCTTTTCCAAGCAAATATTTTCTTGCAGTCACTACAACCACTTGTTAATTATTAATTCCTTTTCACAACTTGCTAGCCATGCGTAAGTTGTTAGTGTGTAGCTGGCAATTAATTCCTCATTTGAAAAGGTTCTTGTTGTTTCAAGGGCTTGAATTTAAAAGCATGCTGATTAAAAAGACATTTACATGGCCTCTTACTGTATATCTCTAAATTCATTGGTAAACAGTCACTTAGGGCTCTATTTATTAACATTATTTTTACTAAAATAAAGTGATAAAGGCTGTTTTGTGTTTTCACTCCCTTTTCACATTATTTTAGTATCACCTGTAGTTATTACAGGGCACTTGGAGTAGAATTAGTAAAATTCTACTCCAACCCCCAGTATCACTTATTTTTAGTAAAGCAGATCGCATTTCCCATAATTGTAATGGGAAATGTGATCTGTGTGCAAGTTACTAAAAATAAATTGTAAAAAAATACCGGGGGAAGCCCTGTGATAATAACACCACCTGGAGGTGGCGTTATCCAGGGTCTCCCACGGTTACCGGGCTCCCACTCTGCTCTAACGGGGAGAGCAGAGGCGGGAGCCGGTACCAGTAATCAGCTATGTGGTCTAAGCAGACCGCAAGCTGATTGCTGTAAAAAAAAGAAAAAAAAAAATTAAACATTTTTTTTTTCACTTACCTGAATCCAGGGACCGGTGATCGGGCCTCCGGTGATGGCTCCTCTCCGGTCAGCTGGTCTCCCACAGTGCACTGGGGCCCGGTCATCAGGTGATCGGGCCCCAGTGCAGTATGGGAGATCACCTGATCGGGAAGCCCGGAGAAGACCACCGGAGACCAGGAGGATGCAGGTAAGTGTAATGAACGGAGGGGGGGTCGCGGGGGGGGGGAAGGGGGGTTCGCGGGGGTCCGCGATCGCGGGGGGCGGGGCTTAGCGCCGGGGGGCGGGGCTTAGCGGCGGTGGGGGGGTAGTAGCGGTGGTCGGTCGGCGCATGCGCGTGCTCTTAGTCGCGGTATTTTTTCCGAAAATACCGCGACTAGAGTGCGGATGGGATCCGCAGGGACAGAGCTTTATCGCAAGCTCTGTCCCTGCAAGGGATTTATAGTAAATCCCTGTGATATTACCTGAATTTGCAATGCGAATTCACTCGGTAATATCACACTACAATCCGCATTCAATATGCGGATTGTAGTAAATAGAGCCCTTAGTAACTATAGATAATTAGGATCCTTTTCCCAACTTGTTAGTTATATATAACTTTGTTTTAATTTGATATATATATATATATATATATTCCAAAAAAGTCACATATATAAAAAACAATTACTGGTAGGCTCTTTAGTGTTCACTCTAGCTCCAGCGCGCCCCCGAAAAGGGGGTGTGGTAATGAAAGGGGGCGTGTCTATAAGACGCGTCCCCTTTTCGTCATACTTGGGGGCGTGCCCGGCGCTTACGGACATGCCAGGCAGCCCTCAAGCGCTGCAGAAAGGGAGAATAGATGCCGGGCGCATGCGCCCGGCGTCTATTCTCCGGCGGTGACCGGGTCACCGCATGTTTCTCCACCCGCGGGGCACTGCATCCCGCGGGTGAGAACGGCACCCGCAGGCTGTGAGGGCAGGGCGCTTTTTGCCCTCCTCCTGGAGGGCAGGGTGCTTTTTTGCCCTCCAGAAGGAGGGCAGGGCGCCGCGTCCCGCCAAAACAGCCTAGCGGGAACGCTAGCTCTTTATAATGGCTGCATGTCCACATGGTCCCGGGTCCTTGGTAAGTAAGTAAGGGGTCTAGTTACTAAGCAGTGTTAGGAGACAGAGTGAAAAGTGATGACTGTGATAAGGTACCAGTAACTAGACCCCTTAATCACTTATACCTCCTGCTGCTGGCACTTCACCGATTATACAGTCAAGTTAGAGAGCGATGTAATTAGTGTAAACATCTCACCTGCCGTCAGCCCAATAACGCATTTCTCCGCCTGCACACAGCGTCAGCGGCTTCCTCAGATATACTCTGTGTCCCCTCAGATCCGGTATTTATAGCGGGGATCTCCCCGCCATCATCAGCTTGTTGCGCACTATGCGCTCCAAGCCTCACTGTGGGTGTCGTCCGTAAATAGACTCCGGTGGCCATCTTAAAAATTGCTTCCAAGCCTCATTTTGAGGTAGCGTCGGCCACCTTGGTTCACAATACAGTTCTATTACACTGTATACAGACATAGGACACTACACCCCCAACATGTCCTGTCCACTGTCCATGACCATAATACACATCTATTACACTGTATACAGACATAGAACACGACACTCCCAACATGTCCTGACCCCTGTACATGACCATAATACACATATATTACACCGTATACAGAAATAGGACACTACACCCAACATGTCCTGACCACTGTACATGACCATAATACACATATATTACACTGTATACAGACATAGGACACTACACCCCCAACATGACCTGACCCCTGTACATGACCATAATACACATATATTACACTGTATACAGACATAGGACACTACACCCCCAAACCGCTCCGAACATTGGGGATCCGAGTCCACCCGAACCCTGTTCGGGTGTTCACCGCCTGACTCGGATCCCCGTTCGGGGCCGAACGGCGGCCGCCTGATGTCGGATTCTCACTAGAGAATCCGACATCATGTCTCCTCGCGTGTAGGGCAGAGCGCAGTGATAGCGCTCTGCCCTACACAGACACAGACACACAGCCGCCAGCGGCAGCTGTGTGTTTGTTACAGCAGCCAATGAGAGTCACACAGACTCTCATTGGCTGCTGCACGGAGGGAGCCGGCTGGAGCTCACACATGAGCTCCGTCTTCCGGCTCCCTCCTCAGCGTGTGACAGAGCGGACGGCGCGGGATCGGGGATACAGGTAAGTTTTTTTTTTTTTTTTTTGTGCAAGGGCCGGGGGTGCTACTGGGGGGGGGGGGGTCTGCTACTGGGGGTGCGGGGGGGCCATACTACTGGGGGGGGTCTGCACTACTGGGGGGGGTCTGCTACTGGGGGGGGCTATACTACTGGGGGGGCCATACTACAGAGGGGCCTGCTACTGGGGGGGGCTATACTACTGGGGGGGTCTGCTACTGGGGGGGGTCTGCTACTGGGGGGGCTTACTACTACTGGGGGGGGCCTGCTACTGGGGCAGCCTACTACAGGGGGGGCCATACTACAGGGGGGGCCCATACTACAGGGGGGGCTACTACTGGGGCAGCCTACTACTGGGGGGGCCATACTACTGGGGGGGCCATACTACTGGGGGGGCATACTACTGGGGGGGCATACTACTGGGGGGGCCTGCTAATGGGGGGCATACTACTGGGGGGCATTCTACTGGGGGCACTGCATAGTGGACCCTACTACTAAGGGGACTGCATAGGGGGCACCACTGCTGGGGGACATTGTGTAAGGGACACCGCTACTGTGGGCATTGTGTAAAAGGGTCACTACTGTGGGCATTGTGTAAAAGGGGCACTACTGTGTGTCGTAACATAAATAAGAGACACTACTTTATGGTGTAATGTGAATCAGGCCCTATGTGCGGTGTAATGCGAATAAGATTGTGCACTGTGACTCCTAGGGCCGTAGCCCACTTTGTAAACAAGTACTGTGACTCTGCTGGCCGTACCCCACTGGGTGGGTGCACTACTTTTCATTTCTGCCACTGCTGTGTGGCAATGTGTCATAGATGTGCTTTATACTGTGGTGTCTGTGTCGTTGTGCCGCTGCTTTGTCGCTTAGTAACCAGTCAGCTCACTGCAACCTTTGGCCAATAATGTTGAAAACCATATTATAAGCTGTGATATGGTCTAAATTGACTGGAAATTAATGTTATTGAGGTTAATAATACTCTAGGAAGAAAAAAAGACCAATTTATGTGATTTTAGCTTTTTTTGTCAATTTTTGTAAAAAAATCCAAATCCAAATCCAAAGCCAGTCACCGCAGTTTGGCAAATCCAAATCCAAAGCCAAAGCCGGACGACGAATTAGAACCAAATCCAAATCCAAATCCGGCAAAAATGGTCCGGCGCACATCCCTACTGTATACAGACATAGGACACCACACCCCCAACATGACCTGACCACTGTACATGATCATATTACACATCTATTACACCGTATACAGACATAGGACACTACACCCCCAACATGTCCTGACCACTGTACATGTCCATAATACACATCTATTACACTGCATACAGACATAGGACACTACACCCCCAACATGACCTGACCACTGTACATGATCATAATACACATCTATAACAGTATATACAGACATAGGACACTACACCCCCAACATGTCCTGACCACTGTACATGATCATAATACACATCTATTACACCGTATACAGACATAGGACACTACACCCCCAACATGACCTGACACTGTACATGATCATAATACACATCTATTACACTATATACAGACATAGGACACTACACCCCCAACATGTCCTGACCACTGTATATGACCATAATACACATCTATTACACTGTATACAGACATAGGACACTACACCCCCAACATGACCTGACCACTGTTCATGATCATACTACACATCTATTACACTGTATACAGACATAGGACACCACACCCCCAACATGACCTGACCACTGTACATGATCGTACTACACATCTATTACACTGTATACAGACATAGGACACTACACCCCCAACATGACCTGACCACTGTACATGATCATAATACACATCTATTACACTCTATGCAGACATAGGACACTACACCCCCAACATGACCTGACCATAATACACATCTATTACACTATATACAGACATAGGATACTACACCCCCAACATGACCTGACCACTGTACATGACCATAATACACATCTATTACACTATATACAGACATAGGACACTACACCTCCAACATGACCTGACTACTGTACATGATCATAATATACATCTATTACACTGTATACAGACATAGGACACTACACCCCCAACATGACCTGACCATAATACACATCTATTACACTATATACAGACATAGGACACTACACCTCCAACATGACCTGACCGCTGTACATGACCATAATACACATCTATTACACTATATACAGACATAGGACACTACACCCCCAAGACGACCTGACCACTGTACATGATCATAATACACATGTATTACACTGTATAGACATAGGACACTACACCCCCAACATGACCTGACCATAATACACATCTATTACACTATATACAGACATAGGACACTACATCCCCAACATGACCTGACCGCTGTACATGACCATAATACACATCTATTACACTATATACAGACATAGGACACTACACCCCCAACATGACCTGACCACTGTACATGATCATAATACACATCTATTACACTGTATACAGACATAGGACACTACACCCCCAACATGACCTGACACTGTACATGATCGTACTACACATCTATTACACTGTATACAGACATAGGACACTACACCCCCAACATGACCTGACCACTGTACATGATCATAATACACATCTATTACACTCTATGCAGACATAGGACACTACACCCCCAACATGACCTGACCATAATACACATCTATTACACTATATACAGACATAGGATACTACACCCCCAACATGACCTGACCACTGTACATGACCATAATACACATCTATTACACTATATACAGACATAGGACACTACACCTCCAACATGACCTGACTACTGTACATGATCATAATATACATCTATTACACTGTATACAGACATAGGACACTACACCCCCAACATGACCTGACCATAATACACATCTATTACACTATATACAGACATAGGACACTACACCTCCAACATGACCTGACCGCTGTACATGACCATAATACACATCTATTACACTATATACAGACATAGGACACTACACCCCCAAGACGACCTGACCACTGTACATGATCATAATACACATGTATTACACTGTATAGACATAGGACACTACACCCCCAACATGACCTGACCATAATACACATCTATTACACTATATACAGACATAGGACACTACATCCCCAACATGACCTGACCGCTGTACATGACCATAATACACATCTATTACACTATATACAGACATAGGACACTACACCCCCAACATGACCTGACCACTGTACATGATCATAATACACATCTATTACACTGTATACAGACATAGGACACTACACCCCCAACATGACCTGACACTGTACATGATCATAATACACATCTATTACACTCTATGCAGACATAGGACACTACACCCCAACATGACCTGACACTGTACATGATCATAATACACATCTATTACACTGTATACAGAAATAGGACACTACACCCCAACATGACCTGACCACTGTACATGATCATAATACACATCTATTACACTATATAGAGACATAGGCCACTACACCCCCAACATGACCTGACCACTGTACATGATCATAATACACATCTATTACACTATATAGAGACATAGGCCACTACACCCCCAACATGTCCTGATCACTGTACATGATCATAATACACATCTATTACACTGTATACAGACATAGGACACTACACCCCCAACATGTCCTGATCACTGTACATGATCATAATACACATCTATTACACTGTATACAGACATAGGACACTACATCCCTAACATGACCTGACCGCTGTACATGACCATAATACACATCTATTACACTGTATACAGACATAGGACACTACACCCCCAACATGACCTGACCACTGTACATGACCATAATACACATCTATTACACTGTATACAGACATAGGACACTACACCCCCAACATGACCTGACCACTGTACATGACCATAATGCACATCTATTACACTCTATACAGACCTAGGACACTACACCCCCAACATTACCTGACTACTGTACATGATCGTACTACACATCTATTACACTGTATACAGACATAGGACACTACACCCCCAACATGACCTGACCATAATACACATCTATTACACTGTATACAGACATAGGACACTACACCCCCAACATGACCTGACCATAATACACATCTATTACACTATATACAGACATAGGACACTACACCTCCAACATGACCTGACTACTGTACATGATCATAATATACATCTATTACACTGTATACAGACATAGGACACTACACCCCCAACATGACCTGACCATAATACACCTCTATTACACTGTATACAGACATAGGACACTACACCCCCAACATGACCTGACCACAGTACATGACCATAATACACATCTATTACACTGTATACAGACATAGGACACTACACCCCCAACTTGTCCTGACCATAATACACATCTATTACACTGTATATGGACATAGGACACTACACCCCCAACATGTCCTGACCACTGTACATGACCATAATACACATCTATTACACACTATACAGACATAGTACACTACACCCCCAACATGACCTGACCACTGTACATGACCATAATACACATCTATTACACTATATACAGACATAGGACACTACACCCCCAACATGACCTGACCACTGTACATGATCATATTACACATCTATTACACCATATACAGACATAGGACACTACACCCCCAACATGACCTGACCACTGTACATGATCATATTACACATCTATTACACCGTATACAGACATAGGACACTACATCCCCAACATGACCTGACCACTGTACATGATCATAATACACATCTATAACAGTATATACAGACATAGGACACTACACCCCCAACATGTCCTGACCACTGTACATGATCATAATACACATCTATTACACTGTATATGGACATAGGACACTACACCCCCAACACGACCTGACCACTGTACATGATCATAATACACATGTATTACACTGTACAGACATAGGACACTACACCCCAACATGACCTGACACTGTACATGATCATAATACACATCTATTACACTGTATACAGACATAGGACACTACACCCCCAACATGTCCTGACCACTGTACATGATCATAATACACATCTATTACACTATATACAGACAGAGGATACTACACCCCCAACATGTCCTGACCACTGTATATGACCATAACACACATCTATTACACTGTATACAGACATAGGACACTACACCCCCAACATGACCTGACCACTGTACATGACCATAATGCACATCTATTACACTATATACAGACAGAGGATACTACACCCCCAACATGTCCTGACCACTGTATATGACCATAATACACATCTATTACACACTATACAGACATAGGACACTACACCCCCAACATGACCTGACCACTGTACATGACCATAATACACATCTATTACACTATATACAGACAGAGGATACTACACCCCCAACATGTCCTGACCACTGTATATGACCATAACACACATCTATTACACTGTATACAGACATAGGACACTACACCCCCAACATGACCTGACCACTGTACATGACCATAATGCACATCTATTACACTATATACAGACATAGGACACTACACCCCCAACACGACCTGACCACTGTACATGATCATAATACACATGTATTACACTGTATAGACATAGGACACTACACCCCCAACATGTCCTGACCACTGTCCATGACCATAATACACATCTATTACACTGTATACAGACATAGGACACTACACCCCCAACATGACCTGACCACTGTACATGACCATAATACACATCTATTACACTGTATACAGACATAGGACACTACACCCCCAACATGACCTGACCACTGTACATGACCATAATACACATCTATTACACTGTATACAGACATAAGACACTACACCCCCAACATGACCTGACCACTGTACATGACCATAATGCACATCTATTACACTCTATACAGACCTAGGACACTACACCCCCAACATTACCTGACCACTGTACATGATCGTACTACACATCTATTACACTGTATACAGACATAGGACACTACACCCCCAACATGACCTGACCATAATACACATCTATTACACTGTATACAGACATAGGACACTACACCCCCAACATGACCTGACCATAATACACATCTATTACACTTTATACAGACATAGGACACTACACCCCCAACATGACCTGACCATAATACACATCTATTACACTATATACAGACATAGGACACTACACCCCCAACATGACCTGAACACTGTACATGATCATAATATACATCTATTACACTGTATACAGACATAGGACACTACACCCCCAACATGACCTGACCATAATACACCTCTATTACACTGTATACAGACATAGGACACTACACCCCCAACATGACCTGACCACTGTACATGACCATAATACACATCTATTACACTATATACAGACATAGGACACTACACCTCCAACATGACCTGACTACTGTACATGATCATAATATACATCTATTACACTGTATACAGACATAGGACACTACACCCCCAACATGACCTGAACACTGTACATGGTCATAATACACATCTATTACACTATATACAGACATAGGATACTACACCCCCAACATGACCTGACCATAATACACATCTATTACACTGTATACAGACATAGGACACTACATCCACCACATTACCTGACCACTGTACATGACCATAATACACATCTATTACACACTATACAGACATAGGACACTACACCCCCAACATGTCCTGACCACTGTACATGACCATAATACACATCTATTACACTGTATACAGACATAGGACACTACACCCCCAACATGACCTCACCACTGTACATGATCGTACTACACATCTATTACACTGTATACAGACATAGGACACTACACCCCCAACATGACCTGAACACTGTACATGGTCATAATACACATCTATTACACTATATACAGACATAGGATACTACACCCCCAACATGACCTGACCATAATACACATCTATTACACTGTATACAGACATAGGACACTACACCTCCAACATGACCTGACTACTGTACATGATCATAATATACATCTATTACACTGTATACAGACATAGGACACTACACCCCCAACATGACCTGACCACTGTACATGACCATAATACACATCTATTACACTGTATACAGACATAGGACCCTACACCCCCAACACGACCTGACCACTGTACATGATCATAATACACATGTATTACACTGTATAGACATAGGACACTACACCCCCAACATGTCCTGACCACTGTACATGACCATAATACACATCTATTACACTGTATACAGACATAGGACACTACATCCACCACATTACCTGACCACTGTACATGACCATAATACACATCTATTACACACTATACAGACATAGGACACTACACCCCCAACATGACCTGACCACTGTACATGACCATAATACACATCTATTACACACTATACAGACATATGACACTACACCCCCAACATGACCTGACCCCTGTACATGATCATAATACACATCTATTACACTATATACAGACATAGGACACTACACCCCCAACATGACCTGACCACTGTACATGATCATAATGCACATCTATTACACTCTATACAGACATAGGACACTACACCCCCAACATGACCTGACCACTGTACATGATCATACTGCACATCTATTACACTGTATACAGACATAGGACACTACACCCCCAACATGACCTGACCACTGTACATGACCATAATGCACATCTATTACACTGTATACAGACATAGGACACTACACCCCCAACTTGACCTGACACTGTACATGACCATAATACACATCTATTACACTCTATGCAGACATAGGACACTACACCCCCAACATGTCCTGACCACTGTACATGACCATAATACACATCTATTACATTGTATACAGACATACGACAATACACCCCCAACATGTCCTGACCACTGTACATGATCATAATACACATCTATTACACTGTATACAGACATAGGACACTACACCCCCAACATGTCCTGACCACTGTACATGACCATAATACACATCTATTACACTGTATACAGACATAGGACACTACACCCCCAACATGACCTGACCACTGTACATGATCATAATATACATCTATTACACTGTATACAGACAGAGGACACTACACCCCCAACATGACCTGACCATAATACACATCTATTACACTATATACAGACATAGGACACTACACCTCCAACATGACCTGACTACTGTACATGATCATAATATACATCTATTACACTGTATACATACATAGGACACTACACCCCCAACATGACCTGACCACTGTACATGACCATAATACACATCTATTACACTGTATACAGACATAGGACACTACACCCCCAACATGACCTGACCACTGTACATGACCATAATACACATCTATTACACTGTATACAGACATAGGACACTACACCCCCAACATGTCCTGACCACTGTACATGACCATAACGCACATCTATTACACTGTATACAGACATAGGACACTACACCCCCAACTTGACCTGACACTGTACATGATCATAATACACATCTATTACACTCTATGCAGACATAGGACACTAAACCCCCAACATGACCTGACCACTGTACATGATCATAATACACATCTATTACACTGTATACAGACATAGGACACTACACCCCCAACATGTCCTGATCGCTTTACATGATCATAATACACATCTATTACACTGTATACAGACATAGGACACTACATCCCCAACATGACCTGACCGCTGTACATGACCATAATACACATCTATTACACTATATACAGACATAGGACACTACACCCCCAACACGACCTGACCACTGTACATGATCATAATACACATGTATTACACAGTATACAGACATAGGACACTACACCCCCAACATGACCTGACCACTGTACATGACCATAATACACATCTATTACATACTATAGAGACATAGGACACTACACCCCCAACATGACCTGACCCCTGTACATGATCATAATACACATCTATTACACTATATACAGACATAGGACACCACACCCCCAACATGACCTGACCACTGTACATGATCATACTACACATCTATTACACTGTATACAGACATAGGACACTACACCCCCAACATGTCCTGACCACTGTACATGATCATAATACACATCTATTACACTGTATACAGACATAGGAAACTACACCCCCAACATGTCCTGACCACTGTACATGACCATAATACACATCTATTACACTGTATACAGACATAGGACACTACACCCCCAACATGACCTGACCACTGTACATGATCGTACTACACATCTATTACACTGTATACAGACATAGGACACTACACCCCCAACATGACCTGACCACTGTACATGATCATAATACACATCTATTACACTATATACAGACATAGGATACTACACCCCCAACATGACCTGACCATAATACACATCTATTACACTATATACAGACATAGGACACTACACCTCCAACATGACCTGACTACTGTACATGATCATAATATACATCTATTACACTGTATACAGACATAGGACACTACACCCCCAACATGACCTGACCCAGGGTCGGCTCCAGGGGTCTGAGCAACATGTGCCAGTCAGGTACACTGCGCCCTGACCGAATTTGGGGGCGTGGCCTAATTTCCATAGGCCACACCTTCTAAGTGTCGTTATTTGAAGGCGTGCCCGCATGGCACGCCTCCAAATAACGTCAGCCTGGGGCTAGAGCCCAGCCCTCCATCACTGGCTGGGCTTCCCCCAGCCCTCTCCCATCAGTGAATGGATGCCGCTGCGGCCGTGGACGTCCCCAACTTCCCAATTTGACCACCTGCGTTCCACTTTGGCCCACGGGTGGAACAGCGGGACAGTAATGTCCCGCTGAAATCGGGATGTTGGGGAGGGGGGCGCCCTCTACGGGTGGCACCCCTGTTCGACCGCACTGGTCGAACACCCCTGGAGCCGGCCCTGACCTGACCACTGTACATGACCATAATACAATTCTAATACACTGTATACAGACATAGGATACTACACCCCAAATATGACCCGATCAGACATAATCATAATACAGTTTCACCTAACTTTTGTACAGAAATATGTAAAACACAACAGCAGAACAATGTTTGAAAGCTGATGTTAAGAAATGTGTTCAATTAATTCCAATGCTCACTGATTAAAAACATCCATCCATGCTGCTGTCACTGCCCAGCCAGAGGCACTGACACCTACTCTATTACAACCAGGGGAGAGGAGAATTTTTCATTTTGCAGCTTGTATTGCAGCAGATGTGGAGCTGTGTTGGTCTATTTAGGCAAACATTTGCACTAGTGCCATAAGCTGACATTCAAGGAGTTTGTAGTGGCATCAGTGAGGTCAGTCCCCCTCCTCCTGGAAGCCTCCCCTCCTGCTCCACCACCTTTCCTCACAGAGGAGACCAATGTGGCTTGCTAGACTCTTTCCACACGTGGCCTACATACTGTACCAAGCTTAGCCTGGGCCTCTGGTGAGTGAGCCCAGCCACAGTCAGACATGCTCACAGTGGAGTAAAGCTGGCCACACACTAGACCAACTTACATCCAACTAGCCAACTAGTTGATTGGTTGGAATGAAAATCTGGTAACATATGAGAGTAAATGATGATCAGCAATTTGCTCCTAAATGCCAGAAAACAGATGAAAATGGTCGTTCAGACAAGTTTGTTAAATGTTTGATCTAAACTATTTGTTCAAACAACAGTTTTGGTCCATTTTCTAGCGTTTGGGAGCATATTGCTGATTGTCATTTGATTTCATACCTTACCAGATTTTCATTCCAACCAATCAACTAGTTGGTTGGTTGGACAGATAATCCTTAGATGTGTGGCCAGCTTTACAGTATAATACCCTTTTCCACCAAAATTCCGGGTCCTATCCGGATCAGACCCAGAATTTAGCCGGTGCCGACTCGGGATATTCCCGAGTCGGCGCCGCTCACACCGCAGTCGGATCTGCGTAGACTCGGCTTTTCCGGCGTGAAAGTGGACGCTTGGAGATGATGTCATCTTCAAGCGCCACTGAAGCCGGACCAATCGGCCGGCTTGCGGCGCACTGCAGGTCATCAAGACCCGGAGTGTGCCATACACAGAGAAATTCCAAATCGGGACTTCTCTCACGCAAAAGGGGTGTGGTCTTATGTCTGGCCACTCCCCCAATATATGACTTTTTGGAAGCAGTACCACGTGTCAAGTCCTCATTTCTCATCATGTCGGGGACCAAGGGCCCGATTCAGACCCGCTCGCTAGATGCGTTCGCACGCAGCCGTCAGCTGCCAAAGTATGCAAATCTGGCGATTGCACAGAAAAACATTAGTACGCCCACTATGTCTTGCCGTGCAATCGCGGTATGTATTTAGACGCCCACCAGCCTGACACAAGACGCCCACTTTCCCTTAGTAACAGACGTCATCTCCAGGAAGTGCACTCAACATTCGGTAACATCGAGTACCATCGGACCCATACGCAGCACTTGTGGCTGACCATACCCTACCGCAAGCACTGCGAGTGCTGCTGTGTGTAATACAGCCATGTGACGTGTACTATGACACTGCGTCTTAATTATGCACACCTCTGAAACGTCAATAAGACGCTCCGACATGCCTGCGTTCGCACAACCACTCCCCCGTTTTCATCGACCAACCCCTGTCACCACCCACAAACGGCTCGTCCTGTCACTCATTCTAGCAAGGAGTCTATGTGCAGGGTGCGAACGCTTCTCGATTGCTTGGAGTAGTTTGCGCACACATACACTTTGGGGCCTATTCATCAACACTAAAATAAAGTTTTTAAGGACATTTTCCTTAAATAACGTTATTTTGGTATTCATGTAGCCACTTAGCAAGGAGATATCACAGATATCTCCTTGCTAAGTTCCCCTGCGTTAATTTCCACACTCCCCATACATTAGTACATTAGTATGTGGATGTGGAAATTGCGGTATTCATCAAATTCCGAAAATTATGAATTTTCGGAAGTTGATGCAGTTACTATTCGCCACTGTGAGGTGGCGAATAGCAGAATTGACTTACCTGTATCCGCGTGTGCAGGTCCCCCGACGAGTCCCTCCGGCGCTCTGCTCCGTTCTCAGGCTCCGGAGGCTGGTCTGTCATGTGTGCTCCCCAGCAGAGCACAAGAAAGTTTAGAAAAAGAAAAAAAAAATTTTTTTTTTTTCTAATCTGCTGGGAAACCACATGACAGACCAGCAGGACGGAGCCGGAGGCTGCTGCGCGGACAGGTAAGTCGGGGGGGGGGAAGGGGGTGGGGGGGGTCCACAAACTTAACGCATCTGTAGGCAGTGCTGCGCATGCGCTGGTTTTACAGAAGTAACAGCACATGCGCAGCACTGTTTCCAGATGCGATAAGGTAGTGTAGGCAGGAAAAGTATCTATTTCCCGAAAAGCTGTCATCGCACAAATGACAGCTCTTCGGAATAGATACTTATGGAGAGGTGGAATGATGAATTCCACCTATAATTAGCTAGAACTCCATGCGAGTTCTAAACCTAATTATCTCCAGAGAATTTTAAGGTTTAATGAATAGGCCCCTGTATCTTATACGCATGCGCACATTGCAAACATCGGCGAGCTACGTGCGAATGCGGCCTAGCGAGCGGGATTGAATCAGGCCCCAAGTCCAGCCCTCGCTGGGCAGCCATCAGCCTCTCTCTGCAGTGAAGAAATGCAGTACCCATGCGCGTGAGGCATCCATTCACCGCTGCCCTTGAGCAGATCAGCGTCAGCGGTGGCAAAGTGTTTCCCAGCATCCCGACGGCCTGCGGGACCGCGGATGGGACAGTGGGACTGGGCCTGAAAATCAAGACTGTTCCGTGACTTTTGAGAGATACCTATAAGCTACTGTACAGCTATAAACCTAGTAACGGCTGATGTGTGCCCCGTGTGTGTGATCATTGTACCATAACAATATAAACACTTCAAAACTTATCTAAGAATAAACACACGGGGACACTAGATGGATTTTAAAACAGGTCGGCTATTTATTTAAGGAATTTAATTTAATTATTTCAAATATTGTATGGTGGCTGGAAGGACGGCACTTACACAGAGCAGCCCAACAGTGCAAACTCAACAAGCAAATACACAGCATTGCGGGTGGAGTCTGCCCTGTAGTTGTCAAACCCAGCACTTGGGTATTAAGCAGAAACCTTCTACCAAACACAATCCCATCCTTAGATGGCTGTACTGCCCCCGTAGAGGTGGTACAGTGCTTCTCCACACTTAATAGAAGGCGAGCACACCCAATGCACACACACTACACCCTGGCTGATGATAAACCGTACTTTCCCGCCATACAAAACTATAGCTAACAAACAATGAACCCTGGGGTAAGGGAGGGCAGGCAAATGTTCCCAGGAAAGAGGCCTCAGGCTTGTAAGCCTGGCCTTAAATAAGCTCTGTACCCACCACTCCCACTAAAGATTTATTAGGTTGGGACCACCACATGATCACCACCCCGGCCAAACGCCCAGCCTCCTGGTTTAAGTCCCTCCTGGCTCATCTTATTCTTATGGTACAATGGGCCTGATTCAGACCTGTCTGCGTACGCTCACTGGATGCGTATGCAAATTTTTCAAAGTGACGCCACGGAAAGCGATCGCTCGCCAAGGCATAAGCACGCCCACCATGTCTTAGCATGCGGCCACTTTGTGTATGTGTACGCCCAATCGCACAGGCAGAGCTGCCTACCAGCAGCACGTCATCTCTAGGAAGTGTATTAAAACATTGGTACATCGAGCACCATCGGATGTGAACACAGAGCTTGAGGTAGCTTTACCCTACCGCAAGCATTGCGAGGAAATCAGTGTAAAAAAAATGGCAAGTGACGTGTACTATGACGCTGCCTGTTAATTATGCACGTCTCTAAAACGGTGTTGAAACACCCAGGCACGCCTGCGTTCGCATCTCCAACCCCCCGTTATTAGTGTCCTGCCCCTGTTACCACCCACAAACGGCCTCTCCTGTCACTCATTACCCTGGGCTGCCTTTGCTGGGCGAGCGAGCGGTATGCGATCGCAGTGAGTAGTTCGCACACATGCAGAACGAAGCGTGCACATGCGCATACACAGAGCATCGGGCCGCTTGCGAGCGCACATATATAGCGAACGGGTCTGAATCAGGCCCAATGTACATCAGCTTTGCTGTATGTGTAAACTATGTCATAAGTATAATTGTTTTTATTGGTATAACACTCTGATACTGATGTCAGTGTTATAGTTTGGTGTGTTTAAACAAGAACACACGTGAGAGGTGTAAAATCTGTATTGGTTGTCGCATCGTTTGTTACATCGTTCAGGTTAAGACTGAAAATATTGGCATTTGAAGTGCTTATTTCTCTATGGGGGCGATTCAGTTCAGCGCGATGTTGAATAGCCCGGGAACAGCCTCGCGGATAGCACTTTAGCAGGAGAATGCTGGTTACCGCCACCAAACACCCAGCTTAACGTGCGGTAACTGGTATTCTCCGACTTAAGTGTTCTAGTCAGACTTAACAGTACAGTCAATTGAATATCTCCGGGAACGCCTTACCGGGGCTATTCAGCATCGTGCTGAATTGAATTGCCCTCTGTGTCGGTAACGGTACTCACCTACCTTTACAAGTTGACCCATAATTTGTAATACTTTCAACACTCCTGATAAGTGTGCATATACTTTATTTTGTTCCCTTCTAAAATGATTTAACTGATTTCTTCCTGTTGCTAGCTAGCTCATACTTGCTAATTCTCATGAAGGGTCTAGGAGAGTCCCAAATTTGGGTGGGCTCTCCCAACAGAGTTGGCAGATCTTACCAGTGCCGGGAGGTTTTATGACGCGATCCGCATTGAATCGTATCATTTAAACCCCGCTCCCTGCTGTACAATGCCGCAAATTGCATCTTTGAACAGCTAGGGGCGGGGCCTCACTGTCATGTATCTCCACCAAACGCTGTAAAATGCGTCTTTAAACAGCAAGGGGGTGTTAACCAGAATGCGGTTCCTCGTCTCCCACCTGCTGGAGTAGGTTGCTTAATTAAAATTGGCAAGTATGAACAAGTAATAATAATTAATTTAAAAACTAAAATGAAACCACCACAAAGAAAGCACTGGCTATTTGCTTAGGAGTTGGTGGGGGTGGGTTCTACTATTGCCAATTATTGCCAGGAATGAGAATTGTTTTCCTGTTTATAATCGGGTGTTTTTCACACTTTGGAATTTGATTTTCTGCTGAACACAAGAGGGCAGTCTGCAACCTCCATATATATCGTATGTTGTCACAAGCTGTGAAAATTAAATCTTATTAAACTGCAGCATCACAATCGTAGTGTTTCAGCGTAGACCATTACCTGTGCTGATGGGTGCTCTTTATAAAGATATTCTGGGGGAGATGTATCAAGTCTTGGAGAGAGAAAGTGGAAAAGTTTTCCAAAGCCACCAAACAGCTTCTGTAATTTCATAGACTGTGCTATATTAATGACAGGAAGCTGATTGGTTGATTTGGGCAAATTCTCTCTCACCAGGGGCGTGTCTATAATGGGTGCAGGGTGTGCGGGGCCCTGGGTCCGGGGGGGGGCCCGCACCGCACACCCTGCACCCATTATATACTTACCTCTCCGGAGTCCCACGTCGGCGCGGGGGTCCGGAGCTGTAAGCACGTCTGGAAAATGGCCGTGGCTGCCATTTTCGCCGTCATTTGCACATGTGCAGTACAGGGAAAATGGGCGCCGCGGCCATTGTTCCGGTGACCTGCGCATCCGCTATAGACACTGGGCACACTCTAGTGCCCAGAGTCTATAACTCCGGCGCTGGCCGCGCTCTGCCAGCTGCCGAACGGAGGAGGGGGCCTGTGACGGAGACTGCACATGGGCACCCTCCTCACTAGAAACGCCCCTGTCTCTCACCAAGGCTTGGCACATCTCCCCCTGTATCTTATAATCACAGAATCCTGCTCATGAGACAGGAGGAAAGTTGCAGGTCTCTTTAGCATTCATTTTTTGGATCTAACAACCTTGAAATGTTTCGTTTTCAGATTGCCCCTTTTGTGGACCATAATATCGTGCGTGGCTCCTATCTTATTATAACAGAGATCAATGAGTGTACAATAATATAATATTACTGTACTGTGAGGTCTATGAAATGGTGCTGATGTTTTTGGCATCCAGGGAGAAGGGACACGCCATGTAACGTGTCATTGTTGGAGGCAAATTTTTACTTTTTAAACTTAGTTTTAACTATTTCTCACATTTACTGTAACAATCTGTGCAAATCCAATGGGGGTTCATGTGATCGGTCGCAGCCTGAGACAGGGGTGTATCTAGGGATCCAAGCGCACCTGGCAATGTAATGGACTGGAGCCCCCCTATGCTGCATTGCCCCCAGTAGCAGTCCTCCTATACAGTGCCCCCAGTAGTAGTACCCCCTATACAGTGCCCCCAGAAGTAGTCCTCCTATACAGTGCCCCCAGTAGTAGTGCCCCATATGCTGCATTGCCCCAGACAGTAGTCCCCCCTATATAGTGCCCCCTGTAGTAGTCCCCCCTATGCAGTACCCCCTGTAGTAGTCCCCCCATACAGTGCCCCCAGTAGTAGTCCCCCCTACACAGTGCTTCCAGTAGTAGTCCCCCCCCATACAGTGCCCCCAGTAGTAGTCCCCCCTACACAGTGCTTCCAGTAGTAGTCCCCCCTACACAGTGCTTCCAGTAGTAGTCCCCCCCATACAGTAGTAGTCCCCATATGCTGCATTGCCCCAAATTAGTTCCCCATATACAGTGCCCCCAGTAGTAGTCCCCCCTATACAGTGCCCCCAGTAGCGGCCACCCCCCCTAAAGCTCCCAGTAGTGCCCCCCCCCCATACAGTGCCCCCCCTGCTGTGCCAAGCTTACACACACACAGAAGAAAAAAAAATACAACTTACCTGATCCCCGCTCCTGACGCGACCGCCGCTGTCCGCTCCGAGTCCCGGCTCTTCTTGCACTATGGGAGAGACGTCATGACTTCTCTCCCATCTTCCGCTGCGGGGGGAGCCAGAAGACGGAACTCACTCATGAGCTCCAGCCGGCTCCCTCCGTGGACGATGCAGCAGCCAATGAGAGTCCCCTGGCAAGTGCCATCCTGGCCAATGGGTAGATACGCCCCTGGCCTGAGAATAACTAGGTTCATTCCCTGGTTAATAGTGCTCTCGGCCCTTACCTATCTGGAAGGGGAATTTTGTGGGAGGGAAGGGAAGGTGCGGAGAACGGGGGGATAGATAAACAAAATGCAGCTGTAATATGGTCACAATAAAAATGATTTATTTCGCAATAATAACACCGCAATATTTGTGCTGAGGAAATAGCCAGAATCACTGATATGTCAGACAAAACATGCATAAAACACATCATTTATATAATCACAGGAAGGGCACATTTCATACAATTTCATACAATAAATTTCATATAATAAACATACTTGGCTTACATACTGTATTGCTGCCTATATATATATATGTATATATATATATATATATATATATATATATATATATACTGTGTGTGTGTATGTGTATATATATATATATATATATATATATATATATCATATGTAACAATAAAAGAAAAATTCAAGCGATAACTAGCCTGACCAGCCTTGGTTGTGGTAAAGAAAAGTCCAGAGACCTTTATATTTTATAAACTGCTTTGGCTACCTGGCTATACTGTACAATGCTAGGTATACATAGGTCAATTCAGATGGTTGCAGTATTGCATCAGGGTGGGCAACAATTTTTGCAGATTGTGGGCAGGATGTACCAAGGGGTAAAATGTGGTCAAACCCCCGAAAATGACGTTTTCGGGGGGTTTGACCTGCATTTCTCATATGTACCAAGCTCCGGAATCATCAACTCGGGCTTCTTATCGGGTTTCCTCTGAGAGGGATTCGATCAGATCCCTCCCAGTGTCCCCTGCGGCGGCGCCCGCCGTTCTGATGCACAGAGAGGATTCTGGGTAACAAAACCGGAGTCCTTCTAGCAGTGGCATAACTAGGGTGTTTGGAGCCCAGGGCAAATTTGAAAAGGGAGCCCCCCCCCCCAACATTCCGATATGTGCGCGCACCTAAAAAAAATGGGCGTGGTCACTTAAAAATGGGGTGTGTCAACATGACACACCCCATTATTTTCACGCTGAACATTCCTATCCATATGCACCTTAACCCCAGTAGTACCCCTTATACAGTACCCCCAGTATGCAGTTGTGGTCCCTCTTATGCAGGCCTATAGTAGTGCCCCTTATACAGTATCCCCAGTTTTGGTCCCCCTTATACAGCCCCCAATTAGTTCCCCTTACTCAGTGCCCTTCAGTAGTGGTACCCCCAAATGCAGTGCCCTATGTAGTGTTCCCCCTTATGCAGTGCCCCCAGTAGCAGTCCCCACAATGCAGTGCGCCCAGTAGTGGTATCCCCTTATGCACTGCCCTTTATTTAGTGCCCCCAGTAGTAGTCCCCCCCTATGCAGTGCCCTTTATATAGTGCCCCCAGCAGTAGGCCCCCCATGCAGGTTTCCCAGTAGTGGTCCCCCTTATGCAGGCACCCAGTAGTGATCCCCCCTATCTAGTGCCCCCTGTAGTGGTCCCCACAGTGCCACTAGCAGTAAGCCCCTTATATAGTGCCCCCAGCAGTAGTCCCCCCCCCCCCTCCCATGCAGTGCCCCCAGTAGTGGTCCCCATGATGCAGGCTCCCAGTAGTGACCCCCCCTATCCAGTGGTCCCTGTAGTGGTCCTTCCTGTTATTGCCCCCAGTTGTGGTCCCCCCAGTGCAGTGCCCCTAGTAGTAGGCCCCTTTTATAATGCCCCCAGTAGTAGTTCCCCCCACCCCAAGTAGTGGTCCCCAGTTGAGGTTCCCCCTCCTGATTAAGTGCCCCCTGTAATAGCCCCCCCCAGTAGAGGTCCTCCCAATAATGGTGCCCCCAGTAATAGCCCCCCCCAGTAGAGGTCCTCCTAATAATGGTGCCTCCAGTAATAGCCCCCCCCAGTAGAGGTCCTCCTAATAATGGTGCCCCCAGTAATAGCCACCCCCCAGTAGAGGTCCTCCCAATAATGGTGCCCCCAGTAGTAGCCACCCCCCCCCCGTTGTGCCCCCACCCCAGTAGAGGTCCCCCCAGTGGTAGCCACCCCCGTTGTGCCCCCAGTAGTGCTGACAGGTTTTTAAAAATATATATATAAAAACATACTTACCTGAATCCACGCTGCTGCTCCTCCAGTCCGCGCCGCCGCTCCCGCCACCGCCCGCCAGTCCTCCCGGGCTGGCGCGCTCAGCATAATGGGACAGACGTCATGACGTCTGTCCCATTACCCACTGCAGGAGCCGGATGGAAGCCCGGCTCTTGCAGTGGGTGCTGCAGCAGTCAATGAGAGTCTATCTGACTCTCATTGGCTGCAGTTTAACACACGCATCGCCGTCAGCGCTGCTGGCGATGCGTGTGTTATGCACAGCCTGAGCCCGCCTCCTGGCGCTATTGGGCAAGCGCTCAGGGGGAGGGAACGGGCTCAGGTATGCAGAAGCCTAGCGCCGGTCCTGTGTAAATGTGTAGCGCTGACCGCACTCGTTGCGGTCGGCGCTACACTGGTGGCTAACTAGGGCGGGCCGGACCGTGGCCGGCGGTCCCACGGCACCCAGGGCAAGCACCCCGCTCGCCCTGCCCTAGTTAAGCCACTGCCCTGTAGCATCTAGGTATCACAAAGGACAGCTCTTATCGGGAGAGCTGTCCTTTGCGATTTTAATAGCATTTTTAAGTACATACCCGATAAGATAGCCCGCATGGCAGATGCACTGCTTAGTACATCCCGTCCAGTGTCTGTACTGCTTGTTCAGCATGAGGTAATTCTGGTATTAATTACACAGGGTATGCAGTCGGGAAGCCGGCGGACCTAATCCCGACAACCTACTACCCGACTGCTTTATCTCGGCGAGGGTTAAATGACAGGCGTCTAAATCTAGACGCCTGTCATTTTACTGATGCCGGGAGACCGGTGCCCGGCATCCCGATCAAAGTGTTAGGTTAGGGGCTCCCCGGGAGGTTAGGGTTAGGCTAGGGGGAGGGAGGGTTAGGATTGGGCACCCCCGGGGGGGGATTTAGGGTTAGGCACCCCCCCGGGACTTAGGTTTAGGCGGCGGGGAAGGGGGGGTTAGGTTAGGCACTTAGAGGGGGGATTAGGGTTAGGCACTGGGGGCGAAGGTTAGGATTAGGCACCCCTACCGATTCCATTACACAGTATAGCAGGTGGTTGTGCAGAGGAGTCCAGAGACCTGATTATCCTTAACGAAACTGCCTAAATAAGCCGTTATAGATGGTAGGTGTTTACCTGGGATGGTGTCAGTCATAATATGCAGCACTTGAGTTCCGCTCTTCACCCTGGTGCTACTGCTTGCTCCCTCCTTGTACTTCCTGGTTGCCGGACCATAATATGGAACGCACAGCGGCTACTTCCGGTTTCTTGTGCAACTGGTTCCGGTATTCAGGGTCTCTGCAGTATGTAAGATTCCTCCAACCGGTTTTACCCTTCGAGGGGCCTTGATCCCTGTGGCGGCACCTTCTGTTAACAGGAGAACCGCAGGTTCCTCTCTTGTATCAATCTGGTGAACATAGGGCAGGAGCCTTCACTGAGCTCTGGAACATGGAGAAATAAGGAATATTGGGATTCATGGAAGGGAACTCTGCCACCTCTGTAGTGCCAGTATAATGCGTTGGGTGGCAAAGCTTAGCCTAGAAGTGCAAGTAGTCCACTGCATTGGCCCCGGAGTTGTAGCCCATCCCGCAAAGGTTGTCTTAGATGTAAGCCTCAGGGGACGATTTACCACATATAAGCCCATCTACTGGAGAAAATGTGTTATTGCTGGTGAAGTTCTGGTGCTCAATTTGTCCTATGTTATCACGGGTATAGCTAACGATTACCCCCATTAGGAGAGCCTATTGATGTGGCATTGAGTTGGTACATCCTATTCAGGTGATGGCATCCTCCGATGGTGTTAACACAGTGGCTGCATTACAGAAAAAAAAATGTTTTATTTTTCGAATAAATGTAAACTATGCTTTGTTTTTGTTAATAAAACTTTAATTTAATTAAATGTTTTTAAAAATATATTAAAAATACATTTCCACCTGCAAGGGGCAGAACTTGTGGGGGAGAAGAGCTCTGTGTTGCCGTCCATCCACCTGCAACCCCCGCTCTTCTGTCTGAGAATGAGGCTGTGCCTTTTACTATTACAGCATTTGTTCTATAGAAGTCGAAATGCACCAGCGTTGCTATGGTAACACATAGCCGCATAGGCCGATATCACAAGTGCTTGGCGGGGGAGGCTGCCATTGTGGCCTATGCAACTGCCTCATTCACCGGCGTAATAATGGTTTTATGGGATGCAAGTATGACCAGTGCTGTAACTGTGAATGACACTTCCACATAGGTCATGATTATACTAGCACACTGTGTAAATGCCAGGCCAAGAACATCAAAAGTGGTCTGGTCCGGGAAGGATGGAGCACGTCTTCCGTCCGGCTCTGCCCAGCATAATTATGGGGGGGGTCCTGAAACACTGTTCCATTGTACTGAATGGTAAAACTGTTAGAATCCGGAAGAAGCACAATTCAGTACAGTTCAACTTGGTAAGGTTAGCTCTAGTGGCTCTACTCTCCTGGCAGCCAGTGAGGTGTGCAGACCAGGAGTTATTGTGCTGGGCTCTGTTCAGAATCTTGATTTTGCTTCAGAACCTTGCTGGTTTCTGGACCTATGATGATTGGCTGTTCAGCCTTTTTAGGGATTTTCCTTTCACTCTCCTTTTGTGGTTTGTAATCAGTCTGATTCATCTGTAATCATTTGCTTGGATACCTGCACTATACTGCATTGTGGGAGTTATTTGTGCTATTTGGAAGATCTATCAGCATTTCTCCACAGTGTAATCAATATGGTTTATTCAGAAGGTCTGCCCAGTGCCTCTTTACTGTGTAAATAATCTGTGCTATTTGGAAGATCTAGCCAAGATTTCTCTATAGTGCTATTATCTGTACTATGCAGAAAAGCTGCTACCTGCCAGCATTTTTCTACTGTGTAAACTACTTGTTCTATTTGGAACAAATGCGTTCAACTTTTATCTACAAAGCAATTGTCTGTGCTATGCAGAAAACCTGCTACCTGTTAGCATGTCTCCACTGTGCAAATTACTTGTACTCAGGGGCTGGCTGGCAACTTTTAGCCTGGGGGGCAAATGCATGCAGGCGGCCCTGGCAGAGTAGTAGCGTGTAGCCAGGGTGCCCGAAAGAACTACGTGCTACGGCGCCCCCCCCCTCAGGAGAGGACACCCTTATGCAGGCCTCGAGTAGTGCCCCCAGTAGTGATCCCCCCTATGCAGTGCCCCTTGTGCCCCCAGTAGTAAGCCCCTTATATAGTGCCCCCAGTAGTGGTAACCCTTATGCAGTGCCCCTTAAATAGTGGCCCCAGTTGTAGTCTTCCCCCTATGCAGTACCCCCACTATTGTCCTTTATATAGAGCCCCCAGCAGTGGTCCCTCGATGCAGTGCCCCCAGTGGTAGTCCCCTCCCCCCTATGTAGTGCCCCTAGTAGTAGTCCCCTCCCCCCTATGCAATGCCCCTAGTAGTAGTCCCCTTGTAGTGCCCCTAGTAGTAGTCCCCTTGTAGTGCCCCTAATAGTATTCCCCCCCAGTAGTAGTATCCCCCCTGTAGTGCCCCCAGTAGTAGTAGTCCCCCCCCTTGTAGTGCCCCCAGTAGTAGTAGTAGTTCCCCCCTTTGTAGTGCCCCCAGTAGTGGACTCCTCCTTCTAGTGCCAGACCCCCCGCCGTAGACACACATAATAAAAAAAAAAATATACACTTACCTGACACCCGCTCCTGGTCCCGCCGCCGAGATCAGCTCCTCCGTCCGCCGCTTTGCATTATGGGAGTGACGCGTCATGGGAGTGATGCATCACTCCCATTACCCACTGCGGGAGGTGGAAGATGACCGGCTCTGGCAGTGGGAGCAGCAGCCGATGACAGTCTGTCTGACTCTCATCAGCTGCTAAAGCAAACACACAGCTGCCGGCTCCGGCGGCTGTGTGTTTGTGCTGTGTAGCGCTGACCGAACTCCGTCCGGTCAGCGCTACACATGCGGTGCAGTCTGTGTCACAGTGACACAGACTGCCCGCGGCCCGCATGACGCTGCGGCCCGGGGGGCACATGGCACCCTGCCCCCCGGCCCAGCCCACCACTGCTTGTACTATTTGGAAAGATCTGCCCAGTATACTCCTGTAGTACAATTAGCTATGCTCTTCAGAAAACCTGCTAGCATATTCTTCAGTGTAATTACTAGAGCTATACTGAAGATTTGGTTAGCTGTTTTCTATATATAGTCTAGTTATTCCTATAGTTGGTACATTTAACTTGTGCTTTTAGTTTCCTATGCCATTTAGTCATCTTAGAAGTGTCCTGTTCCCTTTTAACTATACAGGTTGAGTCTCCGATATCCAAAGTGCTTGGGACCAGGGGTATTTTGGATAACGGAATATTCCGTATTTTAGATTATTTGCATATCATAATGAGATATCTTGGGAATGGGACCCAAACATACACACAGAATGCATTTATGTGTTATATACACCTTATACACACAGCCTGCAGGTCATTATATATACCTTATACACACAGCCTGCAGGTCATTATATATACACCTTATACACACAGCCTGCAGCTCATTTTATATACACCTTATACACACAGAATGCATTTATGTGTTATATACACCTTATACACACAGCCTGCAGGTCATTATATATACCTTATACACACAGCCTGCAGGTCATTATATATACACCTTATACACACAGCCTGCAGCTCATTTTATATACACCTTATACACACAGAATGCATTTATGTGTTATATACACCTTATACACACAGCCTGCAGGTCATTATATACAATATTTTCAATAATTTTGTGGCTCAAACAAAGGGCCTGATTCAGGGCCGGACGCTATTTGCGCTCGCTCGTTAAGAAAATAGGGGTGGCTATTCAAATGAACCGTTCGCTCTTTGCGGTCTGTTCACGCCTCTAGGTCTGAACGAGCGAACAAAACATGCGGTCGTTTTTTGGAAAACTACGCCCCCTGGCCGCTCGCATCCTACGTCATGTCCGCTATTTATTAGATTAATCGAGTACATCGACCAGCGTATGAACTGCTTGCTATTCTTATGGTTGGTTTTTCCTACCGCAATCTTGCGAGCAGTTCTGACTATAAAATAACCCAGTGACGTGGTCAATGACGCTGCTGTATTAATTATGCACACCCTTAAAACGCCCGTTTTGACATTTAAGCACGCCTGCGTTCGGATCTCCACTCCCCGTTTTCAAGCACCTTCCCCCGTTACCACCCACATACGCCTCCTCCTGTCACTCAAAATAGCAGGCATTCGCTATTTAGCGAACAAACGATTTTCGGCCGCACTGACTGATTCGCGCATGCGTATTAAAATCCGTACGCATGCGCAGTTGTGCGAACATCGGTCGGAACGAACGAGCGGCCGCTTACGAGCGGCTCTGAATCAGGCCCTAAGTGTATACTTATCCGGCAGAGAGGATGATTGGCCTGGCTGTCCAGTGTCGGGATTAACATAGGCGTCGGTATTTTGATGCCTATGTTAAATCACTTGCCGGGATTACTCTGTTGGGATTGATTACCAGGGCCATAGCTAGGGTAGTGCGGCCGATGCCATGGCACAGGGCACCACAGGTCAGGGGGCGCTATTTGAGCCTGTCAATTTTTTGTTTATTATCATTCTTGCTTATAGCTTCCTCTTCTTTCATCCCCAGCATCTCCTGGCCTCCCCTATCTCTTCCCTGGCTCTTCCCCATGAGACCATAGCCCTTTTTTGGGTGCATTATGCCCCTTTGAAAAATGAGGGGGCACCAATGCTCTTTCTCACATAGGGTACCAAAAAGTCTAGTTACGGCTCTGATGATTACATCCCCTGTCAAAGCCAGGGAAGGGAAAAAAGGGGGAACTAAATTTGAGCACAGGATCATAGGGATAGTATGGATGATATAGAACACCACAATATTGTTGCTATGAACCTTGATCAGGGTATCACAATAACACAAGTGGAGGTACTCCCATGAGAGTGTATGCATAGAAGTAGAACAGTGTGATTGGCTAGCAGTGAGAGGGAGTCCTACCTGGGGACTTGCATACCTTAATCCAACATACATAGAGGCAAATGTTTGTTAATGTGGGAGAAAAGCAAATTGGCAAGGCTGGGGACCTCCATCAGTGTTAGTAATTCATTTGAATTGAGTTTCTACACGTAGACTGGACCATTGAAATGAATGGGCCATTAACATGACTGTGGAATATACAGCCCAACTGGTTAAACTGCTCCAGTTAACCAGTTATATAATTATATCCAAGACATTTAGCAAATTAATCAGAGGATTAGAACAAGATCATTATAAAGGCTTGTAAATATTAAGAGTTAATAGCACTAAGCAGCTGGCTGCGGAATGGCAGTCTTCTTCTGCTCCTTCCTATTAAATCCATCTTAAATAGAGTACGGTGTAACTTTTGCACATATATAACATGTTTCACCAAAAACTCCTCGTGATCGTTTTGCTAAGTGTGGGAACCTCTGATCGTTCATTAATTCTTCCAATAATGTTTTGTAATTGACCTTTGGAGTAAATACTGAACTCTGCAAATCACTCCTAGATATCTTCTTCCTTTTCCTCCCTCTCCCTTAATCTGTTATTCCATCTCCTCCTCTATATAACCTTTCCCCTTCTTTTATTCACCCTTAATATCCAGTTTCATGCTTCCATTTATTGTCTCCATTGCAATGTGGAAGAAAGTTCAACCATTGAAACCAAGGGGTAAATTTACTAAGATGGGAGTTCTATTAAGAAGTGATGTTGCCCATAGCAACCAATCAGATTCCAGGTATTATCTTCTAGAAGGTGCTAGATAAATGAGAAGTAGAATCTGATTGGTTGCTATGGGCAACATCACTACTTAATAGAACTTCCATCTTAGTAAATTTACCCCCAAGTCTCCTGTAACCAATGTTTTAGTAGGTTTCAGTGCTACAATTGTACGATGAGCAGGGCCCTCTCTCCATTTCTGTCCGCTACACAATTATACTAACTGCCCTCTGTATTTGTGTCTATGAGACTTTATATAATGGGCCTGATTCAGTGGGGGATGCTATGCTGATGGTCGCGCAGTTGAGCGATTATTTGCTACTGCGCATGCACGAAAAATCCTGAAAACCCTTACGGCGCAGGTGTTCCCAAGTGTACACAGAGGGCCTGATTCAGAAGCGCTCGCTATTTGCGAGTGCTCGCTCTGAATCAGGGCGTTGGTTTTTTTGTTGTTCTCGGCCTGGCGAGCGGCCTGGCGATGGTCGCGGTTATCGCAAAAATCGGGCTTGCGTCGAGACCCTGCGGGAGGGTCTCGGCTCCCGCAAGCCTGACAGGAAGTCCACTACTGACATCACTAGTGATGGCAGTAGGGTCGCCCACAAATGCCAGGCGTTCCTAAGGGAACGCCTGCATTTGTGCAGCCACCCCCCCTCCCCGCCTACAAAACCGGGCGAGCTGTCACTCAACATCGACAGCCGCCCCGTCTTGTGAGCCCCGGAGAGACGGAGCTGCCGTTGCTCGCTGGGGCTCCCGCATGCGCACGCCTGAGGCGTGCAGTGGGGGAACATCGACCCGCTTGCGAGCTCTGTGCGCTTGCGAGAGGGTCTGAATCAGGCCCAGAGTCCACTGTTGCATACGTATGTGCTGGCCTTAGAACCTCTAAGTAAAAACCATGGGTATTATTGGGGCGGTGCCTGGGACTTGTCCTAGTGTGCGCAAAAAAAGGGTGAGTCATGGACCTATTAAGGGCGTGTCAGAGTTCCCAAACGCAGAGCCACACCCACAGAGGCCATGTAGGCTGTAGCAAGTGTCCATGGTGGACCGATGGTAGAGAGCCTGGAACCACCGGCGGATTTGCACTGTCCATGTCTATTTGCAAAGGTATATGTTAATTACAGCTAAACTTAGTTTACGAGGACATTTTCTAACCTCTTTCATATCAAAAAAATATTTATGATTTTATTTATTTTTTGGGATGAAGGAAAAATAGGTCATGTTTATGTTAAAACAGATGTAACCGCTTTGTGAAAGCCATTGCGTAAACCCGTGTGACCAAATGATTTAGCTATGATCAGTAATTGAACAGTGCCCCCTAGTGGTGAAACAATTATGATGTAACGAACAATCATTTGCTCCAAACATTTTTACAGGAAATGGAGCAGTGTGTGTTTATGCAGCAACAAAATATGGTGCATACACACGATCAGATTTTTTCTTCAGATATGGACGATAACGATTTAAAAATCGTTTAGTCGTTCAGTCGTTCATCTGACAAATCTGACAAGTCTGACAAATCTGACCGTGTGTACGCTCCATTAGGCAACTACAGTATGAGATGTACACAATATTTACTTTATAGTCTAATGCCTCTTTATGTTGCTTGGTCAGGTTGTGTATTATGGAGCGTACACACGGTCAGATTTGTCAGACTTGTCAGATTTGTCAGATGAACGACTGAACGATTAAACGATTTGAACGATTTGGACGATTTGACCAAAGTTTTGAACGATTTGAACGATTGAACGATTTTTGACTGCATTAAAATGAATGGAATCGTCCAAGTCTGACTGCAAACCCATCAGATGTCAGATATCGTTATCTGACAAACGGGAACGCGCATCGTTGATCGTCCATCGTTCAGGCATGTCAGATATGAACGATTTTCCTTCAGATATGAACGACTGAACGATTTTTAAATCGTTATCGTCCATATCTGAAGAAAAAATCTGATCGTGTGTATGCACCATTAACTGACATGGTCACAAACGATGCGACTTGTCAATAATGTACAGTGGGCGGTTGCTTGAAGATGATCTTCCAGCATCCGCCACTAGCAGAGGGAGCACCCGGCCCCTCTGCATTCCTGCACCCTCCCCCAGTGACTGCCGTGCTTCCGATTACTGCTGATCAACAGCACGGCAGGCCCCCCACCCGGCGGGCTGCATAGAGGAGCATCCGCTATTGTGTACTTGGCAGCTACTGGGGAAATCAAAGTCGCAATGTTCCCAGCATCGATAGTCCAATTAATCAATCACCAATATAGTACAAATAGGTGTTAATGTGAAGTGTTTAAAAATTATATATATTATTTTTTATTTTATTTTTTATTTTATTTTTTATTTTTTTATATTGAGTAAGTATTAAATAGATGTTCTTGATACAATTAAATTTTTAAAACCCCAACACCCAACAATTTTGGAACCTTTTTTGGAGAAACAAAAAAAAATCGGCAGTTAGGTGATTAAGGATGAGAAGATCATTGTCCCTGTTTTTGTTTTCACACCAGAAAAAATTGCAACATGTAACCACATAATGCAGTTCATTGTTTTTTTGAGGAATAATTCTGCCCTCTCTGCATTGTCATATTGGAAGATAAATGATTCTGAAAATGGCTTTTGGTTTGGAAGTCAAATAGGGAGTCAGAATTGTCTTTTGCAAATGCGCTCTATAGAGAAACGACTCTTACTTATAGCACTGTGCTTCTGGATAGTATAAATGATAGGCTGGTTTGGAGACCAGGATTACGGTGATTATCGGGAGTCTCCTTGACAACCAGCTAAGGTTCAGGAATGTCTGAGCCTTACACGGATGAAGACTCACGAATCTCTTCTTAAGCCAGATGTTATCTCAACATGTGCATGTGATTTGCAGTTGTTGGATTAGGATGTCAAATCTGGGGGGGGGGTGTCTCGTCGTTTCGAGCACAAGGGGAACAGTCCATAGTTTCAGCAAATACTATGTAGCTACAGTACAAGTTAGTAGGCTTTAATGCAAATTAACAGATTTTAGCCAGGAGTGCAGAACTGCAATGGAGGGTGTTAGCTTAGCTCAATCCATAGATACTGTAATTGCTTATAGAAAAAAAATGGCACCCAGTGTTCAAACATCTTGTTGTGACCCCCCCCCCCCCCCTCGAAAGTGACTTGCCATTTGTACGTATACCTTAATTCAAGTAGCAAATATACGGGTTAACTAAATTGTTGCAAATTTGGACATTGCATAGCAGTGCCATACATGTCCACTCTCCCGAAAGTCGTGGGAGGCTCCCGATTTTTCAGGTAACCCCCTCACCCCTGGTAGAGTAGGCACTTCTCCCCCATTCCTGCCCACTTCCTAGTGACGTGGGCAGAATGGGGAGAATTTCCATGATGATCGGGGGTCTCCGACTCGGACGGGCCTTAATGACGTGATTCCACAAGAATCGCGTCATTTGGCCCCGCTCCTATTTAAATATGAACCAATCACTGCACTTTACCGTGAGGGGCGTAGCTTAATGACGCAACCCATCAGGACCGCCCCCCATCGGCGCCTACCGGTTTCATCACAGGCTTCTCCCGGGAAGGAAAAAAAGAAAAAGTAGGCAACTATGCGTAGCACTCAGTGAATGTAGAGCAGGAACTTGGGGTCTGTACTCTCCTTTCCCATTGACTTTACTAGAGGTACTTCCACACGTTAGCTACATGGGAACAGGCAGTAGCACTGAGAGGGGTAAGCAGGTACTAATTACCCGCTCCTAGGCAGATGCTAGACCAGCTGTTTGGGGGTGGGGATCAAATGCTCTGCTGCGCAGTGTGCACCATTTTGCGGTGCATAGTACTTTTCATGATATCATTTTTTCGGGAGAGGGAGCGTTTGTGGTCACAACTCCCAGTTTTGACCAAGCTCCTTCAGTATTGCCCTGGCGGCAGGATGAAAACCAAGCTTGTGCAAGGTGTGGCAGTATCACCAAAGATGGCGCTGGTAGGGCTGAAGGGATCCGCCCACACAGAGTACAAAAACTAAGCTTTGCCACAACTAGGGGCTGCCTTGTGGAGAGAGCTCAGGTGAGGGCTAACGAGGCAGATCTACAGTCAGGCTCCTGACGCAGCTCGCTCACAAGGACAATTGGCGGATCTAGCTTTGATGTTAGAAGGAAAAGACTTTTTAGTAGTTTCCACAGAAGCAAGACTTGCAGAGTGTGAGTTAGAAAAAATTCTCTGCCTGAGAAGCTCGGTGAATATTCAGAAGAAAGAGAGAAATGTCTCCAGGTGATGCAAAGGGCATGGAGGTTGTCTGTCTGCTTTGTACACAGAGCCAATTCAAAAAATTCCAAATGGAAAGGAATTCTGAAGAACTGGAGTTGCAATATGAATTAAACGCGGCAGAGTCTCAAATAGCTATACAAAAATTGAGAATTGCTGAATTGGGTTGTGGAGAGCAATCTTCTGCAGTAGGAGAGCAAGTTGGAAGGCGCCATGACGAAATTTGCCCAGATGGAAGAACAGCTGTCTGTGGCTCAGAAAAAGTTCCACATGGTCGTAGGAAAAGCAGAAAAGCAGGAGAAGCTGAATGGCACTCTAATGTTGCATACCCACGGTCAGATTTGTCAGATCTGTCAGATGAACGATTTGAACGATTTTACCAAAGATTTGAACGATTGAACGATTTTTGACTGCATTAAAATTAATGGAATCGTCCAAGTCTGACTGCAAACACATCAGATGTCAGATATCGTTATCTGACCATCGGGAACGCGCATCGTTCAGGCATGTCAGATATGTCAGATTTTCCTTCAGATATGAACGATTGAACGATTTTTTAAATCGTTATCGTTCAGATCTGAAGAAAAATCTGGCCGTGTGTATGCACCATAAGATTGAATTCTGGTCCCAAAATGTCGTCCGATGTATTCACTGAACCCAGTGTGACAGAAGTACATCAACACAAGCAGCAATTATTACAGGTTGATCCGGAAAATTGACTTATCTAGTGTATTTCTGATAAGACACAATTTGTACTAACATTTATCATAATTTTTCTTGACTATTTTGTGTACTGTTTGATAATATGCATTGCTTTAATAAATAAAGTGTTTAAAAAAAAAAAAAAAGGCTGGCGCGCAGAGTGATATGCTACCGGTGCAGAGTGTCTTGTGTGATGAGCAGCGGAGGAACAGTGAGATTCTTGAACAAAGTAAGATGTTACAGAAGAGTCAGGTTTATCAGCAGAAATTTGACAATGAAGATGTCCTCATTAAATGTCACAGTGTCCAAGAAGGGACAGAAGTATGAATGTTGGGAAATTTTCTGACAGACTGTCTTGCAAAAGGGGATGAAGTACCTTGTAGTATCTTTCAGCTTACAGTGATAGCTGAGGGTGTGAAGTCCTCCCAAAGGGTAACAGGTCCAGATTGCAAACCTGTGCCTGAAGTTCATAAAGAATTGATGTATATAAAAATCCAGGATGTAGAGAAGTCTACAGAGATGCTGATGGTTCCCACATATGAGACTCGGTTGACGCCGTGTGATCAAAGTGATGTGAATGTCAGTAGCGCACGCAGGGGGGGTTTCTGAGACCCAGAAACCCCCCTGACAGACGAAACGAGCAAACGCCATATTATTAAGCCCCCACCACCCGCGACAAGATTCTGCAATTCGCGGGTCAATCGGGAGGAGGCGGAGCCAATATGATGACATTTCATTAGAATCACATCATTTGCCCCCCCCCCCTCACGATTGACCCGCGAATTGTGGCAGTTTGACACTAGGGGGAGGGGCCTAATGATGGTGCCAGGTCCTGTCCCCATCTCTACAACCAGCAGCAGCTGCTGCCAGGTAAGTGTGTGTGTACTGCGTCCTGTGTGTGTGTGTGTAATTTATGTGTGATATATGTATGTGTGTGCATATCTATATGCATGTGTATATAATATATATATATATAATACAGTCAGGTGCATAAATATTGGGACATTGACAGAATTTTCATATTTTGGCCTCTATTCACCACCACAATGGCTTTGAAATGAAACAAATAAGATGTGCTTTACCTGCAGACTTTCAGATTTAATTTGAGGGTAATTACATCCAAATCAGGTGAACGGTGTAGGAATTACAACGGTTTCTATATGTGCCTCCCACTTTATAAGGGGCCAAAAGTAATGAGACAAACTAAACAATCCTAAATCTAACTTTCACTTTTTATTACTTTGTTGCAAATCCTTTGCAGGCAATTACAGCCTGAAGTCTGGAACGCATAGACATCACCAGACGCTGGGTTTCATCTCTGGTGATGCTCTGCCAGGCCTCTACTGCAAATGTCTTCAGTTCCTGCTTGTTCTTGGGGCATTTTCCCTTCAGTTTTGTCTTCATCAAGTGAAATGCATGCTCAATTGGATTCAGGTCAGGGGATTGACTTGGCCATTGCATAACATTCCACTTTTTAGCCTTAAAAAACTCTTTGGTTGGTTTGGTTGTGAAGCGCCGTCCAATGAGTTCTGAAGCATTTGACTGAATATGAGCGTATAATATTGCCCGAAACACTTCAGAATTCATTCTGCTGCTTTTGTCAGCAGTCACATCATCAATAAATACAAGGGAACCAGTTCCATTGGCAGCCATACATGCCCACGCCATGACACTACCACCACCATGCTTCACTGATGAGGTGGTATGTTTTGGATCATGAGCAGTTCTTTTCCTTCTCCATACTCTTCTCTTCCCATCACTCTGGTACAAGTTGATCTTTGTCTCATCTGTCCATAGGATGTTGTTCCAGAACTGTAATGACTTTTTTAGATGTTGTTTGGCAAACTCTAATCTGGTCTTCCTGTTTTTGTGGATCACCAATGGTTTACATCTTGTGGTGAACCCTCTGTATTCACTCTTGTGAAGTCTTCTCTTGATTGTTGACTTTGGCACATATACACCTACCTCCTAGAGATTGTTCTTGATTTGGCCAACTGTTGTGAAGGGGTTTTTCTTCACCAGGGAAATAATTCTTCTGTCATCCACCACAGTTGTTTTCTGTGATCTTCCGGGTCTTTTGGTGTTGCTGAGCTCTCCGGTGCGTTCTTTCTTTTTAAGAATGTTCCAAAGAGTTGATTTGGCCACACCTAATGTTTTTGCTATCTCTCTGATGGGTTTGTTTTGATTTTTCAGCCTAATGATGGCTTGCTTCACTGATAGTGACAGCTCTTTGGATCTCATATTGAGAGTCGACAGCAACTGATTCCAAATGGAAATGTCACACCTAGAATCAACTCCAGACCTTTTACCTGCTAAATTGATAATGAAATAATGTGGGAATAGCCCACACCTGTCCATGAAATAGCTTTTGAGTTGATTGTCCCATTACTTTTGGCCCCTTATAAAGTGGGAGGCACATATAGAAACCGTTGTAATTCCTACACCGTTCACCTGATTTGGATGTAATTACCCTCAAATTAAATCTGAAAGTCTGCAGTTAAAGCACATCTTGTTTGTTTCATTTCAAAGTCATTGTGGTGGCGAATAGAGGCCAAAATATGAAAATTCTGTCAATGTCCCAATATTTATGCACCTGACTGTATGTGCATATATAGATATACATATATAGAGATCCCCCCCCTTAGAAATCCTGCGTTTGCCCCTGAATGTGACCCAATCACACCGTTTTGCTGTGGAGAGCAGAACCTTAAAGAAAGTTAATACTGACAGTCTTGTGAAGAGTAATACTCATGTATGTGAAACAATGCCTTCGTGCAAGCAGGATGGAACTTGCAATGCTGCTGAATTTGTCTGTGGGGAAGTGGAGTGGTCTCACATTATAAAGCTTGAAGCAAGTAGTCCAGCTAAACAGAATTTGAAAATAAAGACCTCTGGGAGACTTGCCCACTCTTACTGGGGGCCGGGAGCAACCCCTCCCCCCCTGATTTTCGGGAGGCTCCCAAACATTTTGCGAGAGTAGGGAAGTATGGATATAGGCCTTATTGAAGTGGCAGATAACCATCGAAGCCGCGAGATAAAGTTTGTGAATCAATGGAGCAAAAGAGTCAAGTATTTTACGTGGGCATAAGAGTCCGGAATCTGAGGGTGGCAGTGCCAGCACATGCTCTGATGGCATACAGCCTGGAAACTGTGATGCTAGTGACTTTCAGATTTGCCAGTGAAGTTTGCCAATAGCCAATATAGGGCCTGATTCAGACCCACTCGCGAGCGGCTGTCCGCTCGCAAGTGGGTCGATGTTATGGACTGAGCATGCGCACGACGGAGGGAGCTCCGTCGTGCGCATGCGCCAGACGCGACGAGCGAAGGAAAGTCCTTCGCTCGTTGTGTCCGATCAAAGCGGGCGTGCTGTCAATGTTGATTGACAGCACGCCCCCTTTGGTGGGCGTGCCGGGGGCGTGCCTCCCTGCCGGGGGCGTTCCCACGGGAACGCCTCCCGTCAGAAGCCGGCCCACTGACATCACTAGTGATGTCAGTGGGAGTGATTTTGGCTCTGATAGAGCCAAAATCACTCCGGAGCTTGCGGTTGAAAACCTCAACCGCAGGCTCCGGCTCGCAAATTCGATGGTCGCGATGGTCTCGACCATCGCGACCATCGCAATGCACGCTCGTATAGCCTGTGGGTGGTGACCCACAGCTATACGAGCGTCCAGGAGGACGCTCCATGAAAATGGAGCCCGGCCCTCCTTCAGAGCGTGCGCTCTGCTCAGAGCGTACGGCTCTGAATGAGGGCCATAGTTCTTCAAGACTGAAGTGGAAAGATGTTTCAAGCAGAAGTTGGCCAGTGGGTGTGCCTTTTAAGAGGTTTAAGCAAGAGAAACCTTTGTTCTATGAAAAATAAACAAAGAAGCAGCTGTTCTTGGTCTGAACCAGAAGATTCCATGGAAAAGAGCTTGCTGGGTTTTGATGAAGTTGACAAGAATGAAGATGAAGTGTGTTACTTTGAGAAAAGTTACTTCAAGTTCTTAATGCCTGACTTGGTAACCAAGGATGACCCTCAAGTACTTCTTATAGAAAGCAAGAAGTACAAATGGTACCATAAAGTGAGGATAAACGTTAGGAGGAAAATAAACTCCAGAACCTGGAGGATGAGACCACCAGATGACAGACAAGTCTCGATGATGTGTGGGAATGTGGTGAAAGGCCCTGATGAGAAGAAAGAGGAGGGACTTCCCCATGAGAATGCCTCGTCCCATGTCGCTGAACCCAGGGGTTTCAAGCTGGGGAGGGGGATATGTGGCAGTATCACCAAAGATGGCACTTCTGAGCAGCTGTTTCTGTGTAGGGCTGGAGGGATCTGCCCACACAGAGTACAAAAAGTTTTGCCACAACTAGGGGCTGCCTTGTGGAGAGAGCTCAGGTAAGGGCTAACGAGGCAGACCTACTGTCAGGCTGCATGTGAAATCAGTCTCATAAAACACGTGAGTGTCATTCATATAGGTGCTCATGTGAGGTGAAATAAAATTATTTTATTCACGTAGCCTTCCGTTGGTGAGATACTCCTTTTGTATATGTTCCTTGATTCATTGAAATACTGGTACCCAGCGATAAGTCACTCTTGTATGTCCATGTGCATGCGTGTTCGACACTTACACTCCCTAAAAAGAAGGGGGATTGAATCTCCCATCATACAATGAAACATAGAAAGCGGTTATATAGTGTAAAATCGCTTTATTTGAACAAAAAGTGACTACAAAAATGCGTGCATGTAATGCATGTAAAGGTGGACTCCTACCAGAAAAATTCATGACATGATGTCTCACAACAGCAGTGGTGCCACCGCTGTTGTGAGACATTGTATCTCAAATTTTTCTGGTAGTAGTCTACTTTATATGTACTTTATATGCAAGGAACATATCAAAAGGAGTATCTCAACGGAAGCCCATGTGAAAATAACTTTTATTTTGCCTCACATGAGCACCTATATGTATGACACTCGTGTTTTATGAGACTGCATTTTGATTGAGAGTTACTGATGAAAACTCTAGAGTGGAATTGGTGCTGGTGCTCACTCTAGCGCATACTGGACTCTTTTCATTTCTAATTTTTCTACATGCATGTAGAATCGGTCCAAGGAGGACTGTCAGCTACAGAGCCCAGTGTGCCTGAAGGCCATTAGGAGCCAGGGGGCTTGAGTTCAGACTTGTAGAAGGCAGGGAGGACCGAAAAACCCACTGTACATTGGAGGACATTGAAGTATCTAAGCTGCAGGTTAAGGAAGCCAGAGCCTATACCTGTAAGAAACAGGGAAGGCCACCAAGAATGACTGTATTTTGTGTAGCTGTGGCAGCCAAGCCAGGCTGGAACTGGCGATAGAGCTGCAGAGAAGCAGGCAGAGACTTTATTTGCAGACTAGCTGCCCAAAGGTAGTCGGGGGCACCCTTATGCCAAAATAATTACCAAGCAGTCCCATTTTTAGTAGTTGGGTCAAAATAACGTGATAAGTATTAAGAGAGAAACTGTGCTTTTCTACTCTGCGCCACCAAGCCCTCTCCACCCCATGCAAAAAAAAAAAAAAAAATCTAAAAAAAAAATAAAAAATTATATATATATATATATATATATATATATATATATATATTACACAAAAAAATACCGCCCGACCTCTTTAAGCCCCTTAACGCTGCGGCATCCCGGCACACCATGGCACCCCAGGGAGCGGCTGCACACCGTTTGAGAACCACTGCCCTAGGCAATACTGCCCCTCCTCCCCCATAAAAACCACTTCCTAGTCCCTTAGACAAACATTTTCGTATAATAAAAATTATAACTCTTCCCATGTCTTATCTGGCTTGCAGTCAATATGCACTGATGCAAATTATAAGTGTGGTCAGTGCTGTCCAAGCTCCACTTCTGCCCATGGGCAAGACTTAGCAGTAATGTATTTTAAATTGATTGCTACTGTAATAATACTATATATTATATTTTAAAATATTATTGCTATTTTTATAAATTGAGTTAATTTATATTACTGTGCACCTGGTAAGCTTTAAAATTATAGGTGCAGTCAAGTGCTTTTATTTTGCTTCCCAACGATAAAAGAAATTGGCATAGCAGTTTTCATGTATATCTGTAAATCGTAGTGCCCAAAGGGGGAAAGAAGGTTGGGAGGTCTCCCTTTCCCTTGCTGCTCTGCATAGCATCTAAACACCAAATAGAGAGACTGGGGGCAGCCCAGCAGCTCTGGTAGCTGAGGGAACTAGGGGCCTCATTCAGACCCAGATGCTAAGCCGCGAACGCACGCTATTGGCAATTATCGCCCATCTGCGCATACGTATGCATCAATATGCGCATGCACGAGCCACTCACTGCGATCGGGAATCGTGCGCTGGTAGTACACAGACTGGACGCTACTTTGAGTGACAGTGCTGTTGGTGGGTGGTAACAGGGGAAGGTGCTTGTGAACGGGGGAGTGGTGCTGTGAACACAGGCGAGTCTGGGCGTCAAAACGGCGTTTAATGGACGTCCATAATTGGCATGGAGGCGTCATTGTACGCGTCACCTGGTTGTATTTCAGCCTGCAGTGATCGCAGTGCTTGTGGTGGGGTAGGGTCTACCTCAAGGGCTGCATGCAGTTCCGATGGCTCTCATTGTTACTGATTAATCATACACTTCCTGGAGATGACGTGTGCTTAGATAGAAAAAAAGTTGGCGTCTTTACACCGTGTGCGCTCACTCTGCCGTCGCTCTCTGAGACATAGGGTGCGTCCTTATGTCTGGTTGTGCGATCACGGCATTTGCATATCCGCCCCCTGACGGCTGCGAGAGAGCGCAGCTTAGCGTCCGGGTCTAAATCGCCCCCTAGGTCCTGTCTTCTTTAAGACATTTGCTGGATTTCACTGTCAAAATATGCCCCAGGAATAGCCTATTTAACAACCACTGAAAAATGCTTTACTATTTAAATAAAGCATTTTTTTTTTCACTTGGGAATTTGTTTAATTTTTTTTTTAATTCTATTTTTAATTATTATTATTTTTTATTTATTTATTTTTTTTCAACCAGCAGAACTGAAAATCAGGGTTTTTCCCTTCCAGCATATGGCCAGGTCACACGTGCACATGCTTTGTGACTGGCCAACCCAGTAGTCAAGTCTTATCGCTATTGGTCAGTATCGCCGGGACGGAACCCAGCAGTGTAAACTTCCGTCGCTAATGTGTAGGTGTTTATTAGAGCAGGTGTCCTGGCAAAAGGGCAATGAAAAGATGCCCCCAAAACAAACGTTCCAAAATTGCCTCTAATAACTACAAAAAGGAACGGAAGGTTTCGGGAGTTTAACACTATTTTTATATTTAACACTCCACAAAACCCAATTTCCCCCCAAAAATCACCCTCTAAGCAGCATGCAAAAAAAACCAAACAAGACACAAAAAAGGCACAAAACTAGATGGACGTGTAGCTCCGTTACTGCCACCTCTAGGACAATGTAAAACGTCTAAAGTTCCCCATACACCTACCGACATACTGCTGGATCCTGCGATGGGATCGGAAACGCTGATCCACCGGTCGGAAATGCTGACCGGCGGCCATCGATGTTCCGCGATCCATCGTGACATTCTCCATGTTAAGTTTCACCTATTTGCAAATAACGATTGTATTTTGATCGTGATCGGCTAATCGGTGTAATCCAACATGTTGAATTTCACCGATCCTGCAACCCGGCATCTCAGGATTGCTGGAACGTGACGATCCGTTGCAAGTGTATGGGCCCCCTTACTTCTCCCTGCACATGGCCGTAATTAAGTGTCTCTTAATTTATAGAACTTCGTGGCATATCTTGGAAAGAGCGGTTTACAGTCCTCATAACGACTTGTGACTCCGAGATAGGAACCTTTTATAATATCTGATGTTAATTCAAAAGAGTACTGCCACCTGCTGGCTGAGCAGGGAGCAGCGTTCACCCAACCAATGTTAAAGGGCTCTTTACGGCCAATATATCCTGCTTACTTTTGTCTCTTAAATGTTTTTCTCCCATGTATAATCAGCATGCAGAGTTTAGCATAACACCAGCTATGTTTAAGCAGTTTCTCATTTTCTTTGCCTCATTCTACATGCTTCAATTATGCTGCCTCATCTTGTGATTAAGATATCATCTGTGTTGAATGAATTAATTAGCCGATGTTATGCATGCATCTGGTTTTAGCCCTGAAGATGGTGCATAGGAACATCTTCGTATTTGACAGAAACATCAAGAGACCGATCAATACATTTGAATTTAACATGTCGTAAATTAGAAAACTGCTTTTAGATGCGACAATTCACTCAAAAGAGGCAATTTTTTTATCGCCGTAACCAAAATTGTACAGAGATGTTATAGCTTTCTCTATAGAGATGTATTATGGATTGCGCATTTCAGCCGTAATAACAAATGACCCGATAGGAAGTGCTCTTATTAATGCTGGGAACCAGGGACATCTCTAGAGGGGAGGAGTCTCAGTCACGGGCTCCGCCCGGCGGCCGACAGCTCACTGAGCAGTGCGCGGCCAGTGCCGCACTTATAGACTCTAGGCACTAGAGTGTGCCCAGAGTCTATAGCGCATGCACAGGTCACCGGGAAAATGGCCGCGGCGCCCATTTTCCAGCCGTTTTTTACAGCGCAGACATCGGTGCTGACATGGGACTCTGGAAAGGTAAGTATAATATGGGTGCAGGGTGTGTGGTGCAGGCCCCCCCTGGACCCAGCGGCCCGTGTGCCCCGCACACCCTGCACCCATTATAAATACGCCCCTGCTGGGAACATTGTTTGCCTATCTCTGTTACTCCCACCAGGCTCCAACTGTTGGGATGTCAAATAGGCAACTTCCCACCAATCGCAGAGACACTGGTGTCGGTATCCTAACCCTGCCAGGATGCCAGAGCCGGGATTCTGACTGCCCGGATCCCGAGCGCAGGCTTCCCGTACTCAACCCACGAGGAGAAATTGCGGCTAATAGGAGTGACACCTAAACATCAGAGCCGTAACTAGACTTTTTGGTGCCCTGTGCCAGAAAGAGCATTGGCACCCCCACCCCCTTATTTTTTCAAATAGGGACATAAGACGTGCCCCCGTAAAAAGGGTCGTGGCCTCATGGGGAAGGGCCATGGCAAATCTGATGATGATGATGATGATGATGATGGGGTACCGATCCCACTGTACCACTGTTATCCAGGTGTCACTGCCAAATGTGAGGCACTGTGAATCCAATGGCTGCATTGATAATACAAAATAAGGCCCTCATTCAGAGCCGTACGCTCTGAGCAGAGCGCACGCTCTGAATGAGGGCCGCCCTCCATGAAAATGGAGCGTCCTCCTGGACGCTCGTATAGCTGTGGGTCACCACCCACAGGCTATACGAGCGTGCAGTTTGATGGCCGCAATGGTCTTGACCATCGCAACCATCGAAACTGCGAGCCGGAGCCTGCGGTTGAGGTTTTCAACCGCAAGCTCCGGAGTGATTTTGGCTCTATCAGAGCCAAAATCACTCCCACTGACATCACTAGTGATGTCAGTGGGCCGGCTTCTGACGGGAGGCACGCCTACCAAAGGGGGCGTGCTGTCAATCAACATCGACAGCACGCCCCCTTTGATCAGACACAACGAGCGAAGGACATTTCCTTCGCTCGTCGCGTCTGGCGCATGCGCACGACGGAGCTCCCTCCGTTGTGCGCATGCTCAGTGCACACCATCGACCCACTTGCGAGCAGACAGCCGCTTGCAAGTGGGTCTGAATCAGGCCCTAAATATGCATTATAACTCGCCAGCTATAGATGTAGGAGAGCGCTGGTGAAGCTGCACCTGCAGCAGGATTTGTCCATCAGAGCAGCCAGACACAAGCCTGGAGCCGGCAGTGTAGATCACCAACTGAAGGTATAGAAAGATTGCTACTTGTAGAGTACATGCAGCAAATATCAGTGGCAGGGAGCATGGCTGGAGAGAGGTGGCCCGGGCCCAGGGATGGGGGCATGGCCTAATTGTGGAAGGTGTGGCCATGCCCCCTTAGGGACAAAAAAAAAAACCTTTCTGCAGCGCTGCTGTGCACTGGGTGACTGCCGTTGATATGCTGAGTAGCAGCGAGCAGTCTTCCATTGCAGCCCAGCACCGCAGCTTGACAGGTAAGAGGGGGGGGTTCCAGACCCAGGCCCGGGTAATTAGTACCCGCTCCCTCCCCTCTCAGCAACCCTGGCAGGGAGATTCATCTATGAACCCTGCACCAGCTCACCAGCAAGGGTACTTGAGGTGTGCTGGTAGCACCTGGGTCGGGAATCCGTGGCTGTGTTCAGGCCATATGAGAGGTAATAGGTTTGAGTCCCGGGTATGACAGAATTTTGAAATGGGTGTGTTAAAGAAAAGAGGATGTGACTGAAGGTGCTTGGGGAGGTGGCCAGATGGAGGGTTGTCGGCCAGGGAAGCGATAATGGAGGCCAGGAGATGCCGGGGATAAAAGAAGAGGAAGTTACAAGTGAGAATGATTATAAACAGAAAATTGTCATGCCCAAACAGCGCCCCCTGCCCTGCGGTGCCCTGTGCCATGGCACATGCCGTACCACCCTAGTTACGGCCTGCTAAACATATAAAAAGAAAAACAATAATAATTTGTTGGTTTACTAACAGGTGTGCCCTGAGGAAGAGGACTGGACCCCGAAACGTCGAGATTAAAGCACCTTTTTTACTATTTGTAAAGAGACTTGGAGAGCCATCTCTGTTCATTGGATTATATAATATATATATATATATATCACTAATTATCCATTTATGGTCAGCAAGACATGTAGACACTAAGGTGTGTTTTGCACCTCAGACTCTATGCATGTATGTGCTAAATACGGAATTCCTTCATAAATGTCCTGTCACTGCCGCTCGAAGTTCATTAATACATTGGTCCATTTTAAACCAGTGATTGCTGACATTTGAGTGGCGGGAAATGTGTCGTCATATATGTGTCAAGGCATGTGAAAACTTTTAAAATATTGCAGCTTTTTCCTGTGTAATATAGATTCACCACCTAAATGTGAGATGTTCTTGTGGAAACAGCCATTGCAACATGTCAAGAGAAAAACAGTTGAATAAAGGGGAGGATCGCAATTCAATTATCAGCGATTTGTGCTTGAATGCACACATTACTGAGAATTATGAGACTTACGATAGACTAATATGGGTACTCCTTTATGGGCTGGTGTGGAGCCCAGTTATCTTGCTTGTACGGGGAAACACACTGAAAGAGGTATAGCTGCAATACTCCGAGAGGAATTAGCCACGGAATACCCTGAGGTGTTTAACACAGTAGGCTTACAGGTACAGCTGAGTACACAATGTGTGGGCATCTGGTAGCGTGTCACAAGGTACATGGATGCATTGGCACTATTGGTACAGCACGTAGTGTGCAACAGGTATTGGCATTGTTCGGACAGTGTGTAGCGTGTAATGAGATACACACATGAGCTGGTCTTCATGGTGGCTGGCTAATGGGTGATTCCCTTCATGAGTCATCAGTGCTGGAGGTTAGTGGTAACACCTGAGAGAGGTGTTATGTCATCAATAGCCTTAGCTGGGAAGGAAAATCTGGGATGTTTGTGGCCACGAGTTGCCAGGGAAACTGTCCAAACATCGTTAACTCTCTGCTTCGTCAACTGTTGAATTGCCCCATATGCATCAACTATATTTTATTTGTATATACATGAAATATTCATGATTCAGTTTTCATTCTGAATGTTGCTCTTTATCAAACAACGGTCACACTCATGCAAGAATAGGTGCATAGCATTTTGAGCATTTGAGTCTCTGCAGTTGTTCCTGGTTCTGGGATTTCTCGTTTGCTTCTGGTTCAACAAGTGCACTTACTTTGCGTATACGAAAATGTCATTCATATTGATATTAAAACTTCACTTGCTTAGGCAAAGTACAATTAGAATAAGCCTATTACTTGACCTTTCCTCTGAGCAGTGGTGTTAATTGTTTGATCTGTGGCAGGCGGCTTCCAGAATCCCCTGCGCTGCGAGGAGCGGTATCTGTTGGGGAATAGAGATCCCGGCTACTGCGTCTTACCATAATACATCCCGCTGAGTGCTCCAATCACAGACAACACAACAAGGACGCTCTGGGAGAATTTCACTGCTCTGCTTGTGGGATTTCTCTCTGACGCATTGATTTTTAGAAGAGAGAGAATGCTACTTAAAAAAAAAAAAAAAGTCATAACCATTTTGACAAGGTCAGCTAGAGGCTAGAGAGCTAATCTCACTGACCCAGTTTTTAGCAGGGCATTTTGTGGGTTTTTATTGAGGAGGGAGAGTGTGGTAGGTCGGAGGCCATCCTCTAAATTTCGTATGTACTGTATGTAACTGGCAGAAACATGTCTTGGTCAAACTGCGGACTTTATATAATATATTGTGGACCATCGTCCCGAACGTTCCACGCTCTCTGTTCAATTATTCCGCAATTCATTCAGTTTCCATCCCTCCCTAAAATAATACTCTGGGTTCTTCTTTGACCTTCACACTGTGCTGAGGAAACCGGACAGACGTCACATGGTAGTGCATTAGCTTTTAGCCGCTGCAGTATGTATACAGTCTTCCGATTTATCTGTGTGATCTAAAGCCGGAGTGACAAGGAGCTAGTTTATCCGTCTGTAGAGATAATGGCTTTTTACCACTGTTCAGCTAATCATGATGGCTCTTATTGAAGCACAAGAGGGTCTAAAATCGAGGATTGATCAAAGAGTGTCAACAGAAAAAAAACCAGGACTCTACTACTTTACTCAGCATAACCTTATTAACATTTCCAAATGCAACTAATGTATGTGCTCAATAGGCAGTAGGTAGGGGGGGAAAAAACGTAAGCAGCGGTCTGCAAAAATGTTCAAAGTATAGTCTAGAGGTGCAGAACCGTTTAGGAAGGATCACAGTTGGCGCTACTGCAGGGGGTGCCGGAGGTTGGGCGGTCAGTCCAGCTCTCTCTAATCCTCCCGTGGCCCCTGCTCTGCTCTTCGGAACCATGCTGGGAGTGTTCAGTGAGGCGTGTCAACGGAACTGTGAGCTATGCAGAGCCTGGAGCTAAGTGTCTCTAGACGTATCATTTGCACCAAGACTTGCATAGGCAAACGCAGGGGGGGTTTCCGTCTGCCTGGAAACCCCCCTCTCCAGCCCACACCATGACCACAATAGAAATAGTAATGTAATAGAATTTTACAAGTGCTGCATGTTCTTCTCAGTATCACAAATGAAATAATTAGCACCACCTGTGGATCTTTTAACATGCATCAGCGAGTAATAAATAACCTGTGCACCAATTAGAAGATCTGGAAAACATGCACTGTTAGGGATGTGCTACTATAGAGCCCAATATGTACATATATGTCCAGGGCAGTGCTAGGTTCTTCTGCTGCTCCTCAAGGTTCCCGGACTTGCTCTAATACTCTGGAATGGTGCCCACTTCTAAAATAAAACCATTCAGCTCAGACAGGATGGTTTTACTGCCGCATTTAATGGTTTACTGTGATCGCTGGTCCTCTATATGCTGGAATTATGACACACAACATACTTTGTATGACGCATATCAAAGCTGGTTAAGTGCTAATTCTGCCCTCTTCATGGACTGGCCACACTCGCTCTAAAATCAGGCATTTGGAAACCCCCCCCCTCTAGAAATCCCGCGTTTGCCACTGACTTGGCACAAGCGTGCATTGCAGCTGCCGATGACAAGTATCAAACAAAGTGTTCAATTAGGGGGTAGGGGGCACCGCGACCATGCGTACAGCTAGCAAAAGGTCAACTTCACGCATTTATTTCCATGTGCGCAATGCAGGAGCCTCTACCGCCAATTTGCGTTCAGCTCCGCTCCAGGCCCACTGAGTGCCGGTCAGGAGTAGGTTTTTCAGGCCAGGTTTTGTAAATACGAACCGGGGGAATTTAGTCTTAAAATATTTAATCCAGAGCCGTCTGATTTATCTGCAACGCGCGGCCTGCTCTCTTGCATTGACGTCAGAAGGAGACTGTTAATTGGGTCTCATCCAGAGAAACCGGATAGATATGAGGCCATGTTCAAATAAGCTTGTACAAGTTCATTGCTGGGATGCAACTTCATGGCATGGAAAATGTCAGCTGTAAGATAAGCAAATCTTCCGGCAAAGTCACGGAGAATATGAAGCAGATGCTCATGAAAGGTCAGGCTCTAAAAGCTTCCTGCCGGGGGCTGTAGACGATGCTGCTGGCTCGTGGGCTTCAGGCGTGCGCTGGACGCCGCAGACCAGTTTGTGCTGCTCGCATGCCTGATCATGGAGGGCTATGACTAGCTGCATTGCGCCTGGCTCTTTCTGAATGAGAACATACCCAATAAAATTGTTCTTACTGGCTGATTTGGATGGGGGTGAATAGCCAGGAGCACATGTCACCGTTTCCTGCTTTTCCAGCGATGTCACCACCGAAATTAGGGCCTAATTCAGAGATTTACTGTATGGAAATCCAATATTGACCTAAATCTCCCATGTATGCATATCTGTTTCTGTGACATCGGTGGCAGTGATCCAAAGCAGCAGCATGATAGACATGCGACTGGCATTTGGGGGGCAGCGTCAGGGAGCGTTCCAGAAAATGGAGGCGTGTCGGTCCCATTTTCTAGGCATTGCCAAAGCCAGTGGCCGCTTCCCTAAATAGGCCCCATACTGTCCATCTCTGAATGAGGCCCTCACTGCACATTCAGTGGGGCAGTGGTATGATGTCAGAAAATAAAACGGTCACACTGTATATTTCATACTCGCCTACTCGCCCGGGACTGCCGGGAGCCTCCCGAAAATCGGGTGCCGCAAGAGTGGGCAAGTCCCCCGGAATGGCTGCTGCTGACCCCCCTCGAGTAGGCAAGTCCCCCGGAATGGCCGCCAGCCCCCCCCCCCCGTGACTCCCCCGCAAAACCCTTTCTCAAGTGTTAGCGTTCACCATCAGACATAATTGTGTGCGCAATAAGGATTTCCCTGACTTTCGCACATGCGCAGTAGCAAAAAATCTCTCAACTGTGGGAACTGCGTCCATCTCTGAATCAGGCCCTTCGTCGCCATCTTGTGGCCGGAGTTCAACGTTTTACATCCTTCAGCCATAAAAATAAATAAATATATTTTCGTGATGGATGGGCTCCTGGCGTGCTGCCACTAAGTTCCGTTGTCCGTAAAACTTTGCTGAGAACATTGAGCGTCTTCGGGAGGTAACTGCTCGCCAACTGCCATAACATTTTTATCATCCTTATTTTTCTTGCCTATAAAACTGATCTTTAGAAAGAACCATTGTTCTAGTTTACAGTTGTCTTCAGTTTGTGATTCCCAAAACGGGACTGGAATCCCATTTAACTGCAGTGGACTCCTTGTGATGACGTTCATTTTCAAGTATTTTTGTCACCCATCTCTTGTTTCTTTAGCATATGGAAGTGGTCTTCAGAGCTGACATTGGGCCTGATTCAGAGGCACACGCTATTTGCGTGCTCTCGCTCTGAATCAGGGCGTCCCTATTTTTTGGGGGATTGGCCTCCAGGCCGCTCGCACAGCTGTGGGTGACCACCCACAGCGTGTGCGTGCGGCCTGGCGATGGTCGCGATTATCGCGACCATCGGGCTTGCGCGGAGACCCTTGTGGTAAGGTCTCAGGTCTTGCATGCCCGAGTGGACTTCCTGCTCTAATAGAGCAGGAAGTCCACTACTGACATCACGAGTGATGTCAGTAGGGCCGCCCACAAATGAACGCCTCCGTTTGTGCAGCCACCCCCCCCTCCCCGCCTACAAAACGGGGCGAGCTGTCGATCAACATCGACAGCCGCCCCGTCTTGTAGCGAACCCCGGAGCGAGTGATTTCTCACTCGCTCCGGGGCTCGCGCATGCGCAATGGCCCACCATCGACCCGCTTGCGAGCGCAATGCGCTCGCTCGCGAGTCTGAATCAGACCCTTTGTTTGCAGGACGATCCATCATTCTAACAAGGGTGATGTTTACTTGAAAAGTGCAAGTAGTATCCCGCTCCCTTGTCTCTTTCGTTTCAGACTTGTAAAAATGTAACTGCTGCAGGCACGGATTGGATGAATTACTGTACTCACGGCTAATCAGGCAATACGAGTAATTGTGAATTGATAACACACTTTTTAAAAATTCTTATTCTTATTTATTTCAAAAGAAAATACTAAAGGCCCCCATACACGTTGCGATATAGCAGCTGATCCGATGGATTGGTACGATATCGCTGCTATATCATACCGTGTGTGGGCATGATATCGGCCTATGCGTGTTCCCGTGGGGTCGTACATCGCACCTCCAGATCTTACTGCACGTTCACTTGATCTGGGGATGTGATGTAAATCCCATGCAGCGCTATGCGGGTGGGGGAGGAGGGTGCCGGCATGTTGGGCAGCGGATCGCTCTGTGTGTGGGGACCGCCCGAAATGTCGGCCATCAGATCGGCCGTCGCGACACAAGGTGCATATCGCGTCGTATATGGAGGCCTTAACATGTTGCTTTATGCAATCTGATAAAGGTTGAGGTAGGAGCATTGTAAGAACTGGTGCAGCCCATATACATCGACCCCCCCCCCCCCACCACCACCACCATGCAGTGGGTCAGACCTGATGCCAGCGGTGCCAGCTTTCTGGTGATATATTGAGAAAAATTGGAGCATGCATAGACTCGGACACAGTGCCGGTGCATAGCCATCTTTCCAAATATATCAACAGAAAAGGCGATGCCGGCTGAGTGTAGGAAGTAGGGACACCCACAGTGGCAAATTGGTTGGTCCTGGTTGCATCATGTGCGGCCCAGGGACCCATGGGGCCTGGAAAAGTGAGTATATTTATAGCTGTGCTGTGGTTTAAGTCTTGACTCTATTTTTGTTAGTTTTCTTTTCTAATCTCCTATTGCAAATAGAATATAATGGAATAATTTTTCTTTTTACTTGAGATTTTTTAGCTTCTATAAAAATGAAATTTAGGGGGCAGATTTTCTCCATTTTTTTTAAGCGATATTGTGTTGTATTTAGCTACAAGGGGTGCAGTATATATTACCATGCAGCCGGCGGTTCAAATCCCGACGGTGGAAGCCCGGCAGGGGTGAAGATCCCGATCGCTAATAAGGTAAGTATAACTAACCCTAGTCTCCCCCTAACCCTAACCCACCCTTAGGGGTGCCTAACCCTAACCTCCCGCCTAGTGCCTAACCCTAAGTCCCTAAACTTACCCCCCCCCGTCCCCACAGCCTAAACCTAAGTCTCCCAGGGGGGGGGGGTGTTTAACCCTAACACCCCCTTCCCGTTGCCTGAACCCAACCCTCCCAGGGGGTTGCCTAACCCTATGTTCCCCCGGGAGCCCTAAAACCTAAACTCCGAGCCGAGCTTACCTTCGTTCGTTATGCCGGGCGTTGGGCTCTTGGCGTAGGTCTAATGACAGGTGTCGGGTTTTCTGCCAGCATGTGTTAGCAAAATCCTTTAAATGTGCACTAATTACTATCTGGATACTGTGCAGCTATTCTTCTTAATTTTTTAAGGAGACACTGGACCTCATTCAGAGTCGGTCGCGAGCGCCGATGCACTCGTAACCGACTCAATGGTTTGGCCTGCGCACGCTCAGCGGCCGCACTGCGCGTGCGCAAGCCCCAGAGTGACAGAGAAACTCTGTCGCTCCGGAGCTCGTTACCAAAGGGGCGGCTGTCGATGTTGATCGACAGCTGCCCCCGTTTGGTAGGCGGGCCGGGGGGGTGGTTTCCAAAACGGAGGCGTTCCATCATCAGTGATGTCAGTGGGGAGCTTCCTGCTGAAACACAGCAGGAAGCTCCCTGGGGCTTAAGGTTGACGAGACCCTACCCTAGGGTCTCGTCGTAAGCCCCGATGGTTGCGATGGTCTTGACCATCGCGACCATCTCCCTTAGCGGTCGTTAGAGCTGTGGGTGTTAACCCACAGCCTAACAACCGACATGGAGGTGGTGGTTCAGGATGCAAGCGGCCGCCCTGTTTCTGAGCGACCGCTTGCATCCTACGACCGCCTCTGAATGAGGCCCACAGACACTGCTTGACAATTTATTTCCATTTAAATTAAGACTTTTATTATTCTTCTGGTTACTCCATGCATACTCTTCATATATAATCTTTTATCTTGTGGGATACTTTGGCCCTCATTCAGAGCCGTACGCTCTGAGCAGAGCGCACGCTCTGAATGAGGGCCGGCCTCCATGAAAATGGAGCGTCCTCCTGGACGCTCATATAGCTGTGGGTCACCACCCACAGGCTATACGAACGTGCATTTTGATGGCCGCGATGGTCGCGACCATCGAAACTGCAAGCCGGAGCCTGTGGTTGAGGTTTTCAACCGCAAGCTCCGGAGTGATTTTGGCTCTATCAGAGCCAAAATCACTCCCACTGACATCACTAGTGATGTCAGTGGGCCGGCTTCTGACGGGAGGCGTTCCCGTGGGAACGCCCCTGTCAGGGAGGCACGCCCCCGGCACGCCTACCAAAGGGGGCGTGCTGTCAATCAACATCGACAGCACGCCCCCTTTGATCAGACACAATGAGCGAAGGACTTTCCTTCGCCTGTCGCGTCTGGCGCATGCGCACGACGGAGCTCCCTCCGTCGTGCGCATGCTCAGTCCAGAACATCGACCCACTTGCGAGCGGACAGCCGCTCGCGAGTGGGTCTGAATCAGGCCCTTTGTCTCTTAGTTTATGTGTAATAAATGATATGTTCTTTAAATATATATGTTTTTTCTGATCTTATGTGTTCTGGTTACAACGTGCACCCATTGTGCATTATCATTTGCACATGTCATATATTCATTCGTAGTTTAAGCAATCCAGATTTGCTCATTGGGGAGCAGCGTGTGAAAAAGGTTTTTGGTTGTTTTTAATATATTGTTTTTTATTATTTATTAAGGTTTGTTTCTAAACTATTTTAATAGATATATAATTTAGAAGAGGTGCGCCCAGTATCGGAGTCACATGGTGTGGCGGTCGGCATTTAGACCGTCGGCTTCCTGACTACATCCCAGCAGCAAGAGGTGTTATCCACAATTGCCAGGCTCCTAGCAAATCTGCAGACAGGTCCATCATTGCTGCACTGCCCTCTGCTGGGCATGCGTGCGCCTGTACACAAATACCGCTAAATATTTAATCATGCAAAACTGGGACAAAATAACCCCCGCCCCATGTCCACACAGAAATGCCCACCTTTGGCTGAAACTCCACCCATTTCCAGGTCTGCCAATCAGAATTGTCCTAATGTTGCTCTCGGAGTCCTGTGCGTTGGAGGAAGCGGCTCTCACAGCGGCAGTTGTGCGCGGTGTGCGCTGTGTGTTCCTGCTGTACAAGTTGTATCACTGGCATCATAGCTTACAGTATAAGCGTTGCTTCCAAATCATGACGGATTTGAAACAACCAACGAGCCCAAAGCTGGAAAAGTTTTTGGAGCCAATGAAAACTCCTGGGCAGGATCACCGTGTACCAGATGACTCCTAATCCGGCATGAAAGTAAGGAGACCTTGGCGCTGTCTTTATTAAATCATTATTTCTTATTGCTCTTAGTGCACTGGTTATAGTGCTTGATGGTTTGCATCCAACTCCGATGGCGGGGAGACTGTCCATGACCCGTTCCGCGTCGTCACACACCGTGACGCCTAAGCCTTAGTCTGACAGGCGGTCGACAGGGTTAAAAGGACAACACAAAAATGATCGACACAAAAATGGTCGACACATTATTAATTTTTTTTTATTGTTTTCTAACCCTAATCTTCACCCTAACCCTCTCTCTTGGTGCCTAATCCTAACCGTCCCTTCTAGTGCCTAGCCCTAACCCTACAAAAACAAAAAAGAGTGTTGACCAGTTTTATGTCAACCATTTTTTTGTGTTGATCTTTTGACCCAGTCGACATTTGGTACATGTCGACCTTTATCCATGTCGATATTTTATGTGTCAACCTTTTGTCCCTGTCGACCTACTTGTCTGTCTAACATCTGTTATCTATCTAGACATTTCATTACTGTCTATCTATTGACTGGAAGCCTTCGCCCCCAACTTGCCCCTCACCCACCTCTCTCATCGCGCCACTTTTTGGGCACTACTGCAGAAGCAAGACTGAAAGGCATAGGACAGTAGAAGGAGGTGAGAGAGCAATGTGCAGTGGCAGAAGGGGACAGAACTAACCCCGCATCTTTTGAACCTCAAGTGATTATCTCAATCTAAAGATAAAACATTTTTGTATTTGGCTGCAGAATAGAGACCAATATTGCATCCAGCACACAATGAGCAATAGATGCACCAGTCACTTAGACGCAATGATCCACTGAGCTCCACCTCTCAGAAAGAGAGCAGTAGATGCACCAATGCACTGAGCTCCACCTATCAGAAGGAGAGCAATAGGTGCACAGATGAACTGAGTTCCACCTATCAGAAGGAGAGCAATAGGTGCACCAATACTGAACTCCACCTATCAGAAGGGAAGCAATAGGTGCACCAATGCACTGAGCTCCACCTATCTGCAGGGAAGCAATAGATGCACTGATGCACTGAACTCCACCTATCAGAAGGAGAGCAATAGGTGCACTGATGCACTGAACTCCACCTATCAGAAGGGAAGCAATAAATGTACGGATGCACTGAACTCCACCTGTCAGAAGGGAAGCAATAGATGCACTGATGCACTGAACTCCACCTATCAGAAGGGAAGCAATAGGTGCACTGATGCACTGAACTCCACCTATCAGAAGGAGAGCAATAGATGCACTGAAGCACTTAGCTCCACGTATCAGGAGGGAAGCAATAGATGCACTGAAGCACTGAACTCCACCTATCAAAAGGACAGCAATAGATGCACTGATGCACTTAGCTCCACCTATCAGAAGGACAGCAGTAGGTGCATTAAGTCAATTGAAAATCTCTGTTTTTCTACATTTGTAAATTACTGTGCTCCCGCTATACTCCCATTGCCATCGGTACCTGTGATCGCTGCACAACATGCTAAAATTGGATGATACAGTGGAATATAGTTTATTGTATATTTGTTCCATATAAAAGTATTGGTTGCTTGCTGGGTCTTTTAATAAACTGGTGAAGGTCTTATTTATTCTAGAAACAGGGTTACTGTCTTATTTTTATATTCTAATGCACGTTTTACTTGGTTTGTATACTAATGCATTTAGGATAAGGGTCTTGCTTTGTACAGCTATACTAATGCATTTAGGGTAAGGGTCTTGCTTTGTATACTAATGCATTTAGGGTAAGGGTCTTGCTTTGTATACTAATGCATTTAGGGTAAGGGTCTTGCTTTGTATACTAATGTATTTAGGGTATGGGTCTTGCTTTGTATACTACTGCACTTGGGGTACAGGACTTGCTTTATTTACGAATGTATTTAGGGTAAGGGGCTTGTTTTGTATACAAATATATTTAGGGTAAGCCGCTTTATTTGTATACTAATGCACTTGGTGTAAGGGGCTTGCTTTCTATTCTACTGCATTTAGGATAAGGGGCTTGCTTTGTATACTAATACACTGGGGGTAAGGGGCTTGCTTTGTATACTAATACACTTGGGGTAAGGGGCTTACTTTGTATACTAATACACTCAGGGTAACAGGCATGCTTTGTATAGCAATGTACCTGGGGTAACAGGGTTGCTTTGTATACAAATGTACCTGGGGTAATGGGCTTGCTTTGTATACCAATGAATGTACCTGGGGTAACTGGCTTGCTTTGTATACCAAGGCACCTTGGGTAATGGGCTTGCTTTGTATTCTAATGCATTTAGGGTAAGGGGCTTGCTTTGTAAGCTAATGTGCATGGGCTAAGGGTCTTGCCTAGTATACTAATGCACTTGGGGTAAGGAGCTTGCCTTTTATAGTAATGCACTTGGGGTAAGGGACTTGCTTTGTATAGTAATCACTTGGGGCAAGGGGCTTGTCTTGTGTAGTTATGCACTTGGGGTAAGGGGCTTGCCTTGTGTAGTTATGCACTTGGGGTAAGGGGATTGCTTTGTGTAGTAATGCACTTGGGGTAAGGGGATTGTTTTGTGTAGTAATGCACTTGGGGTAAGGGGCTTGCTTTGTACAGTAATGCACTTGGGGTAAGGGGCTTGCTTTGTATAGTAATGCATTTGGGGTAAGGGGCTTGCCTTGTATAGTAATGCACTTGGGGTAAGGGGCTTGCCCTGTATAGTAATGCACTTAGGGTAAGGGGCTTGCTTTGTCTAGTAATGGACTTGGGGTAAGGGGCTTGCCTTGTATAGTAATGCACTTGGGGTAATGGGCTAGCCTTGCATACAAGGGGCTTGCTTTGTATGGTAATGTATTTGAGGTAAGGAGCTTGCCTTGTATACTAATGCATTTAGGGCAAGGTCTTGCTTTGTATAATAATAAACTGGGGGTAAGGGGCTTGCTTTGTATAGTAATGCACTTGAGGTAAGGGGCTTGCTTCGTATAGTAATGCATTTGGGGTAATTGGCTTGCCTTGTTTACTAATGCATTTAGGGCAAGGGTCTTGCTTTGTATACTAATAAACTGGGGGTAAGGGGCTTGCTTTGTATAGTAATGCATTTAGGGCAAGGGGCTTACTTTATATAGTAATGCACTTGGGGTAAGGGGCTTGCCTTGTATACTAATGCATTTAGGGCAAGGGTCTTGCTTTGTATACTAATAAACCTGGGGGTAAGGGGCTTGCCTTGTACAGTAATGCACTTGGGGTAAGGGGCTTGCTTTGTATACTAATGCATTTAGGGCAAGGGGCTTGCTTCGTATAGTAATTCACTTGGGGTAAGGGATTTGCCTTGTATACTAATGCATTTAGGGCAAGGGGCTTTATTCATATAGTAATGCACTTGGCGTAAGGGTCTTGCCTTGTATACTAATGCATTTAGGGCAAGGGTCTTGCTTTGTATACTAATAAACTGGGGGTAAGGGGCTTGCTTTGTATAGTATTGCACTTGAGGTAAGGGGATTGTTTTATATAGTAATGCACTTGGGGTAAGGAGCTTGCCTTGTATACTAATGCATTTAGGGCAAGGTCTTGCTTTGTATAATAATAAACTGGGGGTAAGGGGCTTGCTTTGTATAGTAATGCACTTGACGTAAGGGGCTTGCTTCGTATAGTAATGCATTTGGGGTAATTGGCTTGCCTTGTTTACTAATGCATTTAGGGCAAGGGTCTTGCTTTGTATACTAATAAACTGGGGGTAAGGGGCTTGCTTTGTATAGTAATGCACTTGAGGTAAGGGGCTTGCCTTGTATACTAATACATTTAGGGCAAGGGGCTTACTTCATATAGTAATGCACTTGGGGTAAGGGGCTTGCCTTGTATACTAATGCATTTAGGGCAAGGGTCTTGCTTTGTATACTAATAAACCTGGGGGTAAGGGGCTTGCCTTGTACAGTAATGCACTTGGGGTAAGGGGCTTGCTTTGTATACTAATGCATTTAGGGCAAGGGGCTTGCTTCGTATAGTAATTCACTTGGGGTAAGGGGTTTGCCTTGTATACTAATGCGTTTAGGGCAAGGGGCTTTATTCATATAGTAATGCACTTGGGGTAAGGGGCTTGCCTTGTATGCTAATGCATTTAGGGCAAGGGTCTTGCTTTGTATACTAATAAACTGGGGGTAAGGGGCTTGCTTTGTATAGTAATGCACTTGAGGTAAGGGGATTGTTTTATATAGTAATGCACTTGGGGTAAGGGGCTTGCTACGTATAGTAATGCACTTGGGGTAAGGGGCTTGCCTTGTATACTAATGCATTTAGGGCATGGGTCTTGCTTTGTATACTAATAAACCGGGGGTAATGGGCTTTCTTTGTATACTAATACACTTGGCGTAATGGGCTTACTTTCTGTACTAATACACTGGGGGTAAGGGGCTTGCTTTCTGTACTAATACACTTGGGGTAAGGGGCTTGCTTTATGTACTAATACATTTGGGGTAAAGGGCTTGCTTTGTATACCAATGTACCTGGGGTAACGGGCTTGCTTTGTATAGTAATGCACTTGGGGTAAGGGGCTTGCTTTGTATAGTAATGCACTTGGGGTAAGGGGCTTGCCTTGTACACTAATGCATTTAGGGCAAGGGTCTTGCTTTGTATACTAATAAACTGGGGGTAAGGGGCTTGCTTCGTATAGTAATACATTTGGGGTAATGGGCTTGCTTTGTATACTAATGTACTTGGGGTAACGGGCATGCTTTGTATACCAATGTACCTGGGGTAACGGGCATGCTTTGTATACCAATGTACCTGGGGTAATGGGCTTGCTTTGTATACCAATGTACCTGGGGTAACGGGCATGCTTTGTATACCAATGTACCTGGGGTAACGGGCATACTTTGTATACCAATGTCCTTGGGGTAACGGGCATGCTTTGTATAGCAATGTACCTGGGGTAACGGGCATGCTTTGTATAGCAATGTACCTGGGGTAATGGGCTTGCTTTGTATACCAATGTACCTGGGGTAATGGGTTTGCTTTGTATACCAAGGTACCTGGGGTAACGGGCTTGCTTTGTATACCAATGTACCTGGGGTAACGGGCATGCTTTGTATACCAATGTACCTGGTGTAATGGGCTTGCTTAGTATACCAATGTACCTGGGGTAATGGGCTTACTTTGTATACCAAGGTACCTCGGGTAAGGGGCTTTCTTTCTATTCTAATGCATTTAGGGTAAGGGGCTTGCTTTGTAAGCTAATGTGCATGGGGTAAGGGACTTGCAGTGTGTAGTTATGCACTTTGGGTAAGGGGCTTGCCTTGTATAGTTATGCACTTGGGGTAAGGGGCTTGCCTTGTATACCAATGTACCTGGTGTAATGGGCTTGCTTTGTATACCAAGGTACCTCGAGTAATGGGCTTGCTTTCTATTCTAATGCATTTAGGGTAAAGGGCTTGCTTTGTAAGCTAATGTGCATGGTGTAAGGTACTTGCTTTGTATAGTAATGCACTTGAGATAAGGGGCTTGCAGTGGATAGTTATACACTTGGGGTAAGGGGCTTGTCTTGTATAGTTATGCACTTGTGGTAAGGGGCTTGCCTTGTGTAGTTATGCACTTGGGGCAAGGGTCTTGCCTTGTATAGTTATGCACTTGGGGTAAGGGGCTTATCTTGTATACTAATGCACTTGTGGTAAGGGGCTTGCCTTGTGTAGTTATGCACTTGGGGTAAGGGGCTTGCCTTGCGTAGTTATGCACTTGGGGCAAGGGTCTTGCCTTGTATAGTTATGCACTTGGGGTAAGGGGCTTATCTTGTATACTAATGCACTTGTGGTAAGGGGCTTGCCTTGTGTAGTTATGCACTTGGGGCAAGGGTCTTGCCTTGTATAGTTATGCACTTGGGGTAAGGGGCTTATCTTGTATACTAATGCACTTGTGGTAAGGGGCTTGCCTTGTGTAGTTATGCACTTGTGGTAAGGGGCTTGCCTTGCGTAGTTATGCACTTGGGGTAAGGGGCTTATCTTGTATACTAATGCACTTGGGATGATGATATTTCTGTGAGCAATATAATATGGTGCAGGGTGCGTAGAAGGAGAAGAGCTGGTAGGGAACGAAAAATCGAGCTGAAAATATCAGTGTGACAGAAGGAAAAACTGCCCTGTGCTGCTATCCAGTGATACAGTAACTCTGCATGTCCCCAGATTAAAATATCATAACAAATTTTTTTTTTCCTACCAAACAACACTAATGCATTGCCAGCCCTGCCCCATGTCCTGGGAACGAATGGGTTAATAAGAGCCCCCACCCCTCCATTACCAGTACTACTGCCTATTGTTTTGTGCTATGTTATTTCACATGTAAAATCACCTAATACAAAAGTGTTGAGCAAAACATACATGAGATCAGCAAGGATAACAGTCAGGGAGAGGGGGGGGGGGGGGGGGGGGTGTTATCCAATAGGCAGACAGTAGGTGGAGCCATCGCTGTTTTGGATTCAGTATCTCAGCAAGGAATTCTGAATGAAGATCTTTTTTTTTTTTTTTTTCTATCCAAGGAATCTGGCCAGTCAAGCAATAAGGTATCGAAGTGCATCGTTTAAAAGGCAATTCACATTTTTTTCCTCCTCCCGGATTCTAGACGCACGATATTGTCTGCTGTTTTTTAAGGACATTTTCTGTGCAAAAATCGTCTCTCTCTGAGAGGGAGGAAGGATGAGGGTTTAAGTCTTCCAATACTGCACGAGCTGAATGAATCCAGGGGCTGTCAGTGTGTAGGTCGCAGACGAGCCACACTCGCAACAGGCTAGACTTGCAGGGAAGAGCTGACACTTCAAACGGTGGATAACCTGGCTCCCTCCCATCCCTCACCTCTTTGGTACATAACTTCTGTATTCTGAAGCTACGCCAGGTGGTCGTTCCGCTGCCAGCCTACCCCATCAGCGATTACCCATTCCGTCCCCTTCCTCGGACTGAGTTGGGGTGATATGCTTTCATTGCGAGGGTCTTGAGCAAACGCCTGAGATATGACATCTAAGGGGTCTCCCAACGAGCTTTCCACCCCGGATACCGACGTCTACATCAGGACTTTCAAAGAACACATGCACCTAGAGCTGGAAGTCCCCAGACACGCTGGGAAAAGGACCACCACCTCCCCTAAAGTCTCCCCACGCAGCTCTCCGAGAAACTCTCCCTGCTTCTTCAGAAAGTTGTTGGTGAACAAGAGCATTCGACAGCGACGGCGATTCACAGTGGCACATACGTGGTAAGGAGAGTCTACGATTCGGGAACCGGTTGTATTTTCTGCACTGACATGAAAAGCAGGTTAATGCTGTTGAATATTAGCAATACTCCTCATGACCTTGGTGGATGGGTGGGAGAATGAAAATGCCACAATCGGTGCAGACTGCATGGATTTCAACTTGTATTCTGAAACCGGTTCAGGCTGTAATCCTGTATCAATGCCCCCCCCCCCCCCCTCCAAAGTGACCCCCCTCTCCCCCCCCCAAAGTGACTTTAATCTCTACTCGATCCCTAAAATTGTCTGTCTTCTGAATACCCACTGGGAAACTGTCATTGAGATGTTTTGTTTAATAATGCGATGAATACCGTTGCAATTGACCTATGGTTCGATTACAGTGATTAATACCTTTAATTAAATGTCCAACCACTTGCAGAGAAGAGATATCGGGGTCATTTAACATTTTGTTTTGCAGGGGGGTCAGAATGGGCAACTGTTTTCTCCGGTGATGCCAATTAAGAGAGCGTGCATCTTATAGAGGGAAGAATGGCAAAGACTTGCGGCATTTACAGCGAATGTTGCTATTTTTTACCGCTGCCGTGTAACCAACCGGCTCCCCAGTGTGAGGAAATAGAGTTAATTCTTTAATATATGACCATACACAAGAGGTGGTTATGCTCTGGTGCTGATTTGGGAGGAGTCTGGATATTAACAAACGTCAATATGTTTGTCCTGCGATTATCTGCTTCAGCCAGACACATGGAAGCAAGGGGGGAGAATCCTGCCTGCAAGATGCTTATAGCACTGTTGTAGATAAGGGAATGTTCCGTAGAACGCTCTACAGGGCGGCTGATTGCACAAGCAGAAGAGTCTGTTCACGGGGAGTTTAGTGTATTAGGCATCTGCCATCTTCACTTGCAGGCGTCTTATGACCTTATGTCAAGGTTAAAGAGTAACCCCGACTTTTGACGAGCTGGGGTTACCTGTCTGTGCTGTACAAGTGACGTGCAATCAGGAGATATTCCAAATATCATTAGCAAGGAGTGATGGGGGGGATCTTTGGTGCATAACCTAAGAAAACATTGGTAGGCAACAGATAATGAGCTACAGTGGGATATTGCCAATATTAGCACCGTAGAGGAGATTATAATCATCACAGGGCCAGGTAATCTTAGGAAAAGCAGAAGACGTATACTAGGCGTGAGCAACATAGACTTACAAGAGATATATACATTTTATTCTTATGTTGATAGGGTGAATAAAATGATGTGATCTTGATGTAGGACTGTGGTTATTATAGCATGAAAGTCATACAAATTAATATGCTATAATAGAAAAAAAAAAAATACTCTCCATTGGAAGTAGGAGCCTGATTCAGACCCGCTCCCAAGCGGGTCGATGGCCAGGCAGCGCTCCGAGGCTCGCTACAAACAGGGTGGCTGTTGATGTTGATCGACAGCTCGCCCCGTTTTGTAAGCGGGGAGTGGGGGTGGCTGGACAAACGGAGGCGGTCCTGAGGGAACGCCTGCCGATTGTGGGCAGCCCTACTGACATCACCAGGCCGCTCGCAAAAGCTATGGGTGGTCACGAGGCCGAGAGGCCGTTTTTTATTTAAAAAAAAGCTGCTGCCCTGATCCAGAGCGAGCGCTCGCTTTTTACATCAGGCCCTAGGTGTATTCCTAATTTCCTACCATGGGAAACGCACCGCCTGTGCTCCCAGCCCAGGTTATTTGGCATCAGCACGCTGGCTTGTGCTGGGCACTGGGGCGGAATGGTGTCATTGCTCTTATGTACTATAATGATAACTTGGGATAAACTACATTTTGGTGGTGGCTGGTTCTGTAGTCTGGGGATCATGGAATGGGTTAGGTATATGGTTGTGGTATCAAACCTCATTTTCCTGAGAATGTTTAATAAATAAAATAAAGTAGAATAAAGACAAGATTTGTTGACCGACCCCTCCAGGATGATATTAATATGTAAACTAAAGACTATCTAGAATTCAACTTAACCTGATTGCAATAAAAGAGATGTAATTAAAATATTATGCACTGCTGTGGCTCAGATCCCCCAATAACATTGTCACTTTCACTTGCAGTGATTTTGTATGTACAGTGTATATATATATATATATTTCTTTTTTTATATATTAATGAATGGCAGAAGTTGCAGGTTGAACAGTGCACACAGGTCCAGGGGGGCCCCACACCGCAAACCTGCACCCATACTATACTTAAACTGGTGCCGTCAAAATGGTCCCCCCTCCTCCGTGGCGCCATCTTCCCAGGGACATCTTCGGAAAGATGGCACCGCACAGTGAAAGCAAAGACTCTGGCACTGTGGCACAATCTTTGCTCTCTTACGTGCATGCGCCATCTACCTGAATAACACTGGGAAGATGGCGCAGCGCAGGAGGGGGAAACCCGATTGCCGGCACAAGGTAAGATGTGGAGGGGCCCACTGCTCAGAGGAGGGGGCTCGCTGTGCACGAGCCCCCTTGGTCATTAATACTCTCTGATCAATGTTATAACGAAACTTACCGTACTTAGGGCCTGATACAGACGGGCTAGCTAGCGCTGTGCGCTCGCAAGCGGCCCGATGGTTTGCGAATGCGCATGCGCACGCTTCGTTCTGCGCATGCGTGAACTACTCTGTGCGATCGTAGGCCGCTCGCTCGTCCAGCGAAGACAGCCCAGTGAAATGAGTGACAGGAGAGGCCGCTTGTGGGTGGTAACGGGCAGGACACTAATAACGGGGGAGTGGAGGTGCGAACGCAGGCGTGCCTGAGTGTTTCAACGCCGTTTTTAAGGCGTGCATAATTAACAGGCAGCGTCATAGTACACGTCACCAGCCTGTTTTTTACACTGAAATCCTCGCAGTGCTTGCGGCAGGGTAAGGCAACCACAATCACTGCGTTAGCTTCTGATGGTGCTCGATGTACCAATGTTTTAATCAGGGCCGGCTCTAGGGGTGTTCGACCAGTGCGGTCGCACAGGGGTGCCACCCATAGAGGGCGCACCCCTCCCCAACATCCCTATTTCAGTGGGACAGTACTGTCCTGCTGTTCCACCCGTGGGCCAAAATGGCCTGTGGGAGGTCAAATCGGAAGGTTGGGGACCCCCACCGCCGCAGCTGTGCGGCGGTGCCAGACCCCCGGAGTGTGAATGAATGCAGCATTCACTGAAGGGAGAGGGCTGGGGGAAGCCCAGCCAGTTACGGAGGGCTGGGCTTTACCCCCAGCCTGACGTCATTAGGAGGCGTGCCATGCGGGCACGCCTCCTAATAACGTCACTTATGGGGCGTGGCATATGGTAATGAGGGCACGCCCCCAATTTCAGCACCGTGCGCGATTACAGGGCGCAACATAACGGGCCGGCACAGGGTGCACAGACGCCTGGAGCCGGCCCTGGTTTTAATACACTTCCTGGAGATGTCGTGCGCTAGTGGGCGTCTCAACATACGCTAATGGGTGTCAGCATACACAGAGCAATCGCTCGCACAGTCAAAGTGGGTGTGCTTATGCCTTTGGGAGCGACCGCTTCCCATGGCGTCACTTCGAAAAATGTGCATACGCTGGATGCAAGCGATCGCATCTAGCGAGCGGGTCTGAATCGGATCCTTAATCCACGAGTCACTTCCCTAATGGTGGTAAACACAGAGGGCCATCTCCTCCTCTGACCATTGCAGCCATCTTGATCTTCCCTAGCTCCATCCAAAATGACATTATAGTTTTGGATATACTGTAGTTTGACATGTGAAGAGCAAGGGGTGCAACCTGGGATTTTTTATACCATGTTTCATTAAAAATTGATAAATTGGTGACTGGCAGCAACCAATCAGCAATTAGTTTTGTTTATCTAGTGCAGGGGTTCCCAGCCACGGTCCTCAAGGCAACACTAACAATCCAGGTTTTAAGGATAGCCATAGTTGAGCACAGGTGACTTAATTAGTACCTTAGGTATTTTGATTTAACCATCTGTGCTTAAGCAGGGATATCACTAAAACCAGGACTGTTAGTGTGCCTCGAGGACCGAGGTTGGGAATCGCTGATCTAGTGCATTGAGACAATGAAAGCAAGTGTCAGATTGGTTACTATGGTTAATTGTAATGCAATGGTAGTGAATTAACACTAGGGTGCAAGAGGCTCCTGTGCATCACTGAGGCATTTTATGCAGTAATCCCTACTCCAACAATGTACATGAACATTTGAAATGTTTGTGTGTGTGTGTATATATGTGTGTGTATATATATATATATATATATATATATATATATATATATTATATATATATATATATATATATATATATATATATAAAACAGTCAAATCGGCTGTTATATATATATATCTAATCTCATTATCCAATTTGCCAGGGAAGGTAATTATGATGCAGTGTCCGGTGCGCCCGCTGTTAGGCGGTGCACACCTGTGTGATCGGAAGTCAGCTGCAGCGTCAGCCGGCTATTTAAGGTTTGTCTTTGTGTTTTTAGTTTTTACATGTACTACCAGCTTGAAGAAAGCGCTATTAAAGGGCGCTGAAACGTCGCTTCACTAAACAGCTATGTGAGTCGCATTTGTTTTTACCAGAGTGCCGCCAATTTGACTGTTGTGTTCCGGTGCACGTTTATGACACTGTGGAGGGCACCTGGGACTATTATGCCTGTTTACCACCGAGTGCCGGATCATTGACTATATATATATATATATATATATATATATATATATAAATACTCACTCTTTTGCAGAGCCTTTCAAATGCTACCCCTCCACACACATACGGTATACAAGAAATAAGCGGCACTCCCAGTCCAGATAATCAGGGACAAACCAGTGCTTTACTGTGCAGTGTAAAGCACTGTTTTTTCTCTGATTATCTGGATGGGGAGTGCCGCTTATTTCTTGTGTATGTGTATATATAATATATATATATATATAAGACCCACTGCTCCATGCCCCTTCCTCACTATCTGCCCCATCTGTGTCGCCCCTGTCTGTCTGCCCCACCCCATTAGAATGTAAGCTCTCACGAGCAGGGCCATCGTCCCTCACGTGCTTCTCCTGCCCATATTTATACTATCATTTGCTCCTAACTCCCCAATTGGCACCTATCATTTGGTCGCTGACGCCCTGCTGCTTGTGCTATGCAGCTATGTGTATAAACCATGTCCTTGTCCTGCATTGTTTTGTATAACAATTACTGTTTTTCTTGTGTGCTCATTCATGTACTGTGTAAGGCGCTGCGGAACCTTTGTGGAGCCGTATAAATAAAGGATTTTATATATATATATATATATATATATAGAAATAAAGAACTGGCGGCACTCAGGAGACTTTTGTAGAAATAGTGCAAAACTTTGTGCTTTTAATCTACGTTTCGGGACTTTAAAATCCCTTCTTCAGGATACACAACATGTTGTGTATCCTGAAGAAGGGATTTTAAAGTCCCGAAACGTAGATTAAAAGCACAAAGTTTTGCACTATTTCTACAAAAGTCTCCTGAGTGCCGCCAGTTCTTTATTTCTATATTGTGGGGGATTCGTACCCCAGTGGAGGGCACCAGGAGCAAGCTGTCTGCGGATATTGGAGGGGAGTGCCGGGCTGAATTTGGACGTGTGTGTATATATATATATATATATATATATATATATATATATATATACAGTGTATATACAGTGTATATATAATATATATATATATTCTTGAAAGTGCGGGTGCATTCACCAGTCTTGTAATGCAAATAGTAATATCAAAAACTTACAGAATAAAGTTTTCTACTGTTTGCATTACAAGACTGGCGAGTGCACCCCTACTTTCAAGAATACATATATTTTGTGGATGTTGATTTTATCTACACCATATTTTGTGTAGCTGTGCAGCACCCCAGCATGCTGAACACTCCTAAGAGAGTGTGGACTATATATATATATATATATATATATATATATATATATATATAGTGTTCACTCTAGCTCCGGCGCGAGGCAGGGCGCCGGAGCTAGAGAGAGCACATCCGTGCGCGCGCCTGCACCGCGCGCGCGTTCGAGAAGGGGGCGTGTTCATCAAAAAGGGGGCGTGTCTATAAGACGCGTCCCCTTTTCGTCACTCTTGGGGGCGTGCCCGGCACTTACGGACACGCCGGGCAGCCCCCAAGCCCTGCAGACAGGGAGAATAGATGCCGGGCGCATGCGCTAAAACAGCCTAGCGGGAACGCTATATATATATATATATATATATATATATATATATATATATATATATATATATATATATGTGTGTGTATGTGTGTGTGTGTTAATAGGCTATTTCCGTTACACAATGCAAATGATTTGCTGTTATCTGTAGCAACCAATCAGATGTCACCTTTCATTAGACTGCTAAAAGCTGATATCTGATAGGGTGCTTTGAATTACACCACCTCATAGCTGTTTGCGCCAGGTTGTTGCATACGCCCCAATGTTTGTAATTCCAGTGCATATATATCAATGAGCAAAGAGGTGTTTTTCCGCCAATGGGGCTCATATTACCACATCATCTCATATATGAAGCCTGTAACCCTGCTGGAGATTAGACCTTCCGGCTCTTGCTGTACCTATGCCCCTGCAGTAACAGCTCTCTTCTCACCAGCTGTGGGTTAGAGCTCCCAGTTCTCTAGCTCATTTCCTGTCCTATAAAGATCGGGGTTACAGGGAAAAAAACGTATTAAACCTCCTTTAAAAATAATGTCATGTGATGCTCAATTCATTCCATAGCAAAGCTCCACCGAAGCTCTGCTCTGCAATACACTGGTGCTGACTACCTACACGAGTGCTGAATGCAATGCTATTTATACTGTATGTAATGTCTGATGTATCCTCCTTACAACGCCGCTGTTATTTATTCTCATACTCAGACCTGATCAGAAGTATTGGCAGCGCCGCCCATCGGGGGAGAATAACTTCTAATCTAAAGATTATAGTTTCCAACTAAAACAAAACAACTACATTTATACTGATATTTTCCAATTAAATAAATTGTAAAGTTTATTATATTAATGTTTAATGCTTAATACAATATTAAAGCATTATACCTTGAGGATCGTTTTTCCATTAAGTGCTGGAGTTTCTCAGAGCTGATGGCACTTTTTTGCTATAATTATTTATAGGCTTCACGTCCTGTGTACCCAGCGTCAATGGGGGACAGATCAACCTGTGCGCAGTCAGATGTCAGGATGATCGCATCAGCAGGATCATGGCCACTCAGTGACTGTTTTAGTGATGGGTAGCTCAGGGCTGCATGTGACAGGGCCAGTGACATGATGCGAAGAGGGGAATGGAGGCAGCAGGAAGCCACAGTCTGAGAGTTACATAGTGGAGGGAGCAGAGTCCCCAGCAGCACAGAGTATATCAGGAGATGAGGGATGTGTTAGTGAGGACAGGGCTGCATGTGACAGGGGCAGTGACATGATGCGAAGAGGAGAATGGAGGCAGCAGGAAGCCACAGACTGAGAGTTACATAGTGGAGGGAGCAGAGTCCCCAGCAGCACAGAGTATATCAGGAGATGAGGGATGTGTTAGTGAGGACAGGGCTGCATGTGACAGGGGCAGTGACATGATGCGAAGAGGGGAATAGAGGCAGCAGGAAGCCACAGACTGAGAGTTACATAGTGGAGGGAGCAGAGTCCCCAGCAGCACAGAGTATATCAGGAGATGAGTGATGTGTTAGTGAGGACAGGGCTGCATGTGACAGGGGCAGTGACATGATGTGAGGAGGGGAATGGAGGCAGCAGGAAGCCACAGACTGAGAGTTACATAGTGGAGGGAGCAGAGTCCCCAGCAGCACAGAGTATATCAGGAGAGGAGTGATGTGTTAGTGAGGACAGGGCTGCATGTGACAGGGGCAGTGACATGATGCGAAGAGGGGAATAGAGGCAGCAGGAAGCCACAGACTGAGAGTTACATAGTAGAGGGAGCAGAGTCCCCAGCAGCACAGAGTATATCAGGAGATGAGTGATGTGTTAGTGAGGACAGTGCTGCATGTGACAGGGCCAGTGACATGATGCGAAGAGGGGAATGGAGGCAGCAGGAAGCCACAGACTGAGAGTTACATAGTGGAGGGAGCAGGGTCCCCCAGCAGCACAGAGTATATCAGGAGATGAGTGATGTGTTAGTGAGGGCAGGGCTGCATGTGACAGGGGCAGTGACATGATGTGAGAATGGGAATGGAGGCAGCAGGAAGCCACAGACTGAGAATTATATAGTGGAAGGAGCAGGGTCCCCCAGCAGCACAGAGTATATCAGGAGAGGAGTGATGTGTTAGTGAGGGCAGGGCTGCATGTGACAGGGGCAGTGACAATGTAAGGAGGGCAATGGAGGCAGCATGAAGTCATAGGCTGAGAGTTATATAGTGGAAGGAGCAGGGTCCCCAGCAGCACAGAGTATTTCAGAAGAGGAGTGATGTGTTAGTGAGGACAGGGCTGCATGTGACAGGGGCAGTGACATGATGCGAAGAGGGGAATGGAGGCAGCAGGAAGCCACAGACTGAGAGTTACATAGTGGAGGGAGCAGAGTCCCCAGCAGCACAGAGTATATCAGGCAGATGAGTGATGTGTTAGTGAGGACAGGGCTGCATGTGACAGGGGCAGTGACATGATGTGAGGAGGGGAATGGAGGCAGCAGGAAGCCACAGCCTAAGTGTTATATAATGGGAGGAGCAGAATCCCCAGCAGCACAGAGTGTATCAGGAGATGAGTGATGTGTTATTGAGGACAGGGCTGCATGTGTCAGGGGCAGTGACATGATGTGAGGAGAGTTCTATAGTGGAAGTAGCAGGGTCCCCCAGCAGCACAAAGCAGTAATGTGAGGCTCCAGTCAAATGCATCTTTACAATGAACAAAGGGCCTTATTCAGAGATGGTGGGTAATGCAGCAGCTGTTGCAGCCGCTCTCGCAATAGTGGTTGTGGGAATATGCAAAATCTCAGCCTTGCTTTTGTGCTGGACAGTTTGATGTACGAGTGGTAAGACACCCACTTTAAGGCTGCGCGGTCTGTGCATTTACGATGGACATTGTAAACTCTCCAACATCAGTGCAACATCGGTCGCACCATTGTAATTTGCGGTAGCCTACAGTCTACTCTATCTACTCTTCTCTAATCTAACTAACCACAGCCTCTCAGGCCCATCGCCCATACATCCAGCTTGTTGGGGTTTTATAGAATAATGGGTGAATTGAACTATATGTGAGCATATCATGATACACTACCGGTAAGTCAATATGCAGAAAGTGTCTAAGAAATGGGTCAGACTGGCCCAAAGTGCCAAATCCATGTGTAAATATTTCGGAGAGGGTGGGGGGGTTATTAGACCTAAAAGGGCAAGCTGACCCCTCTGCAGAGTCCTGGCTTCCCGCTAAGCTGTTCCTTGACAACCGTCTCCATGGTGCAGTTGTCAGTGATGATTTGGAACTGACTAGACGTAGCCAAGTGGCTGTCGGCTAAGAAAGCTAATTGTAATACAGTATAGAAAGGGAGACGCTCTCCGCTAGCGCTGACCGGCAAAGCGCTGGGCGCTGCATCTGGGGAGGTTGAACAAAGGGGGTTGAAATTCACTCTACTAAGTAGGAGAAACAGTTGCTGGAAATATCAGTTAATATTATTATTACTGAAGAGATGCAATAATATATTATAATGAGCTGCTGTAGCCAAGTCACTCACTATAGTGCCACTGTGTCATATTGTGTCCAGGATAATTGTATTGTCATGTGGTTCCCGCGCTTCCTGTGATCTAATGAAAGTCTTTTTCTTTTTGACAATATTATCCAAAAAAATATATATGTGAAAGAAAAAGATAATGGGGGAGATGTATTAACGGCGTCATCGCCGTTGCGGTACATCCCCCCCGACTTCGCGTACATACCGCGGTTCATTACCGCGGTGTGTACCAAGGATTTCGCAAAGGACAGCTCTCTCGATGAGAGATGTCCTTTGCGATGCTGCCGGGCAGAGGGACTTCCGGGTTGAACACCCAGAAGTCATTCTGCGCATGCGCAGAAGGCCGCGGGGGCTCATGGGAGGGATCCGATCGGATCCCTCCCAGCCCCGAGCGTCGCGCTAAGAAGCCCATAGGCTTCTATTGGGTAACGCCACCTGAAGGTGGCGTTACCTAGCGACGCGAAGGCTTAATACATACGGGGAATGCGGTAAAACCCCCGACAACTGCATTTTCGGGGGTTTTACCGCATTTTGCCGTTAATACATCTCCCCCAATATACTATATAGTGTAAAACCGCAACAATGTCTTATAAATCGTGAAAGATTGATATACACTCTCCCTTTTGAAGTGATTTATAGACATTGGACCCAATTTTCACCATGGTCCTGCGGTGGTTGCAAACTGCAACGCTGGCCTTTAAGGTGAGGTGAAGATTACCGGCATTGTGATGCAGGGGGCGGGGCCAAGATGACTCCATTCAGCGTGAATCGTGTCATCACCCCACCGCTGCAGTGGTGTGTGTGTGTGTGTGTGTGTGTGTGTGTGTGTGTGTGTGTGTGTGTGTGTGTGTAGGGGGGCGAGGGTATGTGGGACCACACATGTGCAAAACTTCGGCTTCGTGGGACTGCATCACCTAATAAAACCCGTCACTGGAGAGCACAACTCCAAATCAACCAGCCCCTATTTATAACCATTGGAAAATTGGATTGTTTCATTACCGTTTGAGGAGTTTGATACTTTAAACTAGACCAACAACCCAGAAAAATGTATGACCGATCTGTTCAGAATGAAATCACCCAACATGAGCAGCACGGCTGACGCATGGTTATCATTACTGCCTCACAGCCCTGGGGTCATGAGTTCAATTCCTGATTAAGGCACTATCTGTGTGGAGTTTGTATATTCTCCCTGCCTTTGCATGGGTTTCCTCCCTCACCCAAAAAAATAACATACTGGTAGTTTAATTGGCTTCTGACAATAAATGTAACCCTTGTTTGTACATGTTGTAGAGAATACAGATTGTGAGCTCCATTGGGGAAGGTACTGATGTGTTTCCAGTAAAGCGCTGTATTCCTGTAATATCATATGTGTGCACTATATCATTAAATGTTAATAAATAACACATGCATAATACAAATATCAATATGAATATAGAAAATTCAGAAAATCATCCAGATCGGTAATAATGCAATTACCGATGACACATGAAGGACATGGAGCAAGATGACTTCCGGCACTTCACATTGCTTCACATGTTCCAAGTGACCTCACATAAACGTACATACAGAGTGATCTGAGAGGGACCTGACATAAACATACATACACAGCGATCTAAGAGGGACCTGACATACAGTCAGGTGCATAAATATTGGGACATTGACAGAATTTTGATATTTTGGCCTCTCTTCACCACCACAATGGCTTTGAAATGAAACAAACAAGATGTGCTTTAACTGCAGACTTTCAGATTTAATTTGAGGGTAATTACATCCGAATCAGTGAAGCATGGTGGTGATAGTGTCATGGCGTGGGCATGTATGGCTTCCAATGGAACTGGTTCCCTTGTATTTATTGATGATGTGACTGCTGACAAAAGCAGCAGAATGAATTCTGAAGTGTTTCGGGCAATATTATATGCTCATATTCAGTCACATGCTTTAGAACTCACTGGACAGCGCTTCACAGTGCAGATGGACAATGACCCGAAGCATACTGCAAAAGCAACCAAAGAGTTTTTTAAGTCTAAAAAGTGGAATGTTATGCAATGGCCAAGTCAATCCCCTGACCTGAATCTGATTGAGCATGCATTTCACTTGATGAAGACAAAACTGAAGGGAAAATGCCCCAAGAACAAGCAGGAACTGAAGACATTTGCAGTAGAGGCCTGGCAGAGCATCACCAGGGATGAAACCCAGCGTCTGGTGTGTCTATGCGTTCCAGACTTCAGGCTGTAATAGCCTGCAAAGGATTTGCAACAAAGTATTAAAAAGTGAAAGTTAGATTTAGGATTGTTTAGTTTGTCCCATTACTTTTGGCCCCTTAAAAAGTGGGAGGCACATATAGAAACCGTTGTAATTCCTACACCATTCACCTGATTTGGATGTAATTACCCTCAAATTAAATCTGAAAGTCTGCAGTTAAAGCACATCTTGTTTGTTTCATTTCAAAGCCATTGTGGTGGTGAATAGAGGCCAAAATATGAAAATTCTGTCAATGTCCCAATATTTATGCACCTGACTGTAAACGTACATACACAGTGATCTGAGAGGGTCCTGGCATAAACATACATACACAGCGATCTGAGAGGGACCTGACATAAACATACATACACAGTGATCTGAGAGGGTCCTGGCATAAACATACATACACAGTGATCTGAGAGGGACCTGACATAAACGTACATACACAGTGATCTGAGAGGGACCTGACATAAATGTACATACACAGTGATCTGAGAGGAACCTGACATAAACGTACATACACAGCGATCTGAGAGGGACCTGACATAAACATACATACACAGTGATCTGAGAGGGACCTGACATAAACATACATACACAGTGATCTAAGAGGGACCTGACATAAACATACATACACAGTGATCTAAGAGGGACCTGACATAAACATACATACACAGTGATCTGAGAGGGACCTGACATAAATGTACATACACAGTGATCTGAGAGGGACCTGACATAAACATACATACACAGCGTTCTGAGAGGGACCTGACATAAACATACATACACAGCGATCTAAGAGGGACCTGACATAAATGTACAAACACAGCGATCTAAGAGGGACCTGACATAAATGTACATACACAGTGATCTGAGAGGGACCTGACATAAACATACATACACAGTGATCTGAGAGGGACCTGACATAAATGTACATACACAGTGATCTGAGGGACCTGACATAAACATACATACACAGTGATCTGAGAGGGACCTGGCATAAATGTACATACACAGTGATCTGAGAGGGTCCTGGCATAAACATACATACACAGCGATCTGAGAGGGACCTGACATAAACATACATACACAGTGATCTGAGAGGGTCCTGGCATAAACATACATACACAGTGATCTGAGAGGGACCTGACATAAACGTACATACACAGTGATCTGAGAGGGACCTGACATAAATGTACATACACAGTGATCTGAGAGGAACCTGACATAAACGTACATACACAGCGATCTGAGAGGGACCTGACATAAACATACATACACAGTGATCTGAGAGGGACCTGACATAAACATACATACACAGTGATCTAAGAGGGACCTGACATAAACATACATACACAGTGATCTAAGAGGGACCTGACATAAACATACATACACAGTGATCTGAGAGGGACCTGACATAAATGTACATACACAGTGATCTGAGAGGGACCTGACATAAACATACATACACAGCGTTCTGAGAGGGACCTGACATAAACATACATACACAGCGATCTAAGAGGGACCTGACATAAATGTACAAACACAGCGATCTAAGAGGGACCTGACATAAATGTACATACACAGTGATCTGAGAGGGACCTGACATAAACATACATACACAGTGATCTGAGAGGGACCTGACATAAATGTACATACACAGTGATCTGAGGGACCTGACATAAACATACATACACAGTGATCTGAGAGGGACCTGGCATAAATGTACATACACAGTGATCTGAGAGGGACCTGACATAAATGTACATACACAGTGATCTGAGAGGGACCTGACATAAATGTACATACACAATGATCTGAGAGGGACCTGACATAAACATACATACACAGTGATCTGAGAGGGACCTGACATAAACATACATACACAGCGATCTGAGAGGGACCTGACATAAACATACATACACAGTGATCTGAGAGGGACCTGACATAAACATACATACACAGTGATCTGAGAGGGACCTGACATAAACATACATACACAGCGATCTGAGGGACCTGACATAAATGTACATACACAGTGATCTGAGAGGGACCTGACATAAACATACATACACAGTGATCTGAGAGGGACCTGACATAAATGTACATACACAGCGATCTGAGGGACCTGACATAAATGTACATACACAGTGATCTGAGAGGGACCTGACATAAATGTACATACACAGTGATCTGAGAGGGACCTGACATAAACGTACATACACAGCGATCTGAGAGGGGCCTGACATAAATGTACATACACAGTGATCTGAGAGGGACCTGACATAAATGTACATACACAGCGATCTGAGGGACCTGACATAAACATACATACACAGCGATCTGAGAGGGGCCTGACATAAATGTACATACACAGTGATCTGAGAGGGACCTGACATAAATGTACATACACAATGATCTGAGAGGGACCTGACATAAATGTACATACACAGTGATCTGAGAGGGACCTGACATAAACATACATACACAGCGATCTGAGAGGGACCTGACATAAACATACATACACAGTGATCTGAGAGGGACCTGACATAAATGTACATACACAGTGATCTGAGAGGGACCTGACATAAACATACATACACAGCGATCTGAGAGGGACCTGACATAAATGTACATACACAGCGATCTGAGAGGGACCTGACATAAACATACATACACAGCGATCTAAGAGGGACCTGACATAAATGTACATACACAGCGATCTAAGAGGGACCTGACATAAACGTACATACACAATGATCTGAGAGGGACCTGACATAAATGTACATACACAGCGATCTGAGAGGGACCTGACATAAATGTACATACACAATGATCTGAGAGGGACCTGACATAAATGTACATACACAGCGATCTGAGAGGGACCTGACATAAATGTACATACACAATGATCTGAGAGGGACCTGACATAAATGTACATACACAGTGATCTGAGAGGGACCTGACATAAATGTACATACACAGTGATCTGAGAGGGACCTGACATAAATGTACATACACAGCAATATAAGAGGGACCTGACATAAATGTACATACACAGTGATCTGAGAGGGACCTGACATAAACATACATACACAGCGATCTGAGAGGGACCTGACATAAACATACATACACAGTGATCTGAGAGGGACCTGACATAAATGTACATACACAGTGATCTAAGAGGGACCTGACATAAACATACATACACAGTGATCTAAGAGGGACCTGACATAAACATACATACACAGTGATCTGAGGGACCTGACATAAATGTACATACACAATGATCTGAGAGGGACCTGACATAAACATACATACACAGCGATCTGAGGGACCTGACATAAATGTACATACACAGTGATCTGAGGGACCTGACATAAATGTACATACACAGTGATCTGAGAGGGACCTGACATAAATGTACATACACAGTGATCTGAGGGACCTGACATAAATGTACATACACAGCGATCTGAGAGGGACCTGACATAAACATACATACACAGTGATCTGAGAGGGACCTGACATAAATGTACATACACAGTGATCTAAGAGGGACCTGACATAAACATACATACACAGTGATCTAAGAGGGACCTGACATAAACATACATACACAGTGATCTGAGGGACCTGACATAAATGTACATACACAGTGATCTGAGAGGGACCTGACATAAATGTACATACACAGCGATCTGAGAGGGACCTGACATAAACATACATACACAATGATCTGAGAGGGACCTGACATAAATGTACATACACAGCGATCTGAGAGGGACCTGACATAAACATACATACACAATGATCTGAGAGGGACCTGACATAAACATACATACACAGTGATCTGAGAGGGACCTGACATAAACATACATACACAGTGATCTGAGAGGGACCTGACATAAATGTACATACACAGTGATCTGAGAGGGACCTGACATAAACATACATACACAGCGATCTAAGAGGGACCTGACATAAATGTACATACACAGTGATCTGAGAGGGACCTGACATAAACATACATACACAGTGATCTGAGGGACCTGACATAAATGTACATACACAGTGATCTGAGAGGGACCTGACATAAACATACATACACAGCGATCTGAGGGACCTGACATAAACGTACATACACAGCGATCTGAGAGGGACCTGACATAAATGTACATACACAGTGATCTGAGAGGGACCTGACATAAATGTACATACACAGTGATCTGAGAGGGACCTGACATAAACATACATACACAGTGATCTAAGAGGGACCTGACATAAATGTACATACACAGTGATCTGAGAGGGACCTGACATAAACATACATACACAGCGAGCAGTGATCTAAGAGTGACCTGACATAAATGTACATACACAGTGATCTGAGGGACCTGACATAAATGTACATACACAGTGATCTGAGAGGGACCTGACATAAATGTACATACACAGTGATCTGAGAGGGACCTGACATAAACATACATACACAGCGAGCAGTGATCTAAGAGTGACCTGACATAAATGTACATACACAGTGATCTGAGGGACCTGACATAAATGTACATACACAGTGATCTGAGAGGGACCTGACATAAACATACATACACAGTGATCTGAGAGGGACCTGACATAAACATATATACACAGTGATCTGAGGGACCTGACATAAATGTACATACACAATGATCTGAGAGGGACCTGACATAAATGTACATACACAGTGATCTGAGGGACCTGACATAAATGTACATATACAGTGATCTGAGGGACCTGACATAAATGTACATACACAGTGATCTGAGAGGGACCTGACATAAATGTACATACACAGTGATCTGAGGGACCTGACATAAATGTACATACACAGTGATCTGAGGGACCTGACATAAATGTACATACACAATGATCTGAGAGGGACCTGACATAAATGTACATACACAGTGATCTGAGGGACCTGACATAAATGTACATACACAGTGATCTGAGGGACCTGACATAAATGTACATACACAGTGATCTGAGGGACCTGACATAAATGTACATACACAGTGATCTGAGAGGGACCTGACATAAATGTACATACACAGTGATCTGAGAGGGACCTGACATAAACATACATACACAGTGTTCTGAGAGGGTCCTGACATAAACGTACATACACAGTGATCTGAGAGGGACCTGACATAAACATACATACACAGTGATCTGAGAGGGACCTGACATAAACATACATACACAATGATCTAAGAGGGACCTGACATAAATGTACATACACAGTGATCTGAGGGACCTGACATAAACGTACATACACAGTGATCTGAGGGACCTGACATAAATGTACATACACAATGATCTGAGAGGGACCTGACATAAATGTACATACACAGCGCTCTGAGAGGGACCTGACATAAACATACATACACAGCGCTCTGAGAGGGACCTGACATAAACATACATACACAATGATCTAAGAGGGACCTGACATAAACATACATACACAGTGATCTGAGGGACCTGACATAAACATACATACACAGCGCTCTGAGAGGGACCTGACATAAACATACATACACAATGATCTAAGAGGGACCTGACATAAACATACATACACAGCGATCTGAGGGACCTGACATAAACATACATACACAGCGAGCAGTGATCTAAGAGGGACCTGACATAAATGTACATACACAGCGATCTGAGAGGGACCTGACATAAACATACATACACAATGATCTAAGAGGGACCTGACATAAACATACATACACAGCGATCTGAGGGACCTGACATAAACATACATACACAGCGAGCAGTGATCTAAGAGGGACCTGACATAAATGTACATACACAGTGATCTGAGGGACCTGACATAAATGTACATACACAGTGATCTGAGAGGGACCTGACATAAATGTACATACACAGTGATCTAAGAGGGACCTGACATAAATGTACATACACAGTGATCTAAGAGGGACCTGACATAAACATACATACACAGCGGTCTGAGAGGGACCTGACATAAATGTACATATACTCAGCGGTCTGACAGGGACCTGACATAAATGTACATACACAGTGATATAAGAGGGACCTAACATAAATGTACATACACATGATCTGAGAGGGACCTGGCATAAATGTACATACACATGATCTGAGAGGGACCTGGCATAAATGTACATACACAGTGATATAAGAGGGACCTGTTTTGTGGGCTGTACATTTGTGCTGGGCTGTTCATTGATTTTTCTGTGACCCTGTTGCATTTGCTGACATCTGCGTGTTAGAATAGCCCTTGGCCGCTTCCTCCATGTCCAATGTTTAATACAGTCCTGGAGTAATCATTGCTGCCAACTCAGGTGTGAATTTCCTCAGCATTACTGTGCGTCATTTGTAGAACAGATGGGTACTGCACAAACCACTAGGGCACGTACTGTCATTTATATTCCATGATGAAACCCGAAATTTATGTACAGTAACATCAATATCCCAGAGTAAAAACAAGTAGGTAATTAAGAAAACCCTCAAAAACATGTCCGTACAATAGAAGGTTGGACAATTCTGTTCTGAGAAATAGGTAATGTAAGCTTGGAGGAAGGGGTTAATACTTTAGTGCTGTTTAAGTCTGATTTGTATAATGAGTACAATACAAAGGGCTCCATTATAAACAAACGAAAATACCGGTGACAGTTTTCGCTTAGTATCACTGTGATAAAAACGAGAATGCCACTAGTATTTATCAATACTTACCCCTCTGATGAGGTTCTGCGAAGTCCTCCTTATCGACGGGGTCCTCCGCTCACCTGCTGGCAGCCTAACGCTGCCAACGCCATGCGCCGCTGTAATGAGCATGCGTGACGGTCCGTCTGTGCGTGTGCATGATAGAGGGACCAGGCAGTGCCTGGAAGACTTCGCTGAAGCCGGAAAGGCACCACCGGGTCTCCATTGCCGGCAATGTTGTTGCTAGATCCAAGTTAGAGAACAGACCTCTGACGTCACAACCATGTGTCCGCTGCAGCAGGGCCGGACCGCTACCAGTGTAGCTCATAGAGGGGGAATATAAACCTGTGGCGAGCGAAACGAGCCACCGTACCCGAAGCGTGGCGAGCGAAGCCTTTTGACCCCCGTTCTGAACATTGCCCCTCCCCCTTTGGGGTCACGTGGTTGTGACATCAGAGGTCCAGAGGCTGTGGGTCACGTGGTTATGACATCAGAGGTTCAGCAACTCGTTCTAGACCTACCCTTGCAATGGAGAACGCATTGGCCCTGATTCAGAGCCGGACGCTCTGACCAGAGCGCTCGCTCTGAATCAGGGCCCACCTCCATAAATATGGAGCGTCCTCCTTGACGCTCGTATAGCTGTGGGTCACCACCCACAGCCTATACGAGCGTGCAGGATGATAGTCGCGATGGTCTTGACCATCGCGACCATCGCCAGTGCAAGCAGAAGCCTGCGGTTGAGTTTCTCAACCGCAAGGCCAGGAGTGATTTGGGCTCTATCAGAGCCAAAATCACTCCCACTGACATCACTAGTGATGTCAGTGGGGCCGGCTTCTGACGGTAGGCGTTCCCTTGGGAACGCCTCCGTCTGGCAGGCACGCCCCTGGCACGCCCACCAAAGGGGGCGTGCTGTCAATCAACATCGACAGTACGCCCCCTTTGATCAGACACAATGAGCGAAGGAAAGTCCTTCGCTCGTCGCGTCTCGCGCATGCGCACGACGGAGCTCCCTCCGTCGTGCGCATGCGCAGTGCACACCATCGACCCACTTGCGAGCGGACAGCCGCTCGCGAGTGGGTCTGAATCAGGCCCATTGTTCTCACCATCTAAAAGATGACAAGAGCGATGCTTGACAGACCACAGTAATCTTAGATTACCGCTCTTTGGTAAATCCAGAAAGGGTGGCATAACACCTTTAGCGAGCGCTAAAGGTGTTATGCTTCGGGGGCCCTAGTGTTTTTTTTTGGGGGGGGTGGGGGGGAATTTAAGCGTTCCAGAATAGATAATAAAAAAATATTTTTGCTGATTGATCACGTGTGAAACATATATTGGACCTGAGACTGGATCACTTGCCAGGTCTCCTGGGATTTTTACATGCCAATGTGCCTTTGGTATTAGTGTTTTGCTATTCGTGATTACAGAATTATAGACTGAACAAGGAGCATTAATGGCTGCCTGTTTACGTTCTGTTGCGCAGAGATATGGCCTTATCGTGGTATCCGGTTGGAATATCGATCAGTTCTGAATGTTGACAGCATGGACAGAAGGTCGACGTGGTTAATATTTCGACATATTCATAAAAAAGTTTGTTCTACTTAGATGCTGTAAAAAAACAAAAATTAAATGTATAAATAGTTCTGCTGAAACTCTGCGTCAGAGAGAATGTCTGAGCAGTATCTGGCTAGATGGTCAACAGTAACCATGTCCACGTGTTCACAATGTTGATATATGAAATGTTTCCATGTGAAATGTCGACATGCTGAGGATGCCGACAGTTAGGGCTAGCCGCTGGCAGGAGGCTTAGAGTGAGGCTGTGGGGGCAGGTTAGGGTTAGGCTGCTGGAGGAAGAATTTAGGGTTAGGCACTGGGGGCCAGTTAGGGTTAGTAGTAGGGATTACTCACCGAAACGCCACTGCGGGGACGCCACCGCCGAAACTGCTCCTCATGTGACCGCCGGGACTCCTAAGAAGATGCTGGAGCCGCCTCTGCCGCTGGGAGGAGTTAAGACACCGCTGGGCCAACAGGGACTGTTTGTCGACAGTTCATCGTTTCGACATAGTCTGAGGCCCTCCCCTGGCTTCTTTCACGGTAACAGAACTTGGCTGACAGCCCGGAGTGCTGCACATTTTTATCTTGTGGGAACAATGCTGCTCTTCTCTGTAAAACTATAAACCTTTAGAGCTGCTGGACAGCGGACAGGTCTGAAGTTAGTTTTACCCGGGAGACAATAGAAACCGTAAGAAGAATGTTTGTGCATCGTCTTCTTTGCTGGGTATGAACTGAAATAGAAATGTTCTTTCTGCTTCATTGGTTTGGAGTCATTACAGTATGTCGGTGCCGTTCAGCCTTGACTCTGCCAGTGGTTTTCTTGACTGGGGATCCGGTCAAGATCCCATGGCACATGGTATGTCGGCGCATAGAATACCAGTGCCAGAATCTCAACACCTGCCAGAATCCCGGCGCCTACATCCCGAAGATAAGAAGCGGGATTAGGGGGAGGGTTAGGTTTAGGCACTAGGGGGAGGGTTAGGCACTAGGGGGGGGGGGCAGTTAGGTTTAGGCACTGGGGGAGGTTAGATGTAGGCATCGGGGAAGGTTAGGCACTAGGGGGAGGGTTAGGCACTAGGGGGGGGCTTTAGGGTGTGGGGAGAGGGAGGTTAGGTTTAGGCACTGGGGGGAGGTTAGATTTAGGAACCAGGGAGGATTAGAGTCCAGGCTTGCCGGCTTTCTCTCCCATTACAGGGGGGCGTGGCCATTGTGAGGAGGCCAGATAATGTGTGTTTGTGGGCGGAGCAGGGCGGGGCCATGCGATCACATCATTTTGGCCCCGCCCCCGCTGCACAATGCCAAGATTACAGGCATTGTGAAGCACGGGGCGGAGCCAAAATGATGTGAATGGCATCACGGGCCCCCCAACCCCCCATCCCGCTGCGGGGGTTTCAAAGGTAAGTGCAGGGGGGGATAAGAGGGGTGGGCAGCAGCCGGGAGGATTGCCTGCCTTCCCGGGAGGTCGGGAGCGGCACCTGATTTTTCGGGGGATACCGACCAAATCGGGAGGGTATTCAAGTAGCGGTAGGAGAAGGGTTAGGATACCAGCCGACAGGTGTCGATATCCTAACCCTGTCTAAATGCCTGTTTCGGGATCCTGAGCGCCTGCATCCCGTACCCAACCTCTTGACAGTTACAATAATATGTTTTTAAAGGGTCTTTTTCTTTTGTCTGGTGTCCCCATACTTAATATGTACTCAACTTGCTTTTTAAAAGAAATATAAAACCTCCTATGTGGAATCGCTGCTTTACATTATTATCCTCCCTGGGGAGTTTGTGAAGTATTGATCTGATGTACATAAAATGTAATTAGAAAAAAGGAAGTTAGATGTACTATTCTATCTTTCTGTAAATGCATATCGGGATTCCAACCATAGGGATGGCGCTGTCCCTGTACACATTCCTGTTCTGTATTGAGCGTGACTGCAAGTCGCAAAAAGTGTATTCCACAAAATCCTATAATACCGAGGTTTCCAAACTTCCCTATTACAGTCCACGTTTTATGTATACCCATGCTTGAGCTCAGGTGACTTAATTAGTACCTCAATCAATTGAGATTTAACCATCTGGAATCAAGCATGGATATCCTTAAAACCTGGACTGTAATGGCAGAGTTTGGGAACCTCTGATATAATAGCACCTTCTCCGTTTCATAGGTGAACGCGCAATCAGCCATTCAGCGGTGTCTGGCAAATGTCAGCAATTGTCATTCTCAACGTGTAAGTGCATCAGCCCTCAAGCGCCCGTCAGAGCCGCCCAGAATGTCCAATGCGGCAGAACGTCATGGGTTAGGGTGTGGGGCCGACCAGGGCTGCCATCAGAAATTGTGGGGCCTGGGACCTAAACCTAACCTCCCCCCCTAGTTCCTAAACTAAACCTAATCCTCCCTCCCCTTCCCTGCACCCTAAACCTAACACTCCCAACCTGGTGCCTAAATCTAACCTCCCCCTAGTGCCAAACCTAACCTCCCCCTCCCCGCACCTTAACCATCCCCGGTGCCTAACCCTCCCCCTAGTGTCTAACCCTAAATCTAACCCTCCCCTAACCCCCGATACTTACCTTCGGGATGCCGGCGGTCGGTATACTGGAGCCGGGACCACAAAGCTGTCGGGTATTTAGACCATGGGCATCCCGCACGCCGGGATGCTGACTACATTCCTTCTGACCATATCAACATTTCATTGGTGTCAACATGCTGACTGAATATACCGAACCCTATATGTTATCAGCCAACTGTCCCTCACAAACAGATGGATCACTCATAGATTATATCTTCATGCCAAATTCATAAACCCATTAGGTCACCCTATTGTGTCACTCCGCACCTAGGATCGTATCAGAGTTGCTGTTGTGTCACGCCGCACCTAGGATTGTGTCAGAGTTGCTGTTGTGTCACACCGCACCTAGGATTGTGTCAGAGTTGCTGTTGTGTCACGCTGCACCTAGGATTGTGTCAGAGTTGCTGTTGTGTCACGCTGCACCTAGGATTGTGTCAGAGTTGCTGTTGTGTCACGCTGCACCTAGGATTGTGTCAGAGTTGCTGTTGTGTCACGCTGCACCTAGGATTGTGTCAGAGTTGCTGTTGTGTCACGCTGCACCTAGGATTGTGTCAGAGTTGCTGTTGTGTCACGCTGCACCTAGGATTGTGTCAGAGTTGCTGTTGTGTCACGCTGCACCTAGGATTGTGTCAGAGTTGCTGTTGTGTCACGCTGCACCTAGGATTGTGTCAGAGTTGCTGTTGTGTCACGCTGCACCTAGGATTGTGTCAGAGTTGCTGTTGTGTCACGCTGCACCTAGGATTGTGTCAGAGTTGCTGTTGTATTGTGAGAGTATTTTCGCACATCAGGACATGTAATGAAGGGGATTATGGGACGGAAAGACAATGGGACTCTGGGCCTGATTCAGACCTGGTCACAAGCGCTGTGCGCTCGCAACCGGGTCGATTGTGGGCCAGTGCGCATGCGCGAGACCCGGATAGCGATGGGCACTCTGTCGCTCCGGGTCTCGCAACAAAGGGGGCCAGCTATCGATGTTGAGTGACAGCTCGTCTCCTTTGGTGGGCGGGCCGGGGGAATGGCTGCCCAAACGGAGGCCTTCCCATGTGAAAGCCTCCGTTTGGGGGTGGCCCCACTGACATCACGAGTGATGTCAGTGGGAGAGATTTCGGCTCTGTTAGAGTCGAAATCTCTCTGGGGCTTGCGGCCACGAGACCCTACCACAAGGGTCTTGTCGCAAGCCCGATGGTCGCGATGGTATTGACCATCGCGACCCTCTTCCTGGCCGCTCGCTATAGCTGTGGGTGGTCACCCACAGCTATGCGAGCGGCCAGGAGGTCGTTCTAAAAAACCAGAAGGCCGGCCCTGATTCAGAGCGAGCGCTCTGTCAGAGTGTCCAGCTCTGAATCAGGGCCTCTGCTTGTAGATTTTGGCTTTCATAGAGTCAGTACCCAGTTCATAGAAGTAATTTTTAAAGTGGTGCAATGAATATGAATATACATTTTATTTCTTAGAAATATAAGGTAAGATGATGCTGGCCATAGACCAAATGGAGACGATCTGACCAAACTGGTAACGATGCAACGATAATTGGCGTGCCTCCATACACTGTACGATATATGGGCGCGTTCCTCCCCTCACATCATGGATTCAGCAGAACGACAGCCGGGAGGATCAAACGTGTTTGTTAATCAGATCAAACGATTCTGCTGGTTTTTGCCGTTTTCAAGTATATACATATATATACAGTATGCATGTATGTATAATGTGCTGTCTAGTATTCGGGTCAAGCAGCAGGGGGCTGTATATATGCTAAATAATCAGGCCCAAAGGGAAGGGGGGCAGTCCGTGCGTTTGCTATCCCAGTCCCCTCCTTGCACATCCTGCAGGTACAGATAGGAAACTGCTGCTGCCCAGCACCCTCCACAGCCCAGCACACAGCAAAAGTGTTACAGTAGAGTCGGGCCAGGCCCAGACCCCCGAGGGGCCTCTCCAACAATCCCCGGGAATTGGTACCCGCTTCCTCCCCCTATCTGCGCCACTGGGTGTAGCATCTAAGTCACTCTATATGGCGCAAAAAGGTATATAAGTGGTGTATCTGTGATAAGGTGGAGGGCAGTATAATATGCTGGATAATCAGGGGCTTTATAATAAGGTGGAGGACTGTATAATATGCTGGATAGTCAGGGGCTTTGTAATAAAGGGGCCCATTTATTAAGGATCGCATTTTGCAATGCGATCAGGGCATGCAGTATCGCCCATGATCGCATTGCAAAATGCGATCATACCGGCCGAATGTATGACCCGGCACATGCACGGAGACGGGCTCCGAAAAGAGCCCGTCCCTGCGATGTGGCCGGAGCGCATTCCGGGCTGCTGCGCATGCGCAGTCCCGCGGACTGCACATGAGCGGCGCCCATTGCCGGCGGAGGGATCTGGAAGATCCCTCCGCCGGCTCAAGTGCGGTAAGTGCCCATAGGCACAGCGGCTAACGCTATCTGCAGATGGCGTTAGCTGCTGGGGTCAATATCGGGAATGCAAAGCATTCCCGATATTGATACATTTGGCAGCATCGCATCCCCCATAGAAACCTATGGGGGAGGCGGCTGCCGGCGGCAATGGAGGGATCGCAGCAGGTATCGGAGATACCTGCTGCGGTCCCTCCTTCATACATTCGGGGGATACTAAGTATTTGAGGTAAACCCCCGAAAACAGGTGTTTTCGGGGAATTTACCTCAAATGATCTTTGATAAATGTGCCGTAAAGTGAGGGCTGTATAATATGCTGGATAATCAGGGGCTTTATAATAAATTGGGGGCTGTATAATATGCTGGATAATCAGGGGCTTTATAATAAAGTGGGGGCTGTATAATATGCTGGATAATCAGGGGCTTTATAATAAAGTGGGGGCTGTATAATATGCTGGATAATCAGGGGCTTTATAATAAATTGAGGGCTGTATAATATGCTGGATAATCAGGGGCTTTATAATAAATTGGGGGCTGTATAATATGCTGGATAATCAGGGGCTTTATAATAAATTGGGGGCGGTATAATATGCTGGATAGTCAGGGGCTTTATAATAAGGTGGAGGACTGTATAATATGCTGGATAGTCAGGGGCTTTATAATAAGGTGGAGGACTGTATAATATGCTGGATAATCAGGGGCTTTATAATAAAGTGGGGGTGGTATAATATGCTGGATAGTCAGGGGCTTTATAATAAGGTGGAGGACTGTATAATATGCTGGATAATCAGGGGCTTTATAATAAAGTGGGGGTGGTATAATATGCTGGATAGTCAGGGGCTTTATAATAAAGTGGGGGTGGTATAATATGCTGGATAGTCAGGGGCTTTATAATAAAGTGGGGGTGGTATAATATGCTGGATAGTCAGGGGCTTTATAATAAAGTGTGGGGGGGTATAATATGCTGGATAATCAGAGGCTTTATAATAAAGTGGGGGCAGTATAATATGCTGGATAGTCAGGGGCTTTATAATAAGGTGGAGGACTGTATAATATGCTGGATAATCAGGGGCTTTATAATAAAGTGGGGGTGGTATAATATGCTGGATAGTCAGGGGCTTTATAATAAAGTGGGGGTGGTATAATATGCTGGATAGTCAGGGGCTTTATAATAAAGTGGGGGGGGTATAATATGCTGGATAATCAGAAGCTTTATAATAAAGTGGGGGCAGTATAATATGCATGGATAGTCAGGGGCTTTATAATAAGGTGGAGCACTGTATAATATGCTGGATAGTCAGGGGCTTTATAATAAAGTGGGGGAGGTATAATATGCTGGATAGTCAGGGGCTTTATAATAAAGTGGGGGCGGTATAATATGCTGGATAGTCAGGGGCTTTATAATAAGGTGTGGGCAGTGTAATATGCTGGATAGTCAGGGGCTTTATAATAAAGTGGGGGCAGTATAATATGCTGGATAGTCAGGGGCTTTATAATAAGGTGTGGGCGGTGTAATATGCTGGATAGTCAGGGGCTTTACAATAAAGTGGGGGCTGTATAATATGCTGGATAATCAGGGGCTTTATAATAAAGGGGGAGCAGTGTAATATGCTGGATAGTCAGGGGCTTTATAATAAAGTGGGGGCTGTATAATATGCTGGATAATCAGAGGCTATATAATAAAGTGGGAGCGGCGTAATATGCTGGATAGTCAGGGGCTTTATAATAAAGTGGGGGTGGTAAACTATGCTGGATAGTCAGGGGCTTTATAATAAAGTGGGGGAGGTATAATACGCTGGATAGTCAGGGGCTTTATAATAAAGTGGGGGCTGTATAATATGCTGGATAATCAGAGGCTATATAATAAAGTGGGAGCGGTGTAATATGCTGGATAGTCAGGGGCTTTATAATAAAGTGGGGGCGGTAAAATATGCTGGATAGTCAGGGGCTTTATAATAAAGTGGGGGAGGTATAATATGCTGGATAGTCAGGGGCTTTATAATAAAGTGGGGGCAGTATAATATGCTGGATAGTCAGGGGCTTTATAATAAGGTGGAGGACTGTATAATATGCTGGATAATCAGGGGCTTTATAATAAAGTGGGGGAGGTATAATATGCTGGATAGTCAGGGGCTTTATAATAAGGTGTGGGCGGTGTAATATGCTGGATAGTCAGGGGCTTTATAATAAAGTGGAGGAGGTATAATATGCTGAATAGTCAGGGGCTTTATAATAAGGTTTGGGTGGTACTCTATGCTGGATAGTCAGGGGCTTTATAATAAGGTGGAAGACTGTATAATATGCTGGATAATCAGGGGCTTTATAATAAAGTGGGGGTGGTATAATATGCTGGATAGTCAGGGGCTTTATAATAAAGTGGGGGTGGTATAATATGCTGGATAGTCAGGGGCTTTATAATAAAGTGGGGGGGGTATAATATGCTGGATAATCAGAAGCTTTATAATAAAGTGGGGGCAGTATAATATGCATGGATAGTCAGGGGCTTTATAATAAGGTGGAGCACTGTATAATATGCTGGATAGTCAGGGGCTTTATAATAAAGTGGGGGAGGTATAATATGCTGGATAGTCAGGGGCTTTATAATAAAGTGGGGGCAGTATAATATGCTGGATAGTCAGGGGCTTTATAATAAGGTGTGGGCGGTGTAATATGCTGGATAGTCAGGAGCTTTATAATAAAGTGGGGGCTGTATAATATGCTGGATAATCAGGGGCTTTATAATAAAGGGGGAGCAGTGTAATATGCTGGATAGTCAGGGGCTTTATAATAAAGTGGGGGCTGTATAATATGCTGGATAATCAGAGGCTATATAATAAAGTGGGAGCGGCGTAATATGCTGGATAGTCAGGGGCTTTATAATAAAGTGGGGGTGGTAAACTATGCTGGATAGTCAGGGGCTTTATAATAAAGTGGGGGCGGTAAAATATGCTGGATAGTCAGGGGCTTTATAATAAAGTGGGGGAGGTATAATATGCTGGATAGTCAGGGGCTTTATAATAAAGTGGGGGCAGTATAATATGCTGGATAGTCAGGGGCTTTATAATAAGGTGGAGGACTGTATAATATGCTGGATAATCAGGGGCTTTATAATAAAGTGGGGGAGGTATAATATGCTGGATAGTCAGGGGCTTTATAATAAGGTGTGGGCGGTGTAATATGCTGGATAGTCAGGGGCTTTATAATAAAGTGGAGGAGGTATAATATGCTGAATAGTCAGGGGCTTTATAATAAGGTTTGGGTGGTACTCTATGCTGGATAGTCAGGGGCTTTATAATAAGGTGGAAGACTGTATAATATGCTGGATAGTCAGGGACTTTATAATAAGGTGTGGGCGGTGTAATATGCTGGATAGTCTGGGGCTTTATAATAAAGTGGGGGAGGTATAATATGCAGGATAGTCAGGGGCTTTATAATAAGGTGTGGGCGGTGTAATATGCTGGATAGTCAGGGGCTTTATAATAAAGTTGGGGAGGTATAATATGCTGTATAATCAGGGGCTTTATAATAAATTGGGGGTGGTATAATATGCTGGATAGTCAGGGGCTTTATAGTAAATTGGGGGAGGTATAATATGCTGTTTAGTCAGGGGCTTTATAATAAATTGGGGGCGTATAATATGCTGGATAGTCAGGGGCTCTGTAATAATTTGGGGGCGTATATTATATGCTGGATAGTCAGGGGCTTTATAATAAAATGGAGGACTGTATAACATGCTGAGTAATCAGGGGCATTATAATATGGCGTGGGGTGTATCATTTGCTGGATAATCTGCCTTTATAACAAAATGGGGTGCTTTATAATATGCCCATTTAGGGGTGAGTCGTCTCCCTTTTTAGATTCCAAAAATTGTGATCATCTGAAAAAACCATAGGCGCAGGTATGGGGGGCATGGGGACGGCTCACATTTCCTTCCATGTCGGGCACCCGCGGCCGGCGGTGTATCATACCGAATCCCATACATGTGCAATAGTCAGACATTTGGTACTTGGTTGGTTCTGTTCGGTAAATTTCGCACTTCATTGGTCTTACACAAAGAAAAGGGAAGGCATTTTCCCAATTGCCCAAGCCCTGGCTTAGCAGTTGTAGAGGATTAGATAGTGCTCACTGCAGGATTTTGTTAGAGCAGGGGTGCTGAACGCAGAGGAGGTCACATCCGTGCACATCAAAGCTGAGCCATTACTACACATTTTTGTGCCTTGTGTACATAAAGAGCATTGATGCCCTCATCCATAACCGAAGCAGGGAGAGCGCACGCCAAAAAAAACATGTGTGGTCTCGGTGGGAAGGGACAAGACCACGCAATAGTACCCCGAATGCAAATTATGTCATACAGTAGTAATGCCCCTAATTCACATTATACCCCCCAGAAGACATCTTAATGCTCCCCAGAGGACACCATGCCATACAGTAATATTAATGCCCCCCAGAAGACGACATGCCATACAGTAATATTAATGCCCCCCAGAAGACACCATGCCATACAGTAATATTAATGCTCCCCAGAAGACATCATGCCATACAGTAATATTAATGCCCCCCAGAAGACATCATGCCATACAGTAATATTAATGCCCCCCAGAAGACACCATGCCATACAGTAATATTAATGCTCCCCAGAAGACATCATGCCATACAGTAATATTAATGCTCCCCAGAAGACACCATGCCATAAAGTAATATTAATGCCCCCAGAAGACACCATGCCATACAGTAATATTAATGCTCCCCTGAAGACATCATGCCATAAAGTAATATTAATGCTCCCCAGAAGATACCGTGCCATACAGTAATATTAATGCTCCCCAGAAGATACCGTCATACAGTAATATTAATACTCCCCAGAAGACATCATGCCATACAGTAATATTAATGCTCCCCAGAAGACACCATGCCATAAAGTAATATTACTGCTCCCCAGAAGATACCGTGCCATACAGTAATATTAATGCTCCCCAGAAGATACCGTCATACAGTAATATTAATACTCCCCAGAAGACATCATGCCATACAGTAATATTAATGCTCCCCAGAAGACACCATGCCATAAAGTAATATTAATGCTCCCCAGAAGATACCGTGCCATACAGTAATATTAATGCTCCCCAGAAGATACCGTCATACAGTAATATTAATACTCCCCAGAAGATACCATGCCATACAGTAATATTAATGCCCCCCAGAACACATCTTTCCAAAAAGTAATCCCCCCAGAAGACATCATGCCACACAGTAATGCCCCCTAGAAGACCCCCAGAACATTGCCACACAGTAATGACCATTAAGACACTATGCCCCAGCAACTTATCTCCCCCCAGGGAGGCTGCTTCCAGTCTGGGCTCTGCACGCTGGTCTCCTCGTGATCATACCTGCCCGGGACTGATGCCGCATGTGCCGGGATAGCTAGAAGATCCAACGAGACCTTAGTGCTGCTGGGCAGCCCTGCAATAAGGATGGACATCGGAAACCGTTGGTTAGCATCCATCGATGTTTCCAATTCGATGGAAATACTTTTTCCATCAAATACTGGAAATTCGATGGTTGCCAGCTATTGGTTGCAGCTTTCCGATGCCCATTCGATGGCTGGCTGCGCGGGTAAAGCACACACCGTATAGCAGAGCAGTGGGTGAGCAGTTGGAGAATAGATGCCATGCCCATGTGCATGACATCTATTCAGTGTTAGGGGGAGCCTGGGGGCCGCCCAGCATCTCGGAAAGTGCTGGGTACGCCCCTACAGTAACGTGAACAGGGGTGCTGTGAAGCTCCGCCCCTGTCCATAGAGGCTCCGCCCCCTGCAACTGGTCATTTAAATAGTTTTAACCATTGAATTCTTTTGAAGTGTTGGTTAGTTACCAACACATCGAAAGTTTCGTTGGTGGAACCCTAGACATCATTTGATGGTGGGCTCCCAATGTCCATCCCTACCCTGCATGCCAGCTCATATGAGCTGTCAGAATGGCTTCCAACATTTCCTCAAGATTACCCCTGCACCCGCCGCACTTCTCACACCGGGCCGCGTCATCATGTCATGACCCAGAATCGTAATTAAGTCAGGACGTAATGACGCGCCTGCACATAAGTCTCCAATCTGAGCGCAGTGCCGTCCGGGATGTGGTGCTGCCGGGCAGCCTTGCACTCCAGCTCAAAGGAGCTGTCAGAATGGGGTCTGGCCGCCTGCCCAGATTCCGCCCACCGCACTTCTCATTCACCGCAGCCGCACATCAAAACACCCGTTGAGCATGGCCCTGCCCGGGAGGCGCTGCTGCTGGGTGAGTTAGCGCACTGCCAGACCGACCCATCCGGCCATCAGCTCTTCTGGCATTTGCCAGAAGTGCCAGATGACCAGTCTGGCCCTGTCCTCCATGCAGTGCAGGGGCTGTGCAGCCTATTGCTATAATGCACAGCCCCTGCTTCCTGCTCCACTGGGGTGCCGCCTACTCCTCCCTGGTGTTCATGCCCTCCTCCTCTTCTGTGGTACGGCCTCCTCCTCCCCCGTGGTACCACCCTTGCCTCCACTCAGCAACAGGTAAGTTGGGGGTGGCGCTAATATTAAATTATATCTTGCCTCCCAACATAAAAACATTCTGACGCCCTTGAACAAGATAATTATATGTATTTGTCTCCACCTGCCCCCAGAACCCCAGTAGTAAATACATAATATAAATCATAAGATAAGAGAAAATAAATGAAGCAATAATCCTGGGTTGGTAGCCTGTCAACTATGCTCCCTGGGAAACTTTTGGCATATTAGAGAATAATAGCCTTGTTTTATAGTCCAATATAAGTTTAGGTACACAGCTTCAGTACAAATGTAGGAACATTATTATAAACCGTCCACTGTAATTTTCTTTATGCAGTCATGTCATAATAACCCTTGTCAACTCCGCTGACAACTGCCAATTAACACGTGGTACTGATTACGCCATTGTGAAACAGAATTTATTGCATTGTGGTTCTTGAGGCACAGTACACTCCCTCCCAGCTGTAATATTTATCACAGCGCTGCTTGTACACAGAATTGTTCCTTCTCTCCACGTTTCTGAATTCATATGGAGAGCTGTTTGAATAAAGGCGAAAATGAAAAATAAAAAATGCATTGTATTTATTCAATTCCCAAGTTGTTTCATATTGCTACCTAAAGTCCTATAATAATAATAATAAAAAAAAAATCTAGTTCATTTCTCCAGGCAATTTTGAACTTTCAAAATAAATATTTTCCATATTTGTAACTTTTTTTTTTGTCTGGAAGGTTACAAACAATTTATTCTGATATTTGTATTTATTTTGGCTTAATGAAGTAGAGCTGCCAAATCTGTGTAGAAGAGACAGATTTTATACAGATACATGATTTTGCAATCTGCTTTCTCAGCACTAGTTTGTGGCAACACAGACTGTGTATGTAGCAGCCGCTGCAATGCATTTGCTGCGTTTAGAATGACGTATAAATATAAACAACAAAATTGCTATGACCAACCTCCCACCTATTTTAACTTAAATACCCTATGATCTCACCCAAGAGTGGGCCACCCTCCCGGTCTTCTTGGAAAGTGTGCAGAGTGGAGCCATGACCGTGTTCCCAAGCCAGGTGCATGATGGTGCATATCACCGCATTGAGCGGGAGTATGTGGTCACTATGACGTGAAATGCATCGTCAAGTCCTGGAAGAGTGGTCCTAAAAGTAGGCAAGTTTACATTTTCTGCTATTACGCATCAATTAGACTTAAAATTCTAAGTAATGCATCAGAAACGGCTCCCTGACTAGCGTATGACAAAAAAAAAAAACATCATGTGCCCAAGGAAAGAAGAAAGCACCAATTAAAATCATTATGTTTTTGGGGTGTGGGAGGAAACCAGAGTGTCAGAAGAAAACCCACGCAAACACAGGGAGAAGGTACAAACTCCACATTGACCAGCCATGACAGGGAGTTGAGCTCATGACATCAGTGCTGTAATACTAACCACTAATCCACCTGTGCTTTCCCCCAGGCTTTTTTAGAGTAAGAACTGACAAGACTTCAGTTGTATAAATAAAGAGGACAAAAATCATTAATATATAAATATGATGCAGATAAAAAAAGTCTGGATTTATTTACAATATTTAATTGTCAGGAATTTATAAATCTACCTATATACACACATGTACTGTGCGTGTGTGTGTATGTATATATATATATATAGTGTGTTTTTTATATATATATATATATATATATATATACATCCATAAACTTTTCTTTCCCCAGCAGGAGGGTTAACACTCTAGAAATCATACGTCCTTGGAATTACGTGGCTTAATTCCATAGCAGCTGACTTTCCACCTCCCTTCTAGTGAAAGGACATCGGTGAATGTGCCAGGACAAGTTTGAAGTTCGTCTTTGAGTTCCTGTCAAGCCATGCCGGTGGCTCTCACAGCTTCGTCACATTACATTTGTAAAATACAGGCCTAATATTTGCATAGTCCTCTCGCAGAAGTATAGGGGGGGGACTTTTCACAAATTCATTCAGGGCTCTATCAACAACATAATCACAGCCTGTGCACTGGTTTCTAAGTACTGCCGATGTTGGCAGAAGGGGTTGTTTTACTTGAAATTAGCACAAGGGAACACAAAATCCTTTCCAAATAATGTCCTTACTACATCCTACAAACCAAATACTTAATAAAAACAAACACGCAACCAACGCTAAATGCAAAGTAACCACTGGCTTCGAAAATGAATCATGTAAAATGTCAGAATGAAAACAAAACAATTACATCACAAAAAATTCAAACTACAATAAAAAAAAAAAATATTCCAAAATACAAAATGGATTTGTTTTCTAATGAAACACTATATTAAGCAAGATACATAATAATACTGGTGATAAACAATAAGCACCACAGTAATCGGAAAAAAAAGTTAAACAGAAATATTAATTTATTAATTCAGCCATTCATTCATTCAATAATAGTCTTCCAATCTTCCAGTTGGAAAGTGACCTTCTTCTACCGTAGCAGTTTTAATGAGATTTGAAAAAGATTTACACCCCCATGGGAATGTAGCAGTACTTGTTAGATGAACAGGGCTAAAATCCTTTATTTTGCAGCTTTCCAAAAAAATAGTATGTATGTTGCATTTACTAAAAGAAAAAAACATAATAAAAATAATAATAATAATAAAATATTATTTTAACATTATTTAGTTCATGGATTACATAGGTTAGCATATTTACCTGACACAGTTGTTAGGTTCTTATTTACCAGACAGAGTGTAGCAAAGTTTTCAGCCAACTTTTTTCCATGTTATAAAGTCGCCCGAACAAGCATTCCTTGTTTTTTTGTGTGTTTGTCCTCTCTTCAGTGTTAAAAAGTGTCATTAAACAGAAGCATTGTGTACTGAAATTGCAAGTATGGTGATTTTATTGCCTTCCAAAAATTCTAGTAAAATTCAAAACCAAATGAAAACATATTTGTTAGTTTGTCCCGTATAGGTCTTCTGCCATAGTATCTTTGTGAACTTGATGAAAAATGTCTGTTAACATTATTTATTTTTAAATCTCTTTTAGTTTATCAATGCACCTTTTGGGTAAAAAAAAATATTTTTTCTCTCTAAAAACTATATTTGTAAAAAAATATTCACAGAACTCCATGGTGCATCTGATCTAAGTCATACCCGATTTTCAAGACTAATTTTTTTTTACAAAATACAACCGATGTAGTAAAACATTTTCCGGGGGAAAGGAGTACACTAATTAAAATAAATAAATAAATAAATATATATAATGTTTTGAAAGAAAAAATTAAATAAAAAGGAATTTTGTTTTAGAGATAATTGGTTCTATTTTTATTTAAGGACAATCAACTCTAATTTTATGTTGTTACTTGGCCATGGGGGCACTGTTGTGACAGTTTCTTTTGGCTTTAAATACATATATGAATTCCATAGTATTAACCTGTTCTAACTGCAGGTGGCTAGTAATGTGTTAAATAGGCTAAGAAAGTTCATGTGTATAATAATTGAGAATGACATGACCTAAGACTGGCATGTGCATTCGGAGCTAAAGCTCCCACTGCACGAGAAAAAGAGAAGGGAGTCACGCCCGAGGTAAGTCTAGGGGTGGATAGAGGGCCTGATTCAGACCCACTCGCAAGCGGCTGTCCGCTCGCAAGTGGGTCGATGGTGTGCACTGCGCATGCGCACGACGGCGGAAGCTCCGTCGTGTGCATGCGCCAGACGCGACGAGCGAAGGACTTTCCTTCGCTCGTTGTGTCTGATCAAAGGGGGCGTGCTGTCGATGTTGATTGACAGCACGCCCCCTTTGGTGGGTGTGCCTCCCAGATGGGGGCGTTCCCAAGGGAACGCCTACCGTCAGAAGCCGGCCCACTGACATCACTAGTGATGTCAGTGGGAGTGATTTTGGCTCTGATAGAGCCAAAATCACTCCGGGCCTTGCGGTTGAGAAACTCAACCGCAGGCTCCGGCTCGCAGTGGCGATGGTCGCGATGGTCAGGACCATTGCGGCCATCAACCTGCACGCTCGTATATGCTGTGGGTGGTGACCCACAGCTATACGAGCGTCCAGGAGGACGCTCCATAATTATGGAGGACGGCCCTCATTCAGAGCGTGCGCTCTGCTCAGAGCGTCCGGCTCTGAATGAGGGCCAGAGAGTCCTTCATATTAATTACCCCTAGAGGAGCTTGCAATCTAATTTCCCCACCACAGGCCATCATAATTTCCCCACCACAGGAAATCAAACACCAGTTTCAATCCATAAGGAAGGCAACTAACCAACCAGTAAGTTTTTGAGCTGTTGGGGGGGAATTCCCCGAAGGACACCCACCAAATGGTGGAAGAACATAACATTTCCATGTAGGTAGCAATCTGTTTGAAATCACTATCAAAAATTCAGTGCGAGGCAGCAATACTATGTTACTGCCCCACAATAATAGATTATTTACATTAGTCTTTTTTTCTAGCATTATTTGCTGCTGATAAGAGAATTAGGGGCCTATTCATCATCGGAGGAATTATGGCCTCCGATTATTAAGTATTGTTCTCGCTGCGAGGGATACTTAAATATCCAACTCGCAGCGGGGACAGCTGCTCCGAAAAGCAGTTGTCCCCTTGGTTAGTATCGCAGCTACAGATGTAGCTGCGTTACTTACTTCCTCCCCTTCGGCCCAGCTTCGCATGTGTGACCCGAGGTCATGCATGCGCACAGCCACTATTGAGTCCGTGAGAAGGCGGCAGAGGGATCCGCTCGGATCCCTCTTCGCATCCCCGAAACTCCTTCCCATAGGAAGGAGCAGGGCTATGAGAACAAGCGCCATCTGAAGGCGGCGCTACTTCTCGTGAGCAAACTCCGAAAACTTTCAGTTTTCGCAGTTTGCTGAATATCAGGGGGACCTATCAGACCGCTGATGGTGAATGGCCCAGTAACTAAAATATGTGGAAACTAGTGTATCCGCATGGTTACCGGGCCATTTATCAATGATGAATAGGACCCTATACTTGGTATGGGATGAACATTCACAAGATATGGCAGTGAGCATTAAGTAACTGATATATAATTTCCTTAATAAATAGAAAAGTAAAAGTTAGAAATCAGAAAATCATTAGAACTGAACAAAATAGTTTTTTTTTTATTACTGTGAATATAAGTTGCCGTTAGTTTGGAATAATTGTGATATTAAGGTGAAAATAAAATATTCAACACACAGGAGTATTAATTACGTATTCTTCAACAGTCAAATATGCCCAGTGATTTTTTCCTTTTAATAATGTGACAACTTCCTGTCTGTATACAGTGCGTAGCCCCGGCTATCTCAAGGGTCCTCTATCCTCTAAGAATTCACTGAATACACTTTTGTGGTGTCTGTAAAACCTCCATTTCAAAATGCAAGGATGAATATTGCTGAACAATTATCATAGCTGACTATTAAATTGCAATTATATTTAAGAAGAAACACATATTCTGTGTCTGTGCACGGTTTCTTCTTGCAACGGTATTGTACATTTCCTGGGCTGATGTGCACGGAGGGAATTCTTTAATTAGTTTATATGAGAGTGGAATATTTTCAATTTCCAGTCTCAGACGCCGGGGATGACAAACGGTAACTCTAGTGTTTGTCTCTCTTTCAATTTAAAAAAAAAAAAATGCATATTACAGATAGGTATAGGTCATCATTAAAGCAAATTGTACTTGTTAAAGTAGAGTTAATTTTTCTAATTTCTCCATAAATGTTAAGTAAAACACACTCACAGGGGTTGATGTCGAATTGCTGGTTGTGGCACAGGTCCACCCTAGATACGGCCCTGCTTGACACATTGGGATGAGTCATATTGGGGAATGCCACAAGTAGTCGAGATGTTTCCCCTTTTTGCAGTCCTAGAAGAGGGTGGGCCTAGAGTATCAACATTTTTTAAAAGGAGACTTAAGTGTGTTTAGTCGATTCTGAGATTTTAGGTTCAAATGGACTAACCTGGTTGGTAGCGGGTCCAAGTCACTCTTTACCTGAGAGTGCTAGGAACTGGGATGATGGCAGAACCACAGTTTGAGAGTGTGGAAGGGAGCGTCCTGTGAATCTAATGCCCCTAATGGCACTGCTCATCTCTCATGGGGAATATGACTCCGTGCAGTGGCGTAAGTTCATCCCAGACGCCCGGAGGCAAGCTATCATTTAGTGCCCCCCTATCCCCCATATTTACAGCCCTAAATGGGGAGAATTTATTGTGGGTGATGGAGGAGGTACCCCTTCAGTGCTGGCGCCCGGCGGCAGGCACCTCCATTGTCTCCCATACTTCTGCCCCTGACTCCGTGGCTCTAAGGCCTTCAGTACAAAGGAGATAACCGAACAGCACTTCGTGGATAGGTAGTTCGTGGATCAACCGAACCACATGGCTAAGTTGGCTGCCATTGCATGGAGAAAGTTGAACTTCCTGTGAAGCGGCACCATAAAGAGGATATGCCTGGCGCGATGAGCCTATTGGACTTGTTATATAGCTAATATTAGACAAAGTGTTTAAAGTTAAACCTGTAAATCTTTAATAACATGTTATATATAATGGGTGGCACTCCCGTGCCAGAATAGTTCATGTCCAGTGCAGTAGCAGAGAAGGGGAATCAGTGTTGGCACTGTGCACTAGTTGTAGGAATTTATTTTTAACATATTTGATTTCTGAGGTGTTTCCATTTTTGGGATTCAGCTTTTGTGACTCTAGGCATTATTTATCAATGAGTTTTATCATTCACAACGAGTGATAAAACTTGTTGCGTATGATAACGGTGCTCCAGCCAATCCGCTCCCAACTGTCATCTGTTTGAAAAGTGACAGTTGGGAGCTGATTGGCTGAAGCACCATTTATCATACGCAACAAGTTTTATCACTCGTTGTGAATGATAACTCATTGATAAATAAAGCTCTATGAATTAGGAAGCCATAATTTAATTGTCCTGGCCCTTAGCAAAGGCTAAGTGATAACTAAGCAGCTGCAATAAGTAACTGATATATAATTTCTGAGTTATATAAGCGGAGTTATTTCGAATTTCTTGTAGAATTGAGGAAGCATATAGTACTGTCATTATATTACTGTTTAGATCCAAATAGATACTTTGAGTGTGACCTCTTAGATTGGATGTACTACAGGGGGCCATCCTACCTTTTCTCTATTCAATGTGGAAAAATATTCAAAGAATGAACTCCTTGACAGATTGTTGTCAATTACGTTTAAATCCAGTTTCGGAAGACGTCAATTCCAGATGCGAGGTGATAAATGCTTGCATGCCGACTCTCCCGGAGAGTGACGAATTTCGGTGGGTCCTCCTGAAAGAGTGGGTCGGTCTTCTGCATGCTGACCACCTGGGGATTTGATAACACCATTTGCATTAAATCATGTGATCATTGCCCTGCTACCAACTGTAAAATGCGGCAAATGCCTGCACCTTGGACATGGTTGACCCTCTGGGACTCTCCTGGCGATGTGTACGTGTGTTTACACCCTTTGAACTTCTGAAGAATTTGTTGTGTATCTCAGGTACCTTTAATTGTTAATACTGTCTTCAGGACTTTTAATTGATGCTAATATACGGTATGTAGTCAGGAAGCCGACGGTCGAAATGCCGACCGCCGGCTTCCCGACTGTCAAATCCCGGCAGGGGTCTAATGATAGGCATCGAAATCCCGACGCCTATCATTATCCCTACGCTGGGAGCTCAACACCCGGCATACCGAATGATGGTAAGCCGGGTGGCGGGCGTAGACAGCCACAGGGGGGCAGGGTTAGGCTAGGGGCTCCCCGGGGGGGCTTAAGGTTAGGCTAGGGGAAGGGGGGGTTAGGGTTAGGCACCCCCGGAGCGCGGTTAGAGTTAGGCACCCCCCGGGAGGGTTAGGTTTAGGCTACGGGGAGGGTTAGTTAGTTAATTTACTTACCCCGTCAGGATCTTCACTTCGGTCTTCCGGCATCGGGATTTGAGCCAAATGCTTAACTGTTCTTTGCCTGTCCTGATTTTGGGCGCAGTGTCTCTGAGCTCCTCATATGCTCGCTACCAGTGGGGAATTAGTCATAACTATACAGGAGAGCTGCAGTAACATTCCCACCAGGTCCTTGTGATGGCAGCAACTGACGCTCTGACGACGCTGTAGGCGGAGTCAGCAACAGGTGGTCGTTGATGGTTATAAGGGAATCCATAAACCCCACTCAGGTCGCTGAGGTACAGTCACCTATCTATACCGGAATAAGAGCATCTAGTACTGCTTCTTAACACAGAAATTGATGGGGGAACTAAGTGAGGGACCCCCAGGAATTACTATTATTGGGAAGAAAAGGACCCTTCTTAATGCAGCGATTGGTGGGGGTTCTAAGGGAAGGAACTGCTTTCTGATAACTGGGTGACACTGATATGGTCATGATGGGGATGTATTTGGGATCCCAGCAAGGGTGAAAATGCCGGCACCAGCACCCCAGCGCCTGAGATCCCGGCGGTTAAGTATGAGGGTTAGGGTTAAGCTGTGGGGAGGGTTAGGCTGCGAGAAAGGTGGGTTAGGGGGAGGGTTAGTGTAGGGGTACTTACCTTCCGGCATCTGGATTCTGACTGTCGGGATGCGACTGTCGGTATTCTGACCGCCGTGATCCTGTACCCAACCCGGTTATGAGTGAGACCATAAATATAATTAACGGCCATCCTGTTACTTTCTTTATTGCACTTTGGTGGATGCCGTCTGCCTTCATTCTATTTCGGTGTAACTCCACCACCTTCTGCGTTAGACAAGTAACAATGAACGGTGGCCATAGATCGGCTGTCTTTGCCGTCTACAGATATTTCTATATTACTTACTGTAGTATAAATGTAGTATAAATGTGAGCTGCGTGACCTTATTCCTACATTGCTGACGTTCTTTCCTAGTTTAAGAAACAAGGGAATGAAAGCAGCATTTGCTATTGAGAACTCTATATTAACAGCAATAACGTCTTCTGTGGAATTGTACCATACCTTCCTGTGAGTACTGAGCGAGTTCTGATACATGAACATCAGCGTTCCTGCCTTGTGTTTGACAAGACGGTGACAATGTCAGGGTGCCCCGCACTGGATCGGCGAGTTCTGGCCTCCTGGAAGAGTTTCACATTGTTAGAAAAGACAAAGAACTTATGTGGAAGATGAAATAGGAGTCGGAACAATCAGATTCTACTTATCATTTAACTAGCACCTTCTAGAAGATAATAGCTAGAATCTGATTGGTTGCTATGGTCAACTTCTACATTTCTATAAACCCCCACTTTAGTAACTATACCCCCTAGAGTAGTAACATGCTGTTTAAAAAAGGTCCTGTTATTCCACCACAGCACAATAATGGTTACACGTCGTTGTCACTAATGCCTCCCTACGATGGCGGAACAGTCCCAATTTCAGGCGATTGTAATGTTCATCACTATTTGCTGCGGTCTCTGAGGCATTCCACTGTTGCATGCAATGGGGTGTGTCTTCTGCTTGCAGCTTATTACATTGAGTTTTTCTCATAATAATGCCCGCAATAGAAGAGGAGCATGGTCACGCCCGCTATAGCGTTGTCACGGCCGCTATAGTATAACATGGTCACACCCACTACAGCATGGTCACGCCCATTATAACATGATCACTCCCACTATAACATGGTCACACCATCCTTGACAATGTTCTTGCAGTTTTGGCTGCTTCTGCTATTTTCATTGCTACATCATCACTAGACATTAGGAGTAGCACACGGGTATAGACAGGGGCCTCTGCGGGTGTAGAGCGCCCTCCAGCGATCATCGGAGACACTGTCTCGATCCTAGTGTACTTGGGATACCCCAGGCGAGCATAGATGTTCAGGCTCCAGGAATCTGCTAGAAATGTGGGTTGCCCAGAGTCCTGCTCTTTGTTGGCGGCTCGGCAGGAAGTTATACACAAGGACCCGATGGTAATTACCTGCAATCCATGTGTCACTGTTGTGTGGAGGGACCAGACACTGGTACAGTGATGGGTCTGGGCAAGGTTGGCATAGGCTCAGTGGAAACTACAGTGGTTCCTGCCTTCACTGGGATGGCTACCATGATGGCTGATGGTCAGAGCTGGGATATGTTTGGAATTTTGTAGTGCTTTTGTTACAGTCATTGACTGATGTTGATTGGGGATTTGTAATTCGCAGTAACTTCAGGTGCAACTTCAGCCCCACAGCGAACATGTACATCATTATCATCGCCATCATCAGCAAGGACAAGTCCGAACTCCCATCCAGTGGTTTGTTTGGTCTCTCTTTATGCCCCCGAAGTCTATGTTCCCTGTTTTAAAATTCAAGTTGAATGAGCATGCATCAGTGCCGTTGACATTGGCATTGCTTCTTTTATTGTCAGGTGTCATATGCAAATGACGCAGCCACCGGGATTTGCATTGCGACGCCCCGGAGCGGCTTTGCAAATCCAAGCGACTGCGTACATAGACGCAGCATCAGTCGCAGATCAGTCGATTATCAGACTTCTGCGTAACTCTATGGTCACACGGATTGGCTGAGGGAATTGAGACACTGGGCCCATTTTCACTGCGTACGGGATCATAGGCAGAGACATATCCACGAAAACGGTCACAATGCGCCTGCATTTCAGTTACCACCACCCCCTTACTGCCCACAAATGGTCCCTGCATCAATAAATCCTCTGTGAGTGATAATGAAACTGAAACTTGACGCATGCAGATTAGCGTTAATCGCTCAAACTGCGCAAACATCTCTGAATCAGGCCTGTTAATGGCTCCAGGGATGAGTACCAGAAAATGTGCTAAATTTAAACTGACTTGCCGACATAATTCTACCATGACATAGCTAGTAATTGTGTGTTTGTGGGGGTCAGTGTGTTGTGGACAGTTTTTGATAGTGTAGGAAAAATGGAGACGATACAGACAGGCAATGCGGCAGCCCTGCTTACACAGCTATGGGCCATATTCAGTCTGGGGCGAAAAGTCCGTTAAACCTCCGATATGGAGCGAAAAGTCCAGCACGGACTTTTTCACTCACATATTGAATACCCCCCTATGTATGAAATGCAGCGTGTACACTGGGTCTCATTCAGACCCGCTCTCAAGCACCTGAGTGCTCGCAAGCGGGTAGATATTTGGCTGTGCGCACGGTCGGGTAGTGAGTATAGTTAGCTGTCACAGTGTAGGGTAGGTCGGGTAGTGAGTAGCTGTCACAGTGTAGGGTAGGTCGGGTAGTGAGTAGCTGTCACAGTGTAGGGTAGGTTGGGTAGTGAGTATAGCTGTCACAGTGTAGGGTAGGTCGGGTAGTGAGTAGCTGTCACAGTGTAGGGTAGGTTGGGTAGTGAGTATAGCTGTCACAGTGTAGGGTAGGTCGGGTAGTGACTATACCTGTCACAGTGTAGGGTAGGTCGGGTAGTGACTATAGCTGTCACGGTGTAGGGTAGGTTGGGTAGTGAGTATAGCTGTCACAGTGTAGGGTTGGTCGGGTAGTGAGTATAGCTGTCACAGTGTAGGGTAGGTCGGGTAGTGAGTATAGCTGTCACAGTGTAGGGTAGGTCGGGAAGTGAGTAGCTGTCACAGTGTAGGGTAGGTCGGGTAGTGAGTATAGCTGTCACAGTGTAGGGTAGGTCCGGTAGTGAGTATAGCCGTCACAGTGTAGGGTAGGTCGGGTAGTGACTATAGCTGTCACAGTGTAGGGTAGGTTGGGTAGTGAGTATAGCTGTCACAGCGTAGGGTAGGTCGGTAGTGAGTATAGCTGCGACAGTGTAGGGTAGGTCGGGTAGTGAGTATAGCTGTCACAGTGTAGGGTAGTGAGTATAGCTGTCACAGTGTAGGGTAGGTTGGGTAGTGAGTATAGCTGTCACAGTGTAGGGTAGGTCGGGTAGTGAGTATAGCTATCACCGTGTAGGGTAGGTCGGGTAGTGAGCATAGCTGTCACAGTGTAGGGTAGGTCGGGTAGTGACTATAGCTATTACCATGTAGGGTAGGTCGGGTAGTGAGCATAGGTAGGTTGAGTATAGCTATCACAGTGTAGGGTAGGTCGGCTAGTGACTAGCTGTCACCGTGTAGGGTAGGTCAGGTAGTGACTATAGCTGTCACAGTGTAGGGTAGGTCAGGTAGTGACTATAGCTGTCACAGTGTAGGATAGGTCGGGTAGTGAGTATATCTGTCACAATGTACGGTAGGTCGGTAGTGAGTATAGCTGTCACAGTGTAGGGTAGGTTGGATAGTGAGTATATCTGTTACAGTGTAGGGTAGGTTGGGTAGTGAGCATAGCTGTCACCGTATAGGGTAGGTCGGGTATTGAGTATAGCTGTCACAGTGTAGGGTAGGTCGAGTAGTGAGTATATCTGTTACAGTGTAGGGTAGGTCGGTAGTGAGTATAGCTGTCACAGTGTAGGGTAGGTTGGATAGTGAGTATATCTGTCACAGTGTAGGGTAGGTTGGGTAGTGAGCATAGCTGTCACCGTATAGGGTAGGTCGGGTATTGAGTATAGCTGTCACAGTGTAGGGTAGGTCGAGTAGTGAGTATATCTGTTACAGTGTAGGGTAGGTCGGGTAGTGAGTATAGCTATCACAGTGTAGGGTAGGTCGGGTAGTTGAGTATAGCTGTCACCGTGTAGGGTAGGTCGGGTAGTGAGCATAGCTGTCACAGTGTAGAGTAGGTCGGGTAGTGAGTATAGCTGTCACAGTGTAGGGTAGGTGGGGTAGTGAGTATAGCTGTCACAGTGTAGGGTAGGTCGGGTAGTGAGTATAGCTGTCACCGTGTAGGGTAGGTCGGGTAGTGAGTATAGTTAGCTGTCACAGTGTAGGGTAGGTCAGGTAGTGAGTATAGCTGTCACAACGTAGGGTAGGTCGGGTAGTGAGTATAGCTACCACAGTGTAGGGTAGGTCGGGTAGTGAGTATAGCTGTCACAGTGTAGGGTAGGTCGGGTAGTGAGCATAGCTGTCACAGTGTAGGGTAGGTCGGGTAGTGACTATAGCTGTCACAGTGTAGGGTAGGTCGGGTAGTGAGTATAGCTGTCACAGTGTAGGGTAGGTCGGGTAGTGAGTATAGCTGTCACAGTGTAGGGTAGCGAGTATAGCTGTCACAGTGTAGAGTAGGTCGGGTAGTGAGTATAGCTATCATTGTGTAGGGTAGGTTGGGTAGTGACTATAGCTGTCACAGTGTAGGGTAGGTCGGGTAGTGAGTATATCTGTTACAGTGTACGGTAGGTCGGGTAGTGAGTATAGCTATCACAGTGTGGGGTAGGTCGGGTAGTTGAGTATAGCTGTCACCGTGTAGGGTAGGTCGGGTAGTGACCATAGCTGTCACCGTGTAGGGTAGGTCGGGTAGTGAGTATAGCTGTCACAGTGTAGAGTAGGTTGGGTAGTGAGTATAGCTGTCACAGTGTAGGGTAGGTCGGGTAGTGAGTATAGCTGTCACAGTATAGGGTAGGTCGGGTAGTGAGTATAGCTGTCACCGTGTAGGGTAGGTCAGGTAGTGAGCATAGCTGTCACCGTGTAGGGTAGGTCGGGTAGTGAGTATAGCTGTCACAGTGTAGGGTAGGTCGGGAAGTGAGTAGCTGTCACAGTATACGGTAGGTCGGGTAGTGAGTATAGCTGTCACAGTGTAGGGTAGGTCCGGTAGTGAGTATAGCTGTCACAGTGTAGGGTAGGTCGGGTAGTGACTATAGCTGTTACAGTGTAGGGTAGGTCGGGTAGTGATTATAGCTGTCACAGTGTAGGGTAGGTCGGGTAGTGACTATAGCTGTTACAGTGTACGGTAGGTCGGGTAGTGAGTATAGCTGTCACAGTGTAGGGTAGATCGGGTAGTGAGTATAGCTGTCACAGTGTAGGGTAGGTCGGGTAGTGACTATAGCTGTTACAGTGTACGGTAGGTCGGGTAGTGAGTATAGCTGTCACAGTGTAGGGTAGGTCGGGTAGTGAGTATAGCTGTGACAGTGTAGGGTAGGTCGGGTAGTGAGTATAGCTGTCACAGTGTAGGGTAGGTCGGGTAGTGAGTATAGCTGTCACAGTGTAGGGTAGCGAGTATAGCTGTCACAGTGTAGAGTAGGTCGGGTAGTGAGTATAGCTATCATTGTGTAGGGTAGGTTGGGTAGTGACTATAGCTGTCACAGTGTAGGGTAGGTCGGGTAGTGACTATAGCTGTCACATTGTAGGGTAGGTCGGGTAGTGAGTATAGCTGTCACAGTGTAGGGTAGGTCGGGTAGTGAGTATATCTGTTACAGTGTACGGTAGGTCGGGTAGTGAGTATAGCTGTCACAGTGTAGGGTAGGTCGGGTAGTTCAGTATAGCTATCACCGTGTAGGGTAGGTCGGGTAGTGAGCATAGCTGTTACCGTGTAGGGTAGGTCGGGTAGTGAGTATAGCTGTCACAGTGTAGGATAGGTCGGGTAGTGAGTATATCTGTTACAGTGTACGGTAGGTCGGGTAGTGAGTATAGCTATCACAGTGTGGGGTAGGTCGGGTAGTTGAGTATAGCTGTCACCGTGTAGGGTAGGTCGGGTAGTGACTATAGCTGTTACAGTGTACGGTAGGTCGGGTAGTGAGTATAGCTGTCACCGTGTAGGGTAGGTCGGGTAGTGACTATAGCTGTTACAGTGTACGGTAGGTCGGGTAGTGAGTATAGCTGTCACAGTGTAGAGTAGGTTGGGTAGTGAGTATAGCTGTCACAGTGTAGGGTAGGTCGGGTAGTGAGTATAGCTGTCACAGTATAGGGTAGGTCGGGTAGTGAGTATAGCTGTCACCGTGTAGGGTAGGTCAGGTAGTGAGCATAGCTGTCACCGTGTAGGGTAGGTCGGGTAGTGAGTATAGCTGTCACAGTGTAGGGTAGGTCGGGAAGTGAGTAGCTGTCACAGTATACGGTAGGTCGGGTAGTGAGTATAGCTGTCACAGTGTAGGGTAGGTCCGGTAGTGAGTATAGCTGTCACAGTGTAGGGTAGGTCGGGTAGTGACTATAGCTGTTACAGTGTAGGGTAGGTCGGGTAGTGATTATAGCTGTCACAGTGTAGGGTAGGTCGGGTAGTGACTATAGCTGTTACAGTGTACGGTAGGTCGGGTAGTGAGTATAGCTGTCACAGTGTAGGGTAGATCGGGTAGTGAGTATAGCTGTCACAGTGTAGGGTAGGTCGGGTAGTGACTATAGCTGTTACAGTGTACGGTAGGTCGGGTAGTGAGTATAGCTGTCACAGTGTAGGGTAGGTCGGGTAGTGAGTATAGCTGTGACAGTGTAGGGTAGGTCGGGTAGTGATTATAGCTGTCACAGTGTAGGGTAGGTCGGGTAGTGAGTATAGCTGTCACAGTGTACGGTAGGTCGGGTAGTGACTATAGCTGTCACAGTGTAGGGTAGGTCGGGTAGTGAGTATAGCTGTCACAGTGTAGGGTAGGTCCTGTAGTGAGTATAGCTGTCAGTGTAGGGTAGGTCGGGTAGTGACTATAGCTGTCACAGTGTAGGGTAGGTCGGGTAGTGATTATAGCTGTCACAGTGTAGGGCAGGTCCGGTAGTGAGTATAGCTGTGACAGTGTAGGGTAGGTCGGGTAGTGACTATAGCTGTCACAGTGTAGGGTAGTATTATATGCCACGCTGTATCCCCAATTCACAGTATATGCCAGCTGTGACCCTAATTCACATTATATGCTGCTCTGTGCCCCCCAAATCACATTATATGACACACCATACCCAAAATCACAGTATATGCCCCCCAATTCACAATATATTATTGCCGCTCTGTGCCTCCCAAATCACATTATATGACACACCGGGCCCCAAATTGCAGTATATGCCACAAAGTGCCCCCAATTCACATTATATGCTGCTCTGTGCCCCTAATTCACACTATGTGCCACACTTCCCCAATTCACAGTTTATGCCACACACTGTACCCCCAATTCGCAGTATATGCTATTCTATGCCCCCAATTCACATTCATGTGCCAAATTCTGCATCCACTTTACATTATATACCACTTTGTGCCTCCAATTCACATTATATGCCACTATACAACTGTATTATCTGCGCAGCGCTGTCAGCAAGGTCCCATGTTATGTGTCCCGTTCCTGATGTAACTTCTATGGCATGAGTCCCAGTCACATCATCCCACAGTCGTTGCATCATTGCAGTCATGCACATGTAAGTCTAGCACATGTACTGTGCTCTAATGTAGTTCCCCCCCATCTACACTACGGGGGATAGTTATATTTGGTACCGGGCTAGCACTTTGTCTTAAAATATTCATTGAGACACCCAGACTGTGTCAGCAGGCCCCCGAGTGCCTGGACGGTAGGGCCCCTTGGAATGTTGGGGCCTAGTAAATGTGTCCCCCTTTACTCTCCAAATGACAAATATTGTAGCAATCATACATTGCTGATCTTCCACAAGTTCTCGGTGTTCAGGAGACGTAACTGTGTTCAGCATAAACTTCCCTATCAGACTTGGGACTTCCGCAGTACTATCGGGGTTCTGAAGACAAGAGCTTCAGATGATCAGATGGGACACATACGTCCTTCCAAGTTTGGACTAGAGATTTGAACTCTACAAATCTGTTTGGTTTATTCCCAGAAGAACAGAAGGTCTGTATTTATGTTCCGCTAATGTTTGTGTTCTGTTTCAAACTGGATATGAGTGTTGGCCAATTTATCTCAACTCACTGATCAACAATGGTAATTATATCCCAAAATCAGCATAAAATGTAAATCGCAAACATTGTGTCTCAGATAATTGCAGGCTGCGCTGCCAGCATATTTCCAAGTAAATTACAAGATACTGTAATATAGCGAAACAGATGTAACAACCTCGAAAAGGACAAAAATAGGTACGGCAATTAGCGCTGGCGGCGGAATAGGAGAACAAGTGCAATAGCCCTCGGCGTGGTAGTCTGTACTGTCGCTCGGTTATCATATAGACAGTGGTGGCAGCACACATCCTATGGGCTACCGATTCCCTAAGCGCTATTCATGTCATAGAGGCATGAGGCACAGAGGGCAGCCTCTTGCTGGATATATAGTCTCCCGAATATAGGGATTGGACACACAAAACGTGCCGTTATACAAAATAGGTGAAGTCCATTTGTAGTCCTAACACCAAGACACTGGGAATGGTACAAATATTAGAACGACTTGTCACTGACTTATTGGGTTGATTCAGAGGCGATGTATCTCAGGAAACTAACGCATTTAGCGAAAAACGCGGTCTGCGCATACGTTGCATGATGCGTCCGGAGTCGCAAGTGGCTCCGTCCTTGTCACATCTCCAGCAAACAGAGCCTAACATTAAATAGGGGATGCTGGGCGGCGAGTATTATGACGCACGAAGGCGCTGTGTCTGATGGGACGCTCCTTGATCCAGGCGCCTGACGCAGACAGGACGTCTGTTTCTGATGGATCTTATGTGACCAGCATGGGGCTGGCGCAAGTCCCAATACGAGAAAAGAACAGTGGGGGCAGTGTGACTGGGACACATGGAGATCAAACAACTACAAACACAGGGCTCGATCCAAACAGGTGCGAATTGCAAGTAGCGAGTTGGTTTCTTTAAACTTGCACACATCGCCGCGAAGCGTGCTCCCGAGAATTCCCCAATTCAATAAAAAATGCCTATTCGCACTACTCGCAGCGGAAGGGTGCGAATTGACTGCCAAATGAGATTTACGAGAAATGCATGAAAATGCGGACCATCCTGGACCCCCCCAAAATGGATCATTTCGTTAGCAGAACTGTATAGACGTCTGTTTGTGGGCATTAGGAAGGTACTGTAGGTTTTGAAATGGTGTGAAATGGCTGATTTGTGTTTTTTTATTTTTACAATGCAAGGAAATTATAAAAAACAAAGGCCCTCATTCAGAGCCGCTCGCTAGCGGCAGTACGCTCGTTCCGAGCGATGTTCGCACATCTGCGCATGTGTACGGTTTTTAGTACGCATGCGCGAACCAGTCAGTGCGGCCGAAAATCGTTTGTACGCTATATAGCGAATGCCTGCTATTTTGAGTGACAGAATGAGGCGTATGTGGGTGGTAACGGGAAGGTGCTTGAAAACGGGGGAGTGGAATTCGAACGCAGGCGTGCTTAAAGGTCAAAACGGGCGTTTTAAGGGAGTGCATAATTAATACAGCAGCGTCATTGACCACGTCACTTGTTTTTTTTTAACTCAGAACTGCTCGCAAAATAGCAGTTGAAAAAACCAACCACAAGAATAGCGAGCAGTTCAGACGCTGTACGATGTACTCGATTAAT